>CM053773.1:81434305-81450209 GCA_028658325.1 Potorous gilbertii | reverse complement strand
TCTGGCCCTACAGGACAAAAGAGAAGATGGGGTAAGGGAAGGGAGGGATGATAGAAGAGAGGGCAGATTGGTGATATGGGTAATTAGAATGTCCAGTGTATTGGGGAGGGGGGAGGGGACAAATGGGGAGAAAATTTTGGAACCCAAAATCTTGTGAAAATGAATGTAAAAAGTTAAATAAATGTATTTAAAAAAAAAATAAAAAAATAAAAACAAACAAACAAACAAAAAAAAAAGAATTAAAGGACCCTAACTTATTGTTGTTGGTCTAAAGTCCTAAGCTTAATTTTAGACTTGACTTCAGATGTTCCCCTACCAACAATTTATAACTTAACAGAACTGATATTAAGCTTATAAACATTTTGATTATAGGAAATTGCCACTAAGAGTAGGGACACTGCAGGGAAACAATATCTTCCCAATTTCATGTCAGTTCCAGGCAGGAGCAGATTGTCAATTTGCATTCCGTGAGGCTTAGAGTCTGCCAAGTGTCAGAGGAGAAATTGAGTCAGGAGCCCAGTCTCAGCCCAGACTGCTCTCCCACCCTTCCCATGAGATCACCTTTTTCAGTTCATACCAGCATCTCACAGGCTTACTGGCATCATAGATTGGAGGTTCAGACCACCTTTCTTGCTAGCCATACCTGGAGTTAGACTCAGAATAACAGTCAATTAATAGTCCCATAGCATCTTAAAAGAGCAAGTTCCAATAACCAGGTTTCAGATGTCTATAATTTCACATTGGCTAAGGAACATCTTTTGAGGTAAGTCTTAAGTGTCTTACATGCCTTTCTATGCCTGTTCTAATTCTGGGTTAAATAACAATCAAAATCAAATTTACCACTAAAACCTTAATTTTTCCATCAATGCTAAATTTTACCCGAAGTTACTTGCCTCTAGGAGACTTAGACTAAAATTCATTTCCCCAAACTAAAGATGTCTCTGATTTAGTCTCAGTAATTAATTCAGTGGATTGTTTTTAATACTAATTGCTTTTACATCACTTTGTGACATGTTCAATTTTTCTCCCCATCTCTCCCCTGCCCCGCCCCAATACCTTGCATTCTGATTGTCCCTTCCCTCAATGAGCCCTCCCTTCTATCATACTCCACTCTTCTCTTATGCCCATCTTCTCTCTTTTTTTGTAGGGCAAGATAAATTTCTATACCCCATTACCTGTGTTTCTTATTTCCCAGTTATGTGCAATAATAATTCTCAACATTCATTTCTAATACTTTGAATTCTACCCTGTTTCCCTCCTTCCCTCCCTATGCATCCCCACTGAGAAGGCAAGCAATTCAATACAGGCTATATATGTGCCAGTTTGCAAAAGACTTCCATAATAATCATGTTGTGTAATACTAACTATATTGACCTCTATCCTTCTCTATCCCCCCTTATTTTTTATTCCCTCATTTGACCTTGTCCCTTCCCAAAAGTGTTTATTTCTAGTTACTGCCTTCTCCCATTTGCCCTCCCTTCTATCATTCCCCTCACTTCACTTGTCACCTCCTCCCCTACTTTCCTGTAGTATAAGATATATTTTAATATCAAATTATTGAGCATGTTATTCCCTCCTAAGCCATATGTGGAGAGAGTAGCTTTCACTTTTCCCCACTCCCCTTCTCTCTTTTCTCCTCCATTGAACAAGATTTTTCTTTATCTCTTTTATGAGTTATAGCCTGCCCCATTCCATTTCTCCCTTTCTCCCAGTATTTTCCTCCCTCACACCTTAATTTTTATTATATATATTTATTATATATTTTTTATATTTTTTATTTATTTATTTATTTATTTATATTTATATATATAAATATATATTTATTATATATTTTATTATATATATTTATTATATATATATATATATATACGCACACACACTGTGTGTGGATATTATCTCTTCTGATTCACATATATATATATATATATATATATACACACACACACACACACTGTGTGTGGATATTATCTCTTCTGATTCAACACAACCTGTACTCTCTGTCTATGAGTGTTTGTATGTACCATCCCTCCATCTACCCAAATATTGAGAAGAGTCTCAAGAGTTGTAAATATTTTCTTTCCATGTAGGAATGTAAACTATTCAGTTTTAGAAAGTCTTTTATGATTTTTATTTCCTGTTTACCTTTCCAAGCTTCTCTTGATTCTTGTGTTTGAAAGTCAAATTTTCTATACAGTTCTGGTCTTTCCAACATGAATGCTTGAAAGTCCTCTACATCATTGAATGACCATTTATTCCCTTGAAGTATTATACTCAGTTTTGCTGGGTACATGATTCTTCGTTTCAATCTCCTTTGACTTCTGGAATATCCTATTCCAAGCTCTTTCATTCCTTAATGTTGAAGCTGCCAGATCCTGTGTTTTCTTGATTATATTTCCACAATACTCAAGTTATTTCTTTCTAGCTGTTTGAAGTATTTTCTTCTTAACCTTGGAACACTGAAATTTGGCCACAATATTCCTAGGAGTTTCCCTTTTAGGGTCTCTTTCAGGAGGTGAGCAGTAGTTTCTTTCAATATTTATTTTGCCCTTTGGTTCTAGAATATCAGGACAGTTTCCTCAATAATTTCATGAAAGATAATGTCTAGGCTCTTTTTTTGATCATGGCTTTCAGGTAGTCCCATAATTTTTAAATTGTCTGTCCAGGATCTATTTCCCAGGTCAGTTGTTGGTCCAATGAGATGCTTCATATTATCTTCTATTTTTTCAAGCTTTTGATTTTGTTTTCTAACAGCTTGACTTATCTCAAAGTCATTCATTTCCCTGAACTCAATTCTCTCTTTCAGAGAACTATTTTGTTCAGTGAGCTTTTGAAACTTCTCCTCTATTTGGCTAATTCTGATTTTTAATGTCTCCTTCTCCTCATTGGCTTTTTGGACCTCTTTTTCTAATTGAGTTAGCCTCTTTTTAAAGGTGTCATTTTCCTCAGCATTTTTTTGGTTCTCCTTTAGCAAGCTAATAACTCGATTTTCAAGCCCTTTCATTGCCTAAGCATAGTTTAAGTTCACATTGGAAGCCCTGGAGGCAGGGGTCTTAACTTCCTGTGACAGTAAACCCTGTTCTTCCTCATCTGAAAGGATGGGAGGAGACACCTGTTCACCAAGAAAGTAACCTTTATGGTCTTATTTTTTCCCCTTTTTTGGACATTTTCCCAACCAGTTACTTGATTCTGAATCCTTTGTCAAGAGATTCAACTCAGCTGCTTGGTTTTCCTGGGCTTTGGATGGGGGTGGGGCCATCATTCAGGGCTGGGGTTTAGATCAACTGCTTCCTACCACCAGAGGCTTTAAGCTGAGCTGCCTGAACAATGGATCCAGATTGCTTCCTTGCCTTCTTAGCTGTCTACAGTCTGCTGCTGTGGCCTCTGCTGTCCCCTGGGGCTATTGCTGGAGAAATCCTGTTTCCTCTAGTCTAGTTGGGAAAGCCCTCCCTCACTCACCTTTGTAGCTTTCTTTGTTGCTTGTGGGTTGAGGCATCTGGGACCTTCCCTGTGAGGAACTCTGCCCAGAGGTATGTTCAGCTCCTGTTCCTCCCAGTGCCATGAGGCCAGGGCTGTGCTCAGGTCTGCTCAGCATCCCATGAGATAGACCTTTCCTGTTGGTCTTCTGGGTTACCCTTGGCTGGAAACCTCTTTTGCTCTGTTGTACTGTGATTTCTGCTGCTCTAAACTTTGTTGAGAGTCATTTTTACAGGTATTTTTTGGGCTGTGGGGAAAGCAATAGAGTATATGTGACTTTCTACTCTGCCATCTTGGCTCTGCCCCCTGAAAAATCATTTATTAATCACTTACTCTGAGTGAAATACCTTTGTTCTTAAAGAGCCTAAATTATAATGGAGGGGGGAGGTAACATTACAAACAAGTGAGTTTGAGTTTAACTACAAGGTAACTAGAATGGACTCAAAGTTTTAAGGGTTTAGTCACAAAATAGGTGGCAAGACCTAGGGCTCTTTATGGTAAATCAGCAGGTCAGATGGCAATGTCTGAAGGGTCTAGAGGGATATCAGGACAGTTATCTAGTAAATCCTAGGAAACTCAGAATTCAGTGGCATGGCAGATGGTAAGAATTGGTAGTCCTTATCACTGGATGCCTTGTAGTTTGTGACTCCCAGCATGTGCAGCCATGTTACTTCACTATTCCTACCACTGAGTTCGGCTGACCAGGTAGGAGGAAGTGAAAAGGTAGAATACGTATAAAGGTATTATCACCTTTGCATTTCTTGCCTCTGTCTTCATCACCTCCAAGCTGCCACAGAGTTCCTTGATTAGGGGGCATATGTGATCCATGAATTCTAAAGAAGTCAAATTTTTAAACATAGGTTATGAAATCACCAGTTTCTAGTTTCCATTTTCCACATAAAAAGAGTCAAGTAGGAAGAAGAGAGGTCATGTCCCATAGTAAACCTTCTCTGATCTCCTAGTTGCTAATACTCTCACCATTTAAAAAAATCATGTATTTATTTATTTTTGTAAATGTTGTATCCCCAGTAGAAAATAAGGTTCTTTGGAGTACGCCATATTTTCCTGCTGTTTCTTTTCTTAAAATTTTTAATACTTAGCACAGTGTCTTGCGTGCAGTATGTACATAATAGATTCTTGCTGAGTTGAATTGAATTGCATTGAACCAAGGTGAGAGAAGAAAAGTCAAAAATAAAATAATTTTCTTTTAAGGCACTTTATGTCCCCTTTTCTGTTCAAATAGTAAATTATAACTTGATGAAATGTTATATAACTCTCAAAGTATCAAATGACAGAAGACTACAAATGGTATCTGAGTGGTACCAAATATAGAGTAAAAGCATTATTTTACTTCACAGTTGAACAGTTTGTATATAAAGATTTTTATATGTATCAATTCATAGAAAATGTTACTGTCAATCCTATGCAGTATTTTTGCACTTTCAGAAAAAAAACCCTATCAGATATATCCAATTTTTCAACTGTCAATAAAAGCAGCATATTTAGGTCAATTTTATTGGCAGATTTGTCGTTATTCTGATGAGTTTTCTTGGATAACATGAGTTACAAAATATGGAGAGTTTTGTACTTATTAATTACAAAATTAGTAGTTTCAATTTTTTGGCAAGTATGATATTTTTCTATTCCAACTGAGTTGTGACTTCATGGATGTTGGTGCTCCCTTCATGGAAGCATACCAAAACCTTCTGATGCCTTAGGAGATGGTTCTGTGAATAGTTTTGTCCAAAAAAGCTCATTATCATCTAGTGGCCAAACTTTTGGTAATAAGCCTCCTTTAATTTACCTAGGCTGGGTCTCAGACAATTCAGTAGGGCCTTCCAGGGTATATATACTACTAATAAGGCTTTTGAATGAAATGTAGAACCATGTGTGTGCATGATGGGGCATCAGAATAACACATTAGTGGGGGAAATTGTTTTTGTATAATGTTAGACTATTATTAAATATGAAAAAGTAATAAATAATTTTGGTGGATTTAACAAATAAAATTGTAACCTTTTAGAAATGACCGTTGTAGGAGGGAGGAGCCAAGATAGTAGAGTAACAGCATACACTCTCTAGAACACTGCCCCCAAACCCAGCCAAATACCTGTAAAAAATGGCTCTAAACAAATTCTGGAACTGCAGAACCCAGAGAATGATGAAGTGAGGCAAATCTCTAGCCCAAGACACCCTGGAAGGTCACTGGGAAGTATCTATTGTACCATGCTGGGAGCATAGCACAGTCCAGCATAGGCCACGCTGGCACAGACAGGACATGAGCAGATCTTGGGGACACTGAATCTCTCACACCTGTGGCAGTTTCCAGACATCAGGATCCCAAAATTCTGAGGATAAATTGGAAGGTCAGGGGAAAAAGTCTGTGGGATCAGTGCAGGAGAGTGAAGTGGTCCAGCCCCAGTCCCAGGGCAGCAAAGTGGGGAGGGGACAAAGGAAACCATGGCAACTGCAGCAGCAGTAGGGGCAGCAGAAGTTGCTGTTTCTAGAGCTCTAGGCCCACAGATTGTGGGGGGATCGAGCAGCTGACTGTACACCCCCCACTCCCACTGGAAGTAGAGAACTACCTTCACAAAGAGCTTGAAAGTCAAGTAAAGGACTGAGGAAATGAACAAAAACCAGAAAAAGAATCAGACTATAGAAACTTAACTTTGGTGACAAGGAGGAGCAAAGCATGCAAACAAAAAGTCATTAAAAGCCTCCAAGAAAGATATTAATTGGTCTCAGGCCATGGAAGAGCTCAAAAAGGATTTTGAAAACCAAGTAAGAGAAGTAAAGCAAAAATTAGGAGGAGAAATGAGAGTGATATAAGAGAATTGTGATAAGCAAATCAACAGCTTGCTAAAGGAGATAACAAAAATGCTGAAGAAATCAAAAAACAGACTAACTCAAATGGCAAAAGAGATCTAAAAAAACCAATGAGGAAGAGAATGTCCTAAAAGGCAGAATTGGCCAGATGGAAAAAGAGATCCAAAAGTTCACTAAAGAAAATAATTCCTTAAAGATTAGAATGGAGCAGATGGAAGCTAATGACTTTATGAAAAATCAAGAATTTATAAAACAAAACCAAAGGAATAAAAAAACAGTAGACAATGTGAAATATCTCATTGGAAAAAAACAACTGACCTAAAAAAACAGGAGAGACAATTTAAAAACTATGGGACTACCTTAAAGCCATGATCAAAAAAGAAAGAGCCCAGGTATCATCTTTCATGAAATTATCTAGGAAAACTGCCCTGATATTCTAGACCCAGAAGGTAAAATAAATATTGAAAGATTTCAACAATCACCTCCTGAAAGAGATCCAAAAAGAAAAACTCTTAGGAATATTGTAGTCAAATTCTAGAGTTCCAAAGTCAAGGAGAAAATGTTGCAAGCTGTCAGAAAGAAACAATTCGAATATTGTGGAAATACAATCAGAATAACACAAGATCTAGCAGCTTCTACATTAAGGGATCAAATGGCTTGGAATATGATATTTCAGAAGCCAAAGGAACTAGGATTAAAACCAAGAATCACCTACTCAGCAAAACTGAGTATAATACTTCAGGGGAAAAATAGTCATTCAATGAAAAAGAGGACTTTCAAACATTCTTGATGAAAAGACCAGAGCTGAATAGAAAATTTGTGCTTCAAATACAAGAATCAAGAGAAGCATGAAAAGGTAAACAAGAAAGAAAAATCACAAGGGACTTACTAAAATTGGACTGTCTACATTCCTGCATGGAAAGATAATATTTGCAACTCTTGAGACTTTTTTTTCAGTATTATGGTAGTTGAAGGGATTATATACATATTGACAGAGGGCACAGGGTGAGTTGAATATGAAGAGATGATATCTAAAATTAAGGGATGAGAGAGGAATATATTGGGAGGAGAAAGGGAGAAATGGAATGGAGCAAATTTTCTCACATAAAAGAGGCAAGAAAGTTTTTTCAGTGGAGGGGAAAAGGGGAGAGTTGAGAGGGAAAAAGTGAAGCTTACTCTCATCACATTTGGCTTAAGGAGGGAATAACAAACACACTCAATTTGGTATGAAAATCTATCTTACACTTCAGGAAAGTAGGGGAGAAAGGGATAAGTGGGGTGTGAGGGGGATGATAGAAGGGAGGGCAAATTGGAGGAGGGCTAATTAGAAGTAATTTTCAGGAAGGATAAGGTCAAAAGACGGAACAAAATAAATGGGGAACAGGATAGGATGGAGGGAAATATAATTAGTCTTTTACAGCATGACGTTTAGTGAAGTCTTTTGCATAACCTATATTGAATTGCTTACCTTCTCAGTGGGGAAGGGTGGGAAGGAAGCAAGGGAGGGAAGCTGGAACTCAAAGTTTTAAAAAGAATGTTAAAAATTGTTTTTACATGCAGCTGGGAAATAAGAAATACAGGTAATAGGGTATACAAATCTATCTTGCCCTATCAGGAAATTCAGGAGATAGGGATAAGGGAAGGGAGGGGTATGATAGAAAAAAGGGCAGATTGGGAGAAGGGGTAATCAGAGTGCACGATGTCTTGGGGTGAGGAGAGGGGAGAGATAGGGAGAAATTTTGGAACTCAATCTTATGCAAACTAAAAATAAATAAATATTTTTTTTTTAAAAAAATGACCATTGTATTAAAAAAAATTACCAGGATGCTTTTCGTAAGAAGAAATATTATCAAGTAATTATATTTTTTCTTTTATAACATTACAGTGTGCATATTAATTAAATAAAGGAATAAATGTAATTTCTCCAATCACAGCAGTGTCCCAGTCTCTTTCCCACAGGACATAAATATTATTTTGAAAGTTTGCTTGAAAACTTCAATTGAAAGAGGTCTTGATTCCAACCAAGGTGACTTAAACTTCCAATTTCAGACAGTTTTCGTTGTTTAGGAATTTTTTCCTGACATCAAGGATAAATTTGTTTTCTTTCAATTTCTGCTCATTGCTCTTGCATTACTGGGTACCTGCTACCTGCTAGGCAATGTATCAAGTGCTGGGGATACAAAGAAAGGTAAAAACAATCCTTGCTTTCAAGAAGCTTATGGTCAGATGGTCAGATCCACTGTACCCCAAACTGAATGCAAGACCCTAGATTAGGTCTGAACAAGGAAGAATAAAGCAGAACTTCCTATTCCTGAAAGCTATTCCTTTCCTAATGCTGCTCGCATTAGCTTTTAGGGTTGCTACATCACACTGTCAATTCAAATTGCCAAAATTACTAAGATCTTATTCAACAGTCAAGAATCATTTATTAAGCGTGTACTATGCTTTGGGCATTGTTCTAAGCACTGGGGATACAAATAGGAAAAAGAAAGACAATTCCTGCTCTCAAGGAGCTCACAATCCAATGGGGAAGACAATAGACTGATGGAAGTTGAAAAGGGATTAGGAAGGGTGCCAGAGAATACTCAGCTCAGGGCATGATGTTAGGAGAGGGAACATGATGGTCATAGAGTTGGAGCCAAGCAGAGCAGCTGCTAAAAAATGAAAATCACTGAAAACTCATGAGTTTTCTACAAAGGGAGGCTTTGGGAGAGGTTTATTGATCTGTCCTCTGATCATAGTGGAGAGGTAACTGTAGTACTGAAATTTAGAACTGGATCATTCACCTTGATGAGATTTCAGGTGATGACATTATCCTGGGGGAGACAGTAGAAACCAAGCAGAGCTGTTGATGGAAAATGAATGTCAAATATTGTCTAACTGTGGCTCTTTCATATTGAAGCCATTTTTAAAATCTGACAGTATTTTAAATTTACCGTATTGATTTTTATTTTTTAAAGACTGAGTGTGAATGAATTACCATGTTTTACATAATTATAACTTCAGTACTATTAATTTGAAATCATGCAACTTTGTCAGGGGCTTCATTATTTGCACTATTTGGCACCTAGCTGTATATTTTTGGGGGGGTTATGATAGCCATTAAAACCAAGGATCAAAATATTCTCAGCTTAGAGCTTGACCTTCTAAATGTTGTAATGACACAAGAATTAAATGAATATTTTTTAATAATGAAAAATATTCAATCACATTATTGCCCCTAACCTATCATTACTAATAATATTTTAGTGCAAGTAAAAATGATTTTGTACCATTCATAAGGTTTAAAATATCCATCTTTATATCACCACTTTAATGTTCTTTTTGTACAACATAATGTATATAGTTATTAGTACAGTAATAATTGCATTTAACTTATAAATAAATAAACATGGCTTCATTGGAGGTACATGCTCAAGAAAATATTAATGATGGCATGACCAAATGTTTGGAGACTACTACTTTATTGATCTTTATGAGCATAAAGCATATAAGCTTTTTGGACATAGGGATTGAATCTTATCTAAACTTTTTGACTCCCTCAATGTCTACCAGTTTCTTCAGAGGAAATCATTCAACAGACTCTCTCTCTCTCCATTTCTCTCTCTCTCTGCTTCTCTCTCTCTCTCTGTCTCTCTCTCTCTCTGTCTCTCTCTCTCTCTCCCTCTCTCTCTCTCTCTCTCTCTCTCTCTCTCATACACACACACACACACACACACACACACACACAAACACACACACACACACACACACACACACACCTTGATAGGGTGGTGATTTGCTTTCCCAGTTCCTTCTAAGACTAGAGCACAGACCTTGAGGATGGCTTTTGGAATCTCTGTATGAAAGATAATGTAGGATTATCAGATCATCAGGAGTGCACTTAGTAGATTTAGATATTTGAGACAAATGACAATTTGATCACCATGTCAACCTATCAAATACTCAGTATTCACAGGACAATGCCTTTTCAGAATGCATCTTCACATATCACAGTCTATACATTTCTTCAGTATCTTTAAGAATACCACTAGCTTAAGCTGGCTTATTCTAACAGAAAATAGTACAAAATGAAAATTAAGGAAAATTGTTAGATATATTATGCTTCCTTTAAGAAGTGAATTAATTTTTTAAAACCCTTTTTATTGATTTCTTCACTACACCCATTTCTCCCTGAGGCTATTTTGCTCTTAAAAAAAATCTATGACTTTCTCTAACTTAGATTGATTAATTGGGGGTTTAAATTTCTCACACCAAATTTCTCTCACTATAATATTTCTTTACCTCTATAAATGATTATACTGAAATGCAGTGTATTTTATGCATCTGAACCACTGCACTTTTCCCTACCTCGTTTTGTCTTGGTGTGGTGAATAGTAATGACGACCTTCCAAAAGAACACACTGCTACAAAGCAGAAGAAGGAAATATGGGACCTATAAAGTCCACCTCATGTGAAAGTTATAATTTCTATATTATATTCAGTTTAGATCATAGAAAAGTTTCTTTTAGAAACCTGAAGATAAATACTTGGAGTTTAAGGTGAAGCAAGATTTACCCAATTTTCTACTCTAGTATTTTTTCTGAGCATCTTTTCTAATTATTACATTTACTGGAGGCAACTAAGTGCTTTAAATTTTCTAAATGGCCATTTAAGTAAATATTCTCTTCCGTATTTCCAATTCATTCTATGGTAGAAATGTGACCTGTTGAGGACCATACTCTCACCAGACTTTCCTGTTTGATTTTCCATATAAATTTTTTTTCCCATCCTCCTCCTTACTACAAAATTAAATATTAGCAGCAACTAATGTTCAGATATTATACTATGTAGCATCTAATAAATCCTCAAATCAGGAAAGTTTCTCTTTTGAAGTGTGTAGACGGAAGGGAAGTTGACAGTACATCCTCCACTGACAAAATAGGAAGTGAACCTAATGTTAATTTTTGTCATATCAATATAAGGACCTAAAAAGTCATTTACTCTACTTACCCCCCAACCCAGCGCAAAAGTAAGCCAATCTACAGAGACGGCTAATCAATTTCTGCTCAAATAACTTCTATGATAGGGAACTTAGTATCTCATAAGACAATTAACTTATTCCATTTGGGGGAACATTCTGTTGTCCTTTTAATTTTAAGCTATTTCCAAGTAATGGAAATGGACGTTAAGAACCACAGTAAATGAGAAGGTGTGGATGGGTTGCAACTGTAGCAAGAGAAAAAATACCCACATTGATGAGATCATGGATCAATTTAAGAAGTATTGAAGAGGAAATTCTCTCTTGTTGGTTTTGGCCCAATGTTACAGTCTGTTGAGATAATTTAGAATATTGATTCCATCATCCCTTGTTGTAGCTAAAGCCATCAGCCAGTACCAGCAAATCTGATAAGCATGCCCCTTATGATTTCACTAAAGTCATTTATAAAAATGTTATATGAGATATTGCCAAGAACTAAGTCTGTACCATTCCATTAAAGATTTGCCGGTTGACATAGAGGGTACAGTACTCAAACAACTTCAAATATACCTAATGTTACTTTCATCTCATCTATCTATATTTTCCTATCTTATCCATAGAAATATCTTTTGTAAAATTTGTAAAATATCTTTCTAAAATTGAGACACTTTTATCCATTTAATTTTTTCAGCTCTACCATCCTAGTGTTAGGTCAATGACCTCTAATTTGTCCGTGTGAGAATTCCATTCACTAGCTTAGATATTCAATCACTTTTTGACATTTAGCTAAGTTGTGACTTGCTTAGAGCATCAGAAATGGAATTTGTACTCATATGTTCCTGACTTCATGTCCAGTACTTTATACACTATGCCACAATACCTCTCTGACCAACTGAGTGTTACTAGTTTAATTTTTAAAGAAATGAATACAGTTTGATATAATTTATTCTCAGAAACCCATAGTGTTTTAGATGTTAAAGGCTTATTTCTATAAATGCGCTCTCTCTCTTTCTATCTCTTTTTCTCTCCTCCTTCCCTCCTTCAGATACACATACAAACACACACAAGTGTAAAGTTTAACACCAACAAGCATCAAATAGTTCACTGAAAGACAAGTGTTCCCAGGCCAGTTGATGTTTTTATTTACTCAAAATATGCTTTTCTTGTTCTACATACCCACAGAGTAACTTGGAAAGGGGATATCTGACAACAAAAAACTCCCCTATCAATCATGCCCCTCTATGTTTGGCCTTGCCATAGTCATCTTTAATTCTCTCCAGGGAAATTGTCTTTTCTTTTTATTCCTTTTGTGCCTGTTTGGTCTGTGTTTACCTAACCTCCTTCCCAGGTTTATCTTTTCCAGAGTACAAGCCATCAACTTCCAGATGACAACTCAGGCTATGTATCCCTTGAACAGGACCCACTGAGGCAAGGACAGCTCTATACCCCTTGCCAGCAGGAAGCAGTTTCAGAAACTGAGACCTTTGCCCCTCATCCCAAAAGAATTTGGATCCTATTTGTTTGAGGGGTGAATGATGGGGTACAAACTCTGGAAACATCCTTGAACTCCTCTTGAACCTTCCCACTTAATCTGATCTTTCATACTCAAATCTGTTACCCTTAAGCTAGCCTGGCCCTCTATTATCTGTCATCTCTGGATTGCCCCACCTGCTTCTCACCCAAACCCTGCTCCATTGTCTGATATCTCCTGATTGCCTCCAACTGTTTCCAACCCTTGACCACTCACCCATTAAGTCCCATTAAGGTCCTCCTTGGACTTCTTCTCAAGACCCTCCCTAAAACCGTCCTCTCATCACCCTAGACTACCAGAACACCCCCAGATCCCTCCTACAATCTTTTCTGTATTTAAGTTCCATCTTGCCTCCATGAAGGGTCTCAGATTTGATCCAGCACAGACTGTCTAGCTGAGATTTTATCTGGACCACTCACTAATACAAGGGTTACAAATGCTTAGTCTCTACAAGAGTCAACCTAATATGGCAAATATTTAATAAACTTTGTTTTTCTTTGACTTAAAAAAAAAGACAGGTGTTGAGGTAAAGAGATAACTAGACTTTGGAATACAGCATTTGGTGGAGGAATATATTTGGAATGTATAATTTTAAAGGGGGGACAAACAGAATTTGTGAAAAAAAACAGGGGAAATGTTCTCATTAAGTATCAATTTCTGCATAGGAGAGAACTTGTTTATTTCCTTTATTTTGAACTCAGGAAGAAGAGAAAATGAGTACAAAGATGGGTAAAAACAGGTGAATAAAGTATTATGGAATCTAATCTGTTTGAAACTCCTTATCTAATTCTATTCTATGAAGAAGGAATACCTGAATATACAAGAAATATATGGGACAGAAGGAAGTGACCTCAGAGGTAAGTAAGAATATGCTGGGAAATGTTTAAAAATCAGGTCTCAAGAGGAAAAATGTACCTCATGAGAGTTTAAAGTTTGGTCTGTATTATCAATATTTCTCCATCACTCTCTTAAGTTTAGACAATCAAGAAAACAATATATTAAGACCTTATCTGAATCATTTGCCAATTTCTGAGGTATAAATTCTCACAGTGAAGATTTAGCAATCAACTCAGGATTCAGTTTGATCTGGCTCCACTCCTGGAGGAAAAGCGCTGAGTTGGTAAGGCAGGAACAAGGAAAGGCCTTTTGTAGAAGGTAATATGTGACCTGAGTCTTGAAGGAAGAGAGGAGATCAGGAGGGAGAGCATCCCAACATGATGCAAAGTCAATGCAAAGACAGAGTTGGGAGATGAAGTAACCATAATGAAGAGATAAAAAGAGAAATGCCATTTAAGATAACAATAGAATGTATTAAGTATCCAGGAATTAAACCTAATAAAACACATAGAGACCTTGTATAAATATAATTACAAAACAGTTTTTATAGAAACAAAAGAAAATCTACTCAGTATTTATAGCTTGGAATAACAAAATACCATTTATGACCAAAACTATTTTACACATTTAGTGTTAGAACATCCAAATGACAAAAGAATTAGTTTAGAGATTTCAGCAAAATAATAACAAAATTCAATTTAAAATAATATAAAATGATATATAAAGATTCTAAAGAAGGGTGCCAAGACTCAAGGCCTACTGGAAAGTGGTAATTACCCAAACTATTTAATACTGGAAAGAACACTGCCAACAAATAAATGGAACCATGGAAGATATCAAGTGAATAAGAAATATCACTAATAAAAGCAATAGATGATGTTTATAGAAAGGGTTTATGATTTACGTGACTGATAATCAGATTGTTTTATGGATCATAAGGTAATTTAAATATATCATTTAATCCTCACGCCAACCCCGTGAGGTGAAAGGTTCTATTACAATTCTCATTTTTACAGTTGAAACTGAGGTTACTTGCCCAGTTTCCAAGAACTAATAAGTATCTGAGGGGGGAATTTAAGCCCAGGTCCGTATGATTCTAGATTCAGTGTTCTAACTCCCATACCACACTACTAGAAACACATGTATACAACATATAATAAATCCAAGAACACAAACTATGAGGAAAAAGGACTATTTCTAGTACAAGAACTGATAGAGAAACTGGGCATCAATAAAACGATTTACACCATAAGATATAACTAATATCAGAATAGATTTTGAATAGATAAGTGATATAAGTATCAAGATTCAGAACAAAGTATTAGAGGATAATGGAAAGTTATATGTTTCATAGTTATGCATAGAGAAGAATCGTAACTGAACATGGAAAAAAGATCATAAAAATATCAATGTTTAAAAGTTTTATTAATATAAAATTGATACAGTAAGAATTTGAATGAAATGATTAGAAAAAAGTATTTGCATGAAATAATTCTGATTGAAATATGGTAAACAAATTGTGTAGGGAAATAATACATTTAAATATACAAGCTATTCATCAATAAATAAGTTGTCAATGCAAATGGACAATTTTCAAAATAGGAAATATGACCTGTCAATAATAAATTGAAAATATATTCAAAATCACAAATAATCATAGAAGTAATCATAGAATTAAATCCAGAAGAGTTCATTTCATGCCCTTCAAATTAGCAAAAGCACTAAAAGATGGGAAATCTGATTGTTGGAAAGTTTACAAGAAGAAAGGTACAGTGATTCATCGTTACTGAAACTAGGAATTGATATACACCATATAACCAAACCATCTTTTTATATCATCCATTTCACTTATCCTTTATTGTTGGATTTCATCGAATTTCTTTATGCCTCTGTTACCTCTGGAATACTCATTTTCAATTTTTGGATGACAATTGAATTTCATGCCTGTCAGTCATATAACAATACTAATAACAGGTAGGATATTGGTATTAAAATCTTTTGTTTTTGGAAGAAGTTTAGTGTAATTAAATTATGTTGGTAATTTTCTTAAAGTAATCCACCCTATACTCCTCCCCCAATTTAATTATATGTGCAACTTATTGTACTATGTACATGTACATGTGTCTACTTTTATACCCGTGTGCGACGTGACCCTGTGGATCCCTTCCAGCTATTCTGACAGGGTCCCCGGTCCTGGAGCTAGGTTGCTCTCCTACTCACCAATCCCAGTCATGATGAGCCTTCGGGGCGCCACCGGCCTCCCAGTCCTCTGGGAG
>CM053773.1:81374464-81433805 GCA_028658325.1 Potorous gilbertii | reverse complement strand
ACATATATAGATCCTAGCACTTCCTGAATACCACCAACCAATCATCGTTCTATTCCACACTTATAACCTAATAAGGAAAAGCATCTGTGCTAAGCCCTGCCCCTCTCTCTCTAGCCCTCCCTCCTCCCTCCCCCAACACCCGTGCACATATGTGTGTGTGTTTTTGTACATTGATGCAAAGCTCTATAGATTGTCCATCTAATTGCATGTCCTAATGTGGTGAAGAGATACTTTTTGAGCCCACTGGCTTTTCCTACTGAATAGTCTTTTGATCATTCTTTTAAGCATTTATAGGTCATCTTCATAAAGCTCTGCAAAGTTCATGGATTAATGTAACACACACAATGCTACCCATAAGTGGAAACATTTGGAGGACTTCACTATCCACATAGAATCTCTCTCCAAATTAGCCACTTACTATACATCAACCATCACAATGATGAACACATCTGGCGAACATACATGTCCCTTGTCTCATCTGATATTTATGCTCAGAGGGTTATTAAATAGTTATCATTATTTTAATCTTTCAATGAATTCTGAATTATATTGATATATGGATGGGAGACACCTTGTTGGGGAAAAGAAGTCTTTAAGGTACTGTTTTGTTCTACTAAATCATACATTATGTGTGTATTTATGTGAGTATTTTAAAATTAACAAATAATTATCAGCACTTCTGAGGGCAGAACCAAGTTTGTGGAGTAGAGAAAACACTCAAATGAGCTCTCCCAACATTCCCCTTGAAACAACTTTTAAATAATTCCTAAAAATGAATTCTAAAGTGGCAGAGACAACAAAAAATCAAAATTTGACATCCTTCCAGCCCAAAATGACATAGGAGGTGTTGACACAGAGGATGAGGCTGGTCCAGAACCAATGTAGATGTGACACTATGGTCAGATTAGGTGGTAGTGACAGAGGAAACAGCAGTGTCAGGAACTCACAAGCTAGAGGCAGTAAAGAGACCTGACAACTCATCAGAAAGAGATTACAAGATGTCCCTGCGCTAGCACCGTATGCAAGAAAAGACATTGTTTGGCCTATATCCATTGTATATACCCACTTCTAAGTTATAGCTCAAGGGCAGAGGGGAGCCCTTTTGATCAAGAGGGAATGGAAACCCTGAGGGGCAGTATTACTTCTGACCCCAAGGACGTAGGGACCCTGAAGAACATTATCAATTGCAATCTCATATAAGAGACCCTTCCTGGATAAGGAGCAGAGTGCAGTGATCACACCTCTCCCCAGATCACACAGTTATGGAAAACCAAAAACTTCAACCCCCCTGAAAACAATAGTGTGAAGAAGCCTAAAGCTTGAGACAATGCTGACCCTGCCCACATTGGGAATAGATCCAAACATTGACATAAAGTTCCAAATTTAAAAAAATAAGGTGGACAGATGAGCAAACAACAATGGGCTTGACTATATAAGCTATTGGAGTGACTGGCAAGATCAAGAAACAAACTCAGAAGAAGAAAATGAAGTCAAAACAGCTACAAAGAAAGTCTCAAAAAAATATTAATTGAACACAAATCCAGCAAAAATTCCTAGAAAAGCTAAAAATGAATTTTCAAAATCAAATAAGAGAGGTAGAAGAAAAATTAGGTAAAGAAATCAAACAAAGACAGAAAATTTTAAAAAGACAATTCAAAGCTTGGTGAAAGAGACATAAAACTACTATATAAAATACTTTTAAAATACCAGGATTGGCCAAAAGGTAAAAGAAGCACAAAAATTCACTGAAGAGAAGAACTCCTTAAAAAGCAAAATTGGCCAAATGGAAAAGGAAGTACAAAAAGTCACTGAAGAAAAATAATTCCTTAGGAATTAGAATTGGGCAAGTGGCAGTTGACTCCATGAGAGAGTAAGAAACAATAAAAGAAAGTAAAAAATGGGGGTGGTAGAGAGGAAGAAAATGGGAAACATTTCCTTGGAAAAAGAGCTGACCTAGAAAATAGATGGAGAGATAATTTAAGAGTTATTGTGCTACCTGAAAGCCATAGTAAAAAAAAAAGCCATCATATTTCAAGAAATTATCAA
Organism: Potorous gilbertii; assembly: GCA_028658325.1. Taxonomy (NCBI): domain Eukaryota; kingdom Metazoa; phylum Chordata; class Mammalia; order Diprotodontia; family Potoroidae; genus Potorous; species Potorous gilbertii. The sequence goes on along the minus strand of CM053773.1, from coordinate 81,431,759 downwards.
GAAAAACTGCCTTGATGACCTAGAACCAGAGGGTAAAATAGAAATTGAAAGACCACCTAAAAGAGATCCCAAAACAAAAGCTCCAAGTGATATAATCAAATCTCAGAGCTCTCAGGTCAAAAAAGAAAATATATAAGCAGCTAGAAGGAAATAAAAGATTTAGAAACTTACATTAATGGGTCCTCAGAGGGTTTAGAGTACATTATTCTAGAATGTAAAAGAGTGAGATTACAACCAGGAATAATCCACCCAGAAAAACTAAACATAGTCCCCCTTCAAGGGAAAAAAAATGTGTTCGTCCTTCGTTGCCAAAGAAGATCATGTCCTCGGAGAAATGATGACATGACTTGCATTTGACTTTGTTTTGAGTAAGGGAGGGCTGTGCAGGTCACCAGCCTCACTTCTCCTCCAGAGTCATCTGAAATCAGGGACCAGATATTCATCAGGCTGACTAGAGATGGACCAGGATGAGGCAATTGGGGTTAAGTGACTTGCCCAAGGTCACACAGCTAGTGAGTGTCAAGTGTCTGCGGTGAGATTTGAACTCAGGTCCTCCTGATGCCTGCACTGGTGCTCTATCCACTGCACCACCTAGATGCCCCCAAGGGAAAAATAGATAATTAATGAAATAGAGGGCCTTCAAGCATTCCTGATTGGAACGGAATAGAAAATTTGGCTTTGAAATATAAGAATCAATAGAATTATTAAAACATAAACATTAAAGAAAAGTCAGAAGGGATTCAATAAGGTTAAATTATCTACCTTTCTATATGGGAAAATGATAAATATATCTTTGAAGAACTTAATTATTAAAGTAACTAATAATAATTAATAACACATAATTAAATAATAAATAATTAATAAGTAGTAATAAACTACCAAAGAATTATTTTATAGAACTAGAAAAATAATAATAAAATTCATCTGGAAAAAATTGGTCAAGATTATGAAGAGAATCAAAGGAAAAAATGTGAAAAAAAGGGGACTTAGCAGTTCCAGATTTCAAACTACATAAAAAAATTATATAAAGTAACAGTCATCAAAAAAATCTGGTACTGGCTAAGAAATATAGTGAAGAATCAATAGAATAGGTTAGCCACTTAATGCACAGTAACAAATAACTATAGTAACCTAGCGTTTGATAAATCCCAAGATTCAGACTTTGGAGGTAAGGAATTTAACATTTGACAAGAAAAGTTGGGAAAACTGGAAAGCAATTTGGTAGAAACTAGGCATAGATCAATATCTCACATCATATGCCATGATAATGTCAAAATGGATAAATGATTAAGACATAAAGGGTGATATCATAATAAATTAGGGGAGCATGAGAAAACGTACCTGTCACATCTCTGGATAAGTGTAGAGTTTGTGACCAAACAAAAGATAGCAAAAATCACAGGAAATAAAATAGATAATTTTGATTACATGAAATTAAAAAATATTTACAGAAACAAAGATAATGCTGCCAAAATCAGAGGGAAAAACAGCAAACTGGAAAACATGTATAGCAAGTTTCTCTGAAAAAGGTCTCATTTCTTAAGTATATAGCAATGTGTGCGTGCGTGCGTGCGTGCGTGCGTGTGTGTGTGTGTGTGTATGTATGAAACTGGGCCAAATTTAGAAAAATAAGAGCCTAATTGAAAAATGGTCAAAAGATATGTATGAATAGGAAGTTTTCAGAAGTCAAAGCTATCAATGGTTACATAAAAATTACCTAAATCACTATTGACTAGAGAAATGAAAATTAAAACAACTCTAAGATATCACCTATCAGATTGGCTAACATGACAAAAAAGGAAAATCATCAATGCTGGAGGGGATGTGGGAAAAAATGAGACACAAATGCACTGTTGGTGGAATAGTGATCTACTCTAACCATTCTGGAGAACAATTTGGGACTGCACCCAAAAAGTGATAAAACTTCATATCCTTTGAACCAACAATACAGTAGACATGTCTTCCAAAGAGATCAAAGAAAAGGGAAAAACATCCGTCTACAAAAATATTTATAGCATTTCTTTTTGTGACAGCAAAGAATTGGAAATTGAGGAGATGTCCATCAGTTGGAGAATTGCTGAATAGATTGTGGTATATGTTTGTGATGAGATATTACTGTTCAATAAGAAGAATTGATGAGTAGGATGGTTTCAGAAAAAAAAAGAAAATTCCAAAGGACCCATAATGAAAAATGCTATCCACTACCAGGGAAAGAACTGATGAACTCTGAATGCAGATTGAAGGATACATTTTTACTTTCTTAATTTTTTATTGCTTATTTCGTTTGCATTATTTTTTGCAACATGGCTAATATGGAACTATGTGTTGCATGACTTCATATGTATAACCAATGTCAATTGCTTATCTTCTCAAGGTTGGGAGATGGGCAAGAGGGAGACAGAATTTGGAAGATGAAATTTTTAAAAATGTTTGTTAAATGTTTTTAAAAATTTAATTTGGAAATATTTAATGAAATAAAAAGAATTAAAAACCAACAAACAATTAGCACAGTAAGCTCCTGCATTCTCTTCATATTTCAGACTATCTTGTGATGGAAAATAATATTCTAAGAGAACCTGCCCATTCCCTACTAAAATTCTGTAAAAAGATGCACACTGATTTTAATTATTAGTATGCAGACATAATTAAAAACCACATCCCTCCTTTCTATTAACAGTTGGTAACCTGTCATGGTTGTTTGTTTTATTCATGGAAAATACTTTCTAAGGAAGCTTATCTGAGTGTTCATTAGGAGGTATCTTTTATAGCAAACACACACATGCATATAGTTTATGTAACTGAATGCTTGCTAAAGTTACTGCTTAGTGACATAAAACAGTACTATCAAATTTGACAAGCATTGATGGATATGGAAAGAACAGTTTTTAATATTGTGAAATATTTTTTAAAGAAAAAAATATACATAGTATGTCCATGTCAAAGCAGGTTGGACTCTACCTTAAGGGATGGTTATGATGGTTACACATTCTTTGACTAACAGAGCTGCTCTAAAGATGGTTGCTATCTTAATCCTGACGGATAGCAGTCAATCAATCTATAAACGTTTATTAAGGGCCTGTCATGTACCAGGAACTATCCTAAGTGATGGAGATACAAAAAAAGAAAACAGACAATACCTGCTCTCAAGGAATTTACAATTTAATGGGAGAGCCAACCTGCAAACAAATATATGCAAAACAAAATATAGATAGATAAATAGATAGATAGATATTTAGTTATAAAATAGTGGAAGAGATAACCTGGGAACAAATATATGCAAAGCAAACTATATATATATATATATACACATATGTATATGTATATGTATATATATACACACACATATATATACACATATATGAATGTACATATATACATATATACCTGTACATACATATATATATATATATATACATATACATACACACATGCATGCGCACACACACACACATATATATATGTGTATATATATATATACACATATATATGAAAAATAGGAAATAATTAACAGAGGGAAAGTACCAGAAATAAGAGAGGTTAGGAAAGGCTTCCTTTAGAGTCATATTCTAATTGACACTTAAAGACAACCAGGAAGGTCAATAGTCAGAGTGCAGGATGGTAAATATTTCAGGCATAGGGGACAACCAGAGAGAATGCCCAGAGCTGAGAGAAGAATTGTCTTGTTTGTGGAACAGTCAGAAGGTCATTATCAATGGATTGAAGAGAACCTGTTGAACAGTAAGAGATAATAAGATTGAAAAGGTAGGAAAGAGGGGGCTAGATTATGAAAGACTTTGAATGTCAAATAGTGTGTTTTGTATTTGCTCCTGGAGACAACAGGAAGTCATTAGTTTTTTTAGTAGGGGGAAGATGACATAATCAGACCTAAGTTTTAGAAAAATCTCTTTAATGGTTTAAGAATCATCAGTAAAGACAGAGTAATTAAATCCATGGGAACTGATTGCTAAGTGAAGTAGTATAGAGAAATAAGAGAAAAGGGCCCAGGACAGAATCCTGAGAGACTTTTGTGGTTAAAGGGTTAGAGAGCATGATCTGGAGGAGACTGTAAAGAAGACAGAGATGGTCAGACAAATAGATGAAAACTAGGAGAAAGGTTTCCTGAAAACCTCAGCGGTGTCAAAGGCTACAGAGAAGTCAGGGAGAATGAGGATTGAGAAAAGACCATGGAATTTAGCAATGAAAAGATCATGAGTAACTTTGGAGAGAGTAGTTTTGGTGGAATGATAAGGTTGGATGCCAGATTTTAAGATGCTAAGCACAGAGTGAAAAGAGAGAAAATGGAGGCTCCTATTGTAGATGACCTTTTCAAGGAGGCTAGCTAGGGCAGAAGAGATATAGGGTGATAATTAGCCATGAGGGAAGGAACAAGTGAGGTTTTTTTTTTTTTCTGGAGGATAAGGAAGACCTAGGCATGTTTTTAAGCAGTAGGAAATGAGGCAATAGAGAGAGAGAAAAAAATAATTGAAAGAGTGGGGGATAAGAGAGGGGACAATCTGTTAGAGTAGACAACTTGGAATAAGATCATTTGAAAAGTAGAGGGGACAGTCTTGACATGGAGTAAGGCCACTTCATCATGTGAGACATGGGTGAAGGAGGAGAAAATGGAATAAGTGACCTGAGTAATAGGATATGACAAAAAATGGAGAAGAGAGTTCATGGTGAACAATCTCAATTTTTACTGTAAAATAGGAGGCAAGGTTTTCAGCTGAAAGAGTGCAGGGAGGATGAGTCACAGGAGATTTAAGAGGGGTGAGAATGTTCAGAAAAGTCACTGTGGAGATTGGGCTAGTGAATTGATAAGACGGTGTAGTAGGATTGCCTAGCAGCAGTGAGAGCCCAAATGAGGCTATGTAACATACATTTGCAAAAGACCCTGTCAGAACTATTGTGTTTTTTTCTCCATCTTCATTTAGCAGTAAGTATGTAGGAGCAAAGGTGACAAATGGTGACAGTGATTCAAGGTCGATGCTTGGTGATTAGAGCTAGATATACCATTTTGGCTGAATTTAAGTCATTTAAGCAACAATAGCTAATTTCACCTGTGCTCCCCACAGTGATGTGTCAGCTTAATTGAAGGCATACAAAACACCCTAAAGCCAATCATAGACCATTTAATCCCCTGACTGCATTCATAAGTTTCTCTTAGCATTTTAGGTCTACTGCTCTTTTCATTTCTATCTGCATGTGTAAAATGAAATGGAAAAATAAGAATATTATCTTGATTATTCTAGGGTTTTATGTTAAATAGGATCAAAAGCCAAGATACAAATCTTTCTTCACTTTTTCCCAATATCTTAATCCTGTTCCTGTTTTTATCAGTCAGCATACATAAAACTTATGAAAAAATAGATAATTTTAGATTTTGTTGTTATTTGGAAGACTGAAATCACATGAAAGTTTTTAACTGACAGTCATCTCAAATCTCCACTATGTATACTACTACATATGTAGACAAAGTCATAAAAAATGCAGGGAGAAAGGAACACAGTGCCCCAGAAATTTCTAGATTAAGAGTCAAAGGACTTGAATTTGCAGCTTACCACCAGTTTGATGTTGGACAAATCACTTCACCTGTGTGGGTCTCAGGTTCCTCATTTGTAAAATAATAGGAATAGATCAAATGGCTAGTAACTTCTCTTTCAGGTGAAAATCAATGGTTTTAGAATGGTCTGATAGTCTTGAAATCAAACCAATGATGATTTTTAGAGTATCTTTATTTAAAAGAAGGCCACAGGATTCACTCTTTCAGAGTGTTCAGTAGTGAAATTGATTTCTCTTTAGAAGTAAATTTGACTTATATTTCAAAATTTTTCATTGAAATGAAAATTAATTGCAAAACAAAAAAACTGACAGAATAAAAAGTGCTTTTACTCTGTATATAAATGCCAAGCAGAATAAGTTAAAAGTGGCCTAAACATTTATTTATTTTAAAAAATATATTATTTTTTCCCAATTACATGTTAAACAATTTTCTAAACTTTTTATAAAGTTTGCAGCTCCAAATTCTTTTTTCTCTTTCCCTCTCTCTTTTCACCCATCCCTGAGATGGTAAGAAATCTGATATATTTTATACTTGTGTAATCATGTAAAACATTTCCATATTAGTCATTTTGTATAGGAAGACTTGAATAAAAGAAAAGAATGAAAGTGAAAAAATAGCATGGTTCAGTCTGTATTCAGACAATATCAGTTCTTTCTTTGGAGGTAAATAGCATACTTTGTCATGAGCCCTTTAGGATTGTTCTGGATCGTTATATTGCTGAGAATAGCTAAGTCATTCGCAAGTCATCATTTTACAGTATTGCTGTTACTGTGTACAATGTTCTCCGGGTTCTGCTCACTTCACTTTGTATCAGTTCATTTAAGTCTTCCTAGCCTTTTTAAAATATATCCTACTTGCCATTTCTTATAGCATAATAATATTCCATCACAGTCATATACCACAGCTTGTTTAGCAATTCTGAAGGACATCCTTGCGATTTCCAGTTCTTAGCCACCACGAAAGGAGCTGCTATAAATATTGTTGTACAAATTGGTCCATTTCCCTTTTCTTCTTTTCTTTTTTTTTGGCTATCTTTGGGATATAGATATGGTGATATTGCTGGATCAAAGGATATGCAGTTTTATAGTCCTTTGGGCATAGTTCCAAATTGCTCTCCAGAATGGTTGGCTCAACAACTCCAACAACAGTGAGGACTTAAACATTTATTGAAACAATGTTAAACCAATAAAAATGGTATGATAACAAGAAGTAAACAAACATATATGAAATTATTGTCGTTCAGCCATTCAGTCATGTCCAACTGTGAACCATGGAACACCGATATTGTCCAATGCTGGGGTTTTCTTGGCAAAGATACTGGAATGGATTGCCACTTCCTTCTTCAATAGATTAAGGTCAAAGAAGGGTAAGTGACTTGTGCAGAGTCACACAAGTATTAAGTGTCTGAAGCAGCATTTGATCTCAGTTCTTCCTGCCTCCAGGCTCAGTGCTCTATCCACTGGGCCACCTAGCTACCTCCAATAGTAGAATTAGTGTACCCAAAATATGAAGACGAATGCCTCAAATGTGTGGGTCCAGAAGTTGATTTATAATAAATCAGTATAAGTAAATATATTGTTCAGCATTCAGATCAGATAAAACAACAAATAAAGAATTCAAATTTCTTATTTTCACCCTTAGTATTGTGTGACCAGAACATACTTGTAGCTGTGGTGAATGAGAACCAGGAAATAACTTGTAAAATAAAGCTGGAAGCTGAGCATTTTTCTAGAAGTAAGCAAAAATATAAGTGATGTGTATATTATTAGGTCCTTAAATTCATTTCCATTTTAGTAGTTTACCCTATTATCAATAATATGGGTAGGAATATAGCTCTTACCTTGACAGTGTTCCCTTTTAAATATACTTCTACATGCAAATTGAGAGAAAGGCTTAACATAAGTATCTCACACACACTATTACCTCAGTGTGTTTCCTTCTTAAGTACAATATTGTTATGTAGTATAGGCTTTAAGAGCTGAAATGTAAATGAATACAGTTTATCTTTAAATTACATACAGTACTGCATGTGTTATCAATCTATCAGAATCTCTGCCAAATTGAGGCTGGTGAGTGGAAGTAGACAGGTGACTATTTTCAGCAGTAAAAAGTCAGCAAATATTATGATCAGCTGAGTCAGCCAGTTCTTTCCAACATCTCTCTATCCTTAGCATTATTGACATATCTCTAGTCACAGGGAACTGATATTTAAATGTTACCTCACTGTCCAAATCACATAATGGTTACAAAATTCATGTCCTGTAACAACTTAAAGGAATTTGTTCATGGATTTCTTGTCACAAATTGGTTCTTCTTTAAGGTGAGTTCTCAAATCACAGTAGTCAATCCTGAATTATAACCAGCCGATCAATTTTAATGAAAAGCTTTAAGTCATAAGGACAAAAAAAAGCCTATTTCATATTTTATGAACACAGAAGTATTTATTTACTGTCATGATAGTAGGTCTCTACCTGCTTCTAAATAATACAACAGTAGTATTTTAATAGTGTCATTTATAATCATACAATATCCTTTAAAATCACAGTCTGTACATCATTATTAAATGAGATTGTAGCAGGCTATCCTATGTGATATAACGACTTCAGAACTCAGTAATATTATGGGATCATTCCCCTTGAGCCTGGTGATACTATAGATGAATATTTGTTTGTTTGCTTTATTAAAAAAAAGTTACTTCATGTTTATGATTCTTGAATAGTTTTAGGTGTTTTGTGAGGACTAGCTTTCTACAAATCTAGTGGCTAATTGTCATGCTTCTTTGAGAAATGCAAATCATGAAATATGGCACACATACACATACTATGTATACACTAATATCTTATCATGGCATGGAGGGAATCACAGACATTTATGAGATAAAAAAGGGAAACATTTCATTGATTTTTAGTTTTGTTATTTTATTGCTAGTATGTCATCAAGATGCCAATATAAATATTGTCATTTATTACTTATTCATTTGTCTATTCATTCAACCATTTTTCAATAATTGTTAAGCTTTTAGTCTGTAGGCAAGGTTCTGGGGTTGGTACAAAATTTAGATATGACATATTTTGCTCTCATGGAAATTACAGTTAGGGGCTGCCCGTAATTGACGCAAGAACATATGAGTTTCTTTGACTTTGGGAGATGAATCAAATGATTTCAAGACTTTGGGATTCAATGTCTTAATAAAAAAAAAAAACAATATCGTAAGAAGACCTTCCCAAAGGAAGTTACCCTAGGTACTCTAAGAATATAAATAGGGTATCAGTCATGCAAATTTATATGCTTCTAACCATATTACTCTTCTGCCTCCAAACATTAAGGTGCTTCCCATTGCTAATTAAATAAAGTATAACTTGCTATTTGAACAATTTCACTTCTATCTACTGTCCAGCCTTATCTCATACTGCACCTTTCTGCTTATTCTACATTTCAATTCAATCCAACAGTTAAACACTTATTAAGCCAATGGACTATGTTCATGTTTGACCCAGGGAAGAAATAAAAATAATTCCCTGTATTCAAGAAACATATTCTAATAGGGGAGAGGGGGGAGTAATACACAGAAAATTAAATATTTTATATTTAAATTTTTGGGATGGAGGAAAGTAATTTAATAATTGGCCCAGTTGAGAAGGTTTTCAAGCAGAAAGCTGCACTGAGTTAAGTCTTGAAGGAAGCCATGAATTTGAAAAGTTAAGTAGAGAGCACATTCTTTGCATGGTGGGGAGAGGGGTTAGCCTTTGTAAAGACAGAAAGGAGAAAGATGGAATATTTGATCAGGGACTAGCTAATAGGTCAATTTGTCTGAAATGTTGAGCATATAAAGAGTGTGCTGGAGACCACTGTGAAGGGCTATAAATGCCAAACAAAGGATTGATATTTTATCCTGGGAGACATAAGGAACCACTCTAACTTCTTAAGCAGAACTGTACTTTAGGAATGCCAATTTGATAGTTGGGTAGAGAACTGATGAGAGGAGGAAAGAGATTAGATTCAGGAAGACTGACTAGAAAGTTATTGTAATAATTTAGGCAAGTTGTGATGAGGGCTTCAATAGCTGGGAGAGATGGTGCTGAGGTAGAATTTACAAGATTTGGCAACAGATTCAATATGGGTAGTGAAGGACACTGAAATATCAAGGAAGTTCAACAGCTGTGAACATGTCAACTAAAACCATGATGGTGCCCTTGGCATAAATAAGCTCATTATGGTGAAGTGTATTTTTTTCCCTAGAAAAGATAATAACCTATATTTTAGATATATTGAATTAGAGATTTGTATGTGGCATCTAATTGGAAGTGTTCAAAATGCAACTGATGATGTGGAATTAGAAAGCAAGAGAGAGATGAGAACTGGATATGTAGAACTAAAGTTTGTCTGCATAAATGTTCTATGTAGGAGCTAATGACATCACTGAAAAAGAGAAGGTATGGATAGAAAAAAAAATCCTAGGACTGACTCTTTGGGTCTTCACACCTTTTCATCTCAAAGGTTTATTTAAACCACTGATTCTATTGCTCTGGGGCAAAAGATGACAAATTCTATAGGTTTGTATTTCAATCAGAATTCTGATACCACATACTGAAACTTAGTCCTTAGTTTAGTCCTATATAGGAAAGACCTTTCTCAGGGTTCATTTCTCTCTGTGCTGTGGGATCTACTACTCTAGGTTTGAAACAACAGAGATTGATCTTAAACCTATTTCCATAACATTGCTGGGCACACAGAAATCACAATAACTCATAGTCATTCTTGTTAAAATGTGGCAGCTGAGTCCAAGGAACAGCTTCAACTCACAGTGAAATTTCCCATGAATACGTATGGCTTCATTCAATAAGGAGCAGTTTTCACCAGAAAGACTTTGGTCAACAGATTTGTACTGAAATAAACCTCATGAGTTGACACTAACTTAATTAAAAAGTGATAAATCTCCCTATCCCAGTCTATCAGCTATTTTAAAAAAGAGAGAGAGAAATTTCAGTCTCTCCTTATTAAGTCTCACTAGTAATCACTTAAAAACTCAATTTTCATCCTATGTTTTATTGCCATATAGCATTTAACATACCTATGATTTTTCCTTCTGTGCTAGGCAAATATATTTTAAACCATCTTTCATGTACATATATTCTTTAATTCTAGTGATGATTTCTCCTGAGTCAGAGGACCTGGATTCAAACTCCATCTCTGCCACTTATAGTGTTATCTTAAGCAACCTCTCCAGACCTGTTTTCTCATCTATACAATGAGAAGTTTGGATTAAATGTCTTCTACTATCTGTATCAGCTCCAGACATAAACTCTTATGAATCCCATCTTGCATTATATGAGGCTAGTCCTAGAGTCTTCCTCATAGTGAATTGACCACTAATTTTCCAAAGAAATCATCCTTTTTAATATACATCATATTTTCCTGATTAAAGAAATGTAACTCATTTTATTCGACACCCCTTAGTTATTCTTTGCACATGTACATATCCATACATAGCTATATACACAGAAACACATAGATGTGTTTGACTATCATTAAATGAGGTCATAGCCTTTGATAGAAAATTAATTGATTTATAGATCATGAACTATTGACCCTTTTGTCATTGGCTCAATAGCATAGCCTTTTCCTGTAGTCACAGGAAAGTTGGTACTCTTACTCCTCAGTTAGAGAGATCCTATTCCTTCTGTCATCTTCTTGCACTTTGGCTGCTTCTCTTCCTATATCTGTAATTCTTCCTTTAGAATCTTCTCTTGCTCCTTGTGCTTTGCCTGATTCTTCTCTTTTTTGTATTCTCAATAATTTTATTCATTCACACAGCATCCATAACACTTCTTCCTACTCCTAGGATCTCCAACTCAACATTTCTAGCTCTGAACTCTTTTCTGAGCTTCAGACTTACATCCCTACTTGTCTATTGAACAACTCCGCCTGGATGCTCTATGGCTGCTTCAAACTCATCATGTCCAAAGCTGAGATTGTCTTTTTATAAGGTACTGCTCTTGCTTCTAATTTTTGATTCATTGTCTCAATCAGTGCCACCATCAGTGATTCTTTCATTTTAAAACCTTGGCATACTCTTTGATTTTTTTTAATCTCCCTCACTTCTCTTATTCAATCACTAATCAAAGTCTGGCAGTTCTACCTGCTCTCACATCTCTATCCGTTCTATCCTCCCTGCTAATACATTAGTGCAGTCATCATTACTTTACTTATGGAGGGGCAGAACAACGTAGTGAGAAGTGATGTGGTGGAAACATTGAATCAGGAGGCTTAGATTTGGAATCCTAGTGCTTCACATCTATGTAACAATCAATCAGTCAATAAACACGTATTAAGCTCCTACTATGTGTTGGCACATATGCTATGCCATAAAGATTTAAAAAAAAGAAGCAAAAGATAGTCCTTCCTCAGAGGAGTTCACAATCTAATGGGAGAGACAACAAACATGTACAAATAAGTATATTCGAGATTCATAGGAAATAATCAATAGAAGGAAGATTGTGAAATTAAGAAGGGTTGGAAAAGACTTCTTGTAGGAGCAGGCATTTTAGCTGGGAATGGAAGGAATCTAGGAGGGTGGATATGATGAAGGAGAACATTCCAGGCACTGAGAACAATCAGAAAAATTGCCAAGAGCCAAGAAATTGTTTGGGAAATTATAAGTGGTCAGTGTTACTGGATCAAAGGGTACATGGCAGAAAAGGTTTAGGATTCAAGAAGACTGACGGGGGTGGCGGGGGGAGAGGAGGAGGCTATGAAGGTATTTGCTCCCCAGAGGATTTTGTTTTTGATATTGGAAATGACAGTCACTGGAGTTTATTGAGTAAATGGGACATGATCAGATTGGTGCTTTGGGAAAATAACTTTGGCAGCTGAATGGAGAATTCACAAAAGTGGGAAGAGACTTATAGCAGGCAGACTAATAGGCTAATTCAATAGCCCAGACATTAAAATACAAGACCCTGTACCAGGGTGGTAGAAGCATCAGAGGAAAGAAGGTGGTCAGTTCAAGAGATGTTGCAAAAATGAAATTGACATGCTTTTGTAACAGATTGGATATGTAGGATGAGATATAGTCAGGTGTCAAGAACAAAACCTAGGTTTTAAGTCTGAGGAACTGGAAAGACGGTGATAGCCTCAATAATAATAGAAAAAAGTTGTAAGTCCAGATGGTATGGGGAAAAGATGATGAGTTCGGTTTCAGACAGGTTGAGTTTAAGAGGTCTATTGGACATTGTTTGAGATATCTGAAAGGCAGTTGGAGATGTGATGTTGGAGGTCAGCGAAGACCTTAGGCCAAGGTCAGTAGATTTGACAATTATTAGCATAGAGAAAATGATTAAATCTATGGGAGCTGATGAAACACCAAGTGAAGTGGTATAGAGGGAGAAAACAAGAGGGTCGAAGACAAAAGTCTGAGGATCCAGAAAAGGAGACAGAGGAAGAGCAGTTTAAAAAGAAGAGGCAGAAGATAAAGTTGTCACAAAAACTTAGAGACAAGACAGTATCTCAAGGAGGAGAAGGTGATCAACAGTGTCAAAGGCTATAGAAAGGTCAAGGAGAATGGGGCTTGAGAAAAGGCCATTGGATTTGACAATTAAGAAATCATTAACTGTGGAGAAATTAGTTTCAGTGAAATAATGAGGCTGGAAGCCAGATTTAAGAAAAAGAATTTAAGGGTTTAAGAAAAGAGCAAGAGGAAAGAATATGGAAGTACCCATTGTGGATGATCTTTTCAAGGTATTAAGCCACGAAGGGTGAAATAGCTATAGAATGATAGTGAGGACAGTGAGGGTGGGGGAGACATGGGAATGTCCATAGGATTTAGGGAAGGAGTCATTAAACTGAGTGAGAGTGAAGATAAATGATAGACTAGGAATGGCAGAGGGGAAATCTATTGGGGGAGACAGAACATATTCATGGAATACACAAATCTTTCTTATTATAGCCCATTTGAAAAGTATTTTCAAATTTAATCCAGCAAATGTTTATCATATACCTACTATGTCCAAGGCAATGGAAAGAGAAAGACAAAAATGAAACCATTCCCTTGAGAGTCAGCATACAGGATAATTTGAGGAAGAAGAGAATATTAGCCACTGTGGGTAAAGAGAAAGGTTTCAGGAACTGAGTCTTAAAGTACCAAATCTTTGAAAGATTCTAAAGAATAGAGAAAAGACTGAGGTGTATCTAAGGCATGGGGGTTAGCGAGAAGAAATGCAATGTTCATTTTCACTAGTAGCCCAATTTGGCTAAAATATTGAGTGAAGTAAGGGAACAATTTAAATATATATTTTTTAAAAAGATGCCATACGTTGGAAGCCTCGAAATAAGCTACTAAGGAGCCTTTATTTTATTCTAGAAATAATGGGGGGGCACTCAATATTGTTGAACCAAGAACTGATGTAGTCAAATCTATGCTTTAGGAAGATTGATATATCAGTAATATGGAGGATGGGATTGCAAAGGTAAAGAATTAAAGTAGGCACTCCCAATAGTCTGAGCAAGAGGTAATGAAGGTCAGAGCTATCATGTTAGTTTGTATGTGGAGAGGAGAGGGAGATGTAGAGATTGGGCCTTGGTCACCACACTGTTGGTACATTCAGTTGGAAAGATCCAGCAGACTGTTGGTAATTCAGAACTGACATTTAGGAAAGAGATTAGGATTTGTTAGTTGTTGTTGTAATCTGAATTTTATAAGATGATCCTCCACCCACAGAAAATTATGAGATCACAAGGTGGGGGGAAGGGGGTTAGTATAGATTTCATAGACTTGGAAGCAGGATATGAATGATAATCCAGCAAAGGAGTCTGAGAATGAGTGTTCAGAGAGGCAGGAATTATAACTTTGTATTCAGATACTGCTTTGAAATCACTTTTGTTATTCAACATATCATACAATCAAATATATAGTACAGTTATTCTCATTTTCTACTTGAAGAAAGAGAAATGCCAATGTATTCACATTTAAACAGAAAAATATATAACAACAAGATTAAAATTTTATTTGGCAAAAGGGATCCTGTTACTCAAGACAGGCTTTTACTCAGGTCTCTTTATACTCCTAGAAAAGCAAAAACTTGATCCAAATCACATTTCAGAGAGGCAAGATAAGTAAACATTATTTAGTGAAACCAAAGAGTTGATTTCTTGTCAAACCTTATGAATGAGCTCCTACTATTCTGGAAAAGTAACAGAGCACCATGTTTAGACATTCGCACACACATACAGTCATACACACACACACACACACACACACACACACACACACACACATACAAAACTAGTTAAAATTTGCACAGATGGGGGTTTTGGAAGGATCAGAATGTAGTGTGAGAAAGGAAGTTCAGCAGGTCAGTATAAGTAATTGTCATGCCCTTTTTTTCCTTTGATACAACAGTAAAATCTTCTTTAAAGCCAATCTTGACTTATTTTAAAATAAACTCAAAGGCAGAAGATAATGTGCATTTACACATAAGAACAACACCAGGATATTTGCCTGGAAGGGTAAAAAGTTCCTGTAAATCTTTGAAGGGTTTCGGAGCCAACATCTACATAAGTTAACAGGTCAAGTTTTGCCTTCATCATTCTGAGTGTGACTTGATAATCTGCCTTCTGGTGGTTACTTAGTTTATTTTCTCTCTCCCTTCCTTCCCTCTATAATATTGAACAAGAAAATTTTTAGTTCTTAGGACTGCTGAAAATGATCCATTTTTCTTGTGGCTTAGCAGAAAGCTGAAGTAGGTGGGCACTTAAAATTGCTGCTCTGATATTCCTATAATTATAGCAGTTTTAATATAGTAGCAGATCAAAAATATCCAAATCTTGCGACCAACCAATTCACAGATTTGGAATTTTTGTGAATCTCATTACTGTGAGTAAACTGTAATTTTAATGGCATTTAGCATAACTTATATAGTAAATTCTTTCTCTTCAAATACAAGTAAACATATAACAAATAAAATAGCATATATTATACCCTGTAATATTTATTATTGTGTATGTACTTATCTGAATCCTTCCCAGTTTTCACCTCACAAAAAATGTCAATTGTAGAATTTTTATTCAGTTCAGAACCTTTTTTAATTGGGGTAGATGGTGCAAAATCTTCATTGGAATGTAATAAATAGAAGGAAGGTAATTCAATAGACAGAGAGACAAAGGAATCAATACTTGGCAAAGTATGGAGACAGGAAATGGTAGGATGAGAATGGGGAATGGAGAAACTATCCAGTTTGACCAAAACTATACTTCTAGACCATAAGAAATAGTGTAGAATGAAGTGTCTGAAAATGTAAATTGGAGCCAGATTATGAAGGCCCTTGAATGGGAGTTTTATGAGTTTATGTCATCGGAGGTAAAGGGGAGTCACTGACTGCTTTAAAGGACAGGAGTATTATGCTAGCAGCAATATGAAGGGTGGGATAGAGATAGAATGAACTGGAAGTAGGGAGATCAATTCAAACCTAAGAAAAAGGTGGCCCAAATAAGTGGTTGCCTTTAAATTAGAAAATCACAGATTGATGGTAAAAATATTTCAAAGATAGATGTGGGAGTCAAAAAATTCAAAGATGATTCTGATGTCCCAAACCTGGGTGAAGGAAAAGATGACAATGGCATAAATAGAATACAAGAATTTGGAGACAGGGACATTTTATTAGGAGGAGGATGAGTTCAGTTATGTATGGTAATTCTGAGGTTATAACAATATATCCAAGTGGCTATATTGGAAAGGACTTATAAATATAGGACTAGAAATCTTAAGGGAATATATGGGAAATTTGGGATGGATATAGATAGGATGTAGATAGATACATAGACATAAATATATTCACACATACATATATATACATATATGTATGTATGCGTGTGTATGAGTCATCTGCATAATAGAAACCATAAAAAATGGATTCTATCAGTAAGGAAGAGGGTGTTGAGAGAGAAGGGGTTATTGCACAAAAGCTTAGGGGAAAGCTACCTGCAAGTTGGTAGAAGAAGATGAAAGAGAAGCAGAATAGACAAAAAAGAAGCAGTTAGAGAAGGAGCAGAAGAATCATATGAGAGATGCCTTCAAGGAATAAAGAAAATAGGGAAGACAGTGGTCCACAGTGTCCTTCAGAGAAGTCAAGAAGAAAAAACACAGCAAAAGGAGTCAGTCATCAGATTTTACAATGTGAAGTTCTTTTTTGACCTTTGAGAACGCTGTATCAATAGTTTTGAAGGCAGGAACAAAACTGTAAATGGTTGGAGATTGAGTGGGTAGAGACAAAGGAGGCAGCAATCATAGATTACTGATAGAAACTTATCAATGAACTGAAAGAGAGAAATAGGATGATGGCTTAAAGCAGTAGTGAGTGAAGGGAAAATTTTTCTTAAGTAAAAGAAAAAAGTTGATAAAAAAGTAGGCAGGCAGGTTTGAAATATTATTACTACATAGATATGACACATAGAAAGCTTTGTGGAAATATTAATAAAATTTTGTGGGTTTCCATGTTCGCATTCCTATAGTTTATGATGTTATGGCTCAATGGAATTGTTTTATTTTGCCAATGGTAACTTCATATACCCACCCATACTTTTCTACATGACAATACTTAATAAAGAGGGAAAGAAACATTTTAACTAATCTATTTAATCTTTACTTATCTGAAATTTACCAGTTATCAGCATTTGAGATTCCATTGGAAAACTGGAGTTACAGTTATATTATTCCTCTTTTTGTCACATGCTTGCTCATCATTCTTCTAGGGATGAAAGTATGTATTTGTGTGTAGGCTTGTACATGTGCACTTCTGTGTGTGTATGTATGTATGTTTTAGAGGGGAAAAAGTGACAGCCATGCCAAGAGAAGGGTCTCAACCACTGTGGATAAATCAATCCATCAGAAAAAAAAAACAATTCTGCCATGAAACTTAATCACTAAAGGTCATGTCGGGGAGTGAGGAACAGATTAAATTAGCATAGTATTAGATATGGAAAATGATTTCTGTCAAAATCATCTTTACCACAATTATAATATGTTAATTACGTATTTCATTAAGGAAGTTGATTATGGTTCACAGATGAAATCATGCAGGCGAAGACACCTGGAAGGAAGCACTAGAGCCTGAAACTCCTCTCTCTCTCTCTGTCTCTCTCTCTCTGTCTCTCTCTTTCTCTCTCTCTCTCTCTTCTCCTCTCCTCTCCTCTCTCTCTTCTCTCTCCTCTCTCTGTCTCTTTGTCTCCTCTTCATTCTCTCTCCCCATTTCTCCCTCTTATATAGAGACATTTATTTCAATGATTTATGTAGCTCTCATTCAGAAGAGTTGTTGCTTTATTATTATTTATTGTTATCTAAGCTATCTGATTCATGAAACAATGCTAGGAAGTGAATGAAAACTACACACCCAGTGATAGTGCACAGATCTTCCCTTTGTCTTCTCTTGCATGCCCAGAATGAAACATCTAAGAACAATGCCCTTCTTTTCTTTTACCTCATTTCTGTCTTTTATACTCACCTTCTTCCTCCTCTTGTTTCTTTCTCCTTGGATCCCAAATACAGTACCTAAGACTGTTCACTGGAAATGTAACATTGACTAACTAAAGGATGTGAGATTGCTTCCTCTTACAATGGAATATGATGTCCCTGAAGGGTTTATGCTAGCCATTTACAAGAGGCATGGTCAATCATCTGAATACTTCACTGAGTCTAATGTTAACAGCAAATCATAATCCTATACTGGGAAGTAGTCACAATGAAGATGTCAATGAGTATGGAGTCAAAAAGTGGTAAAGTGATATTTGATATCTTTGAGCCAGTGATTTAATTGTTGTGCTTTTCCCCAGTATCATCCATTTTTTCTTGATTATGGTCCCAAATTAATTCACTGGAAAGTAGAAAAGTGTTTAGAATTTCAGAGTTTTATCACAAGCTTTATAAAGCCCTCCCTTATATGTTAAACCTCTCTGTGCAACAAGAACTCTAAGCCTCCCTTTGGGTACAATCTTCTAAAATTCATGCTACTTCATTTGTACATATGGATGTACACCACATGCAAGCAAACAATCATAAGTTAGTCTCAAGTGGCAAATAAAATAGAACTTTAGGGCATGGCAACCAAAGATAGGCAGATTATATACAACTAAGGAAAAATAGTTCCTGCAGATGCCCCCTGGGAATAAAGGCCACTGAGATTCAGTCAAATATAATTATCTTACCCTAAGACTTCATCGTGAGTGAGAACGCATCAATGCTTGTATGCCCTTGTACTGATAGATTTTGCCACACAGAATAATCATTGTTGGAATTAAGCATAATTGTCAAGAAAGACTTGGTCATCATGAGAAAGACTGTCTTATACAACTGTCCTTTTGCTTTCCAACAGTAATTACTTTAGTAATTAATCTCTGTCATTTAACTGTATTACATTTTGAAAAGAGAAAATGGAAGAAAGACCAGTTTCAGGCTAATTTACATCACAGTTTCAAGTCCCAGAATAGGGTGAATCAAATGTCAAATTTAGCCCTTTCACAGATTTTTCCGTTTCATTCTAACATCTAGTACCAATGAGGGGAAAAGCTCAAGATGCATCTCTCTGAAAATATAAGATTAAAAGGCCATACTCTTTGGGATTCTTCATGGAAATCTTACTGACTTTTTCTGAATAAAAAGAAGTACAATTAAAGTATGAAAGCAATAGAGAGAATCCCTTCTGCTGAAATCTCACAAATCCTACTGTAATAACAATCACTCATAGTGCAGAAAAGTAATTTGTCAATGATGTCGCCATTGTCATCAAATACACCTGTTCCATAAGTTTCTTGAATATCTTCCCCTTCTTTTCAACTGTTTAAATTAAGTTGTACAATCTTGTTTATTGTCCATTTAATTTAGGGTATTTTATATAGTCTGATTCTTCATTTAATTTCTCATGTTTGGTACAGCCTATATATAGTTCTTCTTTGCAATAGCAATTCTTAGGAATTGAAATCACATTGTAAATGATAGTTTAATATAAATGAAAATTATTTTTATTCACTTTATTCAAGTAAATGAAAATTTCTTTATTTACATTGCTTTCCCATCTTTTCTGATCTGCCACAATCAAGGCATATCAAGCGATAAGCTTTGAAGGGCCCTTCTTTAGACTGAACTCTGGACCAAATATCATTAAGAAAAGCGATTTTTAAAAATGCACTGTCAGATACTTAGAGTACTGAAAGAGCTAACTTAAGGATTGTGAAATTGTTGGGTAAGAATCTAGGCATCTTCCACTATCTGGTTAGTTAATCCCCATCATTTACTGAGGAGAATAAATGGGCACATTTCTAAGAGGGCAAAAAAGTAAGAGATGTATTACTTCATAAAATCACAGTTTAGGTGTTCATTTCAACTTCACTATTCAGTCTTCAGCCAAGTAGTCTCTTTATAGCACAGAACATCATTATCCCAATTGTTATAGAAAGAAATAGAAAAAGAAAATAACAAATTTCTGTGAAGTAGGAGGACGATTAAAACGCCTGTGTTGTAAGAAAAGAGAATCATAATGTAGTACATGAGGGGGAGGGGGAGGAAAATTAGATGGTAAATAAGTTGGAAGAGGGGGGAGGAGAGTGAAACAAGGGTGATTATGGTAAACAGTTATTTTCTTTTAGTCATGCTAAGCACATGGAGTCTCACCGGAAGGATGTTTCTGTCCACCAAACATGACAAAGCTCCCTTTGAACTCTCTTTGTAGCTCGTGTACTCTCAAGTACAGACATATAGGCAGTGTGTGTGTGGCTAATTTGCCTTTCTAATTCCATTTGACTAAATTTGGT
Source organism: Potorous gilbertii (assembly GCA_028658325.1). Lineage (NCBI taxonomy): Eukaryota > Metazoa > Chordata > Mammalia > Diprotodontia > Potoroidae > Potorous > Potorous gilbertii. The sequence continues at coordinate 81,411,400 of CM053773.1, read as the reverse complement.
TTGTCTTGCTAAAAAAAAAAAAGCTACATGGATGCTCTGAAGCATTTATTTGATCTAAACCTTCTTTTCTCCTTTTTATCACAATGAAGATGAAATAGGAGTTTATTAAAGCAATTGAGATGCTTCATGTTTTTAACTAGTTATGTGATCTTTATACTGTAGAGGAGATTTTACCCAGGTTTCTTAGAAATTCCCCATAGTTTTTTGGCAGAGAGAAAGAGAGAGACACAGAGAGAGAGAGAGAGAGACAGAGAGAGAGAGACAGAGTGAGAGACAGAGAAAGAGGGAGGGAGGGGGAGAGAGACACAGAGACAGAGAGACAGAGAGAGAGAAAGAGAGAGGGGGAGAACGTGTGTAAGCATAGCTGGATAGGCCCAATGGATCCTGCTTAGAGTAGGTTATGGGTTTCATATATACATGAAACAAACAAAAAATTCCTAACCATTGACCTGCTAAGTGAATGTATATTAGAACATACTTTAAAGGAAGAGGTTCCGAGGTTTTCGTGAAGGAGGACTGACTGGTGCTTAAAAGCCAGGTTTCCCCCTCCCCACTCACTCCTTCCCCAGAGCTAGCTTGTTATTCTTTCAGACCGGACAATACAACAGCACGTCTGTCTCTCCCCCTCTTCTCCCCAAATCAAAGATCAAAGGCTGCATTTGTAAAGCAAATAGTTGGAGAGTTACAGCCGGGCTTGATGAAAACCCACTCCAGGCCTCTTGGGAGATATTACCTTCCTCATTATTCCACTGATTGGCCTTATTTCATCCAAGGATTACTGCACATTCTCCTGACGGCTGACGAGCAGCTTCATGAATATACAAAATAATCCAGCGGCACTGGGCCAGCACTGATTATTGTGAAACTCGGAGGAGCTGCTTCAAATGAGCTGCAGGAGACGATGGAACTCTTCCTCCCCGTTTTCCATCTGATTTTACCACAAGGATCCTTATTAGGCTATTTTTCACATGTCTGTAAGAGAAAGAGAAAGAGAGAGATATTGCATCTAGTTAAAAATGATCAGGGAATTCTGGGTACCAGATGTTTTTTGCTTAATATTGCAAAATGGCTTTTATTAGATTACACTAAGCACTTACTAACTACAGTTAAACTGCTTTGCAGAGAAACCTGATGGGAATAATGCCCCAAATAGTATTTTTTTTTAACTCACGATCTCAAATTTGTACATTTATATGTGTGTCTAGTCATGTGTGCGTGTGATAGAGGTTGAGGATGGCAAGTGTGTGTGTGTGTGTATGTGTGTGTGTGTGGAGACAGAGAGAGAGAGACAGGGAAAGAGAGAGACAGGGAGGGAGGTGGGGAGAGAGAGAGAGAGAGAGAGAGATGCTATGGTTATAAAATTCTCAAGGACTGCTGCACACTGGTCCTGGAATAATTTAACATCACATTGAAATCCAGCCTCTTTGGCCAAAGAACTTGGCCAAGGTGTTAATGAAACAGTAATGATAGAGAGCAAAGGTGTTTATTTTCAGATTCAGTCTAGCAGAAACAGCTTTGACACAAAGTACCTCTGATGGTTCCAATCTCCTCTGATGGATTCAGACCCAGGGTTGAAGCTACTTGTTGGAATAGTACCTTTCTTCTTTTTTTGATGCTAATGCTATTTTAAAATGCATATGCAATATGATAGACAGCCTGGTGGAGAAGCAGCATCTCTGTTAGACCTGCTTCAAACAGGGCCAGGGGAGCATTCCATTTTCCTGCTTTAAAAAAAAAAAATTAATCCCAATTATGCAAAGCAAAAAGGTGGGCTCCTTATTGGTTTTCAGTAGCCTCTAAACCAATCAGAACACATGATTTACTGCATTGCCAATTTAATATCTGATAAACAGGAGCCCTGTAATTGTCATTTACGGTTGGTTGCACTTGTTTTTAGTGTTGGTGAACTACTGAACTTCCTTGTGTAATAAATGTCTTATCCTGCATTTTGTAATATGTCACATGAAATAAATGACTAAACTGAATGACTCTCAGCTCTTTCCTGCCACTTTTGCCACTGTACTAGTCAGCTAGCTATATTATATTTTCTGGGCAAAGAAGTTAGAAACCTGATTCATTGTCTTTGACGATGACAGGCAACCTGCCCTATTTCAAATAAGACAGAGCTTCCTCTAAGTGACATCTACAAATTGTTATTGAGAGGTGTAAAATCCAGTTACGTGGGTAGCTGTACAGTTGATGGAAGCTTCTTTTAGATCTTTGTTCATATTGGCCCCCTTGCCTACCCAACTTTCCTTGGAAATCAATCTACTAAGATCCATTAGGTGGAAGCAATTTTAAAGTTACACAGCACTCTACAAATTCTTAGGTTGTGACTGTTCTCATCTAGGTTCAAAAGGGCTCAACTAGAAATGGTCAATGTTATTAATCGTTAATAATTATGACCATTATTCACAGTATGATGATTTTAAACATTCTGCCATGATGAGACCACTGAGAGAGGCCTCCTGGATTGGTGTCTAGAACCAAAAAGACTCTACTGTATCCCATCAAAAGTTTGAATTCCAGGACTGTTTCTGGGTCCAACCCAAAAACAAGTTCCCTCTTGGCATACCAAAAGTGTGAATTTCAGGGCCCTTTCTAGGTAAAGCCTGAAGGCAAATTTCCTTGTGGCTAACCCTGATGGTTCTTCAGGCCTGTGTCAGAAGATGCCTACGGTTTGGTGTCTGGGAAAAATCTGTCAGGCGGATAGGGTTTTGCAGCATGCTGATGAGCAAACCAGTGCTACATTTTAAACAAGGCTGCTGCACACAGAGCTACCCCAGCACGGTAATTTAATGAATCTACATTTCATGACTGAAGTGATAAGGATGAAACATTTTAAAATAACCAAAAGGTAGATACACCAAAAAAGTCTGATGAAACATTAAATGAATGTAGTGTAACACATTATCTTTGCTTCTGCACATCCAAAAAGCGCAATGAACTAAAACATTGCATTAAGCCAAGAATAAAGCTAAAAATTAAATTGGCTCCGAAAGATCTAGTGTAGTGGTTTATGCACTAAGAACGCAGTAAATTTGGTCATTTAATCTCATTCTCTTTACCTCTGATATGCACACTTAAGAAGAACCCAAGGCTCATGGGGAAAAGCCCAGGCAAGGGGGCTCAGATATATCTTTTTTCTTATCTGTTTACCTGGTTCAAAATATGGTGGGTGGGACAGTGAATGTTGACTTTTTTTTAAACTGTAAAATTGCTTTCATTTTCCAACATTTAAATGCCTCGAGTGTCAAGAAACATAAAATATGACTAAGTCTGTAACAGATAAAAACAAGACCCAATAAAGAAGACATATTCAAAAATATAATACTGCCCCTTCAAATCAATAAATAAAGACAAGCATTTCATACACTAATGCATTTATCTATGACCATTATAAATTAGTTGCTTGCCAGAAAATACACTTCTTAGCACAAGTGCCATTATTTAAAGTTGTCTATTTAATGCACACTTAGTATATTTTCTCATCCAAAGCTGCACTGCATAATTAGACAACATCCATTCTTAAAAACTAAAGTAGATGCCAAAAATGCAATACATAAAGCATGACGTTTTACAAATTTACATCTTCAAAAGTTATGTGTGGTTTCAGATAGAAAAAAAATTGCAGAAAGATCACTCACTATATTCTAATGGCCCGATTTCATCTAAGTGTGCTTCTAGTATGAGCTGGCAGTAATGTAAGTTATAATGTAGTCATTCTTATTCAACTTCAGGGAATGGGTATTTTCCAGTGATTCTATTAACTGGACGACTGGAGAGTTGGCCTTGAATAGTTTACTCAATTGTCACTGATCATCCCTCCTTATGTCCCTGGGTCAGTTACTTTTGAGGTCAGCATTACTGCGTGCCCAGGGACCATCAAGGTCTTCACTGACTTTGCTGTATTCTATCATTGATCATTCCGGATCAACACCCATTTGATTTGCAGGCCACTGGAGATGATTTTACTAAGTAAGTCTAGAAAATGTGTGTCAAGCCGCTATATCCCTTCCGATAGCCTCTCCTCAAGCATTTTCCCTTCCTCTCCCTCACTCAAGTCTTAGATCTCTCTGGCAGTACACCACCTCTCAAGTATAACCACATAGCCCCTAGCCCTAGATCATTTGTTATATTTCTGTTTTATGTCTTCTCTAACAAGTTGACACAACATAACAGTGTTTGTCTTGTCACCAGATTATTACTCTAAATACGATGGTTATTCACAGTGAGTCATTGAATATTTTACCACATGGCAACAGAAGCAGCTTAGACAGGCACCTGTGCCTAGATGAGAGCTAACAGGCTGTCACAACACTGTCAAAATAGGAGATGGTACTTTTAGAGACATGTCCTTCTGTTTCTTTTTATTTTCTCTCCAATTCTTGTGCATTGTCCCTCATTCCCTTTTCCTTCTTTCCTCTAAGAATGATCAGTTTCATCATAAGGAGGTGACAGATGAAAGGACTGATAAAAGGAAACAGCAAATGGTGAGTCAGAGGTTTGCATGTAAAATTGGGTAAGCCCCCTGATTTGAGAATTGAGGGGTTTTACCCAGAAAGCAATGTTTCTTTCTAGTTCTGATCCAAGGAAGTATATATAGACCAGGGACAGTCCTGAAAGCAGCCCTGCCTGTGGTTTCCACTTTCTTCACAACTGATCTAATTAGATAAAGAAAGGAAAGGAATGGTCTTTGGGATAAGTACATTTTGGAGTTAGACAGTGGGCGGGGCAGGGGGGGAAGTGTAACAGTATGGACCCTAGCATATACAGGAGGGCCTGCTATCACAGGTTCTTTGATCGGCTTTTCTAAAAGGAAAGGCAACTTTTGAGGGATCAACAATCTACTTTAATCAAGCACATATATCACTCACTTAGTTCAGGGGGAAAGTCAACACCCTGCACTTCAGAGAAAATAGAGAGAAATGAAGAACAACAGACAAGGCTTCCAACTGTCTGACTCTAAGCAATACATATATCACAGATCAACAGACAGATCCAACTGTCTGACCATTACATACAACACACAGTTACCAGAGAAAGAAGCACCAACATCTGGGTTTTCAAAGCCGGGGGCTCCTTAGCAGCTACCCAAAGTCTCATCTGGCCAAACAAACACTTCCAATGAATAAATCCCAAAACAATACCTCACCTCATAGTATATATACACTTTTCAGAGCCAGAGGGCATCACAACCCTTGCGAATCAGTGCTTCATTAGAAATTAACAAAAGATGTGAGCATTCCTACAAAACAAATCTCCCCTAATAAAGTTTCCCTTAATATGCAGGCCCATTAATGGATAGGGAAGATCTTTAACTCTCCTTAACAGTACAAGGGGAAAGAGGGAGCATGCTTACAAGTAAAGTGAAGAACTATGTTCCCTATTTTCTTATAATCATACAATCAAAGTTTATTAAATGCCTACTATGTGCCAGGAAGCACTGGGGATGCCAAAAGAGGTAAAAGACTGTCCTTTCCTTCAAGGAGCTTGCAATCTACTAGAAGAGCTTACAATCTTATAGATATATAAAAATCCTTCATGAATCCTTGTGTACCATGAGAACAGGGAGATGTGGTCAGAAAATCATTTCCATTATTCCATTATTTCTATGACACATTAATGAGATCACACCACATCCTTTGTCACTGCCAAGGCATCCTGCCACCCTAAAACTAAGAGCAATGCCTTTGAGCTCAGATTCAAGACTTTTCATGGCTCCTTGGACTACGTAACTTCTCATATATCTCCTTCACCACAAGGACAAGCCATCCCCTTTCCCACTCACCTTGATGCTTTCCTTATTTTCAGCCCTTTGTCTACCTCTGCTTAGAATGTTTTTCTCTCGTCATCACAATAACTTTTTGATTATTAATGGATCTATAGGAATTGCTCCTTATCCATAAAATTTGCCAAAACTAATAGGAAATTTTTTAAAAAAGAACAAAACCATTTCCCTTTGTTTTTTAGTTGGCAATTCCAGTGGCTTTTACTCCATCCTCATTTTCCTTAACCTCTCAGCAACCTTTGACACTGTTGATCACTCTCTCCTCCTTGATATTTATTTCTCTCTAGGTTTTTGGAAGACCTCTACCTCCTGGTTCCCCTACCTATCCTTACCACTTCTTCTCAGTCTCCTTTGCTGGATCCTCCTCCAAATCATGCCCTATCCCCAGGCATCCATCAGGTTTTTGTCCCGGGTTCCCTTCTCTTTCTGCTCTATATACTTTATTTGATGATTTCCACAGGTCTCATGGAGTTAACTATTATCTCCGTGAGCATGATTAGCTAATCTATCTATCCTGCCCTCCGAATTTCAGCTGGCCTCCAACCTCTTATGCCCAGCTGTTTTGAAGATATATTTAAACAGATGTACAGTAGATATCTTAAACTGAACATATTCAAAATGGCACTCATTTTCTTTTCCCCTAAACCATCCCTCCCCCTTCCTATCTTCCCTATTACTATAGCAGGTAATACCACCCTCCCAGTTTCTCAGGCTCCCAACCTGGATTCCTCACTATCTCTCATCCCCTTTATCTAACCTGTGCCAAGACCTGATGACCTATCTTTTGCAGCATCTCTTGAATACCCTCTCTTCTTTCCTCTGACACTGTCATCACTCAGGTGCAAGTATTTATTACTTCTCACTAATAATAGCACTGGCAGGTTTACCTGACTCAAGTCTTCCTCCACTCCAATCTATCCTCCATTCAACCATGAAAGTAATTTTCCTAAAGATGAGATCAAACTATGTTACTCCCTCTACTCAGTAAATTCCAGTAGCCCTCTATCACCTCCAAGATCAAATGCAAAATCCTCTGTTGGATAGTTAAAACTTTCATAACCTACGCTCTTTTTACCTTTCCACCCTACTACCCTACTACAGGCCATATGATCTTCAATCCAATCAAAATGGCCTCCCTGTTGTTCCACAAACAAGACATCCCATCTCTCAGCTCCATGCATTTTCTCTGGCATTCCCCATGCCTGTAGTGTTCTCCTTCCTCATTTCTTTAAGAGCCAACTAAAATCTTACCTTCTACAGGTAGCTTTTCTCAATCTCTCTTAATGTTAGTGTCTTCTCTTCCTTAATTATTTCCTATTTAATTCTGTACATAGCTTATTTGTGTATATATGTATATATTTTGTTTCTTCTCTCCAGAATTAGATTATGAACTCCTTGAGGGCAAAGATTGCCTCTTGCCCCATTTTTGTATCCATAAAGCTCACCATAGTAACTTATAAAGAATAGGGATTTAATATATACTCATTTATCAATTGATTACCTAATTCAAAATCAATTCTAATGTTGTATCTACTACATGACAATGACTTGCTTTTTCATAAATTGTAAAAATTTGATTTCTTTCTGATACTTTCAGCTGGGGGCCACATTATGCAAAGCTTGGAAAAGAATCTCAAGGGATGAAAAAAGAAAGGATAAATTGTGATTTAGGGTTATTATCTTTACAATGAATAGGATAACTACACAAATGAGATAGTAGATTAATAAAGAATTAGTTAAGTAAATAAGTACTTTCAGTATGGCCCAGAGGTATGTATGTCTAGGTGCTTTGGTTGATGTTGGCATCACTCTTATTTTTTAAAGTTTTATGTTACTAGCAGATAATTAAGGGATCTTTGTGATTTACTCAATAAAATACTTCCATAATTGAATGAAAATATAAACAGTTTTATGGAACAGAAGAGGGCATCAATCAATCAACAAACATTTGATAAGTGCCTATTATATGCCAGGCTGAATGATAATAGTAGAACAATCCCTGTCTTCAAAGAACTTGGATCTTATTGACAAAAATATTGTGTAGGGCTCAAGTGACATAGTGGATATGTGTGAGATTGGAGTCAGAAAGATTTGAGTTCAAGTCTTGCCTCAGGCACTTGCTAGCTATGTGACTCTGGGCAAGTCACTTAACCTCTCTGTGCCTCAGTTTCCTAATTTATAAAAATAACAATAACAGTACAAATGAGTTTACATATATATATATATATATATATATATATATATATATATATACACATGTGTATACATATATATCATCAAACTTTAAGACATCATATAAATTCTAATTACTATTACATATAAAATATATGGAAAAATAAATATAAGGTAAAATGGTGGAAGAGTCAAGGCACCAGCAACTGTAGAAGAGAAGTTTTCATGCAGAATATAGTACTTGAGCTGGGTTTTGAAGGCAAGTAGGGGTCAGAAAGGTAAGAGTAAAAAGTCCATGAGCTTGAAGCCCCCAAGACATTTTGCATCAGAAGACCAAGGTTTGACCCTTTAGGAGTTTTGTGACCTCAGTCTTTCTGAGCTCAGTTTCGCACTACAAAATGGGAATAAATAATGATATTATATCTAACTCACCTCATGGGATTTGTTGTGAGAACAAAGGAGGAAAATTCATGAGCTCTCCAGTACTATTCAGCAGCTCTCTGTCCAGCCATTTTGGACCAGCACCCATGGCTTTTTGACTCTTTCTCATCTTCTTACACTGTCCTGGCAACAGAACGCTGCTAACAGAGGAAACGGTGAATGATAACTGAAAGGAATGGTGTCAGACACTGGCTCACTCTCATTGTGCTCCACTTGGGGGTCTATTTCTTTACATTAAATCCTCAGACTGACACTTTTTATTAGAGTAAACCACTGGGTGATCCCCAAGAGGCACAGTCAGCATGCATTCTATGTGGGCACAAACATCTCAGATTTGCCTCTGGCTGTTCTGAGTGGGGGAAGGTGGGTGGGGGTGGGGTTCACCAGTGGAATTTCAGCAAGTGGCAGGAAGATAGGTACTACCAGTCTGCTGTGCTAACAGTCTTGGCCTTAATAAGAAGAATCTACACTGTAAACGCATGGCCACTGAAAATGAAGTCAGAGCTCTGCCAGGGAAGATCTTTGAGAAGTATTAAGTGCGATATAAATTGAAGGCCTTATTACTATTGCAATGCTACTATTTATCATTACTACCACTATTTCATCCCAGAAGCGGCTTTCTTCCGAGGCAGCTGGAGGCACAGAGATAGATCATTGAGCCGAGAGTCGAGAAGACCTGAGTTCAAATACAGCATCAGACTCTTACTAACTATGAGCAAGTCACTTAGCCTCTGTGTGCCCCAGTTTCCTTCAAAGTGTAAAATGGAGATAATAGCAGCACATATCTTTCAGGATTATTTTGAGGATCAGATATTATTTTTTTTAAAAAAGTGCTTAGCACTGTGTCTGGCACATAGTAGATGCTATGTAAACATGTATTTTCTTCTTCCTACCCTCCCACCATTGCACCTACATAACCAGTTAATTAAGTCATTTTATTTATTAGTAGATATTTAACAAATGTTTGTTTAATGGAATTGAATTAAATTTATTCATACTTTGGTATAAATGAATCAGGCTGAAGAGTTGCTAAGATTTCCAATACTTGTATATGTATTTGTACTTGTATAATGTCATTTAGAAGATCCTGCCAACAAAGTTATCATTTATAGTTATTAAACCTTTAAAAACAAGGGACTGGGAATAAGGAGACCTGGGGTCCAGTCAATCAACAAGCATTTTTTTAATCCCCTACCAAACACTAGGCACTAGAGAGGCATGTACAAGGAATGAAACAATTTCTATAAGCAAGTAACATTTTCTGATAGGAGTAAAATAAGTCCCTGAAAATACATACACATAAATAAAAAGTTAATAAATATAAATATACAGGAGGGAGACAAGCCAGAAGTCTGTTGCAAAATTTAGGTGAGAGGTGATGAGAGTCGTGAACTGAAGGGTTAGTTATTATGAGTAGAGAGATAGAATCAGATGCCAAAAATGTTGTGAAGATAACATTTGGTAATTGATTGGCCATGTAGGGTGCGAGAAAGTCAGGAGTCTGGGATGATGCCAAGAATATGAACCTGAGACATTACAAGGATCTTTGACAGAAAGTGCCTTTGACAGTCAGAAGGAAGTTTAGAAGAGAGAAGGTTTTAGAGAGAAAATCATATCTTCAACATGTTGAGATTAAGATCTCCCTGGAAGGACTAGTTGAAAATGTCTAATAGGTAATTTGTAATTCAGGACTAAAGACCCCAGCCAGATAAAGAGTTCTGGGAGTCATCTGAGTAGAGATGATAGCTAAGCACATGGGATCTATTAAAGTCACTAAGAAAGAGAATGTAGAGAAAGGAGGGTAGAGGGCCAAAGACAAAACTTTGGGGAAACACTCAGAGTTGTGGGGTGTGATTTTGATGATAAAGAAGATTGGGAAAGACTAGTCAGACAAGTAGGAGATAAAGCAGAATATTGTAGTGTCCTGAAAATCCAGGGAAGGGAGAATATTCCGGAAGAAAGAGAGGGTGATGAACAGTAGCAAATGCAGCAAATAGATTTAAAACAAACAAAAAAAAGCAAACAACCACCAAGCCAAGTCCTGAGAGATAACTGTCAGAATTGTAAACTAAGAGATCCTTGGTAATTTTGGAGAGGTCATCGAGTCTTGCTCATCAACCATCCATGTGACCACAGGCAAATTTCTTAATCTTTCGGTCCTCAGTCTTCTGTTCTGTACAATGAATATAGACAAGATCAGAAGCATTTAGATCGCATTTTTAAAATCCATTTTCTTTTCTTCTTAAGGAAAAGTTCTCTGGTATTCTTCCATTCCTAATCAAGGGAAAAAAGAAATTTAACTGTTGTAATGAAAGGCATATGTTTATGGAATCACATTCTGGATTCTTTCATGTAAAATTTCATTAATTATTACATTCTTTTCCTTCACAAAGTCCTACTTGGATGCCTCATTATGGTGTAGAGGAGAGCCTTGATTCTCAAACATTGTACCAGAGGGACGCAAGCTCTGGAAGTTTCCATATCGGAAAGACTTCTAGCACAATACTTAATCATAGATAGAGCTGGCTTTCGAAAACCAACAGTTCTGAATGAGGGAGACTTAGAATTAGCCTCTAAGTGGCGAATAAGTGATTAATTGTTAAGTTTGAGGCATGCTATGAAACACAGAGAAAGATAAAAATGCTCCTTTGGTTGGGGAGCCCCCCTTCATTTTGGCAGCAAGACTAATTCATCCAGAAATCATTTATTAAGCACCTACTATGTATTAGACACTAGGTGAGGCACTGAAGACAGAAAGAACAAAAACAAATTAAAAGTATTTTACATTCCGTCAGGGAGGAGGGAAGCATAAAAACAAAAAATAAATAAATAAATACAAAATCAATATAATAACTTCTGGGGCAGGTTACTAGCAACTGGAGAGATCAAGATAGGCTCCTTGATATAAAAGGTTGCATGAGCTGAACCTTGAAGGAAATGGGAAATTCTATGAGTATACAAATAAACATATACTCCTAGTTATGTGCACATATATTTGTCTATATACACATATAAATATATGCACATGTGTATACATATATAAAACAGCCATTCAGAGAATATGTTTTGTTTGACTATGCATATTTATTATAAGAGAATTGTTTATCATCTTTTTTCTGTAGGTTAAAGGATCTTATGTAGAAAAATAGATTTCTGTCAATTTTTTTAGTAGAGATATAGGAGTGGTCTACAGATATGGAATATTGCATGCGCTTTCAGATAGGTCACTGTATTTTTAGTTTTGCTTAATTGGGAGTAATTTGTAAATGTCTATAGTATTAAGATAAAACATCAATAACATTTTTGAGAGAATCTGAGAGAGAGAGAATCAGAGAGAGAGAGAGAGAAAAGGGATACATGAGGAATGTGTTGTGAAGGTAGAATTGACAGGATTTGGCAACTGATTGGATCTGAGGTAAGAGAAGTAAGAGTTAGGATGGCTTTCAGGTTGTGACCCTGAATAACTAGAAGAATTGTGGTACCTGAAATAAAAATAGGAAAGTTGGGAAAAGAACCCAAGGAAAAGAAAAGATGATGAGTTCTGTTTGGAACTTATTAATTTTGAGATGCCAACAGAGCATCCATTTGGATATGTTTAATAGCAGTTAGTGATGTGGGAATGGAGTTTAGAAGAGAGGCTAGAACTAGATTTAGACTTATATAACCATGGGACCTGGTTAGATCACTAAGAAAGAGATTGTAGAAAAGAAAAGTATGTCCAGGGCATAATCTCAGCATACACTCAAATATATGGAGCTGGAGAAGAATTTGTTCTGTGAAGTTTGGATTCAGTCAAAGGCCACACTTGAGGACCTAGAGGACTACATGTAGTCTTGAGACCACAGGTTCCCTACCCCTGCTCTAGAGACTCAGTTTTCCACTGGAGAAAATTCTTTGAACTTCTGTTAGTGACTAGTCAAGAAAGTTCTCTCCCTGAATATAATCCCAGACCTCTTTGTAGTGCCAATGCAATATCTTCAGTGCCTACAGCAGCTATGAATATCCTGGTACAATTCTGAATCACAAAATCAAAACATTTAATCAGACACCAGAAAGCCAAATCTGTCATAGAAACAAAGAAATCTATGCACAATAACAATGTGGAGGACATCACCATCCCCAAGGCTTCCCACAAAGCAACTCCATTAAACAAAATACAAGCCAGCTCTTTCCCTCATACTAGCTGTAGGGAACTGTAGAGGTCCACAATGGTTTCAGGAGCACATGATGGCCTGATAAGCCCTCTGGATTGTGCAAATGGAGCAAAGGTTGTTGGTTCGGCCCTCCGGAACTCTACACAATAGCCCCAAGGTATAAACTTGATAAGACATTCCAAGGCAGTCATGAGAACTGGTATCTGTATCTTAAGGAATTGTGGTAAAAGTAAATGTTATCACTAGCTTGCCCCAAGTATGGAACTTATGAGTGAACAGTATGTAAGGCTTGTACTTGCTAACAATAAATGGAGCTTGCTACATCTCTGTCTCCCACCTCATCACTGCATGCCTGAGATTCGAGGTGTCCTGCTGGTCAGGGGTCTCTTCACTGAGCCGGCCGTTACCCCAACAACTAGCCAGCAGACTGCTTGCATCCTTCCTAGATCTGACTAGACTCTGACCAATTTCCTCTCAGCTCTGCTCTAACTCTGCCTCTTCCTGTTTCACCTGTTCAGCAAACTCCTCACACCACAGGCCCCAAGTGACTCAAACTTCCGTGTGACCCATGTGGGTCACATGGACCTAATAATGAATGGGAAAGATCTTCCCTTTTAAATTACCCTTACACTCTTTTCCCCAAACCCCTTACACAGCAGATTCTGATTTGCTTGGAAATATGCTAGTGATATCCTAATCTGTCCCAAGACAAATAAAATTACTGGCAAGCTTTTGGAATTTCTCTCCTGCCCTCTCAGAGTTATTAATGTAATCAGGGACTCCAAAGAATTGTAGAAAGAGACAATGTAAGTTCTTCTTTGTGGAGAGGAAAATTGGAGGGGAGGAGGCAGATAAGGAAATGAAGGGTATTGGGCTGCTGAGTCCTTTCATCCTCCACCCCTGTGTCATTATTAATAACTCAAAGTGATTAACTCCCATTTATTCAGCACTTAAAGGTTTACAACAACCTTCTAGAAAAGTAGAAAAAGTATTATTACTCCTATTTAACAGATGGGGAAAATGAAAGAAAGTTTAGGTGACTTGCTTGGAGATCATATAGCTTATAGGTACCAGCACTGGGCTTCTGATCAGGCCTAGAGTCAAAAGACTTGGGTTCAAGGCCCAGCTCTTGTACTTAAGAGCTGGTTAAGTATTCTTATCACCCAGTGTAGCCCAACTACAACAAAACTCTTATGGGGTCAAAAAGTCTAACAATGTTTCTGAAGCCCATCTTGATTCTAAGGCCCTAATATTACTCAAAGTGGAGACTTTCCGTGTCCTAATTGATAGTAATTGAACAGGATTGGTAGCACATGGCAACCCTATGTAAAGGGATATATATTCATGGAAAATATTTATTGGTCAAAGGATTTATTTAGGTTATGTTCTCCTCATGTGGAGATGATAGCACACAGTGGTCCAAACATGAGAGAGTCAAGGTCACAATATTTACTTGCTTAGAAGGCAAATTTCCAACTGAGAATTGAAGCAATAGTGGAGGAATTCATATGAAAATTCAAATTTTCCTAAAGTCCAGCTGTGACAATTACATAGGTAAACATGGCATATTTAATGGAGTTTAAAAATATGCTTTCTAAAACTTCATTTCCAAGTCTGAGAGTACACAGATTATTTGAACATGAAAATTTGTACCTTTGTACTCCCTTCTATTTACAAGTATGATTTTTTTATTGTTTGTTATGTATTAAACTTTTGAAGATCCATGTATTTTATAAAAGCTTTTATTAAAAATCCCAACTTTTGGATGGCTATCCAAATTGAATCTGAACCCTGGAACATCTGAGCTGTAAGATGAGTTATTTTCACACAATCTTGTTGAATATAAAGGTCATTCTTTCCTGTAGACCTCAATTCTAGTGAAATGCTAAGGAATCATTCTTTAATTATCTTGGAGTTGGCTTGCCACAAGGAAAAAGCTTAGGAAATTAAAGAATAAGTGGAAAAGAAAAGAGTTGGGGAATGAGTAAGAAAAGATGAGGAAAAGGGAAAGACTAAAGTGAGAGGGCTAAGCAGGAAACATGAGAAAATAAGGGCCAAGAGGAAAAAAACAAAAGCAGGATGAGGAAATAAGGCCTATTATGTTTGGAGAGACAATCTCTCTTGATTCTCTCTGATTCCAGAGGTCAAATTTAAGGGGCAGGGAGGAAGAGAGAGTTGAGAAAAGGATGTCTGGCATTTTTTTCTACCATTTATAACATTCTTTCTGTCTCTGTCTCTTTCCCTCTATCTCTCTGCAAATGAAACCTTTGATTGAAGCAAGTTATTCACAATCCCCTGCAGTATCAGCTGGAGCTCTTTAAGCGCAAGAGGAGGAAGGTCATAGGCTGCTAACTAAGTAAGCTATGGGTCAGTTTTTTTGATGTATAACTTATTGTTGCAATATGGCTTTGCCCTTGACTCAAGCTTAAGTCTCTTTTAAAAGTGTTGAAGGTGCAGACTTTTAGTTGGCCAGGACCTCAAGAGTCATTCAACCCTACTCATACTGAAAGAGAATCCCCTTGAGAATATCCTCAACAAATAGTCATCCAAATCAAGTACCATGTGTTCAGGAGGACTACCACCTCTGGTACAAGGGCTTGCTAATAATCCCTTTTTTAGGGGCTATTCATCCACCTTTGGTGTGATTCACCCAATTCTGAATCTCTAAGCACCTTTGGCATGTGCAGTGGCCACATCTCTGTAAATCATCTCTAGAAATAAAAAATCAGGTTGAGGACCTCAAAACTATCAGGGAATTAGGGGGATGTCTCCCCTGATCATGTTGAAGACGTTTTCCTGGCAAAATGAGAAGATGAGAACAATTTGTTCCAATGGCCATGAAGGCAGCTGATGCAGATGCAATGGAAAGCATAAAGCTTTATCCAGCATTGAAGACACCAAGCTCATCTACTGCATCCTGGTCCATTGCTAGTCATCTTGACTTCTGTCTTGCCATTAGACTTTGATGACTCAGGAAGAGTGATACTCACAACTCTGTCAAACCTTTAAAGAGCTTACTCCCTATGAAACAATATGGACCATGTCCCAATACCACAAATATTTATTAAGTGCCTACTATGAGCCAGGCACGATGCTAATCTTGGGGGTTCAAATTAAAAAAGAAAGACATTCCTTGCCCTCAATTAACTTACGATCTAATGGGGGAGACAATATGTGAAAGGGAGATAGAATGCCAGAGTATAGCAGATGATGGCAGAGTCTAAATTAAACAGAGAAGCTGGTGATAAATGAAGAAGTGCCTAGTGTTTTGAGTCCCTTATAAAAGGTGGTTATGGGAGGAGGGTTTTGCTAGGAATTTTTTTGGGGGGAGGTTTTCCTCTGTCCTCTAGCCCTCCAATCAGAGGCAGAGATAACTGAGGAGGTTTGAGGGCCAAACTAATCTCTATGAATATGAGTTTCTAGAATAAGATTATCTGATGAGTCTCTCCCTGGCAGGGTATAATGAAGATGATGATGATGAAGTGAAAACCAAACTGAGCAGCTGATGGCAAATAAAATGTGTTCATAGAAGTGGCAATATGTTCACAGATAACTGTAAAAGAATACATATATATTTACATATGTATACATATAATGCATATGTAGATAATTGAAAAAAGAATATAAGTGCAATACAATGTATATGGAATGACATGTAGGCTAATTTGGTAGGAGTGTAGATCCTTTGAGGGGAAATAATATGTAATCATACTAGAATAATAGTTTGGAGGGATTAAGGTGCCAAACAGAGGAGTTTGAGCTTTGCTTTGTAACATTGTCAAGGGCTTTAAATGCCAAATAAAGGCCTTTATACGTTATCCTTTGGGCAATGGAAAGTCACAGAAATTCCTTGAGCCAAGGAGTAACATGGTCAACCTTTCACTCTAGGAATATTAATTTGGCAGTTGTTTATAGGATGGATCAAAGAAGGAAGAGACAAATGTAAATAAACCAATTAGGATGTTTCTGGAATAGTCCTAAAACTTGATGAGGACCTGGAAAAGGTCCTCTAAGTAGAGACGTGGTGCAGAAGGTATTAAGTATATGGAACTGGTAAATTTTAGGAGTGGATTGGCTATGGAGGCAGAGATGAGGTGAGGAGGATAGGGGAAGAGTTAAGGTTAATTCTAGGTTCCCAACCTAGATAAATTAGAAGAAATGTAAAAGTTAAGAAGAAGTTTAAGGGGAAAGATGAGTTCTCTGCAGAATATGTTGATCTTCACATGTCTATGAAACATCTAGGTGGAGATGTCACACAAGCCATTGAAGAAGCAAGACTTAAATGTAAGAGGGATAAAAAGGCTGGATACATAGATCTGAGTCAGTAAAGTGGCTCATTACATAGATGACTTGACTTAAGAGTTGAGAAGATTGGAGTTTGAATCCTGATTCAGAAATTTACTAGCTGTGTGACCCTGGACAAAATATTTAATTTTCTTTGTCTCAGTTCCCTATAAAATGGGGACCTACCTCCCAGAGTATTATGAGGATCAAATGAGGTAACCTGAAAAAACATTAGTGCTCTATATGAAACCTAGCTACTATCGTTGTCATCACCATTATTAGGTCTTATCATGATTAGGTCTTATCTGTAGGTCATCTGCAGAGAGACATAGTTGAATATATGGGAGCTATTGAGATGACTGAGAAAAATTAGAGGGATAAGACAGGAGGAACCAGGATGGAGTCATATAAGGAAAGAATGGAAACATGAACAAATAAGCATGCAAAGAAAACTGAGGAGAATGGAACTCAGAGAAGGAAAGAGAACTGACAGCAATCAATAAACATTTATCATTATTTATTATGCTTTGTAAATGCTGGGGATATAAAAAGAGGCAAAAGACATTCCCTATTCTCACAAAGTTTACTATCTCATGGGGGAGACAACATGCAAACAATAATGTACAAAGCAAACTATGTTCAGAATAGGAAACAAAAAGCAAAGAATATTTAAGTGAAGAGGTTAGTCAACACTATCAAAAACTGCTAAGAGGTTAAGAAAGTTGAAGAGTAAAGGAAGGACGTTGGAGTTTTCAATAAAAGGATCAGTGTTGACCTAGGAAAGAGCAATCTCACTCAAGTTGTGCACACTCTTCTTTTCTTCATCTGTACTGTTTCATTTTATAATATCATTACTTTAATTGTCTTCTCTATGCAGATGATTCTCAGATCTACTTACGGAGCTCTATTACCTCTCCAGACCTCTAGTTTTTCATCTCCATTGCTTATTAGAAATCTTGAACTGGATAGTCCCATAGATGTCTTAAACTCAACATGTCCTAAACAAAATTTAGATCCTTCCTCAACTCTTCCTAATTTCCCTAATATTGTCAAGGGTGCTACCATCCTCCCAGTCACCCTGACTCAAAACCTAAGTGGAGTCTTCACTCTTTCAACCCCATAACCCATTGCCAATCAGTTAAGTTCCATCATCTCTATGTTTGTAACATCTCTCATATACACCTTTTCTCTCTCTCTTGAGACTGAAACCGCCCTGGTACAAGCCTTCATCATCTCACACCCAGACTATTGTGATAATCTTCTGTTGGTTTCCTTGACTCAAGTTTCTCCCCATTCCACTGCATGTGTAGCTCATTTGTCAAATTAATCTTCCTAAAATGCAAGTCTTACCACACCACCCCCAATTCAATAAACTCTAGTGGCTCCCTGTTACTAGAGGATTGAATATAACATGCTATTTGGTTCTTAAAGTCTTTTGTAACTTTACATCAGCCTTCCTACCTCTCTACTTTTCTTACACCTTAGTCTTCTTCATGTACTCTACAATCCAGAGACATTGGTCTTGTGGTTCCTGACATGCCTGGAATGCTCTTCCTCCTCATCTCCTATTTCCTAGCTTCCCTGGCTTCTTTCATGTCACAGTTGATCTCTCCTTATGCAAAAAGCCTTTCCCAGTCCTTAATTAGACTACCTTCCCCTTGAGATCTCCCCTAATTTGTCTTGCATATAGCTGATTTATACATACTCATTTGCCTCCCCCACTGGACTGTCAGCTCTTCGAGGACAGGGATGGTAATTTGTCTTTTAATCCCTAGTGCTTATCACAGTGCCTACAGTATCATGGGTGCTTCATAAATGCTTGTTTACTGCCTGACAGAAACCAGATTGCATGGGTTAAGAAGTGACTGTGAGGTGAGAAAGTAAAAACTCCAAATATAGACAGCTATTTCTAGGATGTTGAATATGAAATAAAAGAAAAATAAAAACTGAAAGCTTGAGGACATAGAAGGATCAAGTGAAGGTATTTTTAAGTGTATAAGAACATCTGGCCACATTTTTAGCCAACAGAAAAGGACCCAGTGGATAAGGGAAGGCTGAAAAATAGGTTAGCATTCTCTGAGTCTGGTTCAAGGGACTGAACAGCTGAGTCTGGTTTAGAAAAATTTTTAGTATGAAGTCTCCCCCTAGAATCAATCTATCACAAGCATCTCTGAAGTACCATTATGTGCCAGAGACTGTGCTAAGTACTGGGGATAAAAATACAAAGAAAAGAGCAATCCTTACTCACAAAAAGCTTACATTCTAATTGGAAGAGAATAAAATTATATATACATATATATATATATATATATAGATAGATAGATAGATAGATATGAACATCATGAGCACTCTTAACATTGTTTTTGTCATGGACCCCTTTCATAATCTGGTTCAATTTAACAGCCCCATCTTAGAATATATATATAAATTTCAGTTAAAGGTTAATGAAAATTATGTATACACATATGTGTGTATGTGTATAT
The DNA here is from genome assembly GCA_028658325.1 of Potorous gilbertii. Lineage (NCBI taxonomy): Eukaryota > Metazoa > Chordata > Mammalia > Diprotodontia > Potoroidae > Potorous > Potorous gilbertii. The sequence goes on along the minus strand of CM053773.1, from coordinate 81,392,075 downwards.
ATGTATATATACACATGCATATGTGTGTGTATGTTATCCATGTTCAGGGAGCCCAAACATGGATGGGAAATGTATTTATACAGATGTATATATGTATGTGTACACATACACATCCACTTGATCACATCTATAACCTGGATGGGATATATATATATCAAATCCATTTATGAGTATGCCTGTATATGTATTATATGTATATATATATATATGTGTGTGTATGCATATATATGCATATTGTGTATGAATGTGTATATATGCACATATCTACATATGTAGATGTTCATGTTCATGTGTTTAGGGAACCCAAATGGGTAGAGAATAGATTTACACACACGTATATGTGTATATATGCATACATACACAATAAACATAACACATATATAACATGGATGAGACATATATATGTACACACATATGCATCTACCTATCCCATTTGTGATATATATGTATATATGTATTCACATATATACATATATATTTATGTTTATATGTATACATAGATTGCATGCATGAGAGTATGTGTACACAATATACATATATACCTCCATGTTATATGTGTGTTTGTTTTTGTGTTTATATATGTATATTATATATATGTGTGGGTGTATGTGTAGATGTATATATATATATATATATATATATATATATATATATATATACACATTTCATGTATGAGTGTGTGTGTGTGTGTGCATGTGTATGTGAAAACGTGTATTTCCTGTCCATGTTCAGTGTTCAGGTTCTTCTGAAAAAAAAAATCCGTACATTCCTTGGAGAAGCTGAGGAGCCTAGGTTAAGAACCTTTGGTTGAAAACTAAACTTTGGATTTCATTGGTGTATGGAACTTACAGGTGAGGAAAATTCCCCTATTAATCCAGGTTAGCACCTACTTGGAAATTTATACTCTTAGAGAGTTGTCTAGAGTGCTGAGAGATGAACTTACCAAGATAAACTGTCAATTTGTCATTCGATGTAACAAGTATTTATTAAATGCCCATTATATGCCAGGCACTATGCTACACTGTGGGGATATGAGTATAAAGCATGAAGCAATCTATGAACTTACCTTCTAATGAGGGAGACAACAAGTACATATAAAATGATGCAGTATAAATGTAAACTTAAGGCAGGTCTTGAACCCAGGTTTTTCTGGACAGCCTTTTATCTACCAAGCCATGTTGCCTCTTATAAGCACATACAGAATAAATGAAAGAGAATAAATTTTTTTAAAAGGTTAAATACAAAGGAATTTAGGAAGGAGACTACCAGCGTTTGGAGGCATCAGGAAGGTTCAGTAGAGAAGGTGATGCTTCAGCTAGTTCTTGACAGAAGAGAGAGGTGTTCTCTTCCTTGAAAAGAGTGAGGAGGAATTGCAGTATGGGCATGGAGGATGACCAGTGGAGGAGACACACACACACACACACACACACACACACACACACACACACACACACAAGGAGATCGCGATGAACTGTTATGGATGAGGAAAGGAGAGTTTGACTAGATCACAGAATGTAGGAGGTAATTAGACAATCATTAATTAATGAATTAACCATTAATTAATTAAGCCCCTATCAAATGCGCAGTATTGTGCTTGGTATTGGTGCCTTTTTTTTTTTAAATACAGTTTCTGTCCAACAAGGAGATCACATCTATAGGGAAGATAAGATGGAAACAAATGACTATAATAAAATTAGAATGTGATAAGGCCATCGGAGAACAAAATACTATGAAAGCAGCAAGAGAAGAATAATGCTTATGCTGGAAAATAAGGGAAAACCTCTAAGAGAAGATAGCTTCTGAGTTGGTCCTGAAGAATGCAAAGTATTTCAATAGGTTGAGATGCTGACTAAATAAATGCTAAATTTCCTGCAGAAGTAAACTGTCCTTCATAATCTTACTCAGTTTACATTTTCCCATTTTAACTTTTAATACTAGCCTTATATAGGCAGTGAAGTGATGCAGTGGATTAAGTACTAGACTCGGAATCAAGAAAACTTATCTTCATGAGTTCAAATCCAGCTTCAGACACTTACTAGCTATGTGACACTGGTCAAGTCACTTAACCCTGTTTGCTTCAGTTTTCTCATCTGTAAAATGAGCTGGAGAAGGAAATGGCAAACCACTCCAGTATCTTTGGCAAGAAAACCCTAAATGGGGTCATGAAGAGTCAGACATGACAGAAAAATAAACACTAGCCTTATACAGATTACAATCCAAACTGGACAACGGAATGCTTAATTCCCTCTGTGCCTCTGTATCTGGGTTTATATCATCTCCTATTCCTGAGACTATACTGCCACACACACACATCACTACTACTTCCCCATCACTTACACTAGCATCATCCCTTCCCATGTCATAAGGGCACCATGAAAGGTTTTTGAGTGGTGCTATGAAATGGTCAGCATTAACAAGATGAATTAGGCACTGGTGAATAACATGGATTGGCATGTGGAGAGCCTTGAGGTAAGGATGCCAGTACAAGACTATTTCAGTAATGACAAGGGTCTGAATCAGGCTGATTACAGTGGAAGGGACAGATGTAAGAGATATTACAAAGATAGAATCAGCAGGACTTGGCAACGGATACCCATTGAGTCATTTGGCTTCTCTGTCCTCAGTTTTCCAATCCATAAAACTGAGGTGATTCTCTTGGCTTTTACATGGAGGACATCATAAATAGCAGAAGGAATCTCACATCTGAAATGGCAAGATAGTAATCCATCACAGCACTGAGAACTAGAGTGATAGTGACAGAACCCATCACATAGTAGAATTAATTCTTGGGGAGGAAAACAAGGTGCTCAGCCTTGATTTACTTTTATGTAAAGGGAAAAGAGCAGCACAGCAGCAAGTATTGGAAAAACAGGCAAGTACTTTGGGACTCCTCTGGCCAGAAAGGGTGGAGAACTGGTACATGGAAAGGAATGCTAGATTTGGTATCAAAGATCTCAGTTCTACTCCTGATTCTTCCACTTACCAGTTTTATGACCTTGGATAAGTTAGTTAACATGGACCTGGGCCCAAGTTTCCTCATCTATCAAATGAGGACGTTGAGGGAATGGCTGCTAAGGCCCCTCCATCCAACTCTTGATCTTCAATCTTATGAACTTAAAAAATAGAGGGAAAAATAGGCATTCAAGCCTAGGCCCTAAATGAAAATAACGTGACTGTCTCCTCTAGATAAATAGACAGATAGATAGATAGATAGATAGATACATAGATAGATAGATAGATGATAGATATACACATATATATACAAACACATACATACACACATGCATGTATCTATATGTGTATATATATATATATATATATATATATATGTATATGTGGGTGTACGTATATCTCCTTGAGAAAAGAAACTATTTTTTTAAAATTAGTCTTTGTATCCCAATTCCTTACATTCTTTGCACATAGTAAATGTTTTATAAATGATTAATGAAATTGATTTCAATTTCAGTAACTCTAGGAAGCAAATGGTCTAATATCTCCCTATCCCTGCCCTGCTTCTCTCTTCTCCCCCAATAAAAGAAACTGTATAAACAAGAAGGTAGAACTTTCTTGGTTAAAGATTCCCACTGAATAATGGGATGCCATATCAGTATAAATAATAACAGTGTACATTTACATAGTGCTTTAAGTATTATCTAGCATTTTCCTCGCAACAATCCTGTAAGGTAGGTAGTGCAAGTATTACCCAGTTTTACAGGTGAGGAAACAAACACAGAGAAGTTAAATTCATCCATGATTACGGACTTAAGTAAGTATCAGAGCATCAGTTGGAATTGATGGTGACCCTCAAGTAGCCTGAAATATAATACAAGGCCTTTTTGATGTTCCTCACACAACAATTCCATCTCCCTACTCCAGGCATTTTCATTGGCTTTCCCTCATGCCTGGAATGCTCTCCTTCCTCATCGTCATATCCATTCTTCCCTCAGGTCTCAGTTAAAGCTCCCTCTTCTCCAAAAAGCCTTTACCTATCATCCTTAATCTTGATGCTTTCCCTTTGAGATTACCTCCGATATATCTTGTTCATATCATGTTTATTCCTGCTACCTTCCCCTTTAGACTGTGATCACTTTGAGAGAAGTTTTGTTTCTGTTTTTTAGGAGCTGATGGGTCTTTGGATTGCCAGGTTTAGCACAGGTGCTTAATAAATGCATGTGGACTGCCATATTTAGCATGCTTTTTGACCACCTGACCCCACTCCACATTGTTTTTTTTAGAGGAGATGAAATCAAAATGGGGGAAATTGAATTAGAGGGACAGAGGAGAATCTGGAGAGGTAAAATGTCACTTGAACAAGATCTGAAAGGGGAAGCTAGCACTGAAATTCTAGTTCTCTTTTTTCCTTCTTTCCCCTCCTTTTCTAGTAGCCACCATTTTAGAAATAGGAAAGGCATAATTTATTACTTAGAGTGGGATATACAAGGGCATTCTTCCTCAGGGGAAAAGGCAAAGGTTTTGTTGTGTTTTGTTGAGACTTGAACTCATGTCCACACCCTTTACTTCTCCACTACATCCAAGAGAGTAAGAATTGGCATTTCTGAAGGATACCTGAAGAAAAAGAGATAATCCCTCTGAGAATACAGACAAAAAGAGTGGAGGGGTAAGTGAGGGTGGGGAAAAATCAATAACTTGTTTCTGGGTCTTAAAGAAAGGGTCAGATTAGTTTCTAAATGGTATCTTCATATGCATTTTAATCATACATCATCCCAGCAACGTAAGTGGCTACAGTATAAAATCCACAGGGTTGAGAGATATTGGTTGGGTTTTTTTTGTTTTGTTTTGTTTTGTTTTATTATAAAATACAGAGTACAAGGGTTATAAACACACAATACAGATTATCAGACTATAAAAAGGCATAACAATACAGTATGATTCATTGCTGGCATGGGCACAATATTTTGCTGGAAGATTAAAGACTATGCGACTTAAATAACTTTTATTGTAACACTTTCAACAGATCTCCTAACAGGGAAAACAAACTGGTTCTGCCTAGTGATATGACTGGTTAGCAGGACCCAATGAAATTCCCAAGAGGGCCATCTATCTCTCAGTTCTAACTGAGGTGGTTCCATTGTGGTGAGTGTGCTGCTATCCTACCCAGCACATTCTGGGTTGAGTGATAATATACCAGTCTCATAGGATGTGCTATCGTTTGGCTAAATATAGCATGTGTCCTCAAAATAATGTGGCTGATGATGAGTAATAGTTATTCCTGTGCCTCCTCCCAGTCTCTTACATAGGCTCCTTTGGATTGGGTCCAGGAGTTAATTTGTGGTAATCTGGTCCCAAAATAAATAACTTTTGTCTTTATACAGCGCCTTGAGTTTCACAAGGAACAATATGCAGCTCTGACAATGAGAGCCCTGCATATAACCAAGGGGGGAATTGGGCCCGGGCGCATCTACAATTCAAATGCCATGATGAGGGCTGAAGCAATCAATCTGTCCTCAGACGACAATGACCCTGCTCTGCTGTATTCAAGCTGAGCTGGAGGTAGGACTTGCCATACTGTACCCCCAAAGAAGATCTGGAAGCTGTGACAAGTGGACAATTTTGATTTTCTTCCTTCTCAGGCTCAGTAACAAAGGCTATTGGCAGAGACTTTCCACCAAAATAGAGATGCTCCAGCTTCATGAAGTGGTGGGTACACCGCCTGTTTTCTGTCAGCCCGGATTGTGCAGGGCAAAAGCTTAGCCCCTAAGATTTGCTGGCAGCCTCCTGCTCTTTGTTCTTCAGAATGTGAAAATAGTGTAAATAGCAGCATCTGCAATTGCTCCTGCTGCTCTGACTGCCAGCCAAATGCTTTTTTTCCCCCTTCTCTTGGAGAGCAGTCCACATGCTGCACATAGGAATGGACGAGAGAGGAATTACATACAGTGAAAACCTCAGGAGTGCCATGAAGAATACAGGTCTAATACAGGTCTTCAGATGGGGAGGCAGAGAGAGCTTTGGGGTTCGACTATTCCCCAATGAAATTAAAAACTCCATTGACCACATCATGTATGTTTATGGGATTTATGAAATAAAATTTACAAAAGGTACTTTCCTTCCCTCCATCCGCCCCCTTGCAAAGTTGAACCTCATTTCTTTCTGGATTTACTAACATTGGGGGAAATTTATGATTTGGACAAGAAAAGAAATTATAATTCTAACTTATATCTCTGACCCCCCCGAATGGAGACCTGAACAGATTAGTTCTAGGGATTCTACTTTTGAATCAAACCAAAGGGAACTCGCCATTTTGTCAAAAATCCTTCTATCTGACCAGATAATTTTAAGTTTTTTCTTAGATGGTGAGGTTCTTTTTTTGCTATGTCTTTTCCTGCTGTGTTTCTTTTAACTGACAAAAGCAAAGACTTCCAGGGTGACTTTCCCAAATCTAAGGGTGTTTTTTTTTGTTGGGTTGTTGTTGGTTTGTTTTTTTTTTTTGTATTTTGTTTTTAAACCCCTGGCTGAGTGGCAGATGTCATTAGTCTGTGGGTTAAGATTACCCTAAAGTTCTCATAGGATTCAGCAAACAGATGCTAGTACTATCATCCTGGGTTTAGGACTAGCTTGTCACAGGCTTAGAGAATATATATGAATGTCACTTCCATGTTATGCTGTGCCTCACTCAGCTACTTTAACATAAAAACATAAGGGTCCCAACTACAAGTCTCAATTACATCTATCTCCTTTTTTTTTTTTAATTTGTATTTCTCTAACACATGCCAACCCCTAGGACATAAAATACTTGGCTCTGAGGAACAGACTTATACAGCTGCACTGTAATTGTATTTAAAAAAAAACACAACACTAATAACTCTTCAGTGCATTCAAAACTCTGTGTATTGCAGGAGCATGTGTGCACAGAATGGCTATTCTGTTCAGTGGTAGTTAAAGGTTAAAACTGACATGCATCTTAAATGTTATATGACTAACACAAGCAGGGTATTTTTCCAAGCTAATGTAAATGATATTCTTCTAAAATGTAGTTAAGTGAATACAGGGTATTTTGTTAAGTTTCTTTCTCCTCTCTCTCTCTCTCTCTCTCTCTCTCTCTCTCTCTCTCTCCTCTCTCTCTCTTTTTCCTCTCTCTCTCTCTCTCTCTTTCTTTCTCTCTCTCTCTCTCTTTCTCTCTCTCTTCTCTCTCTCTCTCTCTCTCTCTCTCTCTCTCTCTCTCTCTTTTTCTCCTGTAATTCTGTATAATTTAACCACATTATTTCCATCCTAAGGAAATATGGCTGGAGTTTTTTATTACCATTGCTGGGTAGGGATGGAAAATTGGAAATTATATTGGAAGTGTTTTTCCCCTTAATTACCAAAAAACTGAGCCACTTATCAAACTTAGATTATAGTCACTAAATAGACATGGAATTTGAGTAGAGGGAAGATGGAGAGTTCTGACAGAAATGTTTAGAAAGTTTCTTCTACATAAACAACAACTCTGACCCATAGAAAGAATTATAAAATTATAGAATTATTTCCTTTGACCAACCTCCAAGGCAACATCTTCCTCCCTTTCTGACAGAGATCCCACTGAGAAAATCACTCTAAATCAGTGTAATTCTTTCATGAAAGGAAATAAATTTACAGATCAAAACTGGCATTATTACACCTGAAAGACTAATGAAATAATGCGTTATTTGATTTACTCCCTCCACCCAATAAGGAAACATTTTTCTGCTCTCACATAATGATAAGAGCATGAGAACTTTTTCAGGTAATTTAATGTATCACAATCATGTTTCATTACCAGAGAATACTGTCATTTGAGAGCCTTCTGGTGAGTGAGTTGTAAAATGGGGAATTCTTTTGTAGCTTAGAACTTGGCAAATTGCAAATAACTTTCCTTCCATGCTGTGTATTAGTTGTAGAATACATATACCAACTCACAATCTCGTGTCCTAAAAACATCAGAGAAGACATAAGAAAAAACAGTTTTTAATAAGAAGTAGGCAGTAGGCCTAAAATAAGTTAATCTACTTTTTATATATACTACCCTTTTACTACCTGCCTCTGTACCTTATGTCTTGCACGTCTGTCAAGAGGTTGGTTGCTAACATCCTTCAACAAAAGAATTTTAGAAACAGTTGTTCATTGCATTGATTAGAGTTCTTAAGTCTTTCAAATTTGTTTTAGTTTACAATGACATTGTCTTTTTTATAAATTGTCCTCTTAATTGTGCACACCTTACTCTGCTTCATTTCACAATACAGATTCCTCTGAAATGATCTCTTTCATCTGTTATGACACAATAATATTCCATTACATTTTTATATAATATATATGTATATACACAAAATATATTCATCCATTTCCCAAATGTCTAAAAAGCAATCTCAGACACCTTTTTTATAGTATAGTATTGCTTTACTATCTTTTCTTTTTTCCCCTACTTTTAATTCCTTTCTCAGAATCAGAAATTTGTTTCGTGTCTTTTTTCTCCCTAGTATTATCCTTTCCCTGGTATTATGCTTCCTCTTAATCATTGTCCCCTGCCCCTCATACTCATTTATTTCCCTATTCAGTTGGACATATTTATATAGCAAATGCTGTGTGTATGTTCAACTTTCTTTTGTCAATTTTAAATAAGAATGAAATTCACTGGATGCCAATTTCCCCACACCTTTCCCTTTACCCTTCCTTATATATTCTTCTACTTCATTAGAGGTCAATTTTTTACTCAGTTATGAAGATTAACTTATTCTAGGTTTTAAGCCTATCTTTTTCAACTTTTAGGATATTGTATTCCAAGATCTACTTTCATTTAACAAAGAAGTTGTCAGGTCTTGTGTGATTCCACTTGTGATTCTTTGATACTTACGCTTGAATTCCTTTGTGATAGATGCATGCCTTATTTTTGGAGTTCTTGATTTTGGCTTCTTCAACTTTTCCTTTTGGGATTCCTTTCTCTATTTTGCCCTCTGGTTCTAATTTGAGCAGTTTTCATTTATGATTTCTAAAATCAATAATGTCCATTTTTTTAAATCTTGGTGTTCAAGTAGTCTAGTAGTTCTCAAGTTACCTCTCAACCTCTTTTCTTCCAATATTTCAATCTTTTGGTTTTGTTCTAATATTTCTTGCTGTCTCATGGAGTCATTGATTTGTATCTGATCTATTGTAGTCTTTAGGGAGTCAATTGCTTGGGTAAGATTTATCACTTTATCTTCTAAGTGATTTATTCCTCTTCCAGTTGTTTTCTCTAGAGATTTAATTTCATTCATTTTTTTTTTTAAATCTCAGTCTTCATTTCCTTTAGGTATTCATGCAAACTTTGAGGAAAATCTTGTTTTTTCTTTGTGTCTCTGGTTTCAATTATTGCAGACATAATCTCTCTTATTTTTGTGGAGATCTCTGGATTTGTAGTATTTTTTTGATTATGATCATTGTTTACTTTAATGTACTTATCTTTCCAGTTTTAGTTCCTGAAGTGGCATTTTTTGCAAGGGCCAGGTTCCAACTACTGTATTTTTGGCTGTAATTGTCAGCCCTCCTTGGTCTTTTTCTGGTTCCTCTGGGCTCTTTAGCTGACCTCTACCTCCCACAGTTTGTCCTCCCCTCTCCAGACCTTAGATACTTTGATATTTGTAGCCCTCCTCCTTCAATTAATTAATTCTACCCCAAACTTCTATTTTGAGGAAGTACCTAGACCATTCATGCTCACTCCACTCCTCTTCAAGCTTTGTGCCTCAGGTTTTATTTTTTATTTCTATACCATGCCCCATCCCCTCTAATTTATTCTCCCCATCTTTGTGTCCTTTTTTTATGGCATTTTCCTACATTAGAATATTCCTCCAGTTCCTTTCAAGAGGGAAGTGAACATATTTCTTTTTCTTGTATTTATATTCCTAGTATTTACCACAGTGCCTGGCAACTAGTAAGTGTTCAGAACAGGCTTCTTGATTTGGTTTGATTCAGGAGGTTTTATTGAACGTTAGAACAGAATGTTCAGAACCTCAAAGCCCCTGAATCTGGGCTGTCCCGAACTATGACCCATGGCATTGAGATAGTGTGATGGCAAGCAAAGTAGGATTTTTTGCTGTTTTCCTTTTAATATAATCAAGTGCCTCTGAGTGAATCTTGCCTTTGTCAACCAAGAGTCTTTACTAGGAGTAAAGTACAGAAATAAGATTTCTTTAACTAGAAATAGTATATGTATTTGTATTGTTAATTATTTTAATGCGATTAAAGGTCTTCCCCACCCATTAATGGGCCTGCCCACTAAGGGGAGTTTGATTAGGAAAGGCCCATACCTTGTGTTATTCTCAAGGGTTGTGATGCCCTCTGGCTCTAAAAAATGTATAAAAACTCTGAGGGTGAGGTTTTTCTTTGGGGGTTTACTGACTAGAAGTATTTTGTTTGGCCAGAGGAGACTTTGAGATGCTACTAAGGATCCCCAAGCTTTGAAAACCCAGATGTTGGTGCTTCCCGCTTTGGCAACTATGTATGTATGGCTTAGACAATTGTCTGTGGATCTATGATGTAAGTCAGACACTTGGAAGCCTGTCTGTTGACCTTTGATTTCTCTGTATTTTCTCTGAAGTTCAGGGTGCAGACTTTTTCCCTTGAACTAAGTGCACAATGTATGTGCTTGATTAAAGTGATTGTTAACCCCTCAAAATTTGCCTTTCCTTTTAGAAAAGCAGATCAAAGAACCTGTGATAACAGGCCCCACTGTGTATGTCAGGGTGCTTACTGATACAGAAAGCTATTGCCCATTACCACTCTTCACAACTTTTAGAGTATCCACCTTGGAGTTTCTGACCATCCTGGGACTTTCTCAAGGGACACTTCTGCTCTTGTTTCCTAGTCCATAGATGATTACAGACTGCATATATGTCCTCTTTCTGGTCACACTTTGTGGGGAGGCTACCCTACACTGATGCTGCCTTTGCTGGAAGGGGCCCTCATTCCTATTTTACGTGGGTCTCTGGCTGACTTTTATTGAGTTATAGAGTAAAAGATGTCACTGTATTTTCTTACTATATTTCTTGATCTTTATTTGGTCTGGCACAAACATCAAGGTTTTTGCTTGTGTACATAAAAGAGAGTCAGGTAGTCTACCTTCCATTCAGGCAACCATTTTGGTAGGAAGTTCTGCCATCCTGTCAATTGTAAAGATAGCCAAAATGACCAAACTGATCATGTCATGGCCAGTCCAGGTTCTGACTATCTACATGGTTTTTGTCTAGTGACATGTGGAACAAAAAAGAAAACTCATTGCCCAAAGGTAACCCTTTTCCTCTTCCCTAATTAACTATCATATTTCTTATAAAAGTAGTTCCAGTGTTTGTTTGTTTTTTCTTTTCTTTTCAAGCTTCCCTCTGAAGAATTCATTTACCATGAACTCCCTCTTTTCCTCTTTTCTATGAATCAAAACCCCCTTGACATTATCTTCCATCTTCTCATCTATTATTCTAGTCTCTAATACAAAGGACACTTCTTTCACAAAGCATAAGTCCAAACCCTCTCTCTACTCATGTCCATGGTCCAGGGTTGTGTTCAAGTCACATATACTATTGTATTTTCAGTGTGATTCTTTTCACCTCAGAAAAAGACAAATTCTACAAATTAGGGCTTTAGTTATTATGCTAAATTTATAGACTTAAAAAAGTGATGGAGAAAATGTTTAAAAAAATGCAGATTAAATTCAAACGTGTTGTGAATTTTTAGAGAACCAGTTGTAAACATTTAATAGCACATTGTTTACTTGACCTCCCACCTCCCCCACTTTCTCTTTTAACGTGACGAGACTAACATTGCAAGGGGGATACAGCACTCGGGCTGTTCATATTCCACTTTTCTGATGTGACTGACTTTCTCCTTTTCGTTCATACATTTCCTGAATGATATCACCATTTCTTATCCATATTGATATCTCCAAAATGATTATGCTCACAAATATAATAATAGCAAAAATAATAATAATAGCTAACATATAGAAAGCACCTACTATGTGCCGGGCACTATGCTATTATCTCATTTGATCCTGACAACAATTCTGGTAGTTAAGGGCTCTTATTATCCTAATTTAACAGATGAGAAAGTTGAGGCAAAAAGACATTAAGTGACTTGCCCAGGTCCTGACACTGGATCTGAACTCATATCTCCCACACTGCAGGTCCAATACTCTCTCAACTATACCACATAGTTGCAAAACTGGTAACTGTAAGATCAGTATTATATCACTGTATTATATTGCCTTGCATTGTACTTCACTATACTATAATAAATTATATTATATCATTCTAAACTACATTCTAATCTACTACATTATAGTCTATATCATTGTTATATGTATCTGTATTATTCTGCCTTAAATGGATGTAGAATATCAACTGTCCCAAATAAACTGAGAAAGACAGGCAGAGAGGGAGGAGAAGAGTGAGAGACAGAGAGAAAAGAAAGACATAGAGGCCCTTGTCATCATCATCATGATAACTAAGTAGTATTTATACAGCGTTTTAAGATTTGCAGAATTATTTACGTGTTATCTCATGTGGTTCTCACAACTACCCTGTGAGGGAGTGCTATTGCTATCCCCATTTTTCAGATGAAGAAATTGAAGGGGGGAGGTTAATTTACTTGTCCAGGGTCTTGCAGCCGAGCTCCTGACATAGTCCTTAACTTCTGGGTCTTCCAGACTCCAAATCCAATACTTGAAACTTACCTTCCTTGTTACAAGGACAGAGGCGGAGGTTTCAAAATGGATTTGAAAAAGGCCCAAAGAAACTGAACAGATAGTATTTAATGGAAATGGTGAAAGCTAAAATAAAAATGAACCATTTAATGGAAAAGAGATTAGGAAGAAGCTTGGAAGATGAGGTAGTGGGGCCTTTGTGAGCAAGTTTGGGTGAAATAGTTCAGTGACAAGTCTGGGACAACCAAAGTAACAGTATCAGCGGCATTAAGAGAAGGGAAAGTGAGAAGAGTGTAAAAGAAGTTGGAAAAGGAGTCAAAAGACAAAATAACTTCATAATGTTGTCCCAAGCCAAGTTCAGCCTATATACCTTTATGGGGCTATCTCACAGTATTATAGGATTTTAGAGCTGGCAAAGAGTCTGGAGATCATTTAGTCCAACTACGTCATTTTGGAAGTAAGGAAACCAAGAAGTAGAGATGTTAATTGACATACCAAGGTTACACATGGAGCAAATTGTAATGATATAAGTGACTATTTTAATTTGGTGATTAATTTAAACAAAGTAGATAAATTCAACCAAAATGTTCTAAAGAAATTTTATCATGATGAATTATTCCAAATTGCCTGGTTATTTTGTTGTCATGTGTACAGGGGTTCAGTTTCCCCAGGGGAGTAATGGACATACTGAAGAAATACTGGAGAATTGTGTGTTCCAATTCATGGCTTCAAGATCTTTGAAAATCCAACATATAACACATTCTAATTGTGTTTAGTGAGGTTCACAGTGGGCACTGGTAATTTTCTCATAATAGAAACAAACTTAAAATAGTTTCACACAAAAGTAATGGAAATAAAGCCACACTACTGCCTACCTGTTGATGATAAATGTGTTATTTTAAAATGTTTTCCTGTACCTTTCTTACATAGCATTTTGAACTTGCAAACATTAGTCATGGCAGTGCTATGAAGTCTAGTCAAAAAGACCTGCCACATGCAGCAGGAGCCAAGAAGCATGAATAGGTTGCTGTGTGTGTTTTCTATTCAAGGCTGGTATGTAGGACAATTTGAATCACATTTCAAACTAACATTTCCTTTGTATTTATTTAACTGTATCAATATTTCCTGGCATTAAAATAAAATATATAAATATTCAGAAATAATTATTTAAATAATGATATTTTGCCTGAAGCATATAGATTGTTTAAGAGTACCCTGATTTCACAAAGGAAATGTATTATTTTGTTTCTGTTTTGATTTGTCAGGATTTACCAAAGAAGAATTGACAAGTTTGCGAATACATTTCTGACCCAGCTCAAGCCCCAATCCTTTCAAGAAACCTTCTAAATTGTTACAACACACAGTATTCTTTTCTACAAATCCCATATTCCCATATTATATGTTTATAAAATTAGCAGGATTTTAGAGACCATCTAGGTCAATCCCCACACTCTACAAGTAGAAAAACTAAACCTAAAAGACATTATGTGATTTGCCTGAGGTCACACAAAACAGTAAATGGAAGAAACAGCATTTGAACTCAAGTCCCTGATTCCAAATCCAATTACACCAATTTATCTCTCCTGAACAAACTCATTATCTGGACCATCTATTTGACATATGTTATCTTTTATTACTATTTCCTTCATTGTGTGAATTTCCTAGTTCTCAAACCTCATCATAATTCAATCCTTCTAATAGATTATACCTCTGAAGTATTGGGGCAGCTAGGTGGTGCAGTGGATAGAGCACAGTGCAGGAGTCAGGAGGACCTGAGTTCAAATCTCACCTCAGAAACTTGACACTCACTAACTGTGTGACCTTGGGCAAGTCACTTAACCCCAATTGCCTCATCTTGGGTCATCTGCAGTTATCCTGATGAATATCTGATCACTGGATTCAGATAGTTCTGGAGTAGAAGTGAGGTTGGTGACCCGCACAGCCCTCCCTCACTCAAAACAAAGTCAAGTGTAAGCCATGTCATCATTTCTCTGATGGCATGGTCTTCTTCGGCAACAAAGGATGAACACACCTCTGAGTATTACTAATATTTGGCAAAATGCCTTAAATTTAGATTCCAATTTAATGTTTGTTGATGGTAATTTACATATTATCCAGTACAAGGCCCTCATTTTACAGATGAGGACAGAGGCTCCGGCAAGAAAAGTGACCTCTCCAAGATCATGCAACTATAAGTGGAAAATACGGTGTTTGATAATGATTTCTGTGGACAAACAATTTTCCTCTCAGCTGTACATGCCCAACATGATGGTTGAATATATACATATTTTAGGTAAGAATTTATAATCTTACGCTTTCCTTTATTGTTTCCATTGACATGCAAAAATTACTTATCTGGGCATTATAGACCACCCAAGTTGTATTATTAATAAAAAACTGAATATATATAAAGGTTTCTTTTTTCTAAAAACTAATAAGGGAATGAAAAATTTTCTTCCAAAATTGGTAGTATAACTTAAATGCAGGCAGCTTACCCCTAGAGATACCAGCAAGCAGATCATAGACAAACCTGAGCAACTGAATAAGAGATAAAAATTCTGTTAATCAGCCTGATGTTTCCAAATATTGAAAATTCCACTCTGTGTAAACAAAGCCTTTTAATGCTTGACTAAATCCATATTACTTTTTTCATTTAAATATTTTAATATCATACAGACACCATCTTGAGAAAGAAAAAAAAGAGTGCTCATTGTAACATTGTAATAAATTATCGGATTCTGAATGCTATCAGGGTGGATAGCAAATTTTGTGGAAAGTTTAAAGTTTGTGATAGACTAATGATATGGTTCCTAACACAGTTTATTTTGAAAAATTTTGTCATACAGTACTCCACAAAGCAGTCACTAAGCACAGCACAATAAAAACAAAGACCTCAAAGCCTGGCACAAGCTCAAGGTATTTATGGAGATCAAAATGGATGACAAAATCACCAATATTTATGCATGTTTTATAATCCAAATGGTAATAGTTACTATTTTAAAATATAGTAGTGGGGAAAAATGTATAGCATTGTGTATCACATTCAAAGATACTACTGCTTCTGCCAATGTTACCAGTGGTTGTTGAAGAAACCAGCAGTGCATTCCTCCTTGAACTGATTCATTCAGCAAATATTAATTGAGTCCCTACTCTAAGTAAAGCATTGTGCTTAGGTGAAGCAAAGATGAGTAGGATGTGGTCTCTGCTCTCACAGACCTGATAATCTAATGATTATATGTTTGACAATTCCCAATGCTGTTGAGTCTAGCCCTTCTTTAGCTTTATATTCTTTCATTCACTCAAAAAAATATTTTCAGCACAGATGTGTGTGAGTCACAGGGAATATAAAGATGATGAAAATGTAATATCTATTCTCATAGATTTTACAGTGTAGGAAGAGAGAAGATATATACAACTAAAATTCAAGATAGGATTTGATGCATAGGTACATAAGTATGAACAGAGAGCTTTGGAAGTTGAGTCGAAGCAAATATTCCCTCTAGATGGGTGTAAGGATAAAGAGAGGTTTGGGAAAGCTTCATGGAAGAAGGGGCATCTGAGTCAGGCCTTGATGGATGGATGGACGGGAATAGGAAAGTTTGAGTTCATTGCTTCTCCAGCTATAGTTGTACACAAGAAGCCAAAGAACTTACATTAGTATTTTTTATGAAATCATGTTGTTTTCTTTTGTAAAAACCCTTTTTTCAGACTTTTTTAGAATTCTTTGTCTATGTTTGAAGTTGCTTCACTTGAGCTCATGACAATGAAGTTATCTGAAGATAACTTTCATATACTGTCTATCTACATCATATTCCATTGACCAGCTCTGAAGTTGGTAGACAGACTGTACTGTTGGAAACTGTTGGTCATGAATCTTTAGTACAGAATGATTCATGTTTGTACACAATGATTCATGTGTACCTTGACAAGATATTAAAAATAAAAGGGACCTTAATGGTCACCTGATAAAATTGCCTATTGTTATGGTGAGAAAACTAAGGTTTGGAGAGGATAGGTGATGTTTCCAAGGCATCAAAGCATCTAATTATTTTAGGGTATTTTTCTAGTTAAGGAATTAACACATTTTTCTCTGAAATATGGCCTAAAGTAAGCCATTAACACTCTTACATTTTTAACTGCTCTGTATTTGACTTGAAAAGGCCATTTCTTATCATTATTAATTTTTTTTCAGAATTTCCTAGTGCGGGGGGGAGGAGTCAAGATGGTGGTGTAGACTCACATATGCTAGCTCCAAACCCACAGCCCATAGATTTCCTCTAAAAAGAACTCCCAACAAATTCTGGAACAGTGGAAGCCACACAGCCACAGAGTGAAGGAGATTTCCATTCCAGAGAGCCCTGAAAAACTGATCCCAAAGGTCTGTCACGCACTGGACAGGAGTGGAGCCCAGCCCTTCCTCGGCCACGCGGCACCAAAAGGAACGAGCAGATTCGAGCAGGATTCAGGGACGGAATCTCTGGCGGCCACAAAGGTCCCTCCACCCACAGGCGCACAGGTCAGTGAGAGACACTTCTGGGCTGGTCGAGAGGGGAGTGGGGTGTCTCCATGACTCGGGCCCCTTCAGGAGGCAGCAGCAGAGGCAGCGGGTGGCCAGAGGCTCCCAGAGCAGGCAGGAGCTCAGCAGCAGATCCATTACAGAAGGTCACCCCATGAACACCCTAAGGGAACTGAGCCTGGGAGGCAGCCCTGCCCCCACCTGAGTACCAGAAATTAAGCTCCCATTGAATACCAGCCAGGCCTGCTGTTGAAAGCCCTGAGGCTGGGGAGCAGCATTTGAATCTCAGACCCCAAGCACTAGCTGGATGGATCTAGGCAGGGGTGGACAGGCATCTCAGAAGTCAAGTAAATGGCTGGGAAAATGCCCAGAAAGGGGAAAAAAAATAAGACCATAGAAGGTTACTTTCTTGGGGAACAGATGTTTCCGCCCTTCCTTTCTGACAAGGAAGCACA
>CM053773.1:81348606-81373964 GCA_028658325.1 Potorous gilbertii | reverse complement strand
AAAATTTGACTTTTGAACACAAGAATGAGAAGAAGCATGAAAAAGTAAACAGCAAAGAGAAGTCACAAGGGACTAACCAAAGTTGAACTGTTTACATTCCTACATGGAAAGACAATATTTGTAACTCTTGAAACTTTTCAGTATCAGAATTTCCTACTGCATTTTTATCCCTTAAAATTTGACTACAATTAAGGTTGTACATTTTAAAATATATATATTTTTAATAGAGTGTGCATATTTGTCTATTTAGTTATATGTATTGTGGCAGAATGGCCCTGTCTGAGTAAATGATAGAATTTGAGTCAGGAATTATAGATTTAAATCATGACTCTTGTGTGACCTTGAGCAAGTCACTTCCTCTCTCTTGTATTATTCCTTAACTATGAAATGGTAAGGTTGAGCCAAACGCCCTTCTGAGGACTCTGTCAGCTCTGAGTCTATGATCTTAAGATGTTACAAAAAGATTCCGTGGTCGCTTTTGTTGATACAAAGCTCTAAATCTCTGGATATCCCACAGAATCCCAAAATATATGTTTTCATAAATAGTATTAATCTGATCCACTCTATTAAGAAGCTGTACAACGTAAAGCTGGTCTTGCTATCAAGAAGGTGTAGATTGGAATCCCATGTCCAATGCTTCCTAAGTACATGATTTGGAAGAAGTCGTTTAATTTCTCTGAGCCTCAGGTTTCTCATCTCTAAATCTGTGGAAATCATAGCACCTATCATATAAGGTTATTATGAAACTAAAATGACATTACGCATGTGAAATATTCTGGAAACCTTGAAGTGCTATATAGATGCCAGCCTCTTACTTATCTTGGTTGAGATGGTTAAGGTTTCTTGATTTGGGGATATTGACATTTTGCTACACTCAACCTTGAATTTTTTGACTAACTTCTGTCATCAGGTCCCAGGGTTTTAGACTTTAGAATTTAGTTTAATCAAGGTCAAAGGCAAAAGTCACAAGGAAATGTGATTTACCTCAATGTAAAGAAGAACTCAACACTGTTAGAAGGTGGAAGAAGATGCTTCTGCTCCATGTAAAATCTGAACTTCCCACCACTAGAGGCGTTCGCTGTTCAAGGAAATATTTGGATGAACTTTTATTGGCCAAAGTGTTGAGGGATTTTATTGTAGATGGATTCAATTTGGATAACTTGTTCCCTTCCACTTTTTCAGATTCTCTCTTCCTAGATTTCATTACTAGTATAAAATAGAGCAAATGCAATTATCTGCTGCTACTTTTCAATATTTCTTCTCTAGATTTTTCTCCTATAGTCTTCTTCTACTCATCAGGTGACCTTTTAAAGGAAAGCAATTACTTGCCCTCCTAGATCCAGAAAAGTGATTTAGAAGCTCAACTTAGAGTATTGTTTTGTATTTATATCTTGTGGAAATAGGGAAAAATTCTGAGCATGGGAGAAAATAACCAGTTTTCCTGAGTAGTTCTTCACCAGTGTAACTTGATTATTTTATTTGAAATGCTTTGTGTCCAAATCAGTCACAACATATTTAAATACAAGTTACCCCAAATATAAATGACTTCCAAAAAATTATCTGCCACTTTGGAATACCTTGGTCCCAATTCTCCTCCATTACTGTGAATAATAAATAACTGGGAAACTAGGCATAGCATTCTTCTTAAGTCATCTATATCAAAGATTTTTCAATGTCAAAATAGAAAACGATACACAAAAATTATAAAGAAAAATTATATACCTAGAAACAGCATGGGAAATCACAACCATTCAGTTGTAAAACAATGATACAAGTCATTAGGCATGGAAATAGGTATATTATTTTTTAATACACTAACTTTATTCATTCAAAAGTGCTCCCCATAACTTGTAAGAAGACTGCTTTTTTTTCATAAATGGTCAAGAGTCAATTCTTCAGTCTATTCCTACCATCTAGGGGGTGGGGAGTGGCAAAGGAACAATTTATTTTGAAGTTTAACTATTATGGAAACAATCAAAAATTGTTTTAAATGAAAATATGTCCACTCTTCCCTACTTGTGCGGAAAGATGAATGAATTTGCTGCATTCAATTTCTCTCTCCATCTTTATGAAACCCTCACTTAAATACCATATGTTAATACATCTCTTTCAAACACTGTGAAGTAAGAAAAATGAAACTATGAGGAAAATCTACATATAACCTTAGTTTTAGCCCTTGCTACTTTCAAATATTATAGCAATCATGCACATATTTGTGTATGCATGTGTATCTGTCACATATTTATATATATGACCGTGGAAGTTTTTAGTAATCTGTCCTTTGCACTTGCAAACTTGACTAGAAATTCCCCATGTGACCAGAAAATAAGGAACAAATTATTTCCAAATGTAGCCCTTTATATTTATATGCCTCATTTCATTTATGGTTGGACTTAAGTATACCTGGTGCCTAGGCATATTCCTGATGAAGTGGAATTCATAGCATAGTCATAAAAAAGTGACCATTGGATAAAGCCAGCTTCTCAGAGAATTCAAAAATCCTACCATTTAGTTTCTTTTCAAGTCTTCTCCCCCACTACTCCCCTGAAAAGGATCATACAGAATCAACTCAGTAAAAAGAATTGTCGTAAAATCTCACACCATTGACTTGTAAATGGAATTGAATCTGCAGCGTCTACATAATGATACTATCAAAAAGGAAGGAAGTATCACATTCATATAACAGATGAGATATGAAATGACTACTATGGCAGATGAACACCCCAGAGGTATTTTGCTTTATTCTACTCACTGCGTTTATATCTCCAGTTTCTCTAATTTTCGTTATTTTTTTTTCTCAGGTCTCAAGACAAGAGCAGAAAGACTTTTACTTTTTTTTCTTCCCTTAACAAATAACCTCATACAGAAGTCAATAATATAAATACTTATGTTTCTGGGGTCAGTGCTGGGGCTTTATTAAAACTGATTTTTCAAAATGTATTTCTGTTGTTGGTGCAGCTGCAGATAAACTCTCCAATCACCTCCTTCCCTTCCTATAATCAGACCCTGAGTGGCGTGGGTTCTGAAGAAGGAGAAACACTTGTGGGAGATACATCCAGGCCTCCCTTGAGTCCCTCCCCTGGGTCCTGTAAGTATTCCCTCAGCTAAGGGAGGCATCCTGAGTGAGAACATCAGGTGGACATTCCCCTTCAACTACCCCCCCCACCCTACAATATGTTCACACTACTCCACATCTCTGATTCCCCACTTTCCACATACCCCACCCCCAGCTCTTCTCAGCATCATGATTAGTGACTACTTAACATAATCAGAAGACCCACTTAACCAAGATCTTTACACTCATGCACACCTGAAGCTAAAATGTGGTGTCATAAAAATAAGAAGTCATGGGAAACATGAAGATAGTTCTTTGTATACAGCTGCCAAAAGAATATATTATGGCGGGGGCGGGGTGGGGCAGGGGGGTGTTAGGTGGTGCCTTCCTACAGTTAGTCAACAGGAGCAGGATTAGTGTATAGACCCTTCTATCAATGCCCTCCAGGGAATCACACCCTGGCTTTAATTAGGGCCTGTGCCTGCTTCTGCTCCAGAGATAAACCCAGATAACTGTAGTTCCAGTGTGCTGAGCCAGATGACCTTGGTTGTCCACAAACTTAAGCCCCACTGTGACGATACACATACACACACACACACACACACACACACACACACACACACACACACACACTCATCATAAATTATTGGCATTATGACAATTTACAAGCTAGAGGGTCCTGGTTAAACTGTGTGCTTTGGACTTATTAAACATCACTGGCCTCAGGGAATGCAGCCAGCCAGTGTTCACTCCTATGAAGTGTTGTTGGCACTCTCTAATTGTATAGAACAATATAATCCAATGTGATATAATGAAGATCTATGGAGGAAACCAGCTTTTGTCTTTGAAAGGCCTCCCAATGTGTTTTTAATTTTTGCTTCATTCAGTGACAGATCAAGCCATGAAATAAAAGGTGCTGGACGCTAAAAGTGCATACTGAAAAGCCCCATAACGAGGGAGAAGGGGGCCACATGCTCATGGTACAAATAAATATCAGCATCTATATTTAAACAGTTTTAAGCCTGAGAATCAAACAAAAGACAGGAAGCTCTGTGGTAAGAGTAGTACCAAAGCCTTCAATCACACTGCTTAAAGAAAACAAAACATGCCCAGAATAGGAGAAAACCCCTAAGTGTGAACACAAAAAAGAGATATCTTTTTCTTCTTGCCCATTCCTTTCAATTCTATCCAGGCATTTGCCAGGCATATGGGTTAGACTGAGGGCGAGGTAGAATTTATTAAAACTTTGTCTTTCCCTATTTATTTTTAAGGTATTTGTAGTGGTGTTTGGAGAAGGTTGTGGAACAAGTGGTATTTTTCATGAGGGGTTGTTGTTGGATGATTAGGTATTTATACTATACTATAAATTGAGATGACTAAGAAAAAAAAGTGCCAAACAGCAACATAAGCCAGTCAAGTGAAGTGATATCTATGATGTCTTTTTTTTTTTTTAAGAATGAGACATTCTACTTATTAGTAGCTCTATCTCACCACTCCAGAACGTCAGGTCTCTAATATGGAACTCTTTCTAGCATTTAGAATCTTTGCATTACTCACCAATAGATTGGAATGATCCCTTCAATTATAATGGAGCAAAAACATAATTATAATATTTTGCAAAATTGATCAATGGTATTATTCACCTGACAGACTAAATTAGTGTTCTGAAATTTTGAAAACTAAGAGTCGTAGTAGTTAGAGGTAGCTAAAGATATTTTTTTTAAATAGGAAGTTGTTATCAAAAAAAAAATTTCTACCCATGTTTGAGGCCCAATAATATCATATTTCCTACAAAATGTAAGGTCACCACTTGTTGAATGGATTCTATCATGTGAAATGTCCAGGTACAGTCTTGGTGAATGAAGGATGAAGTTTCAGCTTCCATTCAATGAATGCCTTGGGATTTATAGGTTTAAGTCACATCATCAATGTTACTGTAATTTCATTTTTGGTGTGAAAGAGAATTTCCTTTTCTTTGTTTCTCATGTTGGTTTCACAAAAGAAGGGGAGGGAGGAGAAATTCTCCTCAGATGAGATTTGAAGCATTGCTGGAAATGTACTGATTTTGCTCTGAAGACCTTGGAAAACAGAAGATAGAAGTGATAAACTGTCATTCCAGATGATAAGAACTTCAAAAACACTTTCTAGTATTATGAAAACAAAGATTTTATGGCCGTTCAGAAATACATGTTAATCTACAAAGCTTTCTCAGGTTAAACATTTTAGAAGTTCTAAATTAGAAAGTTAAAAAATAATTGGTACTGACTACAAACGAGTTGTCCCAAGAAGTAATGAAAATAATTACTGATTCTGGTTAGAATGTAATTCTTCAAAAAATCCATATTTGTGCCATTGTCTTCCTGTGAAAATAGCTAGCATTTACATAGCACTTTAACGTTTGCAACTTGCTTTGCAAATAATATCTTATTTTATCCTCACAATTCTGGAATACAGATGTTTTTTATTACTCCTATTTTACAGATGAGTAAAAAGAAGCAGGTGACTTCCCCAGGATCATACACCTAGTTAAATGTCTGAGGCTTGATCTGGAATCAGCTCTTCCTGACTCCAGATCCAATGCTCTTTCTATCTAGTTGTCTCTAGCCTTTAGGAATATTGTCAGCCTCCACTAGGGATCTGCCAATAGCTCATCTGTAATAAAGGTCTTCATACTATGTCCACATCAACAGACAAATAAGTTTGATTCTTACCCAACCTATCATTTCAATGGTATTTCATTTACACAAACAGATAATCATTCACAAAGAATGTTTACCTACTCAGATTTGTAATTAATTACCTTGATCATTTATTTTACCTAAACAATAAACCTACCAAAATTGGGTTGTTATTTAATTTTCAATCAATCTTTCACTAAAGAATAATGGCTATAAGAGAAAAAACTTTCAAATGAAAGAATCAGTTATTTGGTTACAAGAAGTAGTAAAGCAAAGATGCTCCTGCAATTACATTGTTTTTTTTTTTTTACTTTGAAAAAATAGAAACAAATTTCTTTTCGTTGGACTTGTTTAATGCTAATCTCACCCTTTTGGAAAGTAAGCTTCAGAAAGGCAGGGAATGCTTCATTTCTGTCTTTGTATCCCCAGGTCACTATAGCAACTGACATGTTGTGAGTGTTAATAAATGCTTGTTGGTTGATTGATTGAATTTTAAATTAAAAAGAAAAACATGCTTTTTGTTTGGTTCTTGCTCCAATGTGCACATTTTATCATTTTGATCATCCAAATGGAGCAAGAGGAGGAATGTCAATGCCAGGTGAAAAAAGGTCTTGCTTTTTATTTTTCCCAACCACAGGAAAGAAGCAACGTAATTCCTCAGCATAATGGCTTCCTTTCTCTAGAGGTTCTTGGTTGGATCAGAAGAATTCCAGATATTTTTAATAAGTACCGACTTCATGTGATACAACAATAGGCATTGTAATGAGCATAGAAGATGTATCCAATAGGGTCCATGGCCTTAGGGAATAAAGTCGGGGCAGAAAAGACTAAAATACCTGAAGCAATGACAGATACAAAATGGCAGATGATTAATTACTAAGTTTAGGAATGCTGTGGGAGGAACGAGGGCATCATCCCAACACACCAGATTTGTTGTCACAATCTAAGTAATTCATCTAAAACTACCAATTCCCCCTCTTTCCTCTAAAATCTGGGAAGATTTGAAGATTCATGGCTATGGGGGAAAAAGAAAGTTGAAATGAAAGAGCTTGCATTTTGGGTATAAGAAGGGCAAAGATGCTTCTGTAATTATATTGTGGTTTTTTTTTCATTTTGCAATTCCATAACACTAAAACATCCTAACTGATTTTATTTCTGCATTTTATTCAAGTGATTTGATTCCAAGCTGAGACCTTGTATGCCCCAGTTCCAACACCCAGAGAAAATTTTACCAGCTGAGTTTTGAACCCACGTAAACAGGGGCTTTTAATGAAAATGCTGACAGACCCTTAAGTATAGCAACGTGAATGGCACCAACTATAATAAATATGAGGAGTGATTCCCAAACCGAAGACTGGCAAATAGTTACCCAGCTGCTACAGAAATAGCAAGATAGAATTTAAAAAAAAAAAAGAAAAGAAATTAAATGAAATGGATATTAGCTGGAAACATCTGTGTTCACCACAGAGCAAAATGCATATTCAGCAGCCAGTTTATTGGCTCTTTAGAGGATGTGAATGGTGCATTGTAAATAATGACACGCCTGTAATAAATTCCCAGTAAAAAAGAGAGGGGGCCTAAGCGTGTTCCTCCCACAATTCACATTTCTGGGTCCCTGCTGTGAGTGATGATTCACAGCAGTCACAAATTCCTGTTTTCAAAATGCTATTGTATACTCCAGGGCTTTCATTAAGTTTTACACTAGCTGGGGAAATTTAAAACTTGAGAGGGAGAGAGAGAGAGAGAGGGAGAGAGAGAAAGAGAGAGAGAGAGAGAGAGAGAGAGAGAGAGAGAGGGAGAGAGAGAGAGGGAGAGAGAGAAAGAGAGAAAACAGTTCTCTGTGGTGACATGCATTTAACACTCACTATACCATCCTGATAGATGTGATAGCAGGGCAAGTTTTCAAATCACCCTGGGTTGCCTTGTATCCTTCTTTCTTCTTGAAATATATTTAGAGGAGAGAAGAGTGAAGTACTTTATTCTTTAGGAGAGAAGGCAATAAAGCTGAACCACATTGTCAGTTGGGTTGGAGAGATGAGTGGGACACAGAGTGGAGGTAGGAGCAATAGAATTTAACTTATATTTCTACTAGATAGGTGCCTGTCTTGATTTCTTGATTGAAGTTTGCCAGTCATTGTGCATATAGACATGATTACCTTGCCTTTGGAGTTTCAGTACCGAGTTCATCATTCATTCAACACATATTTCTTGAGCGCCTAAAGAACAAAACATTGAGCATGACTCTGTGGAGAATGCTAATTATAGGGAAAGATTTTATTCCAGAGAAAATACTTTTCCCATCTCACCTGAGATTGAAAAGAAGAGAGAAGCCTCCCCATTCTGATGAGAGAATTGCTAAACTTCACTCTGGAGCATGGTGTTCCAAGGCTGGGTCTTCCAGCACTGTGCTGGGTCTGAGCCTAATCCCTGTGCTGAGTCTTTCACCTCCAAGACATGGTTTTATATTCAGTCTGTATCATTCCAGCCAAATGGTTGTTATACAGCTGCAAAGTATACTAATGAAATGAGGTTTTGGCAGACTCACAAAGTTCTCAGTGCCCAGAGTTACACATGTTGCACGTTGTCTGCTGGCTACCTCTGTTTGTGTTTAGCAAGATGAGTTGAAGTATCTCAGTGGCTATAGATGTACTAAAAAATCTGTGAGTGAAACCTACTGCTGCCTGGATTCCTCTACCTCCTAGCAAAAAAAAGAGGAAATGGTCCCACAGTTTAAGACTAGTGTAGTTCAATGGAGTTTTTAATGAGGGCATGCCAGGAGGTGATGTTTCCCTTTAAAACAATTAGAAGTATATTGAATTTAATAGTCCAAAATCCTTTTAGAAGAGATATTCTTATATTTTGAAGTGAAACTGGATTCACTTATGTTTACTGATAGCAAACATACCCTAGGACTATTCTAATTAAAAAAAAGAAACAATCAAAGACCATCCAATGTGCTCTCTCTAAATAATGCCTTTAGATCTCATTTTTGTCCTGGATTTTTCACTAGCCAAGCCACGCAGGCCAGGGCAACTCACTTAAACACTCTCAGCATCAGTTTCCTCAATGGTAAAAATGAAAGGATTGTGTTAGATGGTCTCTACTATCCAAATGTGAAGAGTGTTCTCTTAATCCTTGTGGATTAATAATTACTGCAGACACTGTTAACTATAAAAATGTGAGTTCTAATGTTATTATCATTGAAAAATATACCTCTGAGGGAGGTTTGTACATTGACCCTCTGATACAGTTTTTGCTTGTTTTGTTGTCTTTTGGAGTTTGTTAGAAAATTTGGCAATCCTGGTTTAGCAGAGAGGAAGTAACTGTGTTTGGCTTTAACAAACCCTTTCTTTGCCCCTAGCAAGGGAAGTGGGCTGTCAAGAGGTCCCCAAGGACAGCTTGAGCATCCTTATGCTCTCTGTCCCTGGGGGGAAGGAACCAAAGCCTGAAGGAGCTAGTATGGATGATAATCTAACCACCCACTCAAAGGCACCATACATCTGCATTGCACTGCAGTATTCAATGCAAACCTAACTGAGGGCAGGGCCTGGAACTGGTTAAAATCTCTCCAGAGAGCAGTTACATGGTGGCTTATGGAATAACCTGATACTAAGGGTACTTGGTATTTTTGTAACTTTTCAAGAGGGTACGTCAGATAAGGACATTTCTTGAATAACTAGGAAAGACTTTTCCTTCTACAACGATAGTAGGATCATAGAATTCTAAGTTTAGAAAGGACCTAAAGGTTATCTCCTCCAAGACCCCATGGGAAACTTGAATTTCCTCAATAGTATTCCCAATGACTCATTATTCAGCCTCCTATGATAGGGAGCTCATTACTACGAGAAGCAATCTGTTTCATTTTTTGGACAGTCCTACTGATAAGAAGGTTCTTTTTTTATATGTTGAACCAAAATTTGCCTCTTTTCCATACATTCATCCTAATGTTCTCATCTGGGACCAAGCAGTATGTCTGATCTGTCTTTTAGAAAATAATTCTACAAATACGGTGCCTAGAATTCAGTAGGTTGTTATTTTTGTTGATTGATTGATTGAAATAATTCTACACAGGTCTTGCCTCGCCCCCAATCCCCAAACCTTCTCTTCTTGCTAAGCATTACAGTCCTTACACTGTGTAATTTCAATTCTCATTGACATCCTGGTTATCCTCTTCTGAATGTGTTCTACTTTATCCCTTCCTAAAATGTGCTGCCTACACCTGTATGTATTAATCTAAATGTCGCATGACCAGGGCAGAACGCAGCAGGATTATCAAAACTTTCAATCTGATTATGATATCCTTCTAGTACTACAAGAAATGCTGACTAGTGTGGCCAAAGATACTCTTTAACTATTGGGGCTGCAGTGTCAGAGTAGCAGTAAAAGAACGAGAGCTTCACTATAAATATTAGTTAAAAATAAATGAATGTGTGAATGAATAATAAAGACTGAGAGCTTAAGCTACATTTACAAAATCATGAAATGCATGGATATAATACCAACAAAGGCCCTGCATATAGTATGCATTTGGTAAGTGTTTGTAGATTTGATATGGAGACAGTGACCAAAAACGCTCAACAAATCCCAGATTGCCAGAACCAAGATCTAACCAGGTAATTGTTAAAGAAATATAGCACATATAAAAGGTAGTATTTTTGTTTTTGCTACTAGGTCTGTATCCCAAAGAGATCAAAGGGTCTTCATGGGTAGATAAACTTTTGACCTCATCCTAATATATTGATATAAGTTAAAAACATAAATACTGATTTTTTAAAAAAGATTTTTATAAATCCATGGATTGAGTCAGATTAGATTGTTGAGTGAAAATAGGCTTCTTGTGGTTACAACTGTGACTTTCTGCTGTAATTGTCAGAAGCACAACTCTGCATTATGTAGACTATGAGTGACAAAGAATGACAGCTAGGTGGTACAGTAGTTAGAGTGGTGGACCTGAGTTCAAATTCCACTTAAGAACTTACTAGCTGTATGACCTTGGGCAAGTCCTTTAACCTTTCTCAACTCCAGTTTTCTTAATTATCAAACAGGAATAATAATAGCACTTACCTCCCAGGGTTATTGTGAGGATAAAATAATATTTGTAAAGTGCTTTGCAAATCTTAAAGCTCAATATAAATGTTAGCTATTCTTATTCTTGCATCAGCATTCATTTCTCACTCCAAGAAATGACCACAGGGTGTGAACTTTCTATGATGTTGCAAAAATATTTCTTTATAGCAATGACTCTTTTTATGCAAAGATCATTTTATCTCCCAGTGACTCTTCACAAGGTTGTTCATGAGGTGATACATTTTTAAGTTACAAAAATTCTTAAGTTCCATGTTCTTCACTATGTAGGAGTTGTTATTTACATGAACGGAAGGAGTATTCATTTTGATTAAATTGTAGATTCTTGAGGTGTTAAAGTATACCATTAATGTGACTGTCAGAGGCAGACTTAACATGATATTAAAAAATTTTTATAAAAATAGTTCTAACTGGCGCATAGTGAAACCATTAATGACATTGAAATAACTATGTATTGTATGTACACATGTGTATTATAACAATGGTAGGCATTTTTGTTCTCAGTGCTCACTATCTCTGGGAAGAATTAGATAACCTCTTTCTATACTATCTCCAACTAAAAGAAGACTTTTAGGGGGAGGTGGGGGAGGAGGATTCAAGAGGGACATGAGGGGGATGGACTTCTCTCCAACTATAAGAATACTTTTTCTTAGGAGAAACCAGATCTGTGGTTTCATTGGAATAGGGAGCTCCCAGAGAGGAAATTCTTCTAACAAGGGAGAACAACACCTGTCCATCAATCTATATATAATCTTAGTGAGTTGCCCTGGGGCACTGAAAGGTTGAATAACTTACCCAGAATCATACAAGCAATATGTAAAAGGAGAAGCTAAAACCCATGTCTTCCTAACTTCAGGAGGAGAACAAGAACTACTTACTATGCAGAGCTGTCTACCTCTCCCATGGCAAGTGGACAAAAGTATTTTCCAACATGATGAGGAAAGGTGACTCAATCTACATCAGTACTCTTCTCATACTCATCTGAAGGACTTGGAAGCTGTCAGTTGTCATTGACTTTACTTGGCTAGGTGATTTTGTAATCTTTCTCAGTAATCCTGATGTCCACAGCATCTTTATGGTAGTATATTTCTGGTTGCCAAAATGATTAATGAGTTCTTGAGTTGGAATTACCTAGTATAAGTTCTAATTTAGATGAATTGGACTTTCCTATAGTCAGCCATCATTTATTAAGCACCCATTATGTGACAGATAGTACTATGATAAGCACTGCAGATGGAAAGAAAAGCAAGAGATAGTTTTGGATCTCAAGGATCTCACAGTCAAATGAGAGAGAAAATGTGCAGATGATTGTACAAACAAGATGTATACAGGTTACACTGAATATAATCAACAAAAGAAGGGGAGAGCATTCAGGGAATTCAAGAAAGGTTTCATGCAGAACGTGAGATTTTAGATGAGACTTGAAGGAGGCAGAGATGAGAAGGGAGATAATTCCAAGCATAGGGAACAGTCAGTAAAAATACCTAGAGTCAGGAAGTGGAGTTTCTCCTTCAAGGAATAGCAAGGAGGCCAGTAAATATTTACTAAGTGATTATTACTTGTCAGGTATTGTGCTAAGTACTAGAAATACAAATAGAAAAATGAAATGGTTCCTGTTTTTAAGAAATTTGCATTTGGGGAGCAACAGGAGAAACCAGCATGTATCCATAGAACAATATGGAGAATAAATACAAAATAACTGGGTAGGACCAGGGTAGGAGAAGGCACTATCAGCTGGGATGTTATCTACATAAAATGTGAAGAAAAATAGTAATTCTAAGAGGGAGAGGAGTAAGACTAGCTTACATACTAAAAGGTGGTACAAAAGTCAAGGAGACCAGATTCGGAGTATAATGAGTGCGGAACAGATCAGTTTGTCTGGGCCCTAATGTGTGAGATGAGGAATAACATATAGTAAGCCTAAAACAGTAGAGTTGCTTGGAGACAGGTTATAAAGTATTATAAATGGTAGAGAAACTTGTATTTGAGCCTAGAGCAAGAAGAATCCACTGGAATTTGTTGAGCAGAGGAGTGCTACGGTCAAATCTAGCTATAGGAAGATCACGTTGGCAGTAGTCTAGAAGGTTTGGAAAAGATATCTGAAGGAGGAGGTCACTGCAGTAGTCTGGGGGAGAGGTTATGGGAGCCTGAACAAGGCAGGGAAAGAAGAGAAAACCCTTAAAATAAAAAATGTGTTTGGAGTGAGGAGGAGGAAGAGAAAAGGGAAGAAAGGAGGATGAAGAAAAGAAGGAGATTTTAGTATCTTCTATAATATGATACATAACTGTGACATAGTGTCAGTTCTTACACAGGAAAGATTTGAAAAGGTTAGATTAGGTCAGCTCCAAAGTCCCTTCCAGCTTTACCAATTTATGACTGTGTTCAATGGCACCACACTAGCAGGCCTTTCTGTAAACCTGAGTGATGGAGAGCTATTATGTGTTCTGAGTTTGGGAAATACACCAGGGCTGTAGAAGTTACTGCCTGCCACTTGAAGCAGTAGATGTCTTTGAGAGTTGACCTTTCATTTGTCCTCTCATTTTGTGGGTCAAACTAAGGTAGCTTGAAGGTGGAGGCAACAGGATAGGACTGTGAGAAGAGCCTGGAGTCAGAATCTCAGAGTTCACAATCTTGCCTTTAACACATTCCCTGTATGACCACTTAATCTCCAAAAATCTCAAACTTCGTCCTCTGTAAATGAAGGGGGTGGGCTAAATGTCCCCATGATTTCTCTTCTTGTTCTAGATCTGGGATCATCTGAATGATTTGCAAATTCAAAGGGTCATTAGATAGGTAGAAATATTGTTAGAATAGGAACTTTGGCTTTGCACACACACATACACACACACACACACGCACAAACCTTTTTCAAGATCACTATCTGCAAATGGCATTTTGCTGCCTTCAGAGAAGATGCAGTATATTACTCATTTTTATTTCCTTCTTAAGACAAGTCATTTGTAGACACTGATGTTAAAAAGTGATCTCTTTTTTAAGCATACTGCTCTTTGCAACATGGCGAACTTCCAATATAGTTTTTCTTTTAATTAGGATTATATTTCATGCACTGGAAAGGCTGCATTCTCTGTAAACTACAGAAGTCTCTTTCCCCTCCTTCAGGCACCTTTGGGCCCAATTACTTTGCCATTGGGGTGGGAGCTGCATTCTTTCGTGACTTCCATTACCCTGTTTGTAAACCTTGGTTCAGTTGTGATTCTCCAAGGGCATACTGCAGCACTGGGGAGCAAATTTTGGTGATCAGGCTTCCATTTTTTTTAAACTCCAAGTTTTGGGGCTCAGCTCACTGAATAACTTCCTCTTCCCAGGCTCCTTTTCTCATCATCCATCCTAAAATTAGCACGGCCAATAGAAGCCCTAACAAGGAAAAACAGTTATTTACTTCAACTCAGAACATTTCCTGATCAGTAATCCCTACACAGGGGAGTCAACTGATTGTCTGACCTTCAAGAGCCCTGTCCTTCCCCAGATCAAACAGATAAATGTCTGTCCTCAGTATCTTAAAGGCATCACATACCAGAATTTCTGATTTCACTGATAGATTGTAATATAATCCCAAAAGCAAAGTTTCAGAACTTTCACCAGAATTACAAGCTTGTCAGTTACTTTGGCTTCAACCTCAGAAGTTGGACAAGGAAAATATCCATCTATTCTTTTCATACATTGCCATGTCTTTAGTGCCTCTCATTCTTACGTCGTTCACCCCCCCCCCTTTCTATTTCACCCACAGGGAAAAAAAAGATTTTAGAAATATGAGGATAACCTAAGAAGTAGAAAGAAGGGAGAATAGAGGAACAGACCACCACAAATATTTCACTTTCCCAGCATTATCCAATTCTTTGTCTCACAATTTATCAACATCTAAACTTGAGTTTCTTGGACTCAATGTTTTTTGCAACCAGCAAGGAAACTAGGAAACATCAGATAAGAAATGAATACCTTTTAAACCAAACTGATCCTGCCTGATAACTGGAACAAAAGTTTAAAAGATAATGAGTTTGAAGAAGAGAAAAGTTAAAATATTTAAATGGAGTTGTAAGGGTAGCTACCATATAACATTAAAAATTAAATTCATGTTCACTGTCATTCTGCAATATGAAAATATTATTATGTCAGAGAGTGAAAAAGAAGATGATGTATATTTCCCAAGCATTTCGAAAATGACATAAAGGCTTGCTTGGTCTACATTTTGTTGTATGTAATGGGACTAGCAAAGTGCCTGGCACATAGTAGGCATTTAATAAAAGTTTGTTGAGTTGAAATGAATTTGGTGGATTGGATGAATTGTATTCTCATTTAAACAGATGCCATGGTGATGTTTACCAAATTCTTATTATAGGTAATGTCTTTATTAGTGACATCTCAAAGTTATTGTTTTTTAAATGAGCATCTAGTCGATGAGGGCCAATGCTACATTGATCTAGATTTGGCTCACTTATAGAAGGTATTTACTTATGAAAATTATACATCCAATACCATTCATTGAACTGGTCATGGTAATTGTTGGACAATTTTAGTTTTCAATGCAGTTTTCTAAATCTATCACAAAATCATGCTTAGAATTTTTATAGAAAATCTACAATTTGTTAATATTACCATTGTTGTGCTCTAATTTTACATAGAATTCTTCAGTTTTCATGCACTTTCCGTTCATTCCTATGTCTCATTTTATCTGCCTAATTTAATGATTTGGCTCACTTACTGAAGGTATTTACTTATGAAAATTGTATAACCAATATCATTCAGAGAACTATTCATAGTGACTGCTGGACAATTTTAGTTTACAATGCAGTTATCTAAATCTATTGCAAAATCATACTCATAATTTTGATATGAAAGAGGCTTAGATACTTTGATAGATCTTTGATCTCACCTATATGATAATTCCTTCTGCACTGTAGATCATAAGCCATGCCTGTCCATCACAGATGACTTGTGTCCATGTCCTGACACAAATATTCCAGAGAGGGCCTTCACAATGAAATAGAAAACTTCTTGATATCACGATATTGTACAGATGTTGATGGAGTACATGGCCTGCTTGTAGTTAGCTCTGACCGAAGGGAATAAAGAGGACATCCTAGGCATATTAATAATAACTTCATAGAGACCATAGAAGTGGCACACACACACAAATAGTAGTAATGGGAGACTTAAACTATGAAGATCTAGTCACAGTGTCCTGAAGCAAGTGTTCTATATGTGTGTGTTTTCCTCAGAGCCAAGTAACACCTATTCATGCACAAAGTGTAAGCTGATTCATGTTATGTTGGAATGAATTTGTGTTCTCCTAGTTATCAAGGAGAATAAGGAATTTCTTATAGAACAAAATTCCTTCAAGAAGGAAGCAAAAGATATGAAGAAGCAGAGGAAAATTTTAATCTTTTTCAGGAGTTTGGAAAGTGGAAGAATTATACATAGAAAAGGAAGGGGACAGGAATTGCTGAACATTTGGAGCTCAATAATATTGTGAAAACAAGCAGTTAGGTGGTGCAGGGGATAGAGCACAGGGTATATAGAATGAGAAAGACCTACATTCAAATCTGTCTTCAGACACATACTAGTTGAGTAATCCTGAGCAAGTCACTTGACCCTGTTTGCCTCAGCTTCTTCAAGGAAAAAAGAGACTTCTCGTTAACTAAAGTATAATGAAATAGATCCATAAGAACTATCAAGTTCAAGGTGACCCAATAATGGTCAAAGTAAGAAATGAGTAGAAGTGGTTGCCAAACTCAAATGAAGAATATAAAAATAGTTATTTGTCAGCTTGACCTAAGTGGTGGAGATGTCTACTACCTTCCCAAGAGAGATATATATTTTTGTAGATAGATAGATAGATAGACAGACAGATAGACAGACAGACAGACAGACACACACACACACACACACACACACACACACCTGTGTGTATGTGCATTTGTGTGAGTGAATGATAAAAAGCCTCCCCAAATTTGCCAAGTCTTATGACCACTATTCATTTCTAATGAATCATGTGGGGATAATTGATACCTCTAAGAGATACCACTGCTAGAAATCACTGCCAAGTGCTATGAAATTCTGGGCAAAAAAATACTGAGTTTGAAGAAAATATTTTTAACCCATTTTGTGGAATGGACCCCTATGGCACTCTGATGATGCCTATGGACTTCTTATCAAAATAATGTTTTATTAATGAATAAAATAAAACACCCAGGGTTGCAAGGGAAAGAGATTATGTTGAAATACAATTATGAAAATATTTTTCATTTAAAAAGTCACTATTCCCAGGTTAGGAACACATGCTAGGAACACAGCTGGTACTGTTAAACAATACTGCTGTATGAAGGTAGAGGTTTGAGAAGAAGGATGTCATTTTGGGAAGGGAATGAATAGTTATAAATATTGCATGTGCAAATGAGATTTTGATTATAGTGTAAAACAAAGAAATAATACATTCTATTGAAGTTCTAAAATATAAGTATTATATGCCTTGAAATTTTAAGTATTTTCCTGTTATTGAATTTGATCAATTATTGTATTTTGATCTTAATTCAAAAGTTTTTCTTAGTTTTCCTATATTTCCTTCCATATGGTATTCAGGAATTTTAAAATTTAAATACGTCATACTTTTCCATGACAGTTATAATAACTATGTTAGCTCTACATATTATATCTTCGAAATCATGCCTTAATGTTTTAAGTCTTACCATTAGCTTCTTTTCTGTCAAATTTTCTTCTACTTTTGTATTTTTGAGACCCAACTCTATCATTTCCTCTTCCAGCTACTGTTTTGGAAAGTGTATCCATGACCTCAGGTTAAAATGTTACAGGAGTTCATCAACATAAACTCTGTCAAAGATACAAGAGAAAACAAGATCAAATAATGGTTTTTCCCACTTAATAGTATTTTATTTTTTCCAATTACATTTCAAAGACAGTTTTCAACATTCATTTTAGAAGATTTTGAGTTCCAAATTTTTCTCTCTCCCTTTTCTTCCCTTTTACCTCCCCAAGATAATAAGCAATCAGCTATAGGTTATATATGTACAATCATGTATGTACATATTTCCACATTAGCCATGTTGGAAAGAATCAGATGAAAAGGGAAAAATGCCAAGAAAGAAAAAACAAAAAGAAAAAAAAGTCTGATCCACATTCAGACTCCGTAGTTCTTTCTCTGGATGTGGATAGCATTTCCATCATGAATCTTTTGGAATTGTTTATGGTCATTGTATTGCTGAGAAAAGTTAGGTCCATCATAGTTATTCATTGCACAATGTTTCTGCTACTGTGTACAATGTTCTCCTCATTCTACTCACTTCATTCAGCATCAGTTCATGTAAATCTTTCCAAGTCTTTCTGAAATTCATTTGCTCATCATTTCTTAAATCATAATAGTATTTCATAATATTCATATACCACAACTTGTTCAACAATTCCCCAGTTGATGGACATTTCAAGTTCTTTGCTATCAAAAAAAGAGAGCTTCTATAAATATTTTTGTACATGTGGGTCCTTTTCCCCTTTTTTTGTTATTTCTTTGGGATACAGACCTAGTAATTTCTGGATCAAAGGATACATGCAGTTTTACAGCACTTTGAGTGTAATTCAAATTGTTCTCCAGAAAGATTGGATCAGTTCGTAACTCCAGTTTACAACAATACACTAATATTCATCTTCTCCAATATTTATCATTTTTTTTGGTTATATTGGTTATACTGGTATATTTGGTTATATTATATTATGATAGGTATGAGGTGGTACCTCTGAGTTTTTTAATTTGCATTTCTCTAATCAATAGTGATTTATATCATTTTTTTGTATGTCCATAGGTAGCTTTAATTTCTTCGTCTGAAAACTACCTGTTTATATCCTTTGACCATTTATCAATTGGGGAATGAATCGTATTCTTATAAATTTGACTCAGTTCTCTATGTATTTGAGAAATAAGACCTTTATCAGAGACACTGGCTGTTTCCTTGTTTTCTATTTTTCTTCTAATCTTGATTGCATTGGTTTTGTTTGTGCAAAAGATTTTAATTGAATATATTCAAAATTATTCATTTTGCATTTCATAATGTTCTATACCTTGTGTTCAGTCATAAATTATTCCCTCCTCCACAGAAGTGACAGGTAAAACTCTTCCTTATTCTCCTAATTTGTTTATGGCATCACTCTTTATATCTAAATCATGAACCCATTTTGACTTGTTCTTGGTATATTGTGTGAGATGTTGCTCAATGGCTAGTTGCTGCCATACTGTTTTCCAGTTTCCCCAGGAGTTTTCGTCAAATAATGTGTTCTCCTACAAACCGGAATCTTTGGGTTTATCAAACAGTAGAATATCACAGTCTTTTACTGTTATGTTTTGTGTACCTAACCTATTGCACTGATTCACCACTGTATTCCTTAGCCAGTACCAAGTATTTTTCATGATTATCACCTTATAACATAGTTTTAAATTTGGAATAGCTAGGCCACCTTCCCTTATATTTTTTCCCATTAAATGCCTTCATATGCTTGACTTTTTGTTTTTCCAGATGATTTGCATTTATTATTTTTTTCTAGCTGTATAAAATAATTTGTTCTCATTTTCATTTTTGAGGCACTGAATAAGTATATTAATTTAGGTAGAATTGTCATTTTTATTATATTAGCTCAGCCCTCTCATAAGCAATTGATATTTTTCCAGTGGTTTAGAGCTGACTTTGTTTGTATAAAGTCTTTTGAAATTGTGTTCATATAATTCCTGGGTTTTCTTGGGAGGTAGAGTCCCAAATATTTTATATTATCTATAGTTATTTTAAATGCAATTTCCCTTTCTATCTCTTGCTGCTAAGGTTTGTTGATAATGTATAGAAATGCTAATGATTTGTGTGGGTTTATTTTGTATTTTGCAACTTTGCTAAGTCGTTTATTATTTCAAGTAGTTTTTTAGTGGATTCTGTAGGATTTTCTAAGTATACCATCATATTATCTGCAAAGAATGATACTTTTGCTTCCTCATTGTCTATTCTTATTTCTTCCAATTCTTTTTCTTCTCTTATTGCTAAGCAAATATTTCTAGTACAATACTGAATAAAAGTGGTGATGATGGGCATGTTTGTTTCACCCCTGATCTTACTGGGAAAGTTTCTAACTTATCCCTATTACATATAATATTTGCTAATGGTTTTAGATAGATACTACTTATCATTTTATGGAAAACTCTATTCCTATGTTCTTTAGTGTTTAAAATAGTCATGGGTGCTGTATTTTCTCAAAAGCTTTTTCTGCATCTATTGAAATGATCATATCATGTCTGTTAGTTTTGCTATTCATATGGTCAATTTTGCTGATAGTTTTCCTAATATTGAACCAGTCCTGAATTCCTGGTAAAAATTGCATCTGATCATAATGTGTTAGCCTGGTGAAAAATTTCTGGGATCTCTTTGCTAATATTTTATTCAAAATTTTTGCATCAAATTTGTCTGTAGTTTTCTTTGTTACGGCTCTTCCTGGTTTAGGTGTCAGCATAATATTTCTGTCATAAAAGAAATTTAGTGGGACTCCTCCTTCACCAATTTTTCCAAATAGTTTATATAGTATTGGAATTAGTGGTTCTTTAGATGTTTGGTAGAATTCACTTGTAAATCCCTCTGGCCCTGGAGATTTTTTTGTTAGGTAGTTCATTGACTGCTTGTGTGATTTCTTTCTCTAAAATGGCACTAGGTAAGTACTTTATTTCCTCTTCTGTTAATCTGGGCAATTCACACTTTTTAAAATATCCATCCATTTCATTTAGACTGTCATATTTATTGGCTTACAGTTGGACAAAATAGCTCTTAATTATTTCTTAATTCCTTCTTCATTAGTGATGATTCACATTTTTTCATTTCTGATCCTGATAATTTGGTTTTCTGCTTTTTAAAAATCAAATTAACCAAAGTTTTATCTATTTATTTAATTTTTCATAAAGTCAGTTCTTAGTTTTATATATTAGTTCAATACTTTTTCATTTCAATTTTTATTAATCTCTCCTTTGATTTTCAGACTTTCTAATTTGATATTTAATTGGGGATTTTTAATTTGTTCTTTTTCTCGCATTTTTAGTTGCATACCCAATTCATTTATGTGCTCTTTCTCTATTTCATTCATGTTAGTATTTAGAGATATAAAATTTTCCCTAAATATTTCTTTTGCTGTATCCCATAAATTTTGGTTTGTTGTCTTGTCATTGCTATTCCCTTTGAAGAAATTATTGTTTCTATTATTTGATGTTTGACTCATTCATTCTTTAGGATTAGATTATTTAGTTTCCAGTAAATCTTTCATCTTTTTATTACTTGTCATTATTATTGCATCATGATCTGAAACAGATGTAGTTAAAATTTGCTTTTCTGCATTTGATTGTGTGGTTTTTATGTACTAATATATGGTCAATGGTGCCATGTACTGCTGAGAAAAAGGTATATTTCTTTCCATCCCCATTCAGTTTTCTCTAGAGGTCTATTATATCTAACTTTTCTAAAATTCTGTTCACCTCCTTAACTTCTTTTTTGTCTATTTTGTGCTTAGATTCATCTGTTTCTGAGAGTGGAAGGTTGAGGTATAGTTTTGCTATTTCTTCCTGTAACTCCCTTAACTTCTGCTCTAAGAATCTGAGTGCTATACCATTTGGTGCATATATGTGTAGTATACTATTATTATAGTATAATTACTATAGTATAATATTATTTCATTGTCTATGAAGCAAAATGTAATTTCCTTCTTTATCTCTTTTCATTAGGTCAATTTTTTTTCTTTTACTTTATCTGAGATCAAAATTGCTTCCCCTGTTGGTTTTTTTTTCACTTCAACTGAAGCATAATAAATTCCACTCTAGTATTTTGACTTTATTCTGTGTGTATTTCTCTGCTTCAAATATGTTTCTTGTAAAGAACCTATTGTGGGATTCTGTTTTTTATTCAACTCTGCCATCCACATCTGTTTTATGGGAGAGTTTATCTCATTCATATTCACAATTACAATTACTGTGTATTTCCCCCAATTCTGTTTTTCCCTGTTTATACTTTTCTACCTCCTTTCACCTTTTCTCTCTTCACCAGTGTTCTGATCTTGACCAATGCTTTACTCAATTTGCCTTCTCTTCTATCAGCCCTCCTCCCCTTTCATTCACCTATCCCCTCCTATTTCTTCCCTCCCTTTTGTCAACCTTCTCTCTATTTTCTTTCCCTCTTCCCCTCCTTCTTCCCTGTAGGGTAAGATAAATTTCTACATGCAACTGAATGTGTATGTTGTTCCCTCTTTGAGCCAAATCCAATGAAAATAAGGTCTTAGCAATGCTTACCCCCCCCCAACACTTCTTTCTACTGTAATAGGTCTTTTGTGCCTCTTCACATGATATAATTAACCCTATTTTGCCTCTTCCTTTCCTCGTCTCTCAGAACAATCCTTTATATCATGCCTTGATTTTTTTTTTAGTCATCACATCAAAGTCAACTTATACCCACACCCTCCATGTATACTCCTTCTAATTGCCCTAATGGAGATACAGTTTTCAAGAGTTCCAAGTATAACCTGCTCATATAAGAATGTAAACTGTTTCTAGTGGTGGAGAACCATTGGCCTTGAGGCCACATGTAGCCCTCTAGGTTCTTAAGTGTGGCCCTTTAATTGAATCCAAACTTAGCAAAACAAATTCTTTTATTAAGAGGATTTGTTCTGTGATTTTTGGATTCAGTCAAAGAGATACATTTGAGAACCTAGAGATTCTCAAGGCTGCAGTTTCCCATCCCTGGTTTTATCTTATTAAAGGACATGGGTTTTTCTTTCTTTCGTGTTTACCTTCTTATACTTTTCTTGAATCTTATATTTGAAGACTGATTTTTCAGTTCAACTCTGGTCTTTTCATCAGAAAAAGGTTGAAAGTTCCCTATTTCATTGAATGTACATCTTTTCCCCTGATTATGCTCAGTTTTGCTGAGTGGTCAATTCTTGATTATAATCCAAGTTGCTTTGTCTTCTGGAATATCATATTCCAAGCCCTCTGAACATCTTATGTAGAAGCTTCTTCTAAGTCCTGTATACTCCTGACTGTGACTTCTTGACATTAGAATTGTTTCTTTCTGGCTACTTGTAGATTTTTCTCCTTGATCTGAGAATTCTGGATTCCTTGG
Organism: Potorous gilbertii; assembly: GCA_028658325.1. Taxonomy (NCBI): domain Eukaryota; kingdom Metazoa; phylum Chordata; class Mammalia; order Diprotodontia; family Potoroidae; genus Potorous; species Potorous gilbertii. Next base: position 81,350,991 of record CM053773.1, on the reverse strand, counting down.
AATTTTCATTTTGGGATCTCTTTCAGGAAGTGATTGGTGAATTCCTTCAATTATTGCTTTATTGTCTGATTAAAGGATATCAGGTCAGTTTACTTTGAAAATTTCTTTAAAGATGCTGTTCAGGCTCTTTTTTGAATCATGGCTTTAAGGTAGTCCAATAACTCTTAAATCTCTCCTGGATCTATTTTCCAGGTCAGTTGTTTATTTCAATGAGATATTTTACATTTTCTTCTATTTTTAAGTTCTTTTGATTTTCTTTGACTGATTCTTGATGTCTCATAGAGTCATTAGCTTCTGTTTGCCCAATTCTAATTTTTAAAGAATGTTTTCAGTTAGCTTTTGTTTCTCTTTTACCATTTGGCCAAATCTATTTTTTAAGGAGTTGTTTTCTTCAGTTAGGTATTGTTGCTTCTTATTCATTTATCAATTGTATTTTTCAAGGAACCATTTTCTTCAGTCGATTTTTGTCCTTTCTTTTACAAGCTGTTGACTCACTCTTGCATGCCTTTCATTTCTTTTCCCAATTTTTCTTCTACCTGTCTTTCTTGATTTTTAAAATCCTTTTTGAGCTCTTCCAAGAAAGCTTTGGGGGCTTGGGACCAACTATTGTCCTCTTCTGAATTTATATTTTGATCTTCCCTGTTGTTGTGTTAACTTTCTATAGTAATGGCTCTTTTTTGGTTTGTTTGTGTATATAGGGAAGAGGTTTGGTTACTTTTTAAATCTATTTTGTGTCTTTTAAATTTGAGCTCTGCTCCTGGGGTATAAGGGGGCACCATATCAAGATTCTAGTGCTAAGAGTGAGAGGCCTGGTCACTGACTTTCTACTCTGTGGTTTCAGGATCTGGCAACTTGCCCATTGCACTGTGGTGGCCTAGCCTAGTCACACCTATTGTGTTAAGGGGTACAAGGCTGGCAGTTTGCCTTCTGCACTAGGCTATAGCCCTCAGGCCTGCTGAGCCTACCCCTGGCATGCTGAGTCAGTACTGAGGAGCTTCATTTGCAAATCGGTGCTGTAGCTTAGAGCATTCTGCTGACTTGCCTGGACACTGTCTATATTGGACTGCATTCCCCTTTCACCCAAGTGAGAAAGACCTTTCTTAAAGTCCTTAAAAGTTATCTTAAGTTGGAAAACTGTTTCATTCCATCTTTTGTAGGTTCTATTGCTCCAGAATCCATTGAGAGGCTTTATATAAGTTATCTCCAAGAGTAACTAGAGAGAGCCCAGGTAACTTCCTGCCTTTTCTCTGCTATCTTGGCTCAACTGCTCCAAATATGATTTTTTTAAAAAATCAAAAAGATAAATATAGTTTCAGTCATTCAGTATAGGATTAAACAAACAGATATTCAGAACCTGTGAAACCCTTTCCATGGGGAAGTCAGAGCAGGTAAATAAGCCAGAAGTATGCCAGTGCTCTAACCAGAGAAGGACCTAAAGTCTGCAGTGCTCCAGTCTCAAGGGATATGAAACCTGGTTACTTGGGAAGAGGATTTACATTTTTGCCTGAGACATGCAGTGCTTTTACTACAGGTACAAGGCCAGGATTCAGCAACATTCTGACTGGGAGAGCCCAAATGTGAGTAGGTTGGAGAGTGGAGATTGGAAGTTCAAAGATTTTAAATCTAAAGATTTTTTTTGAATATTTTTTTAATTAAATAAATTTATTTATTTAACTTTTTACATTCATTTTCACAAAATTTTGGGTTCCAAATTTTCTCCCCATTTGTCCCCTCCCCCCACCCAAATACACTGAGCATTCTAATTACCCCTATCACCAATCTGCCCTCTCTTCTATCATCCCTCCTTTCCCTTACCCTTCTCTTTTGTCCTGTAGGGCCAGATAACTTTCCATTCCCCATTGCCTGTATTTCTTATTTCCTAGTAGCAAGAATAATACCCAACAGTTGTTCCTAAAACTTTGAGTTCTCACTTCTCCCCATTCCTCCCTCCCCACCCATTCCCTTGGGAAGGCAGGCAAATCAATATAGGCCATATCTGACCATTTTGCAAATGACTTCCATAATAGTCATGTTGTGTAAGACTAACTATATTTCCCTCCATCCTATCCTACCCCCCATTGCTTGTATTATTTCTTTTGATCCTGTCCCTCCCCAAGAGTTTTGACTTCAAATTGCTCCCTCCCCCAATGCCCTCCCTTCCATCATCCCCCCCACCCTGCTTATCCCCTTCTCCCCCACTTTCCTATATTGTAAGATAGGTTTTCATACCAAAATGAGTGTGCATTTTATTCCTTCCTTTGGTCAAATGTGATGAGAGTAAACTTCATGTTTTTCTCTCAGCTCCCCTCTTTTCCCCTCCACTAAAACGACTCCTGCCTGCCTCTTCTATGAGAGATAATTTGCCCCATTCCATTTCTCCCTCTC
>CM053773.1:81330403-81348106 GCA_028658325.1 Potorous gilbertii | reverse complement strand
GAACATTGTGGCCAAATTCCAGAGTTCCCAAGACAAGGAGAAAATATTGCAAGCAGCTAGAAAGAAACAATTCCAGTATTGTGGAAATACAATCAGGATAACACAAGATCTAGCAGCTTCTACATTAAGGGATCAAAGGGCGTGGAACAAAATATACAAACAGAAGTCAAAACTCCCACATCCAAAGCCTCTAAGAAAAATATGAATTGGTCTCAGGTCATGGAAGGGCTCCAAAAGGATTTTGAAAATCAAATAAGAGAAGTAGAGGGAAAATTGGAAATAGAAGTGAGAATGATGCAAGAAAATAACGAAAAATGAGTCAACTTCTTTCTAAATGTGACCCAAAAATGCTGAAGAAAATAACACCTTGAAAAATAGGCTAACTCAATTGGCAAAAGAAATCCAAAAAGCCAATGAGAAGGAGAATGCTTTCAAAAGTAGAATTGGCCACATGGAAAAGGAGGTTCAAAAGCTCCTTGAAGAAAATAATTCTTTAAAGATTAGATGGAGTAGATGGAAGGTAATGACTTTATGAAAAATCAAAAAATTATAAAACAAAACTAAAGGAATGAGAAAATAGCAGACAATGTGAAATATCTCATTGGAAAAACAGCTGTCCTGGAAAATATATCCAGGAGAGACAACTGAAAAATTATTAGACTACCTGAAAGCCATGATCAAAAAAAGAGCCTACATGTCATCTTTCAAGAAGTTATCAAGGAAAACTGCCCTGATATTCTAGAATCAGAGGGTAAAATAAATATTGAAAGAATCCACCAATCACTTCCTGAAAGAGAATCCAAAAGGAAAACTCCTAGTAATATTAAATTCTAGAGCTCCCAGGTGAAGGAGAAAATATTGGAAGCAGTCAGAAGGAAACAATTTAAGTATTGTGGGGAAACTATCAGGATAACACAAGCTCTAGCAGCTTCTACAGTAAGGGATCAAAGGGTTTGGAATATGATATTCCATTGATCTGAGGAGCTAGGATTAAAACCAAGAATCACCTTCCCTTCTGGGGAAAAAAAATGGTTTTTCAATGAAATAGAAGACTTTCAATTATTTTTGCTGAAAACACCAGAACTGAATAGGAAATTTGACTTTCAAACACAAGAATCAAGAGAAGTATGAAAAGGTAAACAGGAAGGAGAAATCATAAGGGCCTTATGAAATTTGAACTGTTTACACATTTCTACATGGAAAGATAATGTTTGTAACTCATGAGATTTTTCTCAGTAGTGGGGTGGTTGGACAGATTATATACATATAGATATAGGGCTTAGGGTGAGTTGAATATGAAAGGATGATATCTAAAAAAATAAAATTAAGGGATGAGAGGAATTATTGAGTGAAGGAGAAAGGGAGAAATAGAATATGCTAAATTATTTCTCACATACAAGAGGCAAGAAAAAGCTTTTTAAATGAAGTGGAAGAGGGGGGAATTGAGAGGAAAAGAGTGAACCTTACTCTCATAACATTTGGCTGAAGAAGGTAATAACATGCACACTCAATTTGGCAAGAAAATCTATCTTACACTACAGGAAAGTAGGGGGAAGGGGATAAGTGTGGGGAGGGGGATGATAAAAGGGAGGGTAAATGGGAGGAGGGGTAATTAAAAGAAACACTTTTGAGGAGGGACAGGGTCAAAAAGAGAATAGAATAAATGGGGGGCAGGATAGGATGGAGGGAAATATAGCTAGTCTTTCATAACATGACTGTTATGGAAGTCTTTTGCATGACCACACATGTATAACCTATATTGAATTGCTTGCCTTCTCAGTGTGGATGGGTGGGGAAGGAGGAAGAGAGATAAATTGGAGTTTTAAAAATGGATGTTAAACGTTGTTTTTGCATGCAAGTGGGAAATAGGACACACAGGCAATGGGGTACAGAAATCTATCTTGCCCTAGAAGAAAATAGAGGGGAGGGGGATAAAGAAGGGAGGGGAGTGATAGAAGGAAGGGCAGATTGGGGGAAGGGGTAATTGGAATGTACAGTGTCTGGAGGTGGGTGAAGGGGAGAAATGGGTAGAAAATTTGGAATTCAAAAGCTTCTGGAAGTGAATGTTAAAAACTAAAAATTAATTAATTAATTTAAAAAAATCCTGCTATGTTCCAAAAAAAAAAAAAATTAAAGCAAAACAAAATTACCTTTTCCTTGAAAACAAGACTTTCCTTTCTAATGCTGAAATTATAACAATTTGGTTGTGTGGCTGTAGGTCACAGCACACTACAGATTCATAAGAATTAAAACTGATAGTCACACAGGTAGTAATGACAAGGAATGTGGTGGTGGTCAGGTTACAAGATGGACAAATAATGAACTAAGAGGAAGAACCAGAAAAATAGATTCCATCAAAGAATTATATGACCATAAATATGTGCTAGTATTTATATGTGAGCAAAGGATAGACAACCTGTGTCATCCACTATGATCCTCATGAGGTTAGGAAAAAGTTTAAAAAATTCTCACAATTTTGATTGAATATCCTACAGAAGACTTATAGGATTATATGGATAAGTGACTGATTGAATGGACAGGTGTTGGTTAGACTCTCATCTACATCATTGGAGAGACTAGTCACATTGATAAAATCATAGATTCACTTAGAGTTTTTGAGTCCTGTATATCTCATGTGGATACCTAGTTTCTATGGAAGAGGAAAATATACAAGATACAAGTATAGCTCTTTAATGAAATGGACCTTCAGGATTATTTTTTTAAGTAATCAGGAGGCACAAGAAATTGTTATGGACAAAATCAAAATTACATATCTTAAAGAAATTCAGGCAACAGGGGAAAAAGTGGGGAAATGAGAAACAGGATATTGCATATCTACTAAATGAATTTAAAGAAAAACAAGAAGCATCCTGTGGGATTATTTTCAAAGTAACAATATTAGAAATATAGTATTGCTCTGCTCTTGAGCGTTATCAGAGATAATGATGCGTTCATTTAAAAGAAAATGAACTTCAATCTAAAAGCCAAAAAGGAAAAGGTTCTCAAAAACTAGAGAAAAATCTTAACCAGTTACAGGAGGCTGGTGATGATACAGAAGAGATCAGGAGAGAAGATCACTAAACACTTGGAGCTAAGTTATGGATATAAGGAAGCTATACTGCTGGGGAATTATAATGTGGATTCACAGGGGCTATTAAATGAGAGATAAACCAGTAAGAGTCAGAGAAAGAAGTGATAAATAGTGTTGGTTGGTTGCTCTCTACTGCATATACTGAAGCAACTATTTGTTGACCTGATATTAACAAAAGAAAGGTCTACTATATTCCCAGGGTGTGCATTTAAGATGTGCTAGAGAGCTTGCCAGGTCTTGTAAACTTTAATGACTAGTACCAAATTGTGATGATTCACTCAGGCATAAATGATACCACCATAAGGAATCTAGAAATCATCATTATGAACTATGGGATTTGGAGCAAGAAACTACATATGTAAGAGCCAAGGGATGATTTTATCATTGTCACTGATGAAGGGCAAATATTAAGTACTTTTTGGAAGAAAACATGCAATTTGATTAAGCAACATTTGTTTAAGAAAATCATCTATAAGAATAGGCTTTAGATTTTTAGACCAAACATAAAGGATAAAAATATAGTAATTGCCTTTATGGGTGCTTCACCAGTGATAGAGCAAATCTACAAGGGGTTGTTAAAAAGTATTCAGTTGGAATATTGTAATTTTAATATACTTTATGCTTCATAAAAAAAGGAAGGAGAAAAGTTCTGTAACTAGGATTTGTTTTTCACCTGGATGGAAAGCAATTAGGGGTGTCTCGAGAGACAACGTATTGTCTAATGAAAAATACATTTGTGCCAGTATAGACTACTCTCTTAGAGAGTTAGGCTACAATCCTGTGGAGGTTGGTAAGAAAGGAATATCCCAGAAGAAGAGTATCACTGTGACTGCAGCCTTAGGTAGTGACCAACGGTCATGCAAATGAACAGGGTCACTGATATATGCTAGCAGACCACAAGATGAAAAGGCACAGAAAGAGGGCTCCCTATAGTTACACAAAAGAAGAGCACCACCTCAGAAAAGGAGTACATCTCTACTTGCCCCCATGGTTGTGAACATTGTGAGGCAAAACTTTAGTCTCCCCAACAAAGTTATGTCTCTGATTTTAATACAAATATATAAATAGTAAGGAATTACTTAGCTGTCATTGATGGATTTCAGTCATCAGAGACCAATGAATTGTTAACCAGGATTCTTAAAGAAGTGACAAAATGATTACTAAAAGAAATGATTACTAAAACACATTTTTGAAAGAGTATGAAAACAGGAGTGATTCTTTAGGATTGGAGAGCAAATGTCTTGATTTAAATTAAAAAAAAGAAGGAAAAATAAAATTGTCAAAGTATAGGTCAAGAAACTTCATTTGTTTTCTTCTAGCAAAATTTTATAACATAATGTTAGATAGTAAATATCTACAAAGAAAATTATGTTCACAAAAGAATGGCATGGTTTCATCAAGACGAGATCAAGCCAAATAAAAATTTCCTTTTTTGACTATAAGTAGATTTCATTTCTGAGGACCAGTTTTTGAAAGACATTGATCATGTAGAATATTTCTAGAAAAGAGCAAATGAGGTAATGAAAGTCTTCAAGATAATGTCTATAAGAATAAACTAAAGGATAAAATAACAATAACTTGTTGTTATTGTTATATTCTAGTTTCTTTAATAGCAAAATTTAACAACGTTCCCCAAACTAAACAAACTTGCAGAAAAGAAAAATTGAGATGTGCCATCTTTCTTCATGTATAGGAAGAGCTGTCTGTGTGTGTGTGAGAGAGAGAAAGTGTATGTATATATGTGTGGATGTGTGCACATATGTGCATGTGTATATGTGTAGTAAATTTGAAAATGGAATAAAGATGGAGAGCTCACCTGAGCTCTCCCAAATTCATCTCCATGAATTCTGGAGGGGCAGAACCAATAAAAGGTTAAAGTGAAAAAAAATTTCCAGTCTAATCAATTTAGATCAGCAGAAAAGGTCTGTCTCACTGGGATGAAAGTGAAGTTCAATCCAGCACAGACCATGCCCTAACAAGCCAGGATCAGGCTTTGAGGGTGAATTGAGTCAGTAGCAGTAGTTTTGGAGCTCTTAGCCCAAATAAATAAAGGAATCAGACAACCGATCAGAAGGAGATTGTAGGGGATCCTTTACTGGCCATGGTACAGGACTCTGTAGTAGTGCCCATATGGGGATCTGGGTTTCAGTTTGAGGGTGAGGAAGACTGCTAGCACACCCGGGTGGCTGCAGAGAAGCAAGGATTCTGGTCATAGCTCAAGAAAGAAAAGAGTGGTTGTGGCCATTAAGAGACCAGAGGACAGGCCAAGAGAGTGGTGACTACACCTCTCCTTAAGTCATACAGCCTTGGAAGAATTGAAATATTACAGAATTAGCACTTAAAATAGCATCAAGAAAAACTTGAAGCTTGGGACAGTGTCCCCTCAAACCTGGGAGCAGAGCCCAAATATAACATGAAGTTAAAAGTAAAAAAAAAAAAGAATAGACTAGAAAAATAAGCAAGCAATAAAAAGAGAATTTGACCATAAAAAGTTGCTATGTGGACAGGAAAGAGCAAAACGCAAATTTAGAGGAAGACAACAAAGCTAAAATACAGCTACAGGACTGGAAACAGAACTGAGTGAAACATAGTCCAGTGTGAGCGATGCCAGCACAGACAGGGTTAGAGCAGGCCTCGGTGGGATTGAATCACTGGCAGCTGTGTCAGTTTGCAGACTTTTTAACCCACAAATACCTAAGACATCATAGAAGGTCAGTGGGAAAGCTCTGTGGGACCTGGACTGTTTGAGGTCTGACTCTAGCCCCAGGGTGGAGGAGGAGAAGACAATGACGGTTGCTGTTTCTGGAGCTCTGGGCCCACAAATGGTAGGAGATTTAGCAGCTGATAGAAAATCCCTGAAGCCTGTACAGCATACACACACACACACACACACACACACACACACACTGGAAACAGTCCTACTCCAACAAACAGTTAGGAAGTCAAGTGTTTGGTTGGGAACACAAAAAAATGCAAAACAAAAAAACCCTCAGGCTTCTGTATCACTTTAGTGAAAATGAAGATCAAAACATACAACTAGAAGAAGACAAGAAAATCAAAGCTCTCACATCCAAAACCTTCAGAAAAATATGAATTGATTTCAGGCCATGGATAGGCTCAAAAAGGATTTTGAAAATCAAGTAAGAGAAGTAGAGGAAAGATTGGGAAGAGAAATGGGAGTGAAGGAGACACTAAAATAATACTGAAGAAAATAAGTCCTTAAAAAAATTGAAAAACCAAAATGTCAAAAGGTTCAAAAAACTGATGAGAGGAATGCTTTAAGAAGCAGAACTGGCCGAATGGAATGAGGTTCAAGAGCTCACTGAAGAAAATAATTCCTTAAAAATTAGAATAGAGCAAATGGAAATTAATGACTTTATCAGAACTCAAGAAATTATAAAACGGAATGAAAAGAATGAAAAAAATAGATGAAAACATGAAGTACCTCACTGGAAAAACAACTGACCTGGAAAATAGATCCAGGAGAGACAATTGAAAAATTATTGGACTTCTTGAAAGCTATGATAAAAAACACAGCCTAGAAATCATCTTTCCAGAAATTATCAAGGAAAACTTCTCTGATATTCAAGAATCAAAGAGTAAAATAAAAATAGAAAGAATACACCCATCACCACTGGAGACAACAAAAGGAAATTCCTAGGAACAGTGTAAGTAAATTCCAGAGTTCCCAGGTCAAAGAGAAAATATTGTAAGCAATGAGACAGAAACAATTCAAGTGTTGTGGAAATACAATCAGGATAACACAAGATCTAGCAGCTTCTACAGTAGGGGATGAAAGAACTTGGAATATGATATTCTGGTGGTCAGAGGAGCTAGAATTAAAACCAAGAATCATCTACCCATCAAAGCTGAGAATAATATTCAGGGGAGATGGAATTTCTGTGAAATAGAGGACTTTCAATCATTTTTGCTGAAAAGACCAGGGATGAATAGAAAATTTGACTTTCAGATACAAGAATCAAGAGAAATATGAAAAGATAAACAGGAAAGAAAAATCATAAGGGTCTTACTCAAGTTGAACTGTTTACATTCCCACATGGAATGTAACTTGAGATTTTTCTCAGCATTAGGGTTGATGAAAGATAGATAGATAGATAGATAGATAGAATGGCACAGAGTGAGTTGAATATGAAGGGATGATACCTAAAAAATAAAATTGAGGGGTCAGAGAGGACTATATTGAGAGGAGAAAGGGAGAGATAGAATTGGATAAATTACCTCACATAAAAGAGGCAAGGAAAAGGTTTCACAATGGAGGGGAAAAAGGAGGGGAAATAGAATCTATATTGCCCTACAAGAAAGTAAGAGGGAATAGGATGGGTGGGGGATGATAAAATGGAGAGAAGACTGGGGAAAAGGGTAATCAGAATGCATGCCATATCAGGGTGGGGGAAGGGGAGAGTAGGGGAGAAAATCTGGAACTAAAAATCTTGTGGAAATGAATGTTGAAAACTAAAAATTAATTAATTAATTGAAGTGAAAAAAAAAAGAAATGACAGTGTTGTAAGAGAATTAGGGAAAAAAGAGGCAACAACTTAGAAAAAAACACAAGTGCTTAAAAGGTAGAATTGGCCAAATGGAAAAGGAGATGCAAAAATCCACTCAAGAAAAGAAATAGGAAGGCGGGAGATTAAAGGAGGATTAACTAACAGAAGTGAGGGCAGATCAGGGGAGGTGGTAGACAGAAGCCAAACACTGGTGAGGAGGAAAAGAGTGAAAGGAGAGAGAAGATAAAAAGGAGGAAAAATAGGATGAAAGAAAATATACAGTTAGTAATCATCACTGTAAATATGAATGGAATGAACTCTCCCATAAAACAGAAGATGATAGCAGAGTGGATCAAAAAACAGAATCCTGCAATAATTTGTTTACAAGAAACACATTTTAAGCAGAGAGAATTACACAGAGTAAAGGTAAGGGCTGGAGCAGAATCCATTATGCTTCAGCTAAATTAAAAAAGAAAAAAACAGAATTGACCAAATAGAAGAAGATATACAAAAATTCACTGAAGACAAAAACTCGTTAGGAAGCATGATTGAACAAATTAAAATTTAGAATTGGGGACAGGATTCTGGGAAGATGGTCAAGCAAATTGGAAAATTTCAAGTTCTCAAGATTTTTCCCCATAAAAGAGATAAATAGTGCCTCAGGATGATCATAGAGTGGTAAAAATAAATAAGAATAGGGGCAGAACAGAGGTTCTTCTAGGACAGTCAGAGAGTGGTGACTACAAATATGCCAGTGTAGTTCTCCAATGCAAAGTATAACAGACTCTCCATATAGAAGGCAGAAGAAAAACCTTTATTCAGAAAGCCAAATCAGTCATAGTAACCAAAAAGTCAATACACATTAGCACTGCAGGAGACAAAAGCATTCCCAAGCCTCCCACCTGCCTCCTTCCACTGGGGCCTTCCCACAAAGAAACAAACATTCAGGAGCCTAGCTGTCTGCTTGCCTGTGTCCTTCCCAGCTCTGACTAGCCCGACCAACTTCCTCTCAGCTCTGCCCCACCTTTCCTTTTCCACCCCTTCAGCAAGCTTCTTCCACGACATATGACTTAGGCTTCCATGTGATTTAAACAGGTCACATGGGCCTATTAATGAATGGGAAAGATTATTACCATTACATTCAGTCCCAAGTTCTTGCACATTCTTTATATAGCTTGGTAGGGCAACTGGTATGAACAGAATTGTACTAAGGATAACAGAAAATAAGAATATAAAACAATGTCTTAGACAACTGGTACCAACAGAATTTTGTTGATAAGGAAAGCCAGACCCAGCTGAGCTGTGAAGAGTGGCAGGGCAAGAAAGATCCAGCACACATCCAGTGAATACAGAAGCAGTGGGAGAGAAAACTTCTGGCTAGGGGCACTTACAGCAGGCTAGAGGTTTGGCTTTGGATCCAATCTAGGGGAGATAACTGAAGATTTGGGGTGAGAGGCATCCATTTCTCATACCACAGGGCTAGAGGTGATTACAAATATTAAGCTATTACCAAAAAAAAAAAAATACACAGGGAAAGGAGAAAGAATCCAACCATAGAAAGCTATTATGGGAATAGAGATGACTGGGGTTCCCCTTCAGTAGAGGATATTCAAGTAAAGAAACCCTCAAAGAGTAATATCAAATGGTCATCTGCCCAAAAAACTTTATAGAAGAGCTTTAAAAAAAATGACTTTAAAAATCAAATGATAGAGATGGAGGAAAAACTAAAAAAAAAAAAACAGTAATCCAAGAAAAAACAGAAGATTATAAAAGGAAATCAACCAATTAGAAAATATTTTAAAAAGGATTTTGATACAATAATACAAGAAGTAATTAAAGAAAATTGTCCTGAAGCATTAGAAGAAGGGGGCAGGGAGAGAGGTAGACACAGAAAAAATCCATTGATCACCACTTAAAAGAGATCCTACAAGGAAAATTCATAGGAATATCAGAGTAAAATTTTGAAACCCCCAATCCAAGGATAAACTATTAAAAAAATATTAAAAGCATCAAGATTAAAACGATTTAAATATGATGGAGCCACAGTTAGAATTACACAAGACCTAGCAGCAGAGACATTAAAGGACTGTAGGTTTTGGAACACAATATATCAGAGATCAAAGGAACTAGAGTTCAGGCCAAAAATATATCCTGCAAAGTTAAATATTACTCAGAATGAAAATAAAGGACATTTCATAAAATCTCAGACTTTCAAGACTTCATTAACAAAAATTCTGAACTTAATAATAGATTTGAAATACAAGAGCCAAGAGAAATATAAGGTATATACCAAAGATTGATTATAAGGGATTGATAAAGACAGACTGTTTACCTTTTATATATGTAAAATGTATGTCTAAGACTTTAATTAATAATTGGGTAGCTCATAACAAAATTGGGGTAAACACAACTATGATATTAATTTTAAAAGTAAAACCATTTAGGAAGAGCTAAAAAGAGTAATTATTTTATACAAATCAGGTTCAAGAGGAAGAATTGATACCAAGGAATCAGATGGGGCAGGAGGGTTGGTAGTGCTGGTAACCTACTTTCATCCGGAATGTGTTTAATACACATTTAGAAGAATATAAAAATCTTCTAAATTCAGAGGAAATAAAATGATAAGGACACAGGGGGAGGGGAGAGGACCAGGGAGGGATCTTTAGAGGGGAGGAGGAAGGAATGGCTAAAAGGGGAGATATAGAAAGGTGTTTAGATTTATGGGAATGAGAGGTTAGGGGAGGGACCCTTGAAGGCAGGGTAGGCAAGTAATAGAAGGGCAAGGCAGTGGGTAGAACTTAAGAAAAAGAGGCAAGAGGGATAAGAAACCAGAAATATTCACAAACATAAAGACCAAAGATCAGGTATAGAATATGCTTGGGAAAATATATGTCTATATATGTATATATATATATGTATATGTGTATGTGTGTATCTATACCTATAGAGAACATATCTAAACTTCATTGTAGCCTTCTGAGAAGGTGGGGAGGATGGAAAAGAACAAAGTAAAAAAGTGCACAACAGAGAACAAAACAACTCACAAGGAAGGAAAGAAAAAATGGACAATTTTCAACACAAGAAGTATTATTTATCATACAGACTTTTTTGAAATGAAAATGCATTTCATTTCATTACATAATTTGAATCCTCTCTTATATTCTGCTATGTATATGATACCACCTTTTAATTTTGTATTTAACTTCTGATATTTACATTTATGATATCTTTTTGTTCCTTTTCTCTATTCTGTATTTGTGTTCCCGTGTTTGAGTCTAAAATAAAATTTTAAAAAAAGAAAAAAAATTTTTAAATGAAAAACAAGATTATTAAAAGAAAGTCAACCAATTAGAAAAGATCCAGAATCTTAAGGAAGAAAATGACTCCTTGAAAATCAGAATTGGGCAAGGGGAAGCCAGCAAAATTATAAGAGATCAAGAAATAACAAAATATAAAGAATAAAAAAAAAGAGAGAATGTGAAACAGTTCATAAGAAAAACAATTGAGATGATGGTGAAATGAAGTCAGAGACTTGCCTGAGCTCTCCCCCAAACTCCTTCAAATACCTTTAAAAAATAACTCTGAACAAATTTGAGAGCAGAAGAACCCACAGAGAGAAAGAATGAGGCAGATTTCCAGCCCAAGACAACCTGGAATGTCAACAGGAAAGGTCTGTTTAGGATAGATATGATTCTACAGAATCCTAGAGTTTCAAATAAAAAACTATTTGAAATAATAAAAAACTTTAGCAAAGTTGCAGGATACAAAATAAACTCGCATAAATCATCTGCATTTCTATATATTACTAATAAAGCTCAACAGCAAGAGATAAAAAGAGAAATCCCATTTAAAGTTACGGTAGAGACTATAAAATATTTGGGTGTGTAACTGCCAAAACAAACTCAGGAACTATATGAACACAATTACAAAACACTTTTTGCACAAATAAAATCAGATCTAAATAATTGGAAAAAAATCAGTTGCTTACGGGTAGGCTGCATTAATATAGTAAAAATGACAATTTTACCTAAATTAATTTACTTATTCAATACTTTATTTTGTACAGCAAGAAAAAAATAATAATAAAATTCATTTGGAAGAACAAAAGGTCCAGAATATCAAAGGAATTAATAAAAAGCAATGCAAGAGAAGGTGGTAGCCTAGTCATACTAGATTTTAAATTGTGGTATAGAGAAAAAACATCAAAATTACTTGGTACTGGCTAAGAACTATAGTGTTGGATCAGTGCAATAGGTTAGGTACACAAGACACTAGTCAATGATTATGGTAATGTACTGTTTGATGAACCCAAAGACTCCAACTTCTGGGATAAGAATTCACTATTTGACAAAAACTGCTGGGAAAACTTGAAAATAGTATGGCAGAAACTGGGCAAAGAATAATTTCTGACACCATATACCAAAATAAAGTACAAATGGGTAAATGATTTATGTAGAAAGGGTGATACTAAAAACAAATTAAGGGAGCAAGAAATAGTTTATTTGTCAGATTTATGGAGAATGGAGGAATTCATGACCAAACAAGGGATAGAGAATATTATGAAATACAAAATGGATAATTTTCTTTCCATCAAATTGAAAAGTTTTTGCACAAAGCTAAATCAACCAAGATTAGGCAGGAAGCAGAAAACTGGGAAAGAATTTTTACAACTAGTGTCTGATATAGGCCCCCTTCCTAAAATATAGAGTGAATTGAGTCAAACTTACAAGAATACAGTCATTCCCCAATTGATAAATGGTCAAAAGATATGAACAGGCAGTTCTCAGAGGAAGAAATTAAAGCTCTACATAGTCATATGAAAAAAATGCTCTAAATTACTACTGATTAGAGAAATGAAAATCAAAACATCTCTGAGGTACCACATTACACCTATCTGATTGGTCAACATGACAGAACAGAAAAACAATAAATGTTGTTGAAGATGGGGGAAAATTGGAACACTTATTCATTGTTGGTAGTTGTGAACTGATCCTAGCATTCCAGAGAGCAATTTGGAACTATGCCCAAACGGCTATAAAAATGTACATATCCTTTGACCCAATAATACCACTTCCAGTGTATCCAAAGTGCTTTTATGATTCCCTGAAAGCTATTTATGCACCAAAAACCTATGGTGCATCACAACTACTCAATGCTGATGAAGCCACATTGAGTAGTGATAAGGACATGATCCTAGAGAGACGGGATGAACTTTTCCATGGTGTTCTCAACAGACCATCATCAATCAATGCTGAGGCCATGACTATTTACCTCAGGTTGAAGTCAATCCCTCCTTAGCTGAAGTTGCAACTGAAGAAGAGGTTTTGAGTGCCATTAGGCTCCTTTCATATGGCAAAGCACCTGGTGCTGATTCTATTCCAGCTGAGATTTACAAGGTAAGGGGACCACTGCTCATATAAAAGCTGACTGAGATTTTCCAGGTTATATGGCAAGGGGAGGTTATCCCCAGGAGTTCAAGGATGTCTCCATTGTCCATCTCTATAAAGGTAAAGGGAATAGATTGTCCTGAGACAATCACAGGGCAATCTCTTTCTTACTCATTACTGGCAAAATTCTTGCTAGAGTTCTCCTTAATAGGCTGATCCTTCACCTGGTAGAAGGTCATATACCTGAGACCCAGTATGGCTTCAGGAAGGGCTGAGGAATAGTCAATACGGGGTTTGCTGCCCGAAAACTCCAGGAGCAGAAAAGAGGTCTGTACACAGTTGTTTCTAGATCTGAGCAAGGCCTTTGATACTCTTAGTCATGAGAGCATATGGAAAATTATGTCAAAATTTGGTTGCCCATAGCAGTTCATCAATATTGTACGTCAGTTTCATGATGGCATGTTTGCCTGGGTTCTGGATAATGGACAACACTCTCGTGCCTTCCCAGTCACCAGTGGAGTGAAACAGGGCTGTTTGCTTGTTCCCATGCTTTTTAGCATGATGTTTTCAGTCATGTTGACAAATGCTTTCAATGAGGATGAGCACAACATCAAGGTCAACTACCATATTGATAGTAAGTTCTTCAATTTGAAAAGGCTACAAGGCAAGACCAAAGTGGAGGGAGTGTTGGTGCATGATTTTTTGTTTGCAGATGATTGTGCACTCAATGCAGCCTCTGAAGCTTTGATGAAACAAAGTATGGATCAAGTCTGTGCTAATCAATGCCTGTGCTAATTTTGGCCTAATAATTAACACCAAGAAAACACACGTGCTCCATCAGCCACCACCACACCATCCATACATGGAACCATCAGTTACAACAAATGGAGAAGTTTTTGCTATGGATAAGTTTACTCACCTTGGTAGTCTACTTTCCAGGGATGTACACATTGAAAATGAGGTTGATACACGCATTGCAAGAGCTAGCTCAGTGTTTGGGAAGCTCTGAACAAAAGTTTGGGAGGGACAAGGTATTACACTGACTACCAAACTGAAGGTCTACAGAGCTGTTGTGCTGACCTCGTTGTTATATGCTTGTGAAACATGAACAGTCTACTAGCCCTATTCTAGAAAACTGAATTGCTTCCATTTGAACTGTCTTAGAAAGATTCTGAGGATCACCTAGCAGGATAAGGTACCAGATACTGAAGTCTTTGCTTGAGCTGAACTGCTGGTATTCAAAATATGCTTCAGAGAGTGCAACTCAGACGGCCTGATCATGTTGTTCAAACACAAAATGTACACTTTCCAAAAAGTCCATTTTATGGAGAACTTGCATGGGGCAGGTGATCACATGGTGGCCAGAAAAAGAGATACAAGGACACTCTTAAGGTCTCTCCCAAGAAATTTGGATTTGACTGTGCAACATGGGAGACACTGGCACAGGAGCACTCACCATGGTATGCCCACATCAGAAAAGGTGCTGTGCTCTTTGAGCAAAGCAGAATTGAGACAGCACAAAGTAAATGCAGAATGTGTAAATTTGGGATATCCAACCCAAATATTCACATGGACTCTCTGTGCCCAACCTGTGGTAGAGCATTCTGAGCCACAGATGGACTCACTGAAATTTCACTTTATCATGGTGATGTCATTTTGGTCCTCTTCAAGGCAAAGGTCATCAACCAATACCACTTGTAGGTCTGTATCCCACAAAGATCATAAGAATAGAGAGAGGACCCATATGTAGAAAAAATATGTATAGCAGTTCTTTTCGTGGTTGCAAAGAATTAGAAATTGATGGGATGCTCATCAGTTGGGGAATGGTTGAACAAGTTGTGCTTTATGAATGTAATGGAATACTATTGTGCTATAAGAAATGATGAGCAGGTGGATTTCAGAAAAACCTGAAGAGTCTTATATGAACTGATGCTTAGTGAACTGAGCAGAACCAGGAGGACATTGTACACAGTAACAGCCACATTATTCAATAACTAACTTGGATAGACTTATCTCTTCTTACCAATGCAAGGACCTAAGACAAATCCAAAAGACACATGTTTAAAAATGTTGTCCATATACAGAAAGGAAACATGGAATCTGAATGCAGATCAAAGCATATTATCCATGCTCTCTCTTTTTTGTTGATTTGTTTCTTCTTTGTTAGGGTTTCTCCCATTGGTTCTAATTCTTCTTTACAACATGACTAATGTGAAAATAGGTTGTATTGCCCAGGCAATATCCACAGCACCTAGGGTTATTCAGCATAATTCTGAATTGCAAAATATAGTAGATTCTCCACATAGAAGGCAGAAGAAAAACACTTATTGAAATACCAGAAAGTCAAATCCCACCAGCAGAAAGCTAAATCTATCATAGTAACCAAGAAGTCAATATACATTAGCACTACAGGACACAAAGTCATTCTCAAGCCTTCCCCCTCCCCACTCCTGCTGTGTTTTTCCCACAAACACTCTAGAGACTAGCTGTGTTTGCTTTCCTGTATCCTTCCCAGCTCTGACTAACCTGATCAACTCCCTCTCAGCTCTGCCCCACCCTTCCTGTTCCACCCCTTCAGCAAGCACATGGGACTTAGGCTTCCATGTGATTTAAGCCGGTCACATGGGCCTACCAATGAATGGGAAAGATTTTCCCATTTAAATTACCATTACATGGGTTTAATATGAATGTATATGTAGAACCTGTATCAAATTAAAAACTTTCTTGGGATAGGGATGGGAAGAGATGGGAAAAAAATTTGGTACTCAAAATCCTATGGAAGTGAATGTTGAAAACTAAAAATATATAAGTAATTTAATTTTTATATTGCTTCTTCTGACCACCGTATGAACACTTGCCCTGTGTGAATTCTCTATAAAATAGTCTTTTTTGGCAAGCATTTGATTTTGCATTTGAACAATGTGGACAACCCATCAGAGTTGTGGTCTCTGACGTAGAGTTTGAATACATGGCAGTCCAGCTTGAGAAAGGACCTCAGTGTCTGGTACCTTGTCCTGCCAAGTGATCTTCAGAGTTTTCCAAAGCCAATTGAGATGGAAGCAATTCAATTTCCTGGCATGCCTCTGGTATACTGTCCAGGGTATCCTGTCATAACTGTGACTTATGTCACAGTTTACTCCTGTGACAGTAAGGAGTAGTCATTAGAAGTGGAAGGAGCAAACATTGACTGAGGGCATAAAATAAGTCACATGTCATGACAGACAAAAAACAATTATTAGGTGAGAAAGAGGAATGATTATGATCCAGTACATCTAAATAGATATCTATAATAAAATTAAGTGATGAGAAAGAGGTGAAGTCATAGCTGTGAAAAAAAAATTTATAGCAAATTTCTCTGATAAAGCCCTTATTTTTCAAATATATAGAGAAATGAGTTAAATTTACAAGAATGCAAGCCATTGCATAATTGAAAAGTGGTCACAGGACATGAATAAGACAGTTTTCAGATTAAGAAATCAAAGCTATAGTCATATAAAAATACTCTGAATCACTACTGATTAGAGAGATTTAAATTAAAACAACCCTGAGGTACAGACTCACACCTCATAGACTGGCTAATATAGCAAAATAAAAATGACAAATACTGGAAGATGTGGGAAAATTGGCATATTAATGTACTTTTAGTGGATCTAACCATTCTGGACAGCAATTTCGAACTAGCCTAAAGGCCTATAAAACTATTCAAACCTTTTGACCTAGCAATACCTATAACACCACTAGGTCTATATCTCAAAGAGATTTTTTAAAAGAGGAAAGGGACCTATATGTACAAAGTTATTTATAGCCGCTGTTTTTTTGTGATGGCAAAGCATTGGAAATCATGGGGATGTCCATCAATTAGTGAATAGCTGATTAAGCTGTGGTTTATTATTGTGATGAAATAATATTGTGCTATAAGAAATGATGAGCAAGAAGCTTTCAGAAAAACCTGAAAAGACTTACATGAACTGTTAACAGTAAAGCAAAGTGAGCAAAAGCAGAAGAGTGTACACAGTAATAGTAATGTGAATGACAGCTAGTCTCAACAATGCAATCATCCAAGACAATCCTAAAGGATTTATGAAGAAAAATGTTATCCAGGGGGTGGAGCCAAGATGACGGAGTAGAAAGACTCACATATGCTAGCTCTGAACCCACAGCCCACGGATCTCCTGTAAAAAGAACTCCTAACAAATTCTGGAGAAGGGGAAGTCTTGCAGAAACAGAGTGAAGGAGATTTCCGCTCCAGAGAGCCCTGAAAAACCAACGCCAAAGGTTCATCACACACAGGACGGGAGCAGAGCCCAGCCCTGTCCTGGCCTTGCAGCACTGAGAGGAGCAAGCAGATCCAAGCAGGCTTCAGGGATGGTATCTCCAGCGGCCGTGAAGGTCCCTCCACCCACAGACTCACAGGTCAGTGAGAGAGACCTCTGGATGGGCTGAGAGGGGAGCGGGATGTCTCCATAACTCTGGCACCCTCAGGAGGCAGCAGCAGAGGCAACGGGTGGCCAGAGGCTCCCAGAGCAGGCAGGAGTTCGACAACAGCTCCATTACAGAAGGTCTCTGCATAAACCCCCTGAGGGAACTGAGCCTGGAGGCGGCCCTGCCCCCACCTGAGAACCTGATTTAATCTTACCCTGAATAGCAGCCAGGCCTGCTGCCAAAAGCCCTGAGGCTGGGCAGCAGCATTTGAATCTCAGACCCCAAGCACTAGCTG
>CM053773.1:81288046-81329903 GCA_028658325.1 Potorous gilbertii | reverse complement strand
CAAATGGGAGAAAATTTTGGAACCCAAAATTTTGTGAAAGTGAATGTAAAAATAAAATTAAACATAATAAAAAATATTTAAAAAATTAAAAAATGTTATCCAACTCCAGAGCAAGAACTGATCGAGTCTGAATGCATATTGAAGCATACATTTTTTTTGTTGTTGTTTTCATTATTTTTCTTGGGTTTCTTTTTTTATCTGTATTTTCTTTCACAACACAATTAACAAGGGAATAAGCTCTGCGTGCTAAATATCTACATATAACCTATGTCAAATAGATTGCTTTCTCAATGAATAGGTGGGGGGAAGAAAATGTGTAAGTCAATTTTTTAAAAAGAATAGTAATTTTAAAAAAGAATATTAAAGACTGTTTTTAAATGTAATCGGAAAATATGTATCAAGAAAAAATAAGGAGTAGATTTGGAATAGTGAGTTGAACTTGTAGAAATATAAATTTATACTTTCTGTAACGAAAATGTTATGAGGAAAGAAAAATCAGATTCCACCTATGATTTCCTTGATAGGAAGAATTTCCAATGAGGAAACTCTCTCCATAACTTACAGTCTTAGAAAATTTCTTGGGGCACTGAAAAGTTAAAGGTTTTGCCAATGATCATATAGCTAGGACAACAAATTAGAGGGAAGAATTTAAGTAAGGTCTTCCAGATTCCAAAAAGGCTTTTATCTACCATACCATTCTATCTTCTAAAATAAGTATCCAAAAGTTAAATTGACTCTTTTGAAAGATGATGAGCTACTCTTCATTAGAAATTTTCTAACAAAAGCTCTATCCCTCCTTCTCACCCTGCCAGCTTTGTCATAGAGAGGATCCTTGGTGAAGTATGGTTGGGATAGATGCCCTTGTCAGTTCAGCCTGTTGATTCTCTTAGCCTCTGTTTTGAATTGAGTATTAAAAGTTGGCATTTGATCAGATGATCTATAATTTTAGTTTGTTGGTTATAAATTGTACTTAAAAACTATCAGATTCCAAAAAACATTAAAACACATACAAGAAAGAAATTAATATCACACATTTCAGACTCAGTTAAGAGTGGTATTGATCAAAGATTCATCTTGCTGCACCAAGGGTCTAACTTTGACTTTTGAACAAGATGAGAGTATGAACCAAATGATAAGACAGAAGCACAAACAGTTAATTTCTATGGATTCCATCAAATTGTAAATGTAACACAGTGTGGTGAGAGGAACTAGTCAGCCATACTGCACAGGGGTATATCAATTGCATCCAGATACTGTAATACTCTTTATGGGATTGCAGATATCCAATTTAACATATTTTTAATGGCGAAAATGTGTTTTACCACTTCTGACAGAGAGCCTGAGCTCTTTTTTTTTCTATTCTTTCCTAAAGTAAAATGTTGTTCTCCTTTATTTTTTCCAAGTAGGAATGAAGAACCTGTATTCTAATGGAAGGCAAGCACATTCTCAGCTTGATGAAGGACAGTGGAACATTTTACTATTTCCCATCTCCTCTCTTATGGAATAAACAATTGTGTGTCACTTCAGAACCTGTCAACCTCTAGTCCTCAAAATGCTGGAAACTTTACTTTTTTTTCTCTCTCTCTGTTGCACATACTATTAGTTACATTACCTCAAAGTAGTATCTGAGTATTCTGCTAAAAATGAGAAGCTGGGCCATGAAGGCTACAGAGGTATAAATTTTGCCAGAAAATATACTAATAAAATCTCTGGTAACTAGGATTATTGAAATAGATTTATGGTTGCTACAGCCCAGATTGTTTTGTTTTGTTTTGTTTTGGGGGGAAGGGGTGTTTGTTTTGTTTTGTTTTATTTTACACATGAAGGTTAACTTTTACATTTGCTTCTAATAAGCTTTTTACCCTCAGCTAACCATTATATTTCACATATTGCCTTTATTCAATTTTAAATTAAAGTTAATAAAGGGGAAAGTTTGGAACTGTGATAAAAAACTGAGTCAGGAAGAAAACTTCTTAATATCACCTCCACAGACTCTTTGCTTTGAAAGTAGATAGTAAACACAGCCTACTTAGGAGGGTAGGAGCTATACTGACAATGTTCTATACTGACAGATGTTCATCACATCTGATTCAATCGACTTCCTAGCTCAGGTACTCAGACAATTCAGGTCCACAAATAGGTAAAAGGACTTTTTTTGTTAAACAATTCAGTGAAAATGCTCAAATAAGTAATGTGTAGATACATAGCCAGTAGAGAGTCAGAGGGTTTCCAGGTCTCAAGGAGGGACTCTGAACAAACAAAGATGTTGGTATGGAAAGAAATATTGGAATTCTACGAAGATTGATATCACTTCAAATAATTTTTACTTCCATCTGCTCCATTCTAATTTTTAAGGAAATATTTTCTTCAGTGACCTTTTGGGCCCCATTTTCCATTTGGCCAATTCTGCTTTTTTAAGGCATTCTTCTCCTCATTGGCTTTTTGGACCTCCTTTGCCATTTGGGTTAGTCCATTTTTAAGGTGTTATTTTCTTCAGCATTTTTGGGTCCCCTTTAGTATGCATCACTCTCATTTCTCTTCCCAATTTTCCTCCTACTTCTCTTACTTGATTTTCAAAATCCTTTTTGAGCTCTTCCATGGCCTGAGACCAATTCATATTTTTCTTAGAGGCTTTGGATGTAGGAGCTTTGATTTTGCTATCTTCTTCTGGTTGTGCATTTTGTGAGATTCTAAGTAAGATTCTATAGTCTGATTCTTTTCCCCAGTATTCGATCATGTCCCCAGTCAATTATTTGACTTTTCATCTATTTGTCAACGTAGTTCTCTGCTTCCAGTGGGATGGGGGGAGTGTATTGTCAGCTGCTGATTTCTCCCCCCCACCCACCCAATTTGTGGGCCTAGAACTCCAGAAACAGCTGCTGCTGCTACAGCCACTGCTGCAGCTGCCTCAGGCTCCTCCATTCCCTCTGCCCTCTCTGCCACCCTGGGGCTGGGCCTGGACCATGCTACTCTCTCACACAGGTCAGACAGGCTTTTCCCACTGACCTTGCAAGTTGTCCCTGGCATTTTGGGGTGGAGCAGCCTAGAAGCTGCCACAGCTGCCAGTGGTTCACTCCATGGAGGTCTGCTCAGGCCTGGTCTATGCTGGTGCAGTTAGACTATGCTGCACTGCCCTCACAACCTGGCATGATAGATGCTTCCTATGTACCTTCCAGGCTCTCTTAGACTGGATACTTGCTTCACTCCATCATTCTGTGGGTTCTCCACTCTCCCACCCCCAACCTGGATTTTAGCTCAGGTTTTTCTGATTCTAGTTTCAGTACTCTATCTATTGCACTAGACCTGTGATTAAACCTATTAGGGAACTCCTTGTGAGAAAATTTCTACCGAAGTATAAAGTATATTTGCAACCATTCTGCAACTTTGAATCTTAGAGAATATCCCAGGAGCACTGAGAGGTTATATAATCTGAATAGAATCATGAAATTAATATGTATCTGAAGAAGGACTTGAACCCAGGTCATCCTGACTTGGAGACTAGCACTCAATATGCTATACTGTTGAGATTAGTTCACTGGTTGCCATTTTTTGTTGGTCTGTCATTACTGGTTGGATGCTTATTTCCCTTGGCAGAGAAAATAGCAGGAAAATGAGGTCCTCTGACTCCAAATTCAGTGGTCCTTGAACTCTACCCTATTGCTGAAAGTCGTGGGACGGCATTAAAAGACTATGAAGTAACTCACTGCCATTGATTTTCTCCATGTGTCTTGTTAGGCCCCACTCTTCAGTATTGTCCACAGGAACTTCTAAATTGAGGCTTTTTGCAGAACTGAGTGATCAAAAACTGGTTTGACCCTCATAAATCCATCAACATAGTCAAGCCTGCCCCATGTTGTACATGAGCTATACTTGGAACAGACAAATCTAAGGAATGAATGGGTGCAACAAATGAATTATTTGGGTATCATAGCAGTAGACATAGATTGAATCGCTTACCCACAACATAAAATTTGTCTGATCAATTGGTTCAATTACTGTATTAAATACTTTTCTGTCTTAAGTTACATTGACAATTCCCTTCCTTTAAAATCCATATTCTTTAGATTTATTCCTCTGTAAGTACAGTAGATTGCCTACTTTTCTACTTCTGAGAAAGAACTGAGCTTTTGGGGCTATAACCTCTCCATTAGCTCCTGGGTCTGTCCTAGGACTAAGTAGTGCCAAATAGCAACATAATTTCAGGTCAATCACTTGAGTGTTAAAAAGAAAAAGAACTTCACTGCAGATGTTCAAGGAATGTGAAAGCTCAGGTTCCAAATAAAAACAAACAAGCCCCCCCAAATAATAAGCACCCAAGCTTTATCTGGTTCCAGACACATTTTACTGAAATCCATTGGTTTTCATCTTTGTCTATGCAACAGAATTCATCCTAACCCTGCTCTTTCTAATTACCTGGCAAGTCAATTTTCTCTTTCTAGATTCAGTCTGCTTTTCCTTTGGTCCAAGTCAGAAAGTTCCTGGTTCTTTTTTTTTTTCTTTCTCTCTTTTATTTTTTTTTTTACCTTAAATGAATGCATCCAACATTGAGTTCTCTTTACCCCTTTCATGACTCTTTCCCCTTCTGAACTTCCCAATTATTGCTGAGGGTAGCACCGTGCTTCAAACTTAAGTGTCATCCTCAGCTTCTTACTCTCTGCTTTACATCTGCCCCCACTTCAATTTGTTGCCAAGCCCTGCTGATTTTACATTTGTCACATCTCTCATATGCACCCCCTCTCTACTCTGATATTGCCACTACCATGGTACAGATCCTCATCACCTGAAGGATAGACTATTACAATAGCCTGGGGTTGGTTTCCCTGCCTCAAAAACTTCTCCCCACTCCATTCCCTCCTCTACCATGCTGCCAAAACAATATTCCCATTCAACAACCTTCTGTGGCATCCTATACATCTAGAATTCATATAAAATCATCTGTTTGTTATCAAAGCCCTTCATCATCTGCTCTCTCCCCCTATTTTTTATGCTGATGACTTTAAATCTATCTATCCAATCCTAATCTCCCCAATGACTTCCATTCTTGTATTTCCAGCTGCCTATTAGACATCTGAAATGAAATGACCTATAGACATATTAAACTTAATATATGCAAACTAGAACTCATTTTGTTTCCCTCAAAACTCTCTCCCTTCCTAAATTCCTCAATCACTGTCAAAGACACAGTTATCCTCCAAGTCACCTGGGATCACAACCTAGATGTCATTCTTGACTCCTCACTCCCCCACATCCAACCTATTTCCAAGATCTGCCAGTTTTATCTGACATCTCACATATGCATCTATAACTTCTATGACATTTCTATCAACCTGGGGCAGGCCCACATCATCTCATTCTTGGATTATTGTGATAGCCTACTGCTTAGTCTCACTATCACAAGGTTCTTCCTGCTCCAGTCTGTCCTTCTCTCAGGCACCAAAGTGGCCTTCCTATATGTAATAGGATTCTAACCACATTACCCCCTTCCCATACTCAATAATCTGCCGTGGCTCCCTATGACCTCCAGAATCTAATAGGAAATCTGTTTAGTTCATATTCTGGCTCCTCCTTACCTTGCCAGTGCAATTCCATGGACAATGATCACCTTGCTTTCCCCTAGGAAATACACTCCATCTTGTGACTAGTTCTTCCCGGTTTCTGGCATGTTCTCTCTCCTTATTGCCATCTCCTGATTTCCCTGGTTTCTTTCAGTTCCCTGTTTAAAATCTCACTTTCTACAATCTCATACCTTCACTCTATTGATTATTTCCTAGTTAACTTTGTTTATATGTAGTTGTTTGGCTGCTGTCTCTCTTTGGAAAGTGAGCTCCTTGAAAGCAAGGACTGTTTTTGCCTTTGTTTTTATCACCTATGTTTAATACAGTACCTGGAATACAGCAGGCTCTTAATAAATGTTTATTGACTACCTTCTTCCTAACCACCTCCCAGGAAATCTATTATTTTGCTTTATTCTTTCAGGCATCTTAACACTTGTTCTATCTTGGTGGAGACAGAGGGCTATTTCTTGGGTTTACTACTAAAAACAACATAAAAGAATATTAATTAATTAACTTTATTAAGGAATACCTATTAAAGAATGGCATACAATCATACAAATAATTAAACTCATTTAGGCACCTGGGAAAAGTCCCAGTTTGATACAATCTCTACTATTTTTTGTTTGAAATAGGGACAATTAAAAAGACTTAACTAAGACAAGATTTTATTTTAATTCAGCATCAGCTTTAGCTCTACCTTGATATTTATTGTCAGAGGAAAGATGATTTGTTCATTGTTAAAGGTAAATAATAATTCATTCACCATATTCTTGGCTTCTTCATCCTGGTTGGCATAATCTTGTCTTAAAACTTATTTTTGACAGTTACATGAGGAATTATAAATTAACTACTCAATAACATTTAATTTCAGTTCAGATCAATTGATTTGATAACTATTAGACGTTTCTCTGTCTTAAAATATGTACACATTACTCTAGATCAGAGAGATAAGATTTAAAAGATCATGACAGACTAGAATATTGGTCTGAATCTACTAAGATAATATTGAGGAGAGATAAATAAAAGTCACATACTTGGGTTCAGAAATCAATTTCATAGCATAAAATAAGGAAATGATAGTTAAATAAGTTTATCTGAAAAAGATTTAGGACATGAGGTGGACAGCAAGTTCACTGAGTCTGCAATGTGATACAGAGCATCTAATGCCCTCCTAGCCTGCATTTGGAGAGGTATGCTGCTCAGAGCTGTGGAGTTGACAGTCCCTCTGTACTTTGCCTTGGCCAGACCACATCAGAAGGATTGTTCAAAATGATAGGATACATATTTTGAAAACTTTGAAAAGCTGAATAACGTCCTAAGAAGACCAAACAGGATGACTGGTATAAAAATAATAAGAGCATGAATTTGGGGCTGGAAGAGACCTTCAAAGTCATCAAGTCCTCATTTTACTGATGAAGAAATACTTTATTCCACCAGCCCCCTCATTTGAATGACAAATAAACTGTGATAAAAAGACATTAAGTGACTTAACCAAAGTCACACAAACCGCAGACATTTGAGGTAGGATTCAAATCCCATCAAGGAGTTCTATCCACCACACTGCTTCTAGAAGCATAAACAGAATGAGATTTTTTTTTTTAAGTGGCAGAAAAAAAGACCTAAGGAGAAAATTGCAATTGTCTTCAAATATTTGAAGGGCTGTCACTTGGTAGAGGAACTACATTTATTTTTTTCTTGGCTTCAATGACCAAATGCAATGAAAAAAAATTAGAGCTATGCAAAAGTGTGGGTTCCTCTGAACTGAAGGTCTTCAAGCAAAGCCTGGATGACTATTTGTTGAGAATATTGTATAGGGAATTCTTGCTCAGGTACAATTTTGACTGGTTGAACACCAAAGTGTAGCAGATGGCCCACATGGCTCAGTGATGTGGTTGAAAGAAAAGAGTCACGGGAGGCAGGAAAACATAGACCAGTTCCATTTATTGATCTGAGGGTTAGGGTTTATATAGACAAGGTACTGCAAGTCTACGTGACACTCTGCTAGTCTATCCCAGTCATTAAATCAATCAGGATGATTAGATCAGTCTAGGAGCATCTATTTTACATATCCCTTGTTTTCTGTAATTTTCTTGTTTGTCTCACAGAGACAACATCTGGGGGGTATGGAGAGCCATTCCGAATGATAATGAGCACAGTCTCAAAGATAAGTTTCCCCAAAGGTCTATCCTGATCCTGTCAACCGCACTCCACCCTGGCCCTCAACACTAAAGTTCCTTTCTGCTCTGAGATTTGATAAGTTCTCAATTTCCATGCAAGACTTTACAAAGCATCCTATCTGTAGAGAGCGGTATCTAGGCTTTAGTGTATAAAAAGTACCAATCAAAAGATCAAGGGCAAAGGGTAAGTTAAAAACAATTAATAAACTGATATTATCCCCATTTTAGGTCTCTACCACAAGCAATTTTTATGATAGGTAACATCAAGATAGAGCTAAAGCTGATGCTGAATTAAAATAAAATTTCATTATCAGTTGAATCTTTTCATGTCTGCATTTCAAACAAAATACAGAAGAGATTGTATTGATTAGAACTTTTCTCATGTGCCTGAAGATGTTTTACTGTTTCACTTGACTTGGAATCAGAAAGACTGACTTCGAGTCATATCGTCAGTGTCGCTGGCAATGTGGACAAATCCGTCAATCTCTATAAACCCCAGCTTCCTCAGATATAAAATCATAATAATAGCAGTTATACAATCTTAAATCTGGAGTGGTTAAGATTTTTAAAAAGGGCAAAATGTGTTTTTTTCTTTTCAAACTATAGTCCATTCTCCTCCCCGCAACTATCCCTGCTACATACACACATACTAACACCACTACTTACCACCACCACCAAAACTACAAATTCTACATGAGGGACAGGGGAAAAGAATTCTAACAATTAGTTTTTACCAAAGTAAAATGGGCTGTCTCATGAGATAGTGGCTCTCTGTTATTTGAAGTCTTCAATCAGAGGCTAAGTTTTCACTTGCTAGATATATTGTTGGGCTATTCTTGATCTATTATGATGTAAATTATCTCTGAGGTCCTTCTCATGTCTGAGATGCTATGATTCAACAAGTTTGAATTCAAATCTTGTCAAAATTCTACAATGTGTTATGAAAGGAAAAGGTAATTACTGCACGGGAGTGACATAATGACCACCAACAGTCCAGCTCTATGTCCAAACAAGTCATCCCAGATTACCCTCACATTTCATGACAAATTTATTGGTCTGACAAATCAAGAGGATGACATAAGCATATAGAAGTGTAGGAAAGCATTTGGCAGATTCTTTAATAAGCATCCTTGTAGATTAAATGGGAAAAGATATGGTCTACACAAGTTAACACGCAGTTAGATAAATCCAAGTCTAATTGAAAGACTAGACCAAGAACCTAGGAACCAACGTGAACCTGGACGAGAATCTCTTGTGCTATAGCATAGGGATGTACTATTGGCCCTGTTCTAGTCACTGCTTTTATGAGAGAATTGGAATGAGGTCTGCTTATAAGATTTTCAGACAACATGAAGCTTATGAGGATAACAAATGTGTCTAATTACAAAACTGGAATCCAAAAAAGATATTGAGTGTTTTGCTAATTGGCTAAATATAATTAGATTAAATTAAAATGTGATAAATATAGTTCTAACTTGAGTTTTAAAAAATCGCTTCCTCAAGTACAATAGAGGGTAGTGAGAGTAGGCCAAAAACAGGTTGGGAAGTATTTTAACTATCTTACTGGTTCTTAGGCAAGGTGAAAATAAGGCAATGAGCACAGCTGACAGTATAGAAATTCTGCCATAGTCTAATAGTGGTAAGAGAGTCCTGGCCTTTGTGGTCTAGTCAAAATAGCACCTTAGCCCTAAAAGCCTGGAAAAACAAAAATAAAATTTTAAAGTAAATAAATGTTCTTATAACAATTCTACCCTGAAAATAAAGGTCTTCATGAAAAACCAAAGGAGTTACATTATATTTTCATTATGACATAGCTTAAAAACTCCATTTAATTGTACTTTTAAGGCAATTTTGTTACGTTAGGAAATAAAATACCTAGTATGACATTGTATTAATTTGAAGACTTTTACATAAAACTATCAAAAAAAGGAAATAGGAAATCATCACTCCAAACACTGACTTATTTAAATATATATCTTTCATTGTTCCCCCTAATATTACTTTAATCTAAAAGGCAAAAGGTCCTCTAAGGCCTAGCAAATTCTTTCTCATATATAGGTTTCTTCTGTAACCTGTGGGCTCTCTGCCCTCAATGAATTCCTATTCACTAACCTTAGCTCTAAATTTCTTTAGGACTATGAAGTTTTTATCCTATTGCTTATATGTGTCCTCTTGATACATATCATTTTTCATGACACTCTGACTGCAAAGTTGATTGGGGGTGGGGGGGGGGTGGGGAAGTCAGCACAGGCCAGCATGGACCTGCCATAATCAGGTTATTCATTTTTTTATATCTTCAACTCTTTCAATTAATGAGCTTTTTGTTTTTAAATTTTGGATTTTTCATTTTTAACATATGTCAAATTCTACAGAAACTGATGGGGGAAAATGCAACGGCCTCATCACTTTCATCTCCAAAAATAGATTCTCCTCCCTCCCAACTCCTACACTTTATCCAGCCCCTAACTACTAATTACTAAAATACAAAATGTTCATCTGACCGAACTACATTATGTGTCCATTTTTAAACACTCCACATTCAATAATCCACCCTCTGTTCTGGATATCTTGGACAGAATTCCCACTCTGTGCTTTTTCAGGGTCATGGCCACTCAGCTATCAGGAAGATCAGTATAGAGAGCATATTCCCTGCAAATATCTGCTCCTCCCCACCAAACCCTCTCCCTTTCGAAGGAGCCAGCACCCTGGCTTTTTTACACTAAGTGTAAAAGCCTTGTATTGACACCACAGCAGGCTGCCTCTCATCAGTGCCTGCTGGGATGCACCACACTCCCTCACTCCAGGGAGTATTTCCCTGCTTGATGCTGGTAGCAGATTAAAGCTGTTCTAATTTTCCATCCTAAGCCAAATAGATGTATAAGCAAGCTGTTGAATTGTCTCAGAATCCTTGCAGTACACAATCACCATGCTCTTTCCGTGTTTTACTGTAGTTAGCATAACAGGGAACATTTGCAAGTAAAATAATGCTTGGGGATGGGAGGCTGGAGAAATGGAGGAAGGAAGATGGAAGAGCCCAGTATATGAATCACCACTGGTTAGTGGGTAGCAAAAGGGGTCATAAAATACAAGGTATTATTCACCAGGAGCAACCGATAGGTTCTTAGGTGCCCAACCTGAAGTGAAAAATATAATTCATCATTTTGTATCTTGTATACAAGATTTTCCCAAGGAATAAGGAGGGAGGGAAGGATAGAGGGAAGAATGGATGGAAGGAAGAGAGGGAGGGAAAGAGGAAGGAAGGAAGGAAGGAAGGAAGGAAGGAAGGAAGGAAGGAAGGAAGGAAGGAAGGAAAGAAAGGAAAGGAAAGGAAAGGAAAGGAAAGGAAAGGAAAGGAAAGGAAAGGAAAAGAAAGGAAAGGATAGAAGACAGAGGAAAGAAAGTAGTGACAACTGGGGAAGTGACACTAAAGACCCATATATACTCCATTAATAATGATGAATACTGAGGTACATGAGCTTTGAATTTGTTAATGCTATTTGCATTTTTGAAGAAAAAAAACAGAACAGAACCAAAGGACTCCTTCAGTTAAAATCTACTACAGTAGTTCCTTATAGAGAGGAGATGATCCTTGGTTCTGAAAGGTTATGACAGTGGAGTACAAATTCCAGAATGTCCTATCAACTGGAAAGTCCAGGAATATGGACCAATTTTTTTTAAAAAAATTGTCTGTTTTTCAAGAACCAGAGTAAGCAAATTCTAAAACGCTTATCCCAAGAAAGTTGGCCAGCAGGCATAGACATGCATATTTGCATAGTGTGTGGGCCGGGTGTGCCAGCAACCTAGGAGAGAATTCCAATGGGAATGCTCCATCAAGGTGCCTCAGTCACTATGAATTCCTTTTGTCAGCATGTTGTATTTGGTTGTTGTTTATTTGTTTGTGTTTGTTTTAACTCCTGTAATTCATTAAAGCATTTACTAAGGTGTAGAGGTCTTGGCAGAGAGATAACCAACTGACACAGACAAAAATCACAGGTGTTTGAAGTGGTAAAGAAGTAAAAGAAATGCTAATGGCAGATGAGGATTGTATATGATGATGGCACACTAATGACATGATAATAAAATGGTTAGCACCTATCTGCAGATTGAGAGAGAAGTATAAAACATCATGGAAAAAATTAAAATGAAAGACATTTTACCATAATAAACCATGGAGAAATATCCTTCAAGAGTCACTACCCAGAACTAATGGAAGATGAAAAGAACCAAAAAGCATTGGCAGTTACTGTCATCATCTTTGTCTTCATATATATATATGTGTGTGTGTATACATATATGTATATTGTGTATATATGTGTGTATATACATGTGTGTTTGTTGTGTGTACATGTCTATGGGATCATATGACTGAGAGTTAAAAGGGCCAGGGACCTTAGAGAACATTTGTTCTAAGTCTTTCCTTTTTACAGATGTGAAAAATGAGGCTCAGAAAAGTTACATAACTTGCATAATTTGGTGATTTGAACCCAAATCTTTTTACATCAAATAAAGCACTTTTTCTGCATATGCAGACATCTATAATCAGTGTCGTCAACATTATGGTCAATGATGTTCATAACAAGACAAACAGCTATGTTAGCAAAGAACAAGATATATCTAGACCATCATTAAGGAAACATTTAGAGTGCTTCCTAGTGTACTAGTAGAGCACTGAACTAGTATTTTGCAAAGTAATCTGGGATTTTGAATACTATGCCCATAGAACATAAGCTCTAAGAAGGTCCACTTTTCTGGAAGGCTTTAAGCAATATCCTAGTTAAAAAATGAACCTTCTATCGTAAGAGCAACCCTGAAGAGACTCATCACTGGGACAATGACCACTTGGTAATCAATCCTTTGACTGTTACAATACATAAAACATTTTTTATAGACATCTAGTCCTGTATGCTCCCCTTCAGCTTCTACAGTTGTGATACTGTAGTGGTGGAATGGAATGCAGGAGGTTCTAAAAGGCATGGTTTCTAAGCTATCTATTATATTGCTCAAGTACTTAAATAGACCTATGACTGTATTGATTCGGAAGCTCCTTCCAAAAATGCAGATTGCAAGTTATCCATGACTGTCCATCCCATGTGACTCATCCATTCACTCCCAGAAGTTCACAAGATAATCAGGTAATGTACTGGTGACCTAAATAGGATTTCTTTGTCCATTGCTCAGTAAATTGACAAGAATTGAAGGAAGAAATAAAATACATTAGAAGAAATGAAATGTATCAATTATGGTATTCTTAACAAAAAATGTTTATTATGTTGATAAATTTAAGAAGAAAAGGAAATTGGTACTACATAGAAGTGCCAATATTATGATAATTGCAGTTTATATGCTAACTATTAAAGAGGATAAAAATATGAATGGTTCTGTGAAGAACTTGACACTGTCAATCTTAACTCTAAAACTCAATGGCTTTAATAGAAAAGTGAACCCAATGAGAAAAAAGTGGGCACAATTTTAAAAAAAAATATATGGTTTATCTGAGGCCAAGTGACCAAAAGCTTATAAATAGTTTAGAAAGTTTACTTTCATATCTCATAAATATGTTCCTCCAGCAGAGAATTAGAATGCATTGTACATGCCAAACATCTCTTAACATCATAAAATGAAATAAATTATATTTTAGCCATGGAAAATACATTTGGATGTAGGAGTAGAATAAGATCAACTACCTTTGTTTAGTCAGAGCTTTGAATAGTCAGAGTAAAAGTTGAAATCAATATTATATTAGATAAAATGATAAATGAAAAAACACCATCAATAATTTCAATGGCTTCAATCATCCAATTTAGTGGAAAACAGAAAAAAATACAAAAATATTGACCTTGGTTATGATTATTTCCTGCAAAAGTCTGACCATTTTAATAGTAACCTCAATGAGGAGGGCAAGATTCCAGTAACTGTTAATGAAAAAAAATATTGTTTTGATGAGGAAAGAGATGATTTTTAGAATACAAACTCGTGTAAAACACCATGAAGGAAGATGCAGAAGATTATGTTCAATATCATCTCACAAAAACCAAAAAAAAAAAAACACATTGCAAGCCAAGTCTATAGAAAGGTTACCATGAGATTGAATTGAGCCATATCCCCCAAAGAACACTCACTGACAGAAGGAAAATAAATAGATACAAAATGAAACAGGTTTATCAGTATTTCCACAATTATCTATTTTCAACAAAAGTGAAAGAGGAATTTGCAGACCAACATCTTAGTGCCTAATTAGTTATATGCAGAAATTAGAAAAAAATTAAACAAAAAGTTGATAAAAATTATAAGCCCCAAACAACCATACAGGATTTAAAACTGGAAAGGAAAGAATCTTAAAAGTATTGAGGAAGCCTTTTAAAATATATCTCAGGCATGAGGCAGTACTGAGAGAATTGAAAAATAATAAACAGTATAAATATTGCCACCAGCTTATCCTTTAATGTTTTATCATGAAGTGGTGGTGATATAGGATCTTAAAAGATAATGCCAAAAAGAACACAAGCTCTGATAGTTTTTGCCTACTATGCTGAAAAGGCTCTGAATGTGATAATACCAACAGAAGAAGTCTGTTTTCCAAGACCACCTGGCTAAGTATTAAAAGGCTTCTCTCCAGACTAGTCAGTAGATTGTAAGCTTCTGGAGGGCAAGAACTGTCTTTTGCCTCTTTTTGTATCCTTAAAGTTTAGCAAAGTGCCTGGCATATAGTGTCACTTAATTAATGTTTGTTGATTGCCTGACTAGAAACATGGTGATGAATTTTTTGGCTTTGAAAGCCTATGAAACTGTACAAATACAAATACACAAATATGTGTATGTATGTGTGTGTGTTTATGTATGTGTATAGCCTCAAGTCATATGTACCTGCTTTCAAATTCTGTAGTGAGTAGTAGATGTCTGCTACGTGGCTGCCTCCAATCAACCATCCTAGCTCCACCTTCTCATTCTTTCATTAAGATGCAACTTCCTAATATTCTCTGTTTTGCTTTTCAGTGAGAATGTCAAGACTGACATGAATCATTTCTTACAGTAGCATGCTTAGGTTCTTGTCATTCGATAAAAATCTCACATTTAGACTAACAAAAACTAAGTTAATGTTTATCTATTGTCTGTACACTGTACAATTTTTAACACCCTCTCCCCACCTTTAACCATTCTACTACTCATTGCCAAATTTGACAGCTGCATGGGACTAGATTTCAAATTAAAGAATCAAAAGTCTAAGAATATGATATTCCAGAAGGCAGAGGAGCTAGGATTACAAACAAGAATAACCTAACAAAGAAAAAAAACCCTTAGTATAATCCTTCAGGAGAAAATGGTTATTTAATGAAATAGAGAACTTTCAATCATTCCTGATGACTAAAACTAAAAAGAAAATTTGACATTCAAACACAATTACCAAGAGAAGCATAAAAGAGTAACCATAAGGGACTCAATAAAGTCAAACTGCTTAAATCCCAATATGGGGAACTGATACATATAATTCCTACGAACTGTATCGTTTTTAGGGGAGTCAGAAGGAATCTACAGAAACAGAGGACATGGTTGTGAGTTATGTTAAGATTATCTCAACAAAATGAAGGGGGGATGAGGGCTGCACTGGGAGAAGGGAGAGGCAGAATAGTTAACATTTTGTCACATAATAGAGGCATGGAAGGAAGAGTTTTCACAGTGGAGGAGAAATGGGGGAAGGTGACAGGCAGTGCTTGAACCTCACTTTCATTGAAATTGATTCAAAGAGGGAAGATTATATACACACACACAGTTTTGTATAGATATTTATTTTGCACAATAGGGATTGTGTAAGGGGGAGGGGAAAGGAATAAGAGAAGGGGATGATAAAAGAGAGGGTAGATTAAGGGAGGCAGTGTTCAGAAGCAAAACAAACTTTTGAGAAGTGACAGAATAAGGGAAAAGAATAAACAGGAGAAAATGAGATGCAGGAAAACATAGTAACCATAACCATGGGTATACTCATAACAAGGGCAGGTAGGTGGCACAAGGAATAAAATGTTCACCTTAGAGTCCAGAAGATTATTTGAATCCTAAAGGCATCATCATGAGTTCATATCTAACCTTAGACACATTATCTGTGTGGCCTGGAGAAGTAAATTAACCCTGCTTGCCTCAGTTCCCCATTTGTAAAATGAACTGGAGAAGAAGATCATAAACTACTCCAGTATCATTGCCAAGAAAACCCCCAAAAATGGGGTCATGAAGAGTTGGACTTGTCTGGAAAGACAGAACAACAAGAACAAACCTTAAGTGTAAATGTCAATAAGATAAGATCACTTATAAAATGAAAGATGATATCAGAATATATTAGAAATTAGAATCCAACAATATGTTGTCAATATGTTGTTTATAAGAGATGCTATTGAAACAGAAAGGCACACAGAGTTAAAATAAAGTTCTGGAGCATAATATAATATGTTTCAGCTGAAATTAAAAGGGCAAGAATAGTAATCATGGTTGCAGACAAAACAAGAGCAAAAATAGAACCAAGTAAAAGAGATGATCAGGGAAACTACAATTTTCTAAAAGATACCATAGACAATAAAGTAATATAAAAATTACACAAGTTTCTCTGACAAAGATTTTGTTTCTCAAATTAAGGAAACTGATTCATATTTATTAAAATAAGTCATTTCCCAAAAGATAAATAGTAAAAACACATTAAGAGTCTTGAAAAGATGAAATATAAGCTCTCTGTAATCATATGAAAAATGCTCTAAATCACTATTGATTGGAGAAATTCAAATTAAACAACTCTGAATTGCCACCTCATGCTACTGGAAATTATAAATGCTGAAAGGGACAGGGGAAATAGATACACTAAGGCACTATTGGAACAGTTGTGAATTGGCTCAACCATTCAGGAGAACAATCTGGACTTATGACTAAAGGTCTATAAAATGGTGGCTACTCTTTGACTGAATAATATCATTACTAGGTCTGTACACAAAGAAATCAAAGGGAAAAAAAAAGAGAAGGACCCACATATACAAAAATACCAGGTCTTTTTGAGATGACAAAGAATTGGAAATTTGGGAGATGATCATCAATAGAGAAATAACTGAACAAATTATGGCACCTGATTGTGATGAAGTGCTACTGTGCTATAATAAATGACCAGGGGGGTGGTTTCACAAAAACATGGCAATAGCTATAAAAATTGATGCAAAGTGAAATGAGAAGAACCAGAAGATCACTGCACACAATAAAAGGAAAGTTGTCATGACTTGGCTACTCTGAACATATAATGATGCAAGAAAATTCCAAAGGACTCATGATGAAAAAGTGCTGTCCACCTCCAGAGAGAACTGATGGGGTTTGAGTGCAAATTGGAGTATATTTTTCTCACTTTCTTTATTTTTATTGCTTTTTTGCAATATGGGTAATATGGAAATATATTTTTCTTGATTCCACATGCTTAATTGATATTATATTGCTTGTTTGCTTAATGGTGGAAGAAGAGTAGGAGGTCGAGAATTTTTAATTTAAAATTTAAAAGGAAAAGTATGTTAAAATAAATAATAAAACCTTAAAAGCCAAAATAAACAAAAAATATATGGAAGGATGGCACCCAAGTCCTCCTTGGAGAGACAAATAATGATGGCATTGGTTTTGTGTTGTTCCAGAGGCAGCAAGAAGTATTTTGTATGGCAGCATTCAAGTAAATATAAAAAGAACGACATGAAGTGAAAAGGGAGAGAAATTTACAAAAAAGAAAAATAAATTTGATAACTTCCTGGTCAAATCAGCAAACACAGCAATTCTCAAAACTTCAATGCAAATGAGGTAATGACAGAGGGGAAAACCATTAAGATGTGATTAAGAACAAGGAAATAAGAGAAGCCAAAGGCTTGTGTTATGCCCCAAAGTCTCATAGCTAAATATCATGAATGGATGAATAATAAAATGATGGATGAATGATAGAAGAATATGAAGGGACTAAGATGAAGGGATTGGAAAATGAATTATATGACAATAATAAACAGAAAATTACCTATTATTGATGTGAGACTCTTTTCTGAATCAACTTTCTTTATACTGTCAGGTCATTGACTTATGCAAAGCTAGAAGAAAGTATAAAAGTGAGAAAATATATGTAACACAATAAAAATAACTCAATTCTGAATTACAAACAAGTTGTTGCTATTTTAGAGTTGGAACATGGTAGGAAGAAAGGGTTAAAAGAATTTAATAAAATATTAATAAATTAATAATAAAAATAATTTAATAATAAATTTAATAACTCCAATGAAAATAATTTCTCACAAAGGTTGACCAATATAAATAAATTTCTGTAATAAAGAGACCAAAAGCAGCAGACGTATTCTTTGTAAGTATATGATTAGGGTGTAGGCAGGTTTTTAAAAATTATTGTCCATGGTAAGTCTGTTATTAATCATCATAAAATTGGGATGAAAAATACCAATTTGGTATGGTTGACTGAAAGATGTAGGGAATATAACATCCCATCATTCAAATTATTTATTGCCTATTGAAAATTCCATCTCAAGGGCTCTCTTCCAACAAGATGTCTCCTATGCATTCATCACAATTATGCAAGACTCATTGAAAGTTATAACAGATTCCATGATCATTAATATAAGACTAGGTATAAAACAAGGAGATACGTTTGCTAAAAGTGTTTGTCACTGCTAAGGAAGAACACTAACACAAAATCTAAGTTGAGAGAGGGTTCTCTGTATAATGTGAGATCCTCCAGATGCTCTTGTTTGAAGATGAAACTGCTGATCTCATCCAACTCTGGAACACTGCATAGAATCCTGGAAGAAATCTATAACCACCTACCCATCTACACAGGAAGAAAAAACAGATGGATGAAAAAGTCGATTATTTAGATTATGATAACTAGTTATATGGAGTTGCTGTATAGAGTTCATAGGTTGACACTACAAATGGACAATGAATCAGTCCAGAATTAAATAGGACTAGAAAAATGCTGGATTGCCTTTGAAAAATCACAAAGCTTATTCAAAAATGTAAAACTTCTTCCTGAAACAAAAGTCTATATTTTTAACAAAACAAAACTCTTCCAATATTGTTTTATGGCCTAAAGTCATAGTATATTATAGTCTCGTAAAAATAAAAAATTAGTTTCCCAAAGAGAGCAGTGGAGAGGTTCATGGTAGATGACAGTAGATTTTAATGCATAACAAATAAAGAACTATAAAAGAGGAACAATAATAAATAATATTCAAGAAATAAGTTAATTTTTAAAAGTAGAGTAGTCATGTGGACAATATGAACGGTGACCAATGGATAGTCAGGGTTGGTAGCCCTGGATGTTCAAGACAATGATCAAGTTGAGTAGGTTCCCATTGAAAACTTATTAAGGCCTTTAAAAGAAATGTCACAGAATAAGCAGAAAACTATGATAAAGTAGTGATCTTCAGCATTGGAAGAAATAAACATAAATGAGATTAAACATTAATTTGAATATCTGAGTATTCTTTTCTCAACTTTTTAAAAGTGATGATTACATAAAGACGTGTATGTGTATGTACATGTGTGTGTTATTATTAGTAGTAGTATCCTTGATAAAAGTGTAGGAATGTTGGAAGGGAACAGGCAGCCTTTCAGAAGTGATAATCTATAACCAATAAGTTTTTGTTGTTGTATCCAACTTTTCATGATCCCATTAGATATTTTCTTAGCAAAGATACTGGAGTGGTTTACCATTTCCTTCACTAACTCATTTTACAGATGAAACATATTGAGACAAGCATGGTTCAGTTTCACAGCTAGTGTCTGAGGCTGGATTTGAATTCAGTTTTCCTGACTCCAGGTCTGGTGCTCTATCCACTATACCACTTAGCTGCCCCTTAGATCATAGATTTACATTCAAGTAATTAACTAAATAGTGTAGAAAATAGATAAACCTGCTATGTTCATTTATTCCAAAAAAAGCAAGTGATTCATAGGAGCAAAAGGCATCCTTCAAAGGCTCTCTTTTGCCAAGGAATATGCCATACATTTGTAAAGATCATAAAATATCCCTTAATTAATGAGAGGAGTTGGATAAAGGCACAGATAGTATGCTTATCAAATTTTTATGTGATACAAAACTGGGAAAGATAGATAACACACTAGATGACAGAGTCATGATCCAAAAAGATCTTGACAAGTTAGAGTACTCAGCCAAATCCAATAAATGAACTCTAAGAGAGATGAGGGTTGTCTTACACATGGGTCCAAAAAAAAATACTAGATAAGCACAAGATGGTGAGAGTGTGACTAGACAGAAGGATGTCTTAAATAAATATGGGGTTTTTACTGGATTTACAAGGTCCATAAGGTGATGTGGAGGCAAATAAATAAATAAATAAACCTAATTCAACAAAGAAAACATTAAGAGAAACCCAGTAGTCAGGAACAGAAAGATATTTGTTCTTCTATACTCTTGCCCTGGTCAGACCACATCTGATGATATTGTGTTCACAACTTGGTGCCACATTTCAAAGAACCTATAAACGTATCAAGCAGAAGGCAACTGAGATTGTAAAGGACCCAGAAATTATGTCATATGATAATTTGTTGAATAAACAGAATACTTTGCTTAGAGAAGAAAAAGCTTAGGGAAGGCATAAAAGAGTTTCGGGAACATGGTAAAAATGTTTACAGTAGTGGACTTGTCCAGAATACCTGTTCACCTCAGATACACACCATCTGGGTTACACTTCATTCAGTCACCTTTTAATTTTTCAGTTGCAAAATAAGGGTACCAATGGCAACTACATTACAGTGTTGTTATGAGTATGTTATGAAGATAAAATGAGATAATGGAAAGAGTACATAAAATCTTGTCAAGAAGGGGATGCATTGATTCAATCAATCACCCTACTGTCTTTTAAAGTAACTAACAAAATGTTCTAGATTTGATGCCTTTGTCAGGTTAGGACACATTTGTTGTATCAATAAATCAATCAAGGCCATTGAACTAAGAGTGAGCAACCTAATTAATCAAACTTGGAATGAGTAGAATGCTTTCAGCCATTGCGTGATATGAAATAATACAAAGAAAGAGATTCAAGATCTGTGAACTATGGTTGAAATATCAAGCCAGTTCAGAACTCAGCATTCCAATGTCTGACCAGATCAGTTGTGGAGTCTATTGCAACCCATTACCTAAGAATCTTTGTCTCCTCTCCAAATTGATCACAAGATGACTTTGTGATTTTCAAAAGGTGAGAGGATTTTGGAATTCACATAAGCACCCTAGCAATGAATCAAGAGCAGATGATGACAGTGTTCTCATTGACAGTTAAGGACAAATAGACAAACTGATGAAAGATTTGCCAAAACTAAGGTGAGCATCATGAGGACTCCACAAAAGGATAAAGGGAATTTTAGCAACCAGAAGCTGTTATGTGCCCTGTAAACTAGAGCCCACTTTCCCCCAAACTCTGTATGTTTTGGGAGAAGAGAATTCCTCTAGATTGGAGGGAGGAGGAGGAAGTTTTACTTCTTTCTGTTCTGTTACAAGAGATCATATAAAGCAAAGGAGTCATTCACACAACCTAGTATGACTCTGGAGTACCTTTGATCCATTGCATCTCATGCAACTATGTAACAACATTTGCTTTGAGGTTGGAAAATGTGGACAAACAATGATGCACATAACTATCCAGTGATATGTACTGAAATTTATCAAGGTTCCAGCAAGGCTGACTCAATAGGCAATCAGGTTGTGCCTAGACAGTACTATGGTAGGGTTGCAATATGTGCCCATTGCAAGGTTTCTGTTTTCAGAACAACCACAGATTTCCATTCCATCACAATGTGACAAGAGCAATTTCTCTCCCTCCTTTTTATAACTAAAGAAGCATTTTCTTGGGAATTAATATGCAAGAATGCTTATCTTCTCTTTCAATGCCTTCTGCATTTTGAATTTTCTAATTTTAAAAAGAGTGTTTTATAATCACTTCAGACATCTGTAATTTCTCTGTGACATGACATGGAAAGTCTGCCTATTAATGGACTACCTATCACACCAAATCCTGAAGGGGCTCAGCTTTGAAAGTCATGTCTTTCCTTTGGTTTGAGGCAGCTGTGATGTACAAAGCCTGACGGTGAGGGTGGTCACTTCAGGATGTTTGTGGTGCTTGGAAAAATCCCTACTTGTCAAACTCGATTTTCCCCCAAATTGAAAGTTTGTAAGGCCCATCAAAAATGTGGAAGTGAAAAGAAAATTATGAAAGGAAACTGTTCATATGACCCTGATCACAAACCTTACATTTTCTCACACAGTTTGGTGTTCTGACTAGAAAAAGGAAAAAAAGGAGCAAGGGAATGTTCAGACACTTTGAAAATGTGAAGAAAAAGGAAAATGTCCCAAACAGTCCATGAAATATGCTAAGAATCTATTTCATCTTTCTGTCAACTTGGTTCTGCTAGGCTTGGCAAACTCCTCTGCTACATATGGCATGGATATTGTGTCTAAAGGCACATGGCTGTTGTGTACTGCTTACCTAGCATATGGTGCATCTTCTCCAGAGAATGAACAGAAATTGAGGTGTACCATTTTCCTCATCACCCATATTTTTTCTGCAATAATACAACACAGTCACTGTTAAAATCAAAGTCCTCAACACCAAGGAAGAGCCCAGTTTGCTTACATCTGTCAGAAGAGAGAGACATTTTGTGAATATTGACATCATAGCAACAGTATTTCTAACATCTTTTCCCACCATATTCTTCCTTTCTGATTGAAAATTTTACAATTGGAGATATGGCCAGTTATCCAGAGGCTTATGGGAATTTATTAGTACTTTTCTGAGGGGAAAAATTTAAATTGGTGAAGCCTGTGTTGAATTAGGCAATAATGAAAGAACAATTTCTTGAGGATTTAAATTGTGGTTTTGGCTAAAACTCTAGACATGCACATGGGCAGAAACTTCTCTTCATTTAAAACAAAGGACATTTTAGATGCTTACTCCTCAATGAAGAGTACAATAAGTCTATTTGTTACTCTTTTTATAAAAAAAGGTTTAGAATATTTTAATTTGAAAAATTCCCTTCCAGTATGCACAGTAGTTATTCTTAATTTTTCCCGGATTTTCCAACACAGCATGAAGTCCTATGCACTGAAATGGACAAGGGCAGTTCATGTATCAAAAATATCAACTATTGGGAAAACATTTGCCATACAAATGGCAAAACTGTATCAATGATATTTTAAAGGGAAATGAGGGAAATAAATTAATTGAAATGACATTAACTAAAGTTTCCCTTGGAGCAAGCAAAACGAGACCCTAAGTGAAGGCTCAGTAAAATGCAGACCAACAGAACTTCATGCTCACATTATGTGATGCTCTAGGAAGTTAACCTGAGCATTATAGCTATCTTGCACATAGTTACCCTTAATTAAACTAGCTGATTTGCCCATTTAATTAAATCAAATCAAATGTTTGATGTTTTCTACTTAATTGCCTATTGGGGGAAAGGAACTGAATTAGACTAATAGAATAGTAAAATTCCATTCAATTAAATGGATATTTAAAAATTCCTACTATGTGCCGAGCACATTGGTTGCTTAGGCACAGGTCAGGCACAAATAGTCCATGTGAAGAACATTTGGGGTAGATACTCTAAATTTGCACATCCTGAATTTCCTTTGAGCTGTTTCAATTCTGCTTTGTTCAGAATTCTTCTGATATGGGCATGCCATGCTGAATGGTCCT
The DNA here is from genome assembly GCA_028658325.1 of Potorous gilbertii. Lineage (NCBI taxonomy): Eukaryota > Metazoa > Chordata > Mammalia > Diprotodontia > Potoroidae > Potorous > Potorous gilbertii. The sequence continues at coordinate 81,306,455 of CM053773.1, read as the reverse complement.
GTGCCAGTATCTCCCATGTCACACAATCAGTTCCAATGAGAGTGTCCTTGTATCACTTCTTATGATCACCGTGTGAACATTTACCCTGCATGAGTTCTCCATAAAATAGTCTTTGTAACAAGTATATGATTTGTATTCAAACAACATGGCCAGCCCATCAGTTACACTCTTTGAAGCAGAGTTTGGATGCTTGGCAGTTTAGTTTGAGTAAGGACCTCAGTGTCTGGTAACTTATCCTGCAAAGTGATCTTCAGAATCTTCCTAAGACAATTCAAATAGAAGTGATTCAGTTTCCTGGCATGACGCTGGTAGACTGTCCATGTTTCACAAGCATATAACAATGAGGTCAGACCACAGCTCTGTAGACTTTCAGTTTGGTAGTCAGTCTAATACATCTTCTCTCCCATACTTTCTTTTGGAGCCTCCCAAATATGAGCTAGCTCTAGCAATGCATGCATCAATCTCATTATCAATGTGTATAATCCTGTACACTATAAAGGTAAGTGAACTTATCCACAGCATTCAAAACTTCTCCATTTGTTATACCCAATGATTCCAGGGATGGATGGTGTGGGGTTAGCTGGAGGAGCACCTGTGTCTTATTGGTGTTAATTCTTGGGCCAAAATTAGCACAAGTAGCAGAGAATTGATTGATACTTTGTTGCATCTCAGCTTCAGAGGCTACCTTGAGTGCACAATCATCTGCAAACAGAAATCATGCACCAACACTCCCTCCAGTTTGGTCTTTGCTTGCAACCTTTTCAAGTTAAAGAATTTAGTATCATTGCAGTAGCTGACCTTTAATGCCTGCCATGTTCATCCTCACTGAAAGCATTTGACAACATAGTTGAAAACATCAAACCCTGGCTATACAACTGAGAAAAAGTCAGCCCCTGCCCTTAAGGAGGGGAAGACAACATATCAAAAGAAACTGAAAAGTTGAAAGTGGGAGAAACCAAGGGAATACCTGGTGTGGAGGTATCTTATTCCATGGAGTTCAAATCAAGCAGAGTCATAGATTGAAAGTGAAGTATGAGCTTCAAAATCAGATTTGTCCTTCTATAAAGGAAAACTTTGAGAAGAGTTTAATGCTCTGCTCTTGAACACTGGAATCAGAGAGGAGAGGAGAGAGAAAGAATTGGGAAGATATTAAGTATCCTAGGCTGAATCAAGAGTCTGATGATGAGCTTTCAAGTGATCAGTTTATACTGGGCGGGACATCTTCTTCGAAGTTCACACAAATCAGAACTGCAGATGGAAAGTGGAAACACTGGTGGTTGTGAGGTTTAAGCATTGCCTATCAGATGTGGTACTGAAGTGCCATTCTCTGAAACTGAGGCTTCAGTTCTATTGGAACACTATATAATCATGAGGGGTTTAGAACCTTTACAACTTCAGTGTATCTGCAAACTCTTCAATGTAGACTTTCCTTTCACTTGTACAGATTATAATTTGCTCCTTATCATCCTATGAGATTTTTATCCATATCCTCTTATAAATCTTCTACATTGATGCCATTCAATGAGCTTGAAACCTTCATTTGGATTTCCAAATGCTGCATGAGTCACAGCGGAGTACATGGTGAGTATATTGGTTAATTTATGAAATTCACTACAGCTGACCCTATTTTTATAGCTATCTATCTTTCCAATTATATTTTATACATTTTCTCCCATGTAACTCTTCATTAATAATACAATCTGACTTACTCATGACCACCAGTTTCCCCAATGCCAAAACTTTTATCATATCTTATAAGCATCCAAATTATTGGATTTCATTAAAAAAAATTTTTTTTGAAGATCAAAATAATTAGATCAATTAATTAGTGGCTCATCACCATATTGAATTGCTATGAAAATAAATCTTTATTTTATCATCATCTATTCAATGCTTTGAATATCCTTTCATGACCAAGTGGTATTGAATAATATTCATATAGAGCTATAAGGTTTAAAAATATTTCCTCATAGAACCCTTTGAGGTAGATATGAAATATATTTTTTACAAATTAAGAAACTGAGTCTCCAATGAGGTTAAATGATTTTTCCAAGGTTGTTGTTGTGCTTGCCCTTCATTCTTGAAGAGGACCATGACATCAAGATGATGACATGACTTGCAGTTGACTTTGATTTGAGTGAGAGAGAGAGAGCTGTGCAAGGTCACCAACTTCACTTTCATCTCCTGAGTCATCTAGGTCCAGTGGCTTGATATTCATCAGGATGACTGGAGGTGGCCCAGGATGCAATGGGAGACCCTGGCCCATTCAGACTAAGGTCATCACATTCTCACTTTGAGTGAGATACACCCTTTTGATGAATAGGCTTCTTTTAAGTTACTCAAGGGATGGCCCATTTAATAAAAAAAAAAATCAAACTGGGAAGGGAAGGCCCTCAGGGTTCCTGGGTAAAAGAGAAACAATTACTATTTAATTATTGCGTTCACTCTGTGCAAGGTGGGTGGGGACTTGTTGTCCAGTCTATGACCTCCAGAGTGAATTGGGTTTAAGGCTTGATCTTTGAGCAAGAAATGTGGCCAATAAATCCAAAGCAAAAAAAGGCAGCTTTTGGTCATGGAGTTTACCTTCTTTCTTGGAAAGGACCATGACATCAAGATGATGACATGACTTGCTGTTGACTTTGATTTGAGTGTCGGAGGGCTGTGCAAAATCACCAACCTCACTTTCTTCTCCTGAGCCATCTGGGTGCAGTGGCCTATACAAATAGTGTCAGAATCAGGGTCTGGATTCAGGCATCTTCTACCTTCAAATCTAGTGGACTTGTCATTACACTGCAAGGCCTTGAGAGTGATTTCAGCATTTTGGATGCAATCGAACACTCCAGGGAATTGATCAGTCACACAGACAAATTATGACCCTTGAGGACTGTCAAAGAATATATGTGATATAAATTTAACATTCTAGGAAGGAGAACCAGAAAGGAAAAATGAAAAGGAATCCATGGGAGGGGCATAAGGATGCATTTTTCCTACCTTTACAATTTAAAAATTCCCTACTTCCAAAAGAATTTAGCAAAATTAAACTAATAAAAAATTGAACCATTGAGGCAAAAATAAAAAAGCAATGGAGGGCATTAGTGTTGCCAAGTTCCTGAGATGTGCTAATTACAGTCCTTAGAAACTGAACATTTCTGAGTTTCCTGACAATAAAAACAATAAGGGAAACAAGTTAGATTATGTAGCTTTTGAGGGATAATCAGTGATAAAATTCATTTGGATGAATATACTTTCATTTGAATTTGAATTCAAAGATGAATATATTATGCAAGTTCTTGTATAAAGAATTGAGGTAATATACTGATGGTAGACAGGTACAGTTTTTCAAAATGCATAGAAGCCTTTTTAAAATTGACCCTTCTTGTGTTCATCTGTTATGAAGGCTGAGGTTCTAATATTTCAATACTTCAGTACAGCTAGTATCTCAACAGAATGGCTTTTCTATCAATAAAGATTTCAATCCCTCCTAGTCTTAGTGCAGAGCTTCACAAGTTGCTGTGGTCAAAAAGAAAAATAAAAGTAGTATGCTGATTTCAAGTCTTTTGCAGTTAACTGTTAGAAGGCTCATTCAGTCTGTCACTGAAGCCATCTTGGTGGGATCTGTCCAAGTAGATTCCCCACTGGTAGAATTTCAAGAACCCAGAGTCATCTTCATACTTTGATGAAACATTGGCTAGGACCTTTAATGAGTACGCACTTAATGAAACAGTGATCAACAAGGGCTTTTTTTTTTTTTACGGCAGTTGTGATGAAAATGTCTGATAATTTAATGCAATGAAGAGATAGGGCTTGGCAATCTAAGAGAATGGATAGTTAGTGCATCCAATAGGCTTATCTCAAATATGAGATGCCTACAGGAAAGGGGGAAAGCATGATAATACTTAGTGCCTGAGTTATTTGGTTGTAGAAGGCAAGGACCATTACTAAAAATTGATGGGAAAGGTACTGAAAGAGGACATGAGGAAAAGAAGAAGAAGAAGATGATGATGATAATGAATAAGAAAGAGGAGGAGGAGGAGAAGGGGAAGGAGAAGAAGAAAAAGAAGAAGGGGAAGGGGAAGGGGAAGGAGAAGGAAAAGGAAAAGGAGAAGGATGGGGAGGAGAGGAGAAGGAAAGAAACAGAAGAACAACAACTATAACAATTCTCGTATGGCACTTGAAGTTTTGAAAAGCACTTTGCAAGTTTTATTTTATCTTCATGAAAACCTTGGCCAGAAGTTGCTAATATGATCCCTATTTTACATATAAGGAAACTGAGGTTAAGTGACTTGCTAAGAGTCACACTGCTAGCAAAGTGCCTGAGGCTGGATTTGAACTCAGGTCTTCCTGACACCAGGTGAAATACTCTAAGTATAAAGGTTACTTCACCTACTTACCTCTCTTGCCTAGTACTAGTTATTAGAGCATATTTCAATTATACTTTATACTTTCCTAAATGTTTTAACATCTACCATCCTATTGAGTTCTCCTACCTTTATTTTTAAATGGATGATTTTCAACAAGTTGGTTCCTGCAGTCTTCACCACTTGAGTGTGCCAAAGGTCCAAAGCAAACCAACCATTTATTCTTGGAACTTTTGGAAAACCATAAGGGACGAGAAACAGATAAAGCAATGAGGAGGCCTTTCCCATAGACATTTGTGGTAGATGTAACTTGAGAAATCAGGTTTAAAGGGGAAGGTTCACACAATTCCTATCAGGAGAAAGTTCTTTCTCTGCTTAAATTACAGTCTGTTCCTGTATATTATCACCTTGGAGACATTGTGTGAGATCTCAAAGCTCCCATTCCTGATTGCTGTGAATAATTCATCTTATCGTAATTTCCTGTGAACATTAGGGTGGCCAATGAGTGGAGGAAAATCATTTGTAAGATGCAGGATCTTTGAGAGTCAAACATTGCTTTAAAAAATCCTTACTGGCAAACTATTCCTTTGATACCATTTCTCTCCTTGATGTGAATGCTGTGGACCCTCCATAAAGAGAAGGATCATTCAGGGAAATGTCAGAAGAAAATGAAGAATTCAGTAAAGAACAACTCTTCATTTTATTTTTCAGAAAACAGTGTCTTGCTTCAAATTTACTAAGCAGATATTTCATTTTCTATCAAAAATATAATTATTCTCAGGGGTCAATATGAATATTTTGGGTGGTAATGTTGATTTTCTTTTGCTGTTTAACATCATGCATGTAAGGTGCTCAGAGGGGACACTAAAAAGTATGCAAGATACATCTTGCCCTTGAAGAGCTTGAATTATAGCTTGTGGGTAAAATTCTGAGAAAAAACACCTGAAGATCAACCCAGATTCACTGTATAAATCCTAACATCCTCTAGTCCTTGCCATCTGCCTCACCTTTAAGTCCTCCAGACCCCCAGAAAAATTTGGTTGTCTTATATACCCTAAGGTCTCCTGGGCATTGCCATTCACCATGTTGCTGCACCTTTGGGACAGTCAGACCTTTCTGTCTAAAAGTATTGAACAGTATGGACAAAGGCTTATGATTAGAAATAAATGTGGTATAATTAACTGTGAATGGGTAAATTTTTAGAGAAGTAAGGAGAGATAAAGATAGAGAAAGGTTATATCATGGGGAAGGGAACTTGAATTTCAAGAAAAGGAGTTTGAAATTAATCTTGCACTCAAAGGGGAACCATTACTGGTTCCTAAAGGAAACATATGATATTAGGGGAGCAATATGATTGAAAGTTAATAGAGAAAACTGATATTTTGTGGTACTTTAAAGTTTGCCAATTACTTTGTACCCCTTCTCACCCGATTAAGTAGGTATTTTGGGGAAAAAATATTTGGCAACAGTGCAAGAGGATAGATTGAAGGAGAGACTGGTCAGGAAGACGAGTGAGGAAACAGAATTGCTCAAGCATGACATGAGGAGAACTTATTTAAGGTGGTTGCAGTGGGAATAGAAAGGAATGGATGCATTCAAGACACATTCTGAAGAAGACATACACTCAGTGTGGTGACTGATGAGATATTGCAAAGGAGTGACCAATGGTACCATGTAGAGAATATGGCTAGGTAAAGTACAGGGCTATATCTGGTTTTATTTCCCACAAGAAGAGGACAGGAATGATTTCTCAAGCCAGAGAGAGGGTTGGATAAAGGCACAGGGAAGTAGAGAGCATGACACTTAGACCTTATGACTTCAGGACCCCTGTTTGTCTCAACATCATGATGATACCTGTGAGATCAGGCTTTTAAATAACATTCCTTCATGTCATTAATTTTTCCCACCTGACTCTGATGTAAAGAGTCAAAGTTGAAAGGAAGTAGAGCCTGAGTTTACATTTAAACAAAATTAAGTAGCTGCTAAGTGTTATTGTGATCTCATTCTCCTTATTTCAGGAAATACTTGCACCAGTCTCACCTCACCTCACCCATTTTAATATTTAGAACTCTCCTGCTGCTTTTACATTGACATGTCAGATGAAATGTTAAGTTTCAAGTAGTCAATATTTATTAAGTATCTACTAAATATGAGGCAGAGAGGTAAAAAAAAAAAGGTAACAAATTGAGAGCTAGCCCAGCCTGGACTTAAGCCCTTCCTCTGCAAATACTACTGATCCTCTGATCCTGGGCAAATCATTTAACCACTTATTGCCTCACACAACTCTATAAGATTCTTAAATTGCAGAGCAAAGGCCAATCATTCTGCATTAGTCAAAGTAGTTTTCTCATTAGGAGTTGATTTTTAGGTAAAAAGAAAAATTCATCATGATGATGATGCACACCCAATATCAGGTACTGGGGAAATAGGAAAGCAAACAAGACTTAATCTCTTGTTTGTTGTTGGCCCTTTACTCTTTGACCAACATCCATCTCTCAGTGATACAGAGAAGCAGACTTAAGCTCAATGTATAGAAAAATTCCCCCATAATTAAAGCCCCTACCACTTCAAAAGTAAAGTGAGTTGCCTAAGGAGATGGCTGAGTTGCTCTTCATTGTAGGTCTTCCAGCAAACATTTGATGACCACTGAGCACCAATGTTGTAGATGGGATTCTTGGTCAAGTATATAAAGTGCTCTTAGACTTGGTGACTCTGTCGTCTCTAGATCCTCACAATATAAGGCATGCACACAAATTCATACAACACAAATTAGACTATAGTAAGTATGAAGAGTCTCAAATCATTAAGAGATTAGATAATTGAAAGATCATGTTTGGCCAGGGCAATCAGGCAAGGCTTCTTCAAGAGGGTTATATTTCAGCTGACAATTAAATAATAGGGGAAATGCCAAGAAGTCTTAGAATTAAGGCAGCCATGGCACATATGGAAAAAATAAAAGAGTGATTTTAAATTCAGAAGACTTAGGTTCTTTCCTTTATTCCTCTCTGTACACACTGTTGGACTTTTGAGCCTCAGTTTTAAAAATTCCCACTTGTAAAATGGGAATAATTATACTTGTCTGAACCACACTATAAGGGCAGCCAGGTGGCACAGTGTACAGAATGCCACATGTGAAGTCAGGAAGATTTGAGTTCAAATCTGGCCTCAGACATTTATTAACTGTATGACTATGAGTAAGTCGCTTAACATTATTTGCTTCAGTTCCTCATCTATAAAATGAACTAGAGAGGGAAATGGTAAGATCTTTGCCAAGAAAACATCAAATGGGGTCACGAAGGGTCAGACATGACTAAAACAACCGAACAACAACAGCAACCAACATTACAGAGGTGTTTTATGACTCAAATGAAATAATGTATACTTGGACTATTATCACTGTGGATGGAGGTCATTTATTAGTTGAAGAATGTTTTAAGCAAGAACACAAAGACCAAGTCAGGCAAACAGGATGCATCCAAGAAATCTGAATTAGATCAATTTGACTGGAGAACTGAGTAGTAATTATATAGTCCGACAGAGGTGTGATGAGGTGTGGGGCTGATGATAAGAGACAAACAAAAACAAATTTGGTATCCTGTAGAATGTGAGAATATAACAGAAAAGTCTTCATAACTGGTGTTATACTTACACAGCAATAGATCACTATAGGAAAACATTGTCACAGAAATCCCCAAATTAACATTATCTATGTTGTATTGAATTTTTATTTATTTTGTTCAATATTTCTTGGTTACATTTTAATCAGGTTCCAGAGCCCTGGGAAGTTGTGCTGCTGCAGTTTGACAACTCTGGTCTAGATGATAATGCTATGAGAAGTATGGGGAAGTAAAGATACCTTTCATCTAGGTCTGAAAGTCAAATGAATGAATTAATGAGTCAATGAATCTGAGTTGTTCCAGGACAGGGTCAGAGGTCAAATAAAATAACTATGAACCAGAGTTTGACATTTATACAAGTGTTCCATTAGCCGAGGCACAGAGGTTATCTATCCTGTGAATAACTGTATACAGACAGTGAAGAAAGAAGGGCAGACCTTAGTCAATGTCATGACAAAGCACCATGCCTAAAAATTCCTAAAATACCTTCAAATTTTCTAAAATCTCTTCTCTACCCCACCAACTACCTTGAGAAGAGACTGAGCATTCTAAAGGTAACTGAAAACTCAAAATAATAAATATTCAAGGCAGTTAGAGATCACAAAAAAGTGCCAACAATAATCACCCAGAGGTTGCAAACACTAAATGTCTTTACTGGGCACTTATTGGTAACATGGAATTAGTGACCTGAAAGAGGACAGAAGGAGGGAGGGCTATTAGAAATCTGTCTGGTGGCCTGGAAGATAATGTGAACTTCCTGCCCTTTGTGGGCTAGAGAGACGGGAAAGGGTGGAGAAGCAATGTTCTTCCACCCATAAAAACTCTGCCTAGTGACTCTTAACGGTGAGCATTTCTCTAGCCTGTTTCATGGAGGTAATGTAACCCAACTGCAGTTGATAAAGAAACATAGTTGGCAGCAATTCAGAAATATGCAAAATTAATGACATTCTGCAATATTTTTTGAAGCATTTCATGCTGCTATCCACTCTTCCTTCTCGATACTTTTCTTCTCCCTTGGTTTCCCTGTAAACTAAGCTCATGATTAACCTCTTACTACTATGTCTTTGGCTAGATCCTTATCATCTATCATATTCTAAAAATAATTGCACCACCAGAATCTATATTCTCTCTTTTTCTCCCTCCCTCCCTCTCTGTCTCCCTCTCTCGCTTCCTCCTTCTCTCTCTCTCTCTCTTTCTCTCTCTGTCTCTCTGTCTCTCTCTGTCTCTGTCTGTCTCTCTGTCTCTCTCTCTCTCTCTTTCCCCAGTTTATCACATCTCCACATTCCTGGTTTCAATGACTACCCCTTTACAGATCCCCTGTATCTGTATCTGAGCTCTAGTATCAAATTTCTAAATACCAATTTTAGTCATTACCCTAAATTCTTTATTGTGGTTGATGGTATTACCACTATCCCATTCATCTTATCTTCAAAACTTGAAGTCATCTTTTACTCTCCACTCTCCCCTGAATTCAAGACCTCAAACAGTTTTGTCAGTTCTACCTCCAAAGTCCCTCTGATTTCTCCCTCTTTTCCAATTCTACTGAAATTACCCTATTTGAGGCCATTATCACTTCTCACCTAAATAAATGAAACATGTTCTTAGCTTGTCTCCTTGCCCCCAGTCTCTACCCTCTACAATCTACCTTTCACATCGTTGCCAGAATAATCTTCTTGATGTAGTATGCTTATTATTTCATTCAAAAGTCTTCTGTGGTTCCACAATTCCTATTATATTAACTGCTTATTCTGTTTTTCAAGGTTCTCCGTAATCTTGGTCCATATGACATTACATTACAGTCTTATCTCATTCACTTGCCTTTTTACAAATCTTGGTTCAAGTCAAACAGAGATGCTCATTATCTCTCATTATTATTCTGTCTTCTCTGGACTTTATGTCTTTGATCATCCCATATTCCTGTAATATACTGCTTCTTTCAAGAAACAGTTCATATTCCTCCACCTTCTCCATGAAGCCTCCTTTGACAACTTGTTCACATACATAAACTTGGAAGCAACCTCTCCTTCCTCAAATTTGTAAGAGTTCTTTCAAAGCAAAGTTCTTCTCTATATTTTCTGGAAAATCCATCTGTTTTTCCAACTTAAGAATCAATCTTCTTCAGGAATATGTGAAAGGCCTTTGCTTTTAGAATAAACAAAAATTATCTCAATTTTGATAAAATTTATCACATTATCCCATCAAATAAATATGTTCCATGAAAAACTGGGTATTTCAATTTTGTATATCTTCTACCCCATGCTAGATTGCAAACTCTAGGAACATAGCATTCCTGTCTTATCTTTATATCTGCCCCAAAACTGTGCAAGGTGTTGGGGCTATATATATATATGAAGATAGATAGATAGAGAGGACTTTAAAAAGGTTTTATTGAATAGATGGCTGTATACACAAAGAAGTGAAACTAAAGGAACTCTAAATTAAGTAATGAAGGCCTGAAAATACATGTGGCAACTGATACATAAATGCCAGGCACATGCTGACAAGCATAAACTGAATGCAAAGGTAACAAGGAGACATTTATAAACTTCATGTAATGTGTCACATGAACATAGATACACAATGGTTGGCTGAGGAAAAAGTCAGCACCAGACAGGGTTGTCTTTTCTCAAGCCTGATTTCTGTTTTGAGAGTTTGATTTCTTTACTCCAAGTCATTTAGCTACCAAACAGTTCCTGTGATGTTTTCTTCCACTCAAACACAAACTGTGCTATTATTCAAATCATATGAAAAAATTTAGTGTTAAAGGATATTTCAGAAATTTGACCAGTTTTACAAATCAGCATGGAGAAATTCTGCTCTGTCTGCTTTTAGTTTCAGTCATAGATGTAAGGCAGGTATAGTTTCTGTAAGGCAGGAGGAACTATGATGATGATGATGATGATGGTTTCAATAATAGAGTGGATGTTCTCTCAATCTTTAACTAATGATGAAGAGTCAAAGTATTTGTGTCCTATTCCCCACTCCTATGGGAAAATGCAGGAAACAGTAGAAGACAATTCAGTCCCTGAAGAAAAGCAGAGGAGGGGTGGGGAATCATAAAGAAGTCTCTTTTGGAAGTATAGAACAGTTAGGAATGGCCATAAAGCTGGATGAATTAATTTTGTGTGTGTGTATGTGTGTGTGTGTGTGTGTGTGTATTTAAGCTAGCATTCAGAAATACAAACTGCCAGTTGTTTAAATGCTGCCCAAATCATATTGTAATGAATATAAATACAGTATTGAAATGAAGCACATGGATTGAAAAAAAGTAGAAAATTACAGTATACCAACATCTTAAATGAAGAAAGACCTCAATTTATTTCTGGAACTTTTCCTTTTTTTTTAAGAGAACCTGGAAATTAAGGAGCTGCCTTACATTCAGAACAATGCAATATTTGGTTTCTTTTAACTCACTCTCCAATCTCTAGCTAGCCAGATGCCATCTTCCTCCAGAACTTCTGGGAGTTTATGTTAATTGAGGACCAATTCTTTGTGCTCCAGTCCAGTTGCAGAAGTGAAAGAGTATGTGACTCCAAAGCTAAATCAAGTGCTCTTTGATTCTTAGGTACAAAATCTGATAGGCTAAAATAAAACCATGCAAATCTTCTAACATTTCCCATGAATTTCCCAGTATTTGGGCAACTGCCTTTGGGCATTCCCCATAGGAAACCTCATTCCTTCACATTTTTGACTTTTTAATTGTTGCTATCTCTGGAGTACAGAAAACCACAACAGGAGCTCTTTACGATTTTTTTTTTTTACTAATAATCTCAGTGTGAATTTACTCTAATCTCTCTCGGAAGTCTCTCAGAGAGACAGGCAAACCTATGCTTCTGTGATGCACCTTGGCTTCTATCTTGTCCAACCCCTCTCTGAAATCCAGTGCCAAATAAGCTGACATGCACCAAATGAAGTGTCATAATTGAATGGTTTGGACAATTGGAGACTTGAGATGTGATGAACACTTCAGCAGAAATCCTCCTGTTTCTTCCCTTTCACCTACAAATAGCATGGGTGGTTTGATAACTGCATCACTGGTTACCCACAAAACCTTGCTGGTATTCATTAGCGCCTGATCCAAACAGATAGCAGTTCTTTCAAGGGGAAGGGGGAAAAATCTCACTGAAAACAAGAGAGACACTTTTTCCCTGTTTTATTTTTAACCTGATGTGTTGCACAGTACTGAATGTCACCAGATTGTCATTAATGTCACTTTTCCTCATGTTCCATATGTAATGTGACATATCATCTGACTAATGAAACCCGATGAACAATATGTCAACATAAAGAAACATGCTGGGTCACAAATATGCTTAGAGAAAGTTAAATTGCATGGAAATGCACATAGAAAGTGTTTTCCATAGGAATAAAATGGAGATGCATAGTTAACATATTACATTTAGGTACAATGTCTTGGAGATCAAAGGAACTGAAGTATATTGTTAGATGATCTATAAAATGGATGTGATTTTTCCATATTGATGATACACATGTCCAGATAATAGAAATGAATAATAGGAAAGATCCCCATCTGAAATGTCGCTACCTCTTGAAAGGTACAATGAAAAAAAAAAAAACAAGAAAACACCCTCTCCTACCTGCTCAAAGATGTAGAAAATTTTGTCTTTTAAAAATCCTCTTCTTCCAACCCAGAAACATCACCCACATATTGATTCTTCCTACATGCCATATTGCCTTTCCCTCTATGGAAGAACCATGGGTAAGGATGCTGAAAGAAACTCCCAAGTTTTCTTGGTTTTAAGCAACATAAACACTAGTTCCTAACCAGTATAGACTTGCATTCCTCTCATTGTAAGGTAATGGAAAAGTTCTGGCTTAGTGTCAGTCTAGGAACCAAGTGGCTATAGAATCTTAGATAAGCAGTTTCATATTTTTGGGTCTCAGTTTCATCACCTGAAAGGTAGGACTATCTGTGTATAACACATATACACATATAAATGTATATACACCTACATACATACATATATACATACATACATACTATAAATGAATGTGTGTAACTGTGTGGGTACAAATGTACTTGGAAAAATAATAATGGCCAGACAATTGAATTGGATTTTATCCATTAGAGCAGCCAATCTCAAAAATAATTATTTTGCTTATAGCAAACATTCTTTTCCATGAGGAATCACAGCACATCAAACTTTTTAAATTGGCAACAAAGAAGGCTTCCCAGGAACCATTCTCCTTACTTTTTCTTGTTTACTGACTTCTATAGGACCAGCAGAGGAGAAAAGGTTTCGCTGCTCTTTGGATATAATTATTCTTGTGACTCTTTCAATGCCAGTCTCTGAAGGGTAGATAGCAAATGCCACCAGGAGCAGGAGTTGGAAATAGAGAAATCTCAGAGTCAAGGGAGGAAGGCAGCACATTAGTAGACAGCATCTGATTGTCCTAACCCCACATATCAAATATCCTATTTTCTTGTCATCCTTTAAAATTTTGAAGAAATATCATCAACCAAATGTTTACAAGGTCTTCTGTGAGGAAGATTACATGCAAAAAAATTTTTTTCCTTTAACGAAATTAAAGGATAAGTTTGACTTCCAATGTCACTTTCAGTTCTAAATCTATTATCCTATAATTCTATGACAATTCAATTCTCATTTCCAAATTTTTCTGAGATTAAACATTGTTGTTTGGGATTGTAGCATTAGAAGGAACATGACTCCTACTTGTACATTCTACAGATAAAGAAACTGAGGCAGATAGAATGAAGATGACTTAGGTGATATAGTACAAGGAGGCATAGTCATTGGCAGAGTCTGGCCAAAACACAGGTAAAAACCGATTAAGTAACCTTATATTTCAGGGAAATCCATTTTTCTAATGCAACAATCGTGCTCCTTCAGTTGGCTGCTTTCAGATTTTGCTCTAGTCCACCATTTCCTCACACTGCTCTTCATGTCACTAACAAGCTGGAAGCACTTGAAGAGATGTGTTCCTTTTGTGTGGAGGCTTTACAGTGGTGACTCAAGCTATTTACCATGTCGGCCTGTCATGTGCCTTACTCTACAGTTAGCCTTGTGCTTAATGGCATTACTATGCAGTTACTGTGTAATTATTGGGAAATAATGTCGGGTATTTTGCAGTAAGTCAGTCAGTAACCCATGTCACCAATACACCTACCATTAATTCTAGTAATTAAGATATTGTTGACTTCTATCTACTTGTTAAAAAAGGAGGGTGAAAAAGACCCATAGATTTTTCTTTTTAAATGATACCTCCTTTTAGCAACTCCAATGATGGTCACTTAACCGGAGCCTGGCACTGATGTGGGGCAAGTTTTACAACATCAGTTACCTGAGTTTATTGTAAATGATCTGCCAGTCCCAGGAGGAGATGTTAGGATTTGTGTCAAATCATCATAATGGATATCTTGTTGCTTCAACCAGCACAAAAACAGATGTATTTACAATTCCTGCAGCTGCAGCCCTGCTATTAGTTAGCTCTGAAAAAAAACTAAACCCTGGCTAGATTTGTAATTCCTTAGCTAAAGCCAAACTCTCACTTTTTCAAAATGCAAGTGATAAAGAGAAGATGGGTGCCACAGTGTCACATTAATTGAATACCAACCTTTCATCTGGGAGTCAACCTTTCTAAGGCAGTATTTATTCAAATCTTTAGCATGTGCAGTGGGAAATTATCTTTCCTTCCTGAAATCCCCTCCTTCAGTGCACTATGGTCTAGCTTCTCACACTCTTCATGTTCCACTTTGGAGTATAGTTATTTTTATAGTGTCCTATCCCTCTACAAGATGGGAATCTCTATGAAGGAAGCTACAGTCTTATTTATCTGTTGTTGTGTCAAAGAAGACCATGCCATCAGAGGAATGATGACATGACTTGCACTTGACTTTGTTTTGAGTGAGGGAGAGCTGTGTAAGGTCATCAGCCTCACTTTCTCCTTCTATCTCCCGGGACATCCTACAAAGAGCATTGCATGAAGTGAATGCTTAATAATCATCTATCACCTTTAAGTTTACAATGTATCACAATGGAAAGTGTTTGATGGGATGTCAGTGGGCCAGGGTTTGAATCTCAACTGCCTACTATTTCCCTGACAATGGGCAAGTCACTTTACTCTTCTGGGCCCTAGCTATTTCATCTATAAGAAATGAGTGGCCTAGACAATACAATGTCAAAATTCTCTTCCAGTAATAAATCTGGGATTCTATGTTTTCAGTCAATCTACAGAATTGGTCTGGGAAATATGTTCATTCAAGAGCAATTGCTTTTATGGTACCTTTGCATTTCCAAACCTGGCCTTTAAATTGCAATTGAAACTCAGGGAGGAATATTATGCTATCTTACTGAGATAGACTAGAAATTTAAGCTAAGATAGTCACAGTCTTCACCAAAACCTTTAAGGCACTCAGATCATACAATGGATAGAATCCTGGACTTGAAGTCAGAGAGATGAGTTCAAATATGGCCACAGATGGTGCTATGTGACTCTAGGTAAATCTCTTAGCCTATTTGCTTCCATTTCCTCATCTGAGATGAGGAAATGTGAATAATAATAGCACCCACCTCCCAGGATTATTTCAAGGACAAAATGAGACAACATTTCTAAAGCACTGAGAACAGTGCCTGGCATATTTTAAGTACTAAACAGAAGTGCTTATTCCCTTTTCAAGAAATTTATAATCCACCCATCAAACAGAAGTGAAATAAGACATAACTTGATAAGAACAAGGGCGAGAGATAACTAGACAAAGAGCTTTAAGAAAATTTGAGGTGGGAGAAATCATACTGTGTGTTGAGGGGATTGAATATGGGCAAGAGAGGGGCAGGGCAGGTGTGGAGAAGAGGGACGTTTTCATTAAAAAGGTGGTGCCTGAACCAGGACTTGAAGGAAATGGATTTCAAAAGATTTCACTAAGGAAAGGATGCATTCTAGGTAGGGGGAATAACCTCTGTAAAATCATACAGGAGAGAATTTATAGGATACCATGAGAGAAGAGCTAGAATGCTTGCATAGCAGTGGTGTGAAATAAAGGTGGGAAAGTAAATTGGAGGCAGATTAAAGATGGACTAAGAGCTAGAATGTAGAGTTTGTATTGTAATTTATGGGAAATAGGGAACTTCCAAAGTTTTTTGAGCAGGACATTAGCATAGTCAGACCTATGCATTAAGAAGATTACTTTGGCAGTGGTGTGAAGGAAGGAGTAAAGATGGGAATGGAAAATGGAGGAAGAAAGATTAAGCAGGAGACTACTACAATGGTTCAGGAGAGAGAAGATAAAGACATATTTATTTTAGCATCCATTATTGTTGAAGACTTGAAAACTGCCACAAAATTCATTCTGGCCTCCATAAGCCAGACAGCCTCATGTTTCAGACCCTTCCAGCTCTCCCCACTCCTCTAAAACTTGAGATCATTAGATATTTAACAAATGTTTTTGGTTGACAGAACACTTGAAAACTGGAGGAAGTCTGAGTTACAAAAGATGCAAACATCTTTTCCACATCCTTAAAATTCTGTAAAGAAAAGTTCGAATGTATGTCACTTGAGCATCATTAAAGTCTGCATGGTATTTGGGGCCTTTTGTAGCATGTGTCCAAGTTTAACCACCCACCTGTTCTCCCAAACAAATCAGATGTGTTGTTTTGTTTTGTTTTCTGAAACTAGATACAAGGGCTAGTGCTTCAGAAAGCAAAGAAAAAATAGCTTCAATTTGCATCAGGCCTTCTATGAGCAAATTATTTGTCATCTTTCCTCTCTAGACTGGGAGCTTATCCATGCTCTGACCTGTTCTGCGACCACATCTTTCAGGAACTGACACTGCCAGTCATAGTGCAGTCTACCAAACTTTGCAGTAGCTACACATAAGCCTATGCATAAATGGGGAATAAGATGAGACAACCAAATTCATTTTCACTTATGGACCCACGCCAGCATTTAAATGACTCAAGCACTGGCACTTACTTCCCTTGGGAGCCTATTCTACAGTCTAATAGATCTCACTGTTAGGAAATTTCTCTTATAATTCAGCATAAATTTTCCCTTGCTGCATTCATTCCCATTATTCCTACTCAGGATGCCCTTGGACTATCTTAAACAACTGATGTCGTTCTCCAATGCCTACAGATTACCCATCAATAAAAGCAGTGTGCATGAGTAGAGGGAAAATGGCAATACTGGTCAGGTCTAACCCTCATTTTTTTCATCCCTGGCCCTAATTAACAGCACAGGGGATCCAGAATAGAATAGTAAAAAGATCACCAGACTGGGTTCTAGACTGTGATTCTAGTTCATTAATTGGCTGTATGATCTTGGCACTCTCTCTGTGAACTTCAGTTTGAAATCTGTTTACCAAGAGGGTCAGACTAATTCCTGAATTTTGCATGAGTTTTCAGAACTTCAAATATGGTCATGTCTATGATAGAATATTTACACGTAGAACTGGTCTAAAATATTGGAAAGTTCATGGAGGAAAAACTTCATATTTTAATTTGATTTAATTTAATTTATTTCTATTCTAAGGTGTAAGCTCTAGAATCCAGTATTGTGTTCTGTTTGGCAAACTTACCAGTGTCACTGGTGACCAGTGTATAAGAGCACTCTCATAAGGTCTGAAGAGAGCACAGAAAAGTGTAATTTGGCTTTGGTGGCCTCTCTCAGGACCTAATTATCCTTTTGCAAGGCTATTGAAATAGCCTCCCAATTGATCTCCCTATCTCAAATCAATTTACCACATAGATACCAAACACACACACACATGCACACACACACACACACACACGCTTCTTCAATGGCTTCCTTTCCACCTGACATTTAAATATAAGCTCCTCACAATTTGACTCCAGCCTACCTGACTCCAACCTACCTTTCTAGTCTTATTTATTTGTAAATACTCATGTTCTGGACCAGCTCTAGCTCAGGCCAGTTCACTGGTTCAAATTGATTCAGAAATGGAACCCAATAAAACACTCATGGTCCATAAAACTCAATAAAAATAAATTTATTCACAATATGATTAAAATGATATAATTTACTAAAAACAGATCTCTGCCTCTGTACTTACCAGGGAAACAGAACATCAACTTACTCCCCACAGGCTGGGATTTTTGTCTCTAAACTTCTAGGGAAACTATTCTAGGCTGCATAGTAGATATTGTTCTTATCATATCTTTCTTTCTCTTATTCTCTATTTCTGTTTTTTATCCCCTAGCTCTTCTCCTTATACAACATTTCAGCTCTGGCCTCCATACTTTTGCAAAAGATATTTACCATGTAAAGAAAATTTGATCTACTTATCTCTCAGAGAATGGTTTTCTTCGAAGCAGACTTTAGGCAGTGATTTTTAACTTGTCATCTTTCCTGAAATTATTAACTCTCTCTCTCTCTCTTTCTCTCTCTCTCTGTCTGTCTCTCTCTCTCTCTCTTTCTCTCTCTCTCTGTCTCTCT
>CM053773.1:81277272-81287946 GCA_028658325.1 Potorous gilbertii | reverse complement strand
CTCTCTCTCTCTCTCCCTCTCTCTCCTTCTCTCTCCCTCTCTCTCTCTCTCTTTCTCTTTCTGTCTCCCTCTCTGTCTCTCTCTCCCTCTCTCTCTCTCTCTCTCTCTCTCTCTCTCTCTCTCTCTCTCTCTCTCTCCCTCTCCCTCTCCCTCTCCCTCTCCCTCTCCCTCTCCCTCTTTTTCTCCCTTCCACCTGGAATGATTTCCTGTTACATTTATATACTTTGTATTTACATAATAGCAATAACATTACCACATGTAACACTTTGAGGTTTACAAAGCCCTAAAATGTAACATTTACCTGATTTTCGCAGCAGTCCGATGAGGTAGATACTATTATTATCTCCATTTGGTAGATGAAGAGACAGGCCAAGCAAAAGGGTTCAGTGATTTGCCCAGGGTCACACAGGTATGTATCTAAGTAAGTAAATAGTAGATATCTAAGACAGTATTCACTTGTATTCATCACCTCCAATCCCTCTCCATTTTACTGCTGCCCCCCGTAAAATATAAGCTCCTTAGAAGCAAGGACTTTTTCACTTGTATTTTTATATCCCTAGCATTTAGTACAGTGTATTAAATGTTCACTGAATTAAAGAAAATATAAGAAGTTTCTTAGCAGGGGGAAAAGATTTTGCCTCTAGAATATTTTATAAGTCCTGAATCATCTACCTGCCTCACCAAACTTTGAAGACATGGTATTAACTTCCACATCTAATTAAGTGTACATCCATCAATAAATACTTGTAGGCTAATTGATTAAGTGGATCATTTTCTCCCTCCCCTGCTTTACCTTTAGTATCTTACCTTGTTCTGCTTTGAGGCAGCTTTGGATGAAAAGGATGAGGATATGGAAGTAGTCAAAGAAAAAGTCAAAGTTGATAACCCGTGTTTTAGGTCAATATGACCTATGCCACATATTAAGGTGAAAAGGGCATTGGATTTGGAGTGAGGAAACGAGTTCAAATCCTGTCTTTATCACTTACTATCTCTGTGACCTCAAGTGACCAAGTCACTTCAATTTTCTGGCTGGCGTTTTCCTTATCTATACAATGAGATGGTGTCCATGGTTCCTTCCTGCCCTAAATATAAATTCCAACAAATTCATTTATTCTATCTGGGTTTCAGCTTCTGCATCTGCAAAATGGATTCATCAAGGCCTATCCTTGACCCTCCTCTTCACGGGAGGTAAGGGATTTTGTGTCAATTCAGCAACAAAATATTTTAAGTGCCTTAAGCTACTTACATGAGAAAATGTTTCTGTTCTTGGTAGCATTTTTAATAGCTTTATGCTTTGTAATATATATGAAGGACAAACTACATTTTTGATAACTGGAAATTCAACATTGAAAATCTCATAATTTGTCAGGAAAATATGCATAGTATTGATTGAAACATTTTTGATGTTCAGGAAACAAACAAATAAGCAACATCATAATTACGGCTTCTCTGTCCACTAACTTTGCTTTCTATCTTTCCCTCAATGCCCCCCCAACAGGTTTCCCAATTCATCAGGCAAAAATTCTTTGCACTGATACAGTCACATAATATATACAGTGCCTAAGGGGAATAGGTGTTTTTTTTTTTTCTGTAGTCTGGCTTTATTACCAGATGAGGTTCCTAAGAAAAGACATTCTATCCAAAGTTGTCTTGAAAGAGAATCATCTTCTTCCCACTGGCAAGAAAATTTTCTGGCATTAAGCCAACTTACCGTGTTGCTTCATCTGTGTCACATCTTGGCCACACATATATGCATCTCTCCCCCCATCTCTAACTTCTGCCTTAAAATAGGTTCTACAGTATTCCTTCAGGGCCAAACTCTATTAAATAGCAAATGTAAAAATGCAAATTATCTACCAGCTACATATAGGAAGTCTGAAAACAGAATTCCTGGGAAAAGGCTGATTATGGGAAATTATGAACTACCATATCAGAAGCTAAGATTGGAAACTTCATGACTTTCTACTCAAGAGCCCCTAAACAATTTAAAATTGGGAGAAATGGGCAGAAATGGGACAACAAAATCATGGTTATTAAGACAGACAAACATTCCATTTCAGATTTTACTGAATCTGCTGAATCCACTGGTTCCACTCATCCCAATTCCCCTTTTACATACTCTAAGACCAGGTAAAATGGGCCATGTGAAATGAGCCATGTGTTTGTTTTTCTCTCCTGGCCAAAACTCACATACTGTCTACCCTCACTGATTCATTCCTGCAGCGTATTGATAGGGGATAGGGTGGCAATTGCCAGTGTTTTTCAAATAATTCTACCAGGGTCCATTCCTTGTAACTAGACATGATGACCATAGAAATCTCAAAGTACTTTGCATCACACATACTCAGTTTTACTTAA
Source organism: Potorous gilbertii (assembly GCA_028658325.1). Taxonomy (NCBI): domain Eukaryota; kingdom Metazoa; phylum Chordata; class Mammalia; order Diprotodontia; family Potoroidae; genus Potorous; species Potorous gilbertii. The sequence goes on along the minus strand of CM053773.1, from coordinate 81,285,588 downwards.
ATGCTGTTTGCAGAACACAGCTGAGCTAAATATTCTACAAGAGTACTTTGTAATGACAATCCAACAAAGCACTTCTATGACAGGTACTTCTAACCCTACAGTACTTTCTTCTGTGGGGGCAGTAGTACTTGTTAGAACACAGTTTCTTATCCCCCCTGCATTCTGCACAAAATTCCTTATTTAAACGGTTGTAACAAATTGTCCAAAATGATTCAGCACAGCAAACACTTTCTCCAGTCCCTACCTATGGCATGACACAATGACTCTCTAAAAATACAAAGTGTGAGCTGTGTACATCATCAAAAATTAGAGAATATCTTATTATTTTCTAGGGGAGTTTAAGCTCAGGACATTCAAGAGCAATGACACTCCCTTTTCTTGACAGCACTTCTTTAGAGAGAAAGTTGTAGAATCTTAGTTTCCCTCTCTCAACTCCTAGGTAGGTTAGTGTCAATAATTAAGGAAAATATCATCCACCTGGGAACTAGGAATCAGAGTGCTCAACTCAAAAAAAAAAAGATTTTGGAGAAAAGGTTGGAGAAATGTATGGATAGGACTATAAAGTTCCATTCTTGGGTTAAAAAAAAAAAACAGCAGCTGCTCACAGGATCAAAGAAGGAGAGTTGGAAGACATCTTGGAAATCACTGAATCCAACTCCTTCATTTTAGAGATGCACATACTAATATGAAGAGAGGCTAAGTGACTTGCCCAAAGGCACACCAGTAAGTAGTAAATATTAGTATTAGGAGTGGAATGCAGGTCATAATGCTTCCATATTCAATATTCTTTCCTATGGTACATTGCATGATAGAATTAGCTAGATAATAGCTTGGGTGAAAAAAAGCTAGAAACTATTGTGGACTGCAAGGTCAATGAGAGTTAATGGTTTAATGCCAACCAAAAAGTCTAAAGTTTCATGGATAAAGGAATGGCACGTAGGAAAAGGGAGATGACAGTTCTGGTCTACTAAGAATAGTCAGATGATATCTGGAGTACTGTGCTTAGTTTTGAGCACCACAGTTTGACGAATTTGACAAACTGGAGTGCTTTCAAAGACGGACCATCAGAAATGTGAGAAGACTGCTTGCTGTCCAGGCTATCAAGGGATCAGATCAACCCCACCCCCACCCCCATGTCTGGGATACATTACTCTTATGGAATAGGAAATATGCTAGGACTTCAATGATAAACGCTCACATTTACATAGTGTTTTATATTTTCCAAAAACTATATGTCATTTAATTCTCACAACAATTCTATGATATAGGGGCTATTATAAATGCCTATTTATAGATGAGGAAACTGAGGCTAAGAGGAATAAAATAATTTGCACAGGGTCACACAGCTAGTAATTAACTGAGGCAGAATTTGAATTCAAGTGTTTGAAATTCCAAGTCTTTTGCTCAGTCCAATATGTCATACTGTATCTTAAGATACTTATGCTTCATTTCCCAAAATGCTTCTATTATTATTTAACCTGCGGAATACTTATCTGTATCCTTCCATAAATCCTCTGTATAGGGCCTACCCAACACAATGGATGCCATGCTTTGAATTTTAGCATTTCATGGATAACAGTGTATTACTCAAGGTAGCCATCTATTCTCTATCAGTGTTGCTACTTGAGTGACCCACCTCCCTTTCCAGTTATGCACATCCTGGATGACATTTTTATAACACAGCCACAGAGGTTATCATTAGCAATATGCTACATCCTGTTTATAACCACACTATCTCTTTCTATTGTTTTTGAGTTATCTACAGTTTTGATTTTCCTGACATTGCTATGTTCCATGATTCCCAACTATATAACATTACTGAGGGAGCATTGATGTTGAAAAGAATTTGTTTTAGCATCAAAGAGTAAATTGGGATTATTGAAAATGTTGGATGATATTTCCAAATGAAATTCAGCCCAACTAACTTTTCACAAAGACACAGAATTTTAGAATCTCAGATCTTAGAACTGAAAGGGGCCTTAGAGGCCAAATAATCCATTACCAACCAGAACATGAATCCCTCCTACAGAACATTTGATAAGTGGTTATACGGTTTGTGCTTGAACAACTACCGTGGAGGAGAACCCACTGCCTTCTAAAGGTCTTTAGGATGATAAATCTAAAGCTAAGACCTCTGAAGCAACCAAGTACAATTCACTTATTTTACAGATGAAAAAAAGTGAAGCTAGGGAAGTTGTGACTGGCCCAAGCTCAGTTAATAAGAAGGGTAGGATTTGAACCCATTTCCTTTGGGTATCATATTAATTTTGATCTTTGATCTTATGCCCTACCTATTCATAATTCAGATATCTGATTCTGAACTTTCTTTGTTTAGGTAACCAGTTATTCCCTGTATTTTAAAATATAATTAATTTTAAGTCTTCTATTATTCCATAGTTGCCATTTCAAGCATCTTCTGAATCTCTTCTTGAAGAAATTTTTCATGATACAAAATTTTAAACCTTCTGAATCATCAAGAAGTGGTCTACTTCATTTCTTTATCTTCAGTACAGATTTCCAAAATATTTTTGCCATCATCCCATGTGCCCATTTTGGTCAAATATCAGTGACTGCTTCTGAGATTCAATCAACAAATATTTTTCAACACTTGTTTCTATCCAGTCCCTACACCTACAACATTTGACCTAACCTACCTCACTAAAATCAAGGTCTCTGGAGGAGAGAACCCTCAACTCCCCTTATCTACACTTCAAAATTCTTTAGTAGATACCCTTGTTTTCTACTTTATTTCTCTCAGGAAACGGGTAAAAATTCCACTTTAGATACTTATTAATTGGTCTCCATAAAAAGAAGACCAATAAACTCCACCTCCCTTTACAATATGGTTTCAGTCTGCACTACTTTACTGAAACGTCTCTCTCACACAACACTGATGACTTCCTAAGCACTATATTTAATAGTAACAATGACAATAGTACAAGATAATACAAGACAATTAGGCATTTATTTAACACCTTAATTTTTACATATATTGCCTCATTTGAATCAACTGCCCTATGAGGAAGCTCTCCCATTTTTACCTAGGAGGAAAGTAAAATTGAGAAAGGTTAAGTCTGTCAATTAGAGGTCACACAGCTAGGAAGTGAATGTGGCAGGTTTTCACTCAGGTCTTCCTAACTATAAGTCAAGTGCTCTCTTCTTGCTATCATACTATCTTCTTGCCCAATAGTCATTTCTTTCTCTTCACTTTCCTTTTACTTTTCCTTCAGCATCTGAAAAGGTGGGTCACCTCCAATTGTCTTGACAAAAATAGATAGATCTTTAAACAGCCACTGAAGCAAATTTAAATTAACAGAAGAAAATAGAAAAAAAAGGTCAGAAGTAAGCACAGACAAGTTAGTGTTCGCCCTTCCTTGCCAAAGAAGATCATGCCATCAGAGAAATGATGACATGACTTACACTTGACTTTGTTTTGAATGAGGGAGGGCTGTGCAGCTCACCAGCCTCACTTCTCCTGCAGAGCCATCTGAATTCAGTGACCAGATATTCATCAGGATGACTGGAGATGACCCAGGATGCACTGGGAGACCTTGGGCCCTTTAGACCAAGTGAGTACCTTTTCAGGTACTCACTTAGGGTGAGGTAACACCCATTCATTGACTAGGCCTGTTTAAGAAGTAACCAGGGCATGGCCCCTTTAATGAGGTCAAGAAAAAGAAATACAACGGACGGGGAGGAAAACAGCAACAGTTACTATTGATAATCACTCTTAAGCCAGAAGGGTCCAGAAGAGTTCTTTGGCAGGGGCCCACTGGTGTCCCAGCTTCAAAGTGCAGTAGGTTTAAAGTTTTGGGACAGGAAAAGACAGGACAGGGCAGGAAAGGCAGGGGAGGGGAGGGGAGGAGAGGGAAGGAAACTAGCCAGTAATCAATCAATCAACAAGTTTCCAGGCATTGTGACAAGAGCTGAAGAGCCAAAAAACTTTATCAAGACAGTCCTTGTCCTCAGGGCGCTACATTCTGATAGGGAGACAAAACAATGATGTACATAAAAATGTATACACTGTAAAATGAGATGTAATTCTATAAGGATGACAACAATGGTGGCAAAGTAAATGGAAATGTCTCTTGCAGAACAGAGGAATTAAGCTGAGATAGGAAAGAAGACAGGGAAGACAAGAAACAGAGGGGAAAGGAAGGGAAGAAAATCTTAATGTATGGTGGACTGCTATGTGAAGTTTACTTTTTAAAAAGTAGATAGTAGGTATCAGAGATTAATGATTCTATACATAATCCTCTTTGATATTCTGTTGTGTTCATGGAAATGCTCAGATAGAAGTCAGATGTTTAAATTCAGAAAAAAATAAAATTTAAACAACAAATCTTAACTTCGATGTGGTCCCATGTTCTTGGTTGTTATACTTTCGAATCATAAGTGCATCCTCTAGTGTGTATGAGCATGCCATTTGTAAATTTTTTCAAGTCATTACTAAAAATATTATGCAGCATAAGGCCAAGTATAATTACCTGGAATATTCTATTAGAGAAGTTGACCTCTTGCTATGCTGACATTGAGAAATTAACAACTAATCTTTGAGTCTTGCCATCCACCCAATTCTGAATCCATCTAATTGTACTATCTAATATACATGCCTTCATCTTCTCTACAAGAATAATGTGAGATACTTTACCAAAATCCTTGTCAAATCTAGCTTAATTGCATCCATAGCATTTTCTTCATTTTCTAGATGAGTATTCTTATCAAAAATAAAGGGCAGAAGTTCTGCATCAGTTGTTCTTGATGGAAACATACTGACTTTTTCAAAATAACCACCATTCTTTCTAAATGGATGCCAACCATCTCTTTAATGATCTGTTCTAGAATATTCTCTGGAATGAAATTTACAATCACAGGTCTTTATGTATAATAGCTTAAATTCCCTGACTTTATACCATGAAATCAGATAAATAAATAAATATATATACCTATATATAGATATATATATGATTATCTAGAGTATTATGAGAATAGTAAAAAGTCTTTATAAAGAGAGAAGGGTCAGGAAAAGTCTTTCATCTGATGTTGCATCTCATCTGTGTCTTGAAGTAAGCTAAAAATTCCAAAGCATTGAAGAGAAATCATATTCACTCATGTGCATCTGCACTGGAACCATATTATGTAAAGAAGGACATTTTCTGTTCACCAGCCTTGTCACAACTGTTTAGTTTTCCGTGATCTTTTTAATGTCACCAAGAGTCACTCAATAATCACATCCTCTAGTTGTTTCAAGACATGAAGATCTAGTCTATCTGAGCCATTTAACTTGAATCCATAAAGAGTAGTGAATTCTTTTCTGATTATCCACTTACTTATTTTGGGTATCAACTTGTGTTAGTCATTTTATGTTCTATCATCTGCAGAATAAGATTCATTTTCCTTGGAATAGAAAACAGAAGCAAAATGAGAACTAAACAACTCTATCATCTCTATGGTATTTGCCCTTCATTCTCAAAGAGGACCATGACATCAAGATGATGACATGACTTGCAGTTAACTTTGATTTGAGTGAGAGAGGGCTGTGCAAGGTCGCCAACCTTACTTTCTTCTCCTGAACCACTCAGGACCAGTGACCTGATTGTTACATACAACCCAAGAAAATAACCCGGTCTTACTCCTTTATCTCTCAATGTAGCTAAAATTTAAAAATACGATAATCAAACTTGTTCTATTTTTGCTACCTTCCATAACTATCCTCAGTTTATTTTGAAGTTCAAATTACTGACTTTTTTTTAAAAAATCTGTATTTTACCCAGTCTGGAAGTTCTGTAGCCATTCTTAGAACCCCATCCTAATACTGAGCAGCACTAGAGTGTCTCAGTTTTTCTCATTATGGCATCATCCCTCTTCTTAGACAGTCTGGTAGTTTTCCTCAACTCCTCTTCTCTGATTTAGTGGGCTTACCATATTAGTGGTAGACAGTGCGGGCACCCTATTAGTTTAACCAACTACAGCTCAGGATTCCAGGGCTCAAGAGATTCCAATATCAGCTTCTCTAATAGCAGGATTATGAAAGGGTATGTGACACCACACTTGTTTGACAATATTTTTATAGGATCTTACCATCCTTTTGTATTTATCCTTTGTTAACTGGCCTTGTTTTCATACTCTGTACATTTATTTATTAAAAAATTTTGGGGGGAGGTGGAGCCTTGATGACAGAGTGAGAGCAAATACTCACCTAAACTCTAAGACAAACTCCTTCAGATATCTCTAAAAAAAGAATCTGAACAAATTTTAGAGTAACATAATCCACTAGGAGACAGAGTGTGGCAGATTTCCAACCTGGGAAATCCTAGAAGGTCAATGGGAAGGATCTGTTGCACAGGGCTGGAGAAGCTCACAGTACACAGGCCGTACCAAAGCACAGAAAAGTTGAGCAGGAAGCCCTGGGCAGGAGCAGCACTGTGGATTCTCAAACATATTGGCCCAGGATGGGAATGCAGTAGAACTGAGCGAAAGAACCACAGAACCCCAGGTAACTGCAGCAGCCACTCCTGAGGCTATCAGTCCACAAATTAAATGTCTGTACTTCACTTACTAGAACGTCCAGGTGCCAAGAGAGTGCAGCGATCTGTAAATGCTATCCCACTCCCCTTGTTGACCTTGAAAAATCCAGAGAATATTGCCCCAGGACAAATCGTGGAACAGTTGGATCAGTCAAAGTCTTTTAGTCTGTAAGGCTAGGAAAATCACAAGCAGGGGTCCCTCTTGCTGTGGCTGAAGGAGAACAGTGCAAGACCAGAGCTGTATGAGCCAGCCCCACCTCAGTGAACTGGGAGGAGATCCTGAGTCATGAGAGTGAGAGGGTGGATCCCATAATCACCAACACCAGGACCCCACGCATGCCTCAGCATAGCCAGGGGAATCAGGAAGACCCTAGCACAGGTGAGGTTCCTCAATCATTGAACTTTCCTATGTTTTAGCTCAGGAGACTACATGTCCTGTGCTCAGACCACCCATCTCTGACACATTATCCAGGGAAACTGTGGGGAAACTCAGAAAGACTTCACCTGGCCTCTGCTTTGGTACACCAGTCAACTCAACATCAGGTAAACTGCAGCATTTTAGCTTCTATCTGAAAGAACCAGAGGCCACAATATACAAAGCCTCAAGTTCTAAGCACAAGAACTGTGAGATGGGGGGGAGAAGTCAAGATGGCAGAGTAGAAAGATTCACATATGCTAGCTCTGAACCTACAGCCCATAATTTACCTGTAAAGAGGAACTCTCAATAAATTCTGGAGCAGTGAAAGCCGCACAACAACAGAGTGAAGGAGATTTATGTTCCAGAGAGACCTGAAAAACCAACACCAAAGGTCCATCATGTGCTGGACCTGGAGCAGAGCCCATCCCTGCCGTGGCCACATGGCACTGAGAGGAGCAGATCCAAGCAGGCTTTAGGGACAGAATCTCTGGCGGTCAGGAAGTTCCCTCAACCCACAGGTGCTACAGGTCAGTGAGAGAGGCTTCTGGACTGTCTGAGAGGGGAGCGGGGTGTCACCATAATTCAGGTCCCCTCGGGAGGCAGCAGCAGGGGAAGCAGTGGACAGGGGCTCCCAAAGCAGGCAGGAGCTTGGATCCATTGTTGAAGGTCTCTGTATAGACCACCTGAGGGAACTGAGCCCTGTGAGACAGCCCTGCCCCAACCTGAGTACTTGATCTTAATCTCACATTGAATAGCAGCCCTACCCCCGCTGAAAGCCCTGAGGCTGGGAAGTAGCATTTGAATCTCAGACCCCAAGCACTAGCTGGGCAGATCTGGAGGCAAGGTGTGGGTGGAGAGGACTCTCAGAAGTCAAGTAACTGGCTGGGAAAATGCCCAGAAAAGGGAAAAAAAACAAGACCACAGAAGGTTACTTTCTTGGGGAACAGATATTTCCTCCTTTCCTTTCTGATGAGGAAGACCAATGCTTACCATCAGGGAAAGACATAGAATTAAAGGTCTCTGTACCCCAAACATCTGAAATAAATATTCAGTGGGCTCAGGCAATGGAAGAGCTCAAAAAGGATTTTGAAAATCAAGTTAGACAGGTGGAGGAAAAACTGGGAAAAGAAATGAGAGAGATGTAAGAAAAGCATGAAAAATGGGTCAATACCTTAATAAAGGAGACCCAAAAAAATGTTGAAGAAAATAACACCTTGAAAAATAGGTTAACTCAATTGGCAAAAGAGGAGAAGAATGCTTTGAAAAGCAGAATTAGCCAAATGGAAAAGGAGGTTCAAAAACTCACTGAAGAAAATAGTTCTCTCAAAATTAGAATGGAACAGATGGAGGCTAATGACTTTCTGAGAAACC
>CM053773.1:81252771-81276772 GCA_028658325.1 Potorous gilbertii | reverse complement strand
GCTGAAAAGAAAATTTGACTTTCAAACACAAGAATGAGAAGCATGAAAAAGTAAACAGCAAAGAGAAGTCATAAGGGACTTACCAAAGTTGAACTGTTTACATTCCTACATGGAAAGACAATATTTGTAACTCTTGAAACTTTTCAGTATCTGGGTAGTTGGTGGGATTACACATACACATACACACACACATGCACACACATGCACACACGCATGCACACACACGCACACACATGTGCATGCACACACACATACACACATGCACGCACACACAGAGACAGAGAGCACAGAGTGAATTGAATTGGATGGGATCATGTCTTTAAAAAATGAAGGTAAGTGGTGAGAGAGAAATGTATTGGATGGAGAGGGTGAAATAGATTGGGGCAAAATATCCCTCATAGAAGAGACAGGCAGGAGTTTTCTTAGTGGAGGGGAAAAGAGCAGAGATGAGAGAAAAACATGTAGTTTACTCTCATCACATTCGACTAAAGGAAGGAATAAAATGCACACTCATTTTGGTATGAAAACCTATCTTACAATACAGGAAAGTGGGGGAGAAGGGGATAAGCAGGGTGAGATGGATGATGGAAGGGAGGGCAATGGGAGGAGGGAGCAATTTGAAGTCAACACTTGGGGAGGGACAGGACCAAAAGAGAGAATAGAGGTAATGGGGGGCAGGATAGGCACGACTATTATGGAAGTCATTTGCAAAACTACACAGATATGGCCTATATTGAATTGCCTGCCTTCCCAAAGGAAATGGGTGGGGAGGGAAGAATGGGGAGAAATTGGAACTCAAAGTTTTAGGAACAACTGTTGAGTATTGTTCTTGCTACTAGGAAATAAGAAATACAGTAATGGGGAATAGAAAGTTATCTGGCCCTACAGGACAAAAGATAAGATGGGGACAAGGGAAGGGATGGATGATAGAAGAGAGGGCAGATTGGTGATAGGGGAAATTAGAATGTTTGGTGTATTGGGGTTGGGGGATGGGACAAATGGGGAGAAAATTTGGAATCCAAAATTTTGTGAAAATGAATGTAGAGTTAAATAAATAAATTTATTTTAAAAAAAAGAACTGTGAGACATAGCCTCCTGCACCCCAGAAGCAGAGATCCAGTATAAAAGTCAAGGAAAGGGTGATCATTGTGAGCAAGAAGCAAAACAGGAAAGAAAAGAACATAGAATCTTTCTGTGGCGACAAGGAACAAGACATGAATACCAAGGAGGTCAGCATTGACACTGTACTCCCATCTGAAACATCAGAAAGGAATATGAATTGGTCTCAGGCTCAAAGAGCATTCTTGGAAGAGCTCAAGAAGTATTTTAAAAGCCAAGTTAGAAAAGTAGAATAAAAATTGGCCAATGGTTTTTAAAATATGAAAAAACAAATCAAGGAAGAATTTAAAAGGCAAATTGGATGAATGGAAAAGGAAGTACAAAACCTAACTGGGAAAATCAGACAAATATAAAAGAGGTGCAAAACCTAACTGGAGAAAATAGCTCCTTAAAAGGAACAATTGGACATATGGAAAAGGAGGTGCAAAAGTTAACTGAAGAAAACAATCTTTCAAAAATTAGAATTGGGCAAGGAGAAGCTAATGACTCTCTGAGACATCAAGAATCAGTGAAACAGAATCTAAAGAAGAAATAAATAGAAGAAAATGTAAAATATCTCACTGTAAAAACAACTTACATGGAAAATAGATGCAGGGGAGAATATCTAGGAATTATTGGTCTACCTGGAAGTCATGATGAAAAAAAGAGCCTGGACAATATCTTCCAAGAAATCATCAAAGAAACTGTCCAGAGTTCCTAGATGCAGAGGGCAAAATAGTCATCAATAGGATACACTGATCACCTCCTGAAAGGGATCCCAAAGTGAAAACACCAAGGAATATCGTTGCCAAATTCCAAAACTATCCAACCAAAAAGAAACAATTCAAATATTGGGGAACTACAGGATCTTGCAGTTTTTAAATTAAGGGATCAGAGAAATTGGAATATGATATTCCTTAAGACAAAGGAACTGAGACTGCAACCAAGGCCCAATTACACAGCAAAATTGAGCATAATATTTCAGTTAAGGAGATGGACATTCAATGAAATAAGGGATTTTCAGACCTTCTTGATGAAAAGGCCAGAGCTCAATAGAAAACTTGCTCTTCAAACACAAGTCTCAAGACAGGCATAAAAAGGGAAATGGGGGAGAAACATGTTATTCAATATAGGCAAACTGTTTACATCCCTATAAGTGAAAATGATACTTGTTATTAACAAGATCCTTGCTAATCTTGACAAATATACAAATACTTACATATTTATTATGATATTTAAAAGGGATATACATAGAGGGAGTGTATATAAATTAAATGATATGATGATAAAATGTGATTTAAGGTTGTGAAGGGAGTGTAATGGGAGATGTGAAAAGGAGGAGACAGAAAAAGGTAAATTACATCATAGGAAGAGGTACAAAAACATATTACGGTAGAGGGAAAGAGGGGAGGGAGATGAGCATTGTTTGAGATTGACTCTCACCTGACTTAGTTCAAGGAAAGAACAACAAACTCAGTGAAGTATGGAAATCTAACTAGTTCTGGCAGTAGGAGGGAAAAGGGGAAAGGGGAAATAAAAGGTAGGGGAGGCTAAAATGGAAGGAAGAAGTACTAAAGGAAAAAGGGGAGTAAAAGGGAAAGAACTGAAAGAAGGGGCAGAAGACTGAGGGAAGTGGTGGTCAAAAATTAAAACTCTATTGTGGAGGGGAAGGGAGAAAGGAGAACTAAAAGCATAAATAGCAGGGAAGAAGATGGAGGGAAAGACACAGACACTAATCATAACTGTGAATGTGAATTGGATGAACTCTCCCATAAAATGGAGACAGATAGTAGAATGTATTAAAAACCATAATCCAATGACATGTTGTTTACAAGAAACACATTTGAAACAGGGGAGTACATACAGGTTAAAGGTAAAAGGTTGGAGCAGAGTACATTATGTTTCAGGTGATGTAAAAAAAAGCAGGAATAGCAATCCTAATATCAGACAAAGAAAAAGCAGAAATAGATCTAATCAAAAGAGATAAGGAAGGAAGCTATATCCTGCTAAAAGGCACCATAGACAACGGAGCAATATTATTACTAAGCATATATGCTCCAAGTAGTATGGCATCAAAATTCTTAGAGGAAATGCTATGGGAGTTACAGAAAGAAATAGAGAGCAAAACTATACTAGTGGGGGACCTCAATCTCCTCCTCTCTGAATTTGGTAAATCTAACCTCAAAATAAACAAGAAAGAAGTTCAGAAGGTGGATAAAACTCTGGATAAGGTAGATAGGATAGATGTCTGGAGAAAATAGAAAGAAATATACCTTTTTCTCAGGGATAAATGGCACATATACAAAAACTGACCATATACTAGGGCATAAAAACCTCACAATACAGTGCAGAAAGGTGGAGATAGTTAATGCATCCTCCTCAGATCATAATGCAATAAAATTTATACGTAACAAAAGGCCATGGGAAGATAGACCAAAAATCAATTGGAAACTAAATAATCTAGTCCTAAAGTATGAGTGGGTTAAACAACAAACCATAGAAATAATCAATAACTTCATTCAAGAGAATGACAATAATGAGACAATCTGTAAAAACTTATGGGATGCTGCAAAAGCAGTTCTTAGGGGAAGTTTTATATCATTGAATGCCTACATTAATAAAATAGAGAAAGAGATCAATGAATTGGGCATGCAGCTGAAAAAGCTAGAAAAACAACAAATTGAAAATTCACAAGTAAATACCAAATTAGAAATACTGAAAACCAAAGGAGAGATTAATAAAATTGCAATTAAGAAAACTACTGAACTAATAAATAAAACTTACAGTTGGTTTTATGAAAAAAAACAATAAAAATGATAAACCTTTGTTCAATTTGATTATAGAAAGAAAGAAGAAAACAAAATTATGAATATCAAAAATGAAAAGGGTGAACTCACCTCCAACAAGGAGAAATTAAAACAATAATTAGAAATTACTTTCCCCAACTGTTTACCCATGAATTTGACAATGTAAGTGAGATGGATGAATATTTTAAAAAATATAAATTGACCAGATTAACAGAAGAGGAAGTTGAATACTCAAATAAACCCAGTACAGGAAAAGAAATTGAACAAGCCATCAATGAACTGCGTAGGAAAAATTATCCAGGGCCAGATAGATTTACAAGTGAATTCTATCAAATGTTTAAAGTACAATTAAGTCCAATAATATATAGACTATTTGGGAAAACTGGTGAAGAAGGAGTCCTACCAAATTCTATTTATGATACAAATATAATTCTGCTACCTAAACCAAGAAGAGCCAAAATGGAGAAAGAAAATTATAGACCAATTTCTCTAATGAATATAGATGTAAAATTTTTAAATAAGGTATTAGCAAAAAGAATACAGCAACTTATCATGAGAATAATATATTATGATCAGGTGGGATTTATATCAGGAATGCAAGACTGGTTCTATATTAGGAAAAACTATCAGCATTATTGATCATATCAACAACAACAAAACAAACAGAAACCATTTGATTATGTCAATTGATGCAGAAAAAGTTTTTGACAAAATACAACACCCTTAACTATTAAAAACACTGGAGAGCATAGGAATAAATGGAGCCTTTTATAAAATAATAAGCAGCATCTATCTAAAACCATCAGCAAGTTCTATAAGTAATGGGGATAAGCTAGATGCATTTCCAAAAAGATCAGGGAGAAACAATCATGTCCATTATCACCACTGTTATTCAATGTGGTACTAGAAATGTTAGCTGTAGCAATAAGAGAAGAAAAAGAAATTGAAGGAATTAGAATAGGCAAACAAGAAACTAAGTTATCTCTCTTTGCAGATAATATGATGAGATACTTAGAGAATCCCAGAGAATCAATTTAAAAACCATTTGAAGTAATAAACAATTTTGGCAAAGTTGCTGATTACAAAATAAGCCCACATAAATCATCTTCATTTCTATATATTGCTAACAATGCACAACAGCAGGAGATACAAAGAGAAACCTCATTTAAAGCTATGGTAGACACTATAAAATATCTGAAAGTCTACCAGTCAAAACAAACTCAGTGACTATATGAACAAAATTAAAAACACTTTTTGCACAAATAAAATCAGATCTAAATAAGTGGAAAAATATCTATTTCTCATGGGTAGGCCAAGCTAATATAATAAAAATGACAATTCTACCTAAATTAATTTACTTATTCAGTGTCATATCGATCAAACTACCAGATAATTATTTTCTAGAGCTAGAAAAAATAATATCAAAATTCATCTGGAAGAACAAAAAGTCCAGAATATTAAAGGAATTAATGAAAATAAATTAAAGGGAAAGTGGTCTAGCCCTCCTAGATCTCAAATAATATTATAAATTAGCAATAATCAAAACCACTTGGTACTGGCTAAGAAACAGAGGGGTAGACCAGTGGAATAGGTTAGGTCCTTATGACACAGTAGTCAATGAATATAGCGATCTGCTGTTTGATAAACTCAAAGATCTCAGCTTCTGGGATAAAAACTCACTGTTTGTCAAAAACTGCTGGGAAAACTGGATAACAGTATAGCAGAAACTGGACATAGATCAAAGCCTGACACTGTAACAAGATTAAAGTGGAAATGGATACATGATCGAGGTATAAAGATTGATACTACAAACGAATTAGGGGAGTAAGGAATAGTGTATTTGTCAGATTTATGGAGAATGGAGAAATTTTTTACCAAACAAGAGATAGAGAACATTATGAAGTACAAAATGGATAATCTTGATTACATTAAATTGATAAGTTTTTGCACAAACAAACCCAATATAACCAAGATTAGGAGAAAAGCAGAAAACTGGGGAAAACATTTTGCAACTAATATGATACTATTATATATAGATTAGTTCCTGCTGTAAGGGCCTCATTTCTAAACTATATAGAGAATGGAATCAAACATATAATAATACAAGTCATTCTCTAGTTGATGAACGGTCAAAGGACATGAATAGGCATTTTTCAGAGGAAAAAAATTAAAGCTATCCATAGTCATATAAAAATGCTCTAAATCACTATGGATTAGAGAGATGCAAATCAAAACAACTCTGAGGTACCACATCACATCTATCAGACTGGCTAACATGACAAAACAGGAAGATGCTAAATCTTGGAGAAGATATGGGAGAGTTGGTACATTAACTCATTGTTGGTGGAGCTGTGAACTGATCCAGCTATTCTGGAGAGCAATCTGGAACTGTGCCCAAAGGGCTAGAAAAATATACACACCATTTGATTCAGCAATATCGCTCCTAGGACTGTATCCCAAAGAGATCATAAAAATAGGAAAGAATCCCACAGGTACTAACATATTTATAGTAGCTCTCTTTGTGGTGGCCACAAACGGTAAATTGAGGGGATACCCATCAATTGGGGAATGGTTGAACAAGTTGTAGTATGTGAATGTAATGAAATACTATTGTGCTTTAAGAAATGGTGAACAGGAAGACTTCAGAGAGGCATGGAAGGACTTACATGAACTGATGCTGAGTAAAAGGAGCAGAACCAGGAGAACTTTGTACACAGCAGCAACCATAGTGTGCGAGGAATTTTTTGGTAAACTTAGCTCTTCACAGAAACACAAGGACTTAAAAAAATTTCCAGTGGACTCTTGAGGCAAAATACCTCCCACATCCAAAGAACTATGGAATTGGATCACAGAATGAAGTAGACTATTTTCCTATGTGTTATGTTTTGTTTGGTTTTTTTTTTCATGGCTTCTCCCATTCATTTTAATTCTTCTTTGCAAGATTACTAAGGTGAAAATGTATTTAATAAGAATGTATGTGTGGAACTTATATAAGATTCCATGACATCTCTGTGAGGAAGAGAGGAGGGAGGTGGGAAGGATAGGGGAGGGAAGGGGAGAAAGTCTAAAATATATACAAGTGATTGTAGAAACTGAAAACAAATAAATTAGTTTAAAAATAGAAATAAAAAATAATAACAAAAATGTTTTTTCACTGATTCAAGACAGCTAGAGTAAAAAAGGAAATTGCTGATTGGGGAGAAATTTTGCATCAAATATCTCTTTTCAGGGTCTGATATAAAATATATATTGTCAAATCATACAAATACTTAAGACTAAGAGCTATATTGCCTGATTGATAAGTGGTTAAATGATATGAACAGTTCTTTAAAAATTTTGCAGGAGATGATATCTCAAGTCCATTTGAAATATATGGTCCTATAATTCTATGACCAAAGGTGTAACCCAAGTTCATAAATTGGCTTGCTATTTACCTATACTTAGTAGGAGTATAAAGGAATGAAGGAAATATCTGGGATAAGAGGCCTTCACACCTCACTAGATGACCAACTTTGTCAAGGGATTAACCTAGTAAAAGAGATAAAAGGGGACTCAGGAGGGCCTTACCAGCTTCTACCTAGACATATAATTTATATTACATTATATTAGATTGTTTGTTGTAGGGAAGTCAAGGTCACCAGAGTATCAAAGTATTGCTATCCCTGTAGGGATCCCTGTTGAAATGACTCATATATTGGGTTGCCACATCTGGAGTCTCTCTCTATCAGCCTCTTCAGATTTGTCCATATAATTATTTGATCACATACTGACAGATGCACCTCCAAATGCATTATTTAGGAGCTTCAGATAGAATGTAGGACAAATGGGTGTCCTAAAAATATCTGCAAAACATTGGTTTGGGATGATTCTCATGGAAAGAATGAAATTATGAAAATTCCCAGGCAAATTAGTTATAGATGCCTTAAATTATCCTGGAATTTATTCCTCCATAAGTTTATGAAGAATAGAAATAAAATAAGTTATAATGTTTTAAAAATGTTTTTATTAATGTGACTCTAAATGGGAAAATCAGGCTTCAAACATTTCTGTTTAATCTCTGATGATGTATTGCTGGGAAGGGTTCAGAAAATTAGAAATTGTTACACCTGTAGAAGCCAGAAAAAGCCAGGCATTATAAAACACTTTGTGTGTGTGTGAGTGTGTGTGTGTGTGTGTGTGATCATTAATGTCTATGTGCATAATTCCAAATCAAACATATTCACATTATTAACTTTTATAAGTTTATTAGTCTCAGTGCTAATGAAATTACTCATCCTTGTCAAATGCACATGGCTCCCTAATGAAACTTCAATAGATGGATCAGTGGTGAAGTGAGTATATCCAAAGGTCTATGCCAAATTCTGTTTTGCTGCAGTGACTAGAAAGACCAAATCGCTTCCAGAGGGTCACTTCGAAACAGTATATGCCTGGGTTTCTGTTCTGCCTCTGCCACAACCTAGCTGTGTGGCTTCAGGTCAGTCAGCTGACTCTTCTGGGCTCCAGTTTCTTCATCTGCAAGATGATGGAGTTACTTAAGATTATACGTGAATTGTCTTACACTCAGGTCTTATAAGTTTAACTTCCAGACAAATAACAGTTTACATTTGTGTAGTGTCTAAGATTTCCAAAGCTCTTAAAAACACTAGTTTATTTAATCTTTAGAATAACCCTGTGAGGTAGGTGCTATTGTATTATCCCCATTTTATAGATGACTAAGAATAAACTCAGAGAGGTTACATGATTTGCCAGTGTCACAGAGTATAAATATCCAAGCTGGGTTTGGAAATTAGATCTTCCTGACACCAGGACCATCACTCTATCCACTACCCTATGATGTCTCTTCTTCAAGTGGGACTCTACTATTTCTATAAGCTGTTATAAGTATTTATGAAGATGCAAGAGACCTAGAATTTTATATTTAGACAGCTGCCTAGTTAAACTGGGGTTCATTCTTTGCAGATTGAATCCAAAATTGGCTTCCTACTGGATATTATGCTACAGGTTATGGGTTTTAATTTCTGACCTGTTCGAACATTGGACAAGTTCAGAGTTGTAATGAGTTTCCTAACCTGCAAGTGCTTTGTGTCAGCCTTTGCGTGACAGTGTGTTGAGCACACCACAGGAGATATAAAATTGAACTGCCTTTAAAAAAATTCTAAGCAGATCTCCCTCTCTCTCTCAATTATCAGTTAGGAAAAGGGGCCCCAAAAGGGGTATTTTTGTGTGTTTGGAGGTTTGTGAACTGCTAGCATTCATTCTCCAGGGTAAACTTTCTGTCTTCATCCTATGATGATTTTTTTTTCCAACTTTACCTCAGATCTCTAAAATCGTACCTCCACTGAGAATTCAGACTGTATGCTCTTTGTGTCGTCCCACCCCCCACCAAACATTTCACAGTAAGAAACCACAAAAGCAAAAATAATCATATTGAAAAGCCTTTGCTTCTGGACTACAAAAATTATCTCCAATTTTCCTCATTATTTTCTTCGGCAGGGTATAAAGTGATTGCCTGTAGTAAAATATGTATCCAGAGAAAACAAATAGAAAAAAGTCCTAAACCACTGAAGTATTTATTTTTTAATTTTTTTTATAAAAAGATATTTTAATCCTATTAACAGTAAATTATATTACCTATTGTGAAAGCAGACATGAAAGAAATATTTGAAGCATGCAGTTAATTATGATAGCAAGTGAAACATAATATTTATGCTCTCCTTGTGTAGCCTGAACAATTTTTCTTTCACTAACTGTGAGTCATCTGCTGATTGAAGGCTCAAAACTGATGATGAGAAGGAATTGTGGTCACATCTGCCATCGATGGTGCATTCTATAGATAATTAATGTTACAAGAAATAGCCACTGTTTATTCTTTTATATTCCTAATTCCATATTGGAGGAAAAATACTTCTCTATGTCTGTCCTTTTATTATAACTTTCTATTTCAGCACATTTAAAAAGTCTTCACACAAACTCATAGAAGCAGTGCGTCTTTTAAATATAATTCAGAAAATGGGACTAGTTTCACTGTAAGGGGAGAATTAATTAGAAACTCTGGAACATCAACCAAATAGCCACACAAACAAAATTTCCCTATGACTGCATCTCAGCATAATCAAGTCAATCCTGTCAGTTTTCTTAGAAGATGGTATGGATTGTTGCAACCACGACTGGATTACAGTGATGATGATTGTTTCTATAATTCAAAAAAAATGATCAAAATAGCAGAGTTAAGCTTTTTTCTTTTTCTTTTCTTTTCTTTTTTTTTTTTGCTGCTCCCATGTGGACAGCTAAATTGTGATGAAACAAATGTGGCATAATCACTAAGATCTAATTCACTCATAGAAGAGAATTCACAATGTAAGTCTTCATACTTTATAGCAGAGGCTCTAACCTTTCCTTGTGTCATATACTTCTTTAGCAATCTGATGAGATATGGAGATCCCTTCTCAGGAAAATGTTTCACTACCTGCATCTATAATGGAATTAAATGCTAAATTTTAGTTGGAAGCTAGTAAAAATAATGCAATTATTTTACCATCCAAGTTCACAAGCCCCCAAAATCTATAGAAGGACCCATGGACTCTGAGTTGCTCTACAGGGAATTGACAGGAAGTCAAATTCAATCACATGCAAACCATGAAGAGGTTCAACTTTACATGCTGATTTCACTGTTTTAGCAGCAAATAAAGAATCACTTTTGCATGGCATAGATCAGATCATGTAAAAAATCTGATTTTAAAGTCTATATTTCAATAATTGAGTTTTACCAATATGTTGCCCAAGTATTATGAGCTGATTCCATGGGTTCAAGTCAGTGGGTTCAAGCTGTTTGTTACACATGAGAATACTTAAGCCAGAGTATTTAAACTAATTACACTTGTTTAATTGCTAACATTTCTTGCAGAGTTAGTATCACTTTCAGCCAAATCAGTCAAATTGAAGGGGGAAGGAAATCTTATGGAAAAAATAGAAAATTCCATTTTCAGATTTAATTGTTGGAAATAATACTTAAGATTTAATATCAGTTCACATTCCTAATCTGAACTTATTCAATAGTCTCAGAAATGGAAAGATGGGTTTAAGGGACTCAGAGCCATTTCAGCATCCCAGCAGAAGACAGATCTTCCCTCCGAGAACTCTATAGGAGGAGCAAACCCCTTAACCCAGGACCCTCAACTAGTCAAATGAGCAATTCAAATTATCCATTTTAGACACACTAATCTTGTCCTGCAAATTGAGTTGTTTTTCCTGACTTGCAATACTCAAAGGATGTCATTGGTACCTCAGTTCAGATTATTGACACTGTTCAGGCATTCTTTTGTTCTAGGCCATACATAACAGACTTGAATCCATACCCTATCATCTATCCAAGGGATGGATGACACCAAGGGGTTAAAACCCCTGCCAGTTTTCTGACATCTGAAATTTAGCAAGGGCAGTGTTTGAGTCTTTATCCAAGTCACCAATAAAAAGAAATGGAAAGCAGATTCAAGAGCAGATCACTGTGACGTTACATTAGAGATCTCCATTCCATCTTGAACTTTATACCATGGACAGCAATCTCCTACTCTGTGTCTATCTTCAACTGCCTTTATCTTCAGCCTTTACCCTTCCACATAACACTTCACTAGTTACTACTACTTTATAATACTTACTTTACAATACTCTCACACCCTGATTATCCAATATTTCTTCTCTGTAAATTCAATTAAATTGATCATATATTAGGCACCTACTATGTTCAAGGAACTGTGTTTCATTAGGTTGTTGGTTTTTAGTCCTTAATTTTTAAAAAGGACAAACGACAACACATGGTGATGTTTTGACTTGAATATGAATTGAAGTGAGGCAGAGTAGCACAGTCATCAGCCTCACTCTCTCTTCCAGAGTCATCAAAGTCCAGTGGCAAGACAAAAGTCAAGATGTCTTGGTGATGGCCCAGGATGCAGTAGATGACCTCAGCATCTTCAATGTGTTACCAAGTTCTAAACACTCCAAAGTGCCTGCTTCATCCACTTTCATGGTGGTTGAGCCAAATTATTCTCATCTGCCCATCCACTGGAGGAAAGTCTTCACCTGCTTGGGGTAGGTATCCCCCTAATTTACCAACGGGTTTAAGGCCTGCCTATTATGCTCAATCTAATTTAGCCTGTCTGCTAAGATGGTTTTGCAGTGATGTGGCCACTGCGTATACTACAGTTTTTTGGAGTAACAGGTGAGAGTTAGTTGGTAGGGGGACACTAAAGATAAGACGCTTCTCACTTACATCTCATAGTATTTTCTTTTGTAACTCTAATATACTAATATTTAAAAACAACTTTCTATGTTGATGTCATATTTCTCCTACTTGACTATGTTTGTCCAAACTTTGAATTTCCCACACCCCAATGTTTTGCACACAAGTGCTTTAGAAATGTGTATTTTATTGATCACAGTTGGGCTTTAAATTTTGCAAAGTGTTTTCATATCTATTATCTCAAAGAAAATCTTAGTTTCCAGACTCAAATCTTGACTTACTTTTTGAGCCACAGGAAAAAGTATATCTCTAAGTATGTCCAGAGTAGTGAAACTGAAAAACAACAAAAAGCCTTTTATGTCAATATTCCAAAAGGCCACCAGATGATCATGCCTAAATGACACAATAGATCTGAGATCTCAGTGACATGGGAATTTCCTACACAGGGACAAATTCCAAATCTATTCATGACTTCTTGCCCTATAAAGCACTTATTCATGTCTTTCTGTAAGTCCTCCTTAGGGCATCCATTCGATATGTTCAAAACATTCATCTGGTTCTTTAAATATTTATATGTACCCATATAAAATTTGGTCTGTCCATCTGTTTTCCCTCACCATTCATTACATGACCAGTCCATCTTTTTTTCTGGTCAAATATGTCTCTGTCCTCCAAAATGCAATATATCTTCATGTGTCCACCACTTTGCTCAAACTTTTTCTTATTTCTAGAATACCCTTTCTCCCTCTCTTCATAAGTTAGGTTTCTACCAATATTTTCTGTCTTTTGTGGCACTTCTATTTAAGTCAACATTGATACTAATGATTTAGTCATGCAATATATGAATTTATTTCACTTTATTTTTCCTATATGAATAGTCAAGCTACCTTTTAATGAATGCTAGAATTCATTGTGAAGACCTTTGAAGGTTCTGGGGTTCAGGGCAATAAGGTAAATACACTTTTTAGGAAATAACATCTACAATTTCTAACTCTGCCTACAAATATTTCCATGAATATTTATTTCTTTCTCTTTTTTTAAACCTTTTTTATAGTCAGTATCTTTGAGATCATTCTACATGTCTGCCTTTCTGTGCCTCTCTAGTTTTTCCTTTTCCTGTTTCTTTTGCATAACATTTCATTTAGTGTGCCATTTTTTCCTCTTCCTTTCAATGTTTTGCAATATGTGTCCCTGATTAAAATTCCTTCTTTACTTTTTCATTTTCCCTCCTTTATTTCTTTTGTCCTCATGGATATCTCCCACTAGTTGACCATAAAACAGAACTGAAGTACGCATATTGTATTTGTTTCAAAAATTCTATTTATTGTTCTTAATTCTTTAATAGATGAGTAGAACTACTAAAATTTTCTCCATTAAAAATTATTAAATTTAAATAATTTTTTTATTTATGAAGCCAATTGATTTTTTGTGCATTAGTGGCTCTAGCTTGACCACAACCCACACCTGCATTAGTTCACTTGATCGTTATAATCTCATTTGACCTTTTCAAAAACCTTATGCTATAGTTAGAGCAGGTCATTACCAGAGGAACAAATAGTTCATATAGTCCATATTTCTATCTATAACTCTACAGGAGTTTCAAAGGTCTAAAACAAGTCTCCTAACATAAAATACTTAAAACAGCATACAATGTTTCTCAGACAACTGGTCCACTGGAGTTTGCAGAGACTTGAAAATCAGAACTTTCCAAACACTACATAATTCTTTCATAAAAAGATACCTTTTTGCTTCAGGTTTGTATGGCATATTCACTGTGTCATTCTTCAAATACTAAAATTGCAATGATCCTCCAGATTCAGTTGGGCATCTGGGGAGCAAAGGAAGATCCTATCTGAAAAGTTCCCAAATCATCTGGGGACAGAAGCTCTGTGTGCTAACCAGAGCTAGTAATCAGTATATAGATCCTGTCAAAAACAGAAAGCAGCGTAAGGAGAGAATTCTGGAGAAAAACCAGAATGAAACAATAATAACAGAATCTAAGCAGCAAGATCAGTTTCAAAGAGTCTGATACCAAGACAATGACAACGAACTTTTATAAAGTGCTTTGAGTTCATATGCATTAGCTTAAGTAACGATAAGATGCAGGTGCTACTATCTTCATTTTACAGTTGAAAACTGAATTTCAGAGAGGTTGAGTGACACCTAATGAGGAATAGGATTATCATTTTGCCAGATTATATTCCCTTTGCATCATTCAGTGTTCTTTGGGCATGTATATTTTTTTCCACCCTGCCCTATGTGGTTGGCCTTGCTCTAATTTTCACACAACTGGATAGACCCCAGGAACCACTCAAATTGTTCACTATTGAAATAGTTGGCTGTGAGTAAACTATTTTTTCTTTGAATCTAATCCTTAGAAATTCCTTGTTACCCATTTCTATTTTTCCCTTTTATTCTCTTCAAAGACTTTTTTTGTCAGCACTGTCATTCCTGTGCTTTTGAAATGCCAGTTGATAAAATGCCAAAGTACATTTCTATATTCTTATTTCTATAAGTTTGAAGCCATATCATGAGCATTTCCAAAGTCCTCTCTACAATTCAGAGATCTCTGGATAAGATAGTTTTAAGATACCATAATGTACTTCAAGGATCTCTAACTTAATTAGTATTTTCTAATAGTTTATCTTAGTCATCATGAGTTGAAATGGCTGAAAAATAAAACCAATTATCTCATGGCCAAGCTTCTGATAATGAGACTCTCAAAATGTAGCCAGATTGGCTTTTGGACAAAAGACATATAGTCCATTACCATATCAAAACTCATGGATTTTTTTATATTGCTAGGAGCTGCCACATTGTATGTTCAACTAATATAGCTTTCAAGAATCAATCAACCAGCTAGTACTAAGTGCATACTATGTGCCAGACACAGGCTAGGGACTGGAGAGACAAGTGTAATAAAACAATCCTTGCTCAAAATAAACTTACGTTGTAATAAGGGAAACAATAATGTAAATAATTATAGACAGAATAAATAAATGAATACAAAAGAGTCTGAGAGGAAGTAAAGCAATAGTTAAGAAGATCAGGAAAGTATTTAAATATAAAATAAACCTGGAGCTGTACCTTGAATGAAAACAGAGTTTCTAAGAGGAGGGAGTGAAATCCAGAAACACTGGACAATCAGTGCAAAGGTACAGATTGAAGGTGTAATATCACATTAGAATAAGAGAGGCATGCCAGTTTCCCTAGACCCTATGATGTATCAAAGTAAAGTTGTAGGAGAGAAGTTTTGAAATGTGTTTTAGGGAGAAAAGTGCCTATAGCTCACTGACTGGACCTTGAAAAGCTCTTCAAAGGTTAATAAAGTCATACTTAGTCTTATTAAAATAACAAAGAATTTTTCTATAGTATGTAGCACATTTAAAACTCCTTTTTGAAATGATACAAAGAAATAATGGAAGAAAGCACTTGCCCGTTATTTTAAAATGATGGATACTTACAAGAAGGTAAACTTCAAGACAAAGGATGTGTGAAAGCTTTCTTTGTGCCTACCTTGCTCTTTCCCACCATCACTCTCTTTAGTTCCGGCTTTCCTTTTGCTGGGAGAGGGCCTACATTATCTCATTGTCCCAATAAATCCTGTGCAATATTAATAGACTAATGTTGTTACAGTACTTCTCTGATCAACGTTCAGAATCCATCAGTATATCACAGAATGGCAGAATGTCCAATTTAGAAGGTATATTTGAGCTCAAACAAGTTTTCCAATGTTTCTATGAACAATTTGTATTTTCATGTGTTTACAATACAATAATATTTCATTAGGTTTTCATGCCACAAAATGTTAAATCCATTTACTAATTATGAACCTACTTTTCTTCCAAGTCTTACATTTACAGAAAGTACAGCTATAAATATTTTTAAATATATGGAATTTTTCCCTTTGTCTCTGATTTCCTTTACCTAGTAGTAATACCACTGGCTCAAAGAGTATGTAGAGTTTGGTAATGTTTTTGGTATAATTTTAAATAATTTTCCAGATTAGTTGGACACAGGTCCACAATACTCTCTCCAATATTTACCATATTTTATTGTTTATTATCTTTGGCAATCTTCTGGGTATGAGGTGAAACCTCAGATACATGTAAGTTGATTTTTCTCTTATTGTTAATAATTTAGAGCCCTTTTTCCTGAGGTTTTTTGATAGGTTGCATTTCCTCTTTTAAAATCTACTTAATTTTTCTTCTGTTTTTATTCCTAGGGGAATGACTCTTGATCTGATATAGTTGTATCAATTTTCTATATATTTTGAATATCAAAACTTTAGTGGAGATGCTTTTTTTCCACATTTTTCTCAATTTGCTTCTATTTTAAATCTAGGTGCTTTGATTTTGTGCAAAAATATCAATTTTATTTAATCATTATCTGAGCCTAGTTTGATTTTTTTTCCTTTAAGAGTTCAATTTCTATTTCTGAGATTAAATTGATCAGATAGTCTAGTTCTGCCTTTATTAATCAGGATTTGTATATTTCTGTAAATATTCATTAATTTAATTTGCTTTCAGTTTGTTGCTATATAATTGAATAAAATTATTTTAATTATTTCCTTTTTATCTCTTCTAAATTTCCTTTTATATTTTGACTATTTAATTTTCCTATCTCCTTGTTTAAAGAAATTAGCCAATGGTTTAAAAATTTTATTAGTCTTTTTAGAAACTGGATTTGGTTTTATTAACCTAATTATTTTTATCAGTTTTGTTTAATTATGTTTTGATCTTCAGAAATTTATGTTTTATAGTAAAGCAAGAGATTTAGCTGTAATTGGTTGGTTTTCTAGTTCTTTTTCCAACTTGCATGCTCCTTTGATTGATCTATTCTTCTTCTCCTGTGTGGATAAAAGTATTCAGAGATATAGATTTTTCTCTAAAGACAATTTGGCCCCATCCCAAAAGTTTTGGCATATTGTTTAACTATTATGATTTTGTCTGCTTAAAATTATTTATTGTGCCTGTGATTTGCTTTTAACCCACTTAATCTTAAGTTTATATTATATAGTATGCATTTAAGCTTGAATCATTTTTCAAGCTCCCTTTATCAATTACAATCTGCATCAAGTGGTGTTCAATAAAAGATGTGTTTGATATTTCTACTTTTATACAACTTTGCCCAGCACATGACCAATTTTTTAAAGGTTCCATGCAAATACGTTGAATGTGCATATTCCTCATAATTCCTGGAAAATAATTCATACAGTTCTAGAATGTGTGTATATATATGGGAAGGAAAGGAAAAAACATTAATAATTTATAATCAAAACTAATCCCAAAATTTAACCTTTCTCTCTTCTCTACCTAGCCTAGAATATAATGGAACAGTATGCTGTCATGAGAAATTATGAAAAACAAGGATTTAGTAATTCATTTCTTTAGAAATAAGATTCCCTATCTACTTCATTTGACAGATAAGAAACTGAGACCAAGAGAGGGCAAGTGACTTATCACATATATATTAAGTGACACAAGAGAGATTTGAATACAGGTCATCTGAGTCCCAATTTGAATAATAGCCATCAGTGTGAGTGGGATGAATTAATATGTTCTTTACCAAAATAAATGCCTGAAACACAATATTCACACAGTTTTCAATGGGATGTGGGGGATGTGGTTGGAGGGAAAATAAATATTAATTTTAAAACTAAAAATGAAACTATTAAAATGGGAAAAAAAGAATCAATACAAAATTACAAATAATAAGTTGGTTGGGTAGTTCATTTTGTATACACACTAGCTTATTTAGGCATATCCTCCTTCTCTCTTATAGTAATGATGTCTCTTTGTGTCTTCAGGTTCTCAAGAGTTTGTCATCACTTCTGAACTGACTTTTTCCTGTCAAATTTTGACCCATAGAGTTCTACAGATATCTTCTCTGAACGATTTGAAATCTATTCCCAAAAAATCTAAATCGCATATTAAAATACGCCTTTTCCTTCTCTATACATATTCTAAGATAGAGTAACATGTATTGAGTGTGGCATTTTGGGAAGGACATGGTATAGTTTAAAAACATTCTGACAAGGGCAACCAAGAGGATGAAGGTCATGCCCTTTGACGATCTATTGAAAGATTGTAAGATACATGTATGTAAAATATATATAATATGCAAAATATATAATATTTATATATATATATATACATATATGAGGAGGGATAATTCAGAGAGCAACAAGTATTTAATAGACTTTTATGTGGAATGTGCTTTGGACTTATTCTATGTGGTCCCAAAGGGAAGAACTAGGAGCAATGAGTAGAAGATATATCCGAGGAAAATTCTGAATAATTAGCTCTTCCCAAAACTGAAGTAGGCACCTCAAAAAATAGTGACATCCCTTGCATTGAACAATCTCAAGAAAAGGCTAGATGACCCACCCCTGTACCTTTTGAAGAATGTCATTAAACCTTTGATTTATTTCAGAAAGAGCTCCAGCAGAGATAAGATCATAGCTGTCGCATTTCTGTCTATATTGTGAATCTCCATTTCCTTTTCAAGTTAATTCAAGCAAGTACATAGTCTATGAAAGGCCCTGTGCTTAGTACTAGAGTTACAAAGACAAAATTAAAGCCAGTCTCTGCCTTCAAATAGCTTACACTCCTCCGGCACCTATATCATTTAAAGTGGTAACAAAGTGTTTTAAGGAGGGACAGAATAGTTATAACTACATGGCTAAGGAAAAGTTCTTGTAGGAACTTACATCTGAAACAACCCTTGAAAGAAAATAAGATTATTCAGACGTGGAGGTGATGAGAAAGGGCATTTCAGGAATAGGGATCAGTCTGTTCAAAGGCTACATAGGACAGAAGCAGAATATTACATCTCAGTAGACAAGTAGAGCTGGAAAGAGGAAGAGTGTGAAGGAGATTTTCATGAAATAAGTCTAGAAAAGTTGACTGGAGACAGATTGGGAATGGCTTTAAATAGCAAGGTAAGTAGTTTGTATTTTATGATAGAGGCAATTGGGAGCAACAAAAGAGTCTTGAAAAGGGAAGTAAAGTAGTCAGAAATGTCCTTTGGGGATATTATTTTGACAGCTTGTGAAGGATAGATCAGAAAGAGAGGAGGCAGGAATCAGGAAAATAAGTTGGAAGTCTATTTTAATAGTTTAGTTGAAAGGTGATGACAGCCAGAATTAGGGCAGTCTATGTGTGAGTGGACAAAAAGGGCAGATAAGAAATACTGCAAAATTATAATCAACACAACTTGGCAACTGATTAGATACGGAGTAGGAGACAGGGATCGGAGATGACTCTGGCACTGAGAACCTAAGTGAATAGAAAGTTGGCAGTACCATCAATAAAACCATGGAAATTGGAAGGAAAGGAGTATTGAAAGGAAAAGAAAATTAGTTCTGCTTTGAGCATTGTGGGTCTGAGATTCACTTGGAATATCCAGGTAGAGCATCCTAGTGAACAGTTAGGAATGGAAGAATAGAGAGTGGGGGTAAACCTGGAGATTTTTGTATAGAATTTTGGAGCTATTTTGAAAGAGATAACCTGCAGGGATTATGATGAGAGGAAAAAGAAATGTCTACCTCCATAGTAAGAAGTTAAAAGAGGGGTAATGGTCTAACAAAGAGAACTGAGAAGAAACTGTCAAGAAGTGGTGGAAGAGAGTACATAACACTTTTAGTGCTCTCTATATAATAAACATTTAAGAAAAAAATGTTGGCTTGGATTGATTTGAGTTAAATTAAACTCAAGGAATCCTATGATCTGACTTAAATCTTCTTGGGAATCTTATTTCATGTTCATCGCTCTTGCGTTCCTGTTCCAGATCACCATTTGCTATCACCAAAATGGATTTAATACTTTCCCACCTTCATGCCTTTGCCTATAGCTAATGACAATGATAATGACATCAATGATAATATAATAATTAATGATACAAATTAGCCTTTATGTAGTCCTTACAATGTAGCAGGCACCGTGCTAAGCACTTTACAAATATTATTTCATTTGATCCTGACAAATGAAAAGTATGTGCTGTTATAATTCTCATTTTACAGTTGAGGAAACTGAGGCTAACGAAGGCTAAGTGATTTGCCCAGGGTTAAACAGCTAATAAGTGTTTGAGGCCATATTGGAAGTCTTCCTGATTCCAGGCTCATCACACCATATCCACTACACCACCTTCCTATGCCTGTTACATCTCTTCTCCTGCCATAAAATTCTCCTCCATGTTCTCTCCCTGCCCCATTACCGTTATCTTCATCTGTTAAAATGCTGCCTTTAAGGTTCAACTGGAATGCCATCTCCATGAAACCTCTGATTTCCCTGGCCATTAATAGCCTCTTTGGTCTCTGAATTCTCATAGCATTGTGTTTACACCTTCTAAAAGTACTTACCATGTCCTTGAGAAACACTGTAGTAAGTTGTAGAATCTTAAAGGGCAGATATTTGCCTTAGAAGCAGCTCTGGTGTTTCACATGGTAGAAAAGTCACTTAATCCTTTTGACCCTCAGTTTTTCTTTTGTAAAATGGGAATTATGTACTGTACCTTTCTCATCTCTACCTTAATTACGAGGGCCATGTCTTTGGAAAGAGGCTCATGTATCATAGAGAGATTTACCTTGCCTGCTTCCAGCTAGTGCTGAAGGAATCTGACCCTTTGGATGAGATGAAGCAGGAAGAGTTACTGATTCCACAAAAAGGAAGGATCTACCCTCAGCTGCTCTTTTACAAATTGTGTTGGGACAATTAGAGCATTTCCATAAGGGTTGATGGAAGAGGATGCATTTCTCTCAGCTCTGGCTGCATAGCAAGTGAAAGCAAGTGCTAGCTAAAACACATATCCTCATTGGAAAAGCCTAAAGCTCCTTCTCAGAGTCCTAGCTGCCTTTTCTGCTTTGTGCTTCTTTGTCTCATCATGGGTGACTGGTCAACAATGAAATTGACTTAGTCTTGTGAGTTTGGGAAGTACTGTAATACTGATTCCCTTGGTCAGAGCTTACTGGGGCTAGGAGAACTTCTACATCAAAAAATGATACCATCAGCTAGAGAAGGTGTTCTACAGAAGTCCTGGAGGGAATTCTTTGAACAATAATGCATAGTTGAGAGAAACTACAAAATGCCTAACAGTCTTGCCCAGTACTTTACATTTTGATGGCTTTAAAGCTAAACTTCCCAGGAGAAAATTATAGTAGCTATTACTGCTGGTTGTTTTAAATCTCTGTTAGTATAAGCTTGTGAAAATCTTTTGTGCTAGACATTTCTTCTATATGTGGAAAATAAATAGCTGTCCCATACCTGATTCTTACTATATCCTGACTATAGAGTCATGATATATATGTTATATATGTATATATATATATATGTGTGTGTGTGTGTGTGTGTGTGTGTGTGTGTGTGTGTGTGTGTACAGATATATGGTGGACATATATGCACACATATAAATATATACATGTGTTAACACCCATATCTGTCTATCAGTCTATCTATCTGTCTGTCTATCTATCTATCTACATATAGGTATATGTAAGCAGCCAGGGTGCTCAGTGGATAGAGTTTTGGACTTGGACTTGGAATCAAATCACGAAGACCTCTATTAATCACTTCTTCAGACACTTAATAGCTGTGTATTCCTGGTCAAGTCACTTAATTTGTCTTAGCTTTCGTCTCTGTAAAGTGAGGTTAAAATGGGGCTTACTTATCTCGCAGAGTTGTTGTAAGGATCAAATGAGGTAAGACATGTAAATTGCTTTAAAATACTATATAAATGATAGGTATTGTGATTACTGTCAACATCATCATCATCATCACTGTCATCATCATCATAATTCCATAGGGTCAAATCCTGCCTCTGTCACATATTGGTTATGTGACCTTGGGCGATTCACCTAACCTTTCAGTGACCCAGGGATCTCCTCAAGACTGAAAACTGAATGCTAATTGCTAATCCTCACTGCCAGAGGGCATTTTCTTAATAGGAGTTCCCTATGGCAATGAAATCATGGGCCAAAATTAAGTCAATATTTAGCATTTGGTTATATTTAGTGATTGCTATCCAATTAGAGGAACCACAACATCACATTAAAAGGTCTCCATCCTCATCTACAACTCCGGTTCCCTTCACAGGTGGTGACTCATCTCGCCCTCCACCAAAAAGGCAAGATTCCCCTCAGCTGTCACTCTGCAGATTTTGTGAAATTATCTGGTCAGAAATTATTTCAGGGTTCTGCTTCACTTATACTCACCCAAACTCAGTGGGCCCCTTTCTTGCTCAGAATATGAATTGTCTTGAAAACAACTTTAAAAATCTCATTTAACTTGTCAGTTATTTAATTCACTTTTGTCCTCTCAACTTGACAGGAGCAATCTGTTTTTCTTCTTTTTCCTCCCGGTGACATCTTCTGATATTCATGCACAGCAGTGATCATCTTCTGTTTGGGTTTCCCAGTGCTAAAATACGGAAAAGCCATTTGTCATGAAACTAAAAAGAAAATCAGGGTCTGTTTATATTCCTGTTGGATCAAATTGTAAACTCCTCGAGGGCAACAATCATGTTTTTACATCTATGAATCCCATGCAATGCCTAGCACAGAGTTTAGATGAAATGTGAACTGAAATGCTATATAAACAATAAAACATGATTTTTAAAAAATAATTTAAAACTATGACTACACTAGTGTGGGAGAATGTTTTGCTTGGAAATCCCTTCTACTGATGCAGATCAACAATTTGCCTATAACTTACAATCTTTGAGTCTGACAACTGGTCAGAAGTAGAATTTTAACCTAGATCTCTCTGGCTCAAAGGCTGCCCATTTATGTGCCATAGTCCAGATCTACTCACTACATAAATGTGAGAAATGTTTTTAACTGTTGTTGTTATATCTAGCAGATGCACAATAAGTGTACAGTGAACATAAACCTACATATTGACCAATTCTGATGTCTCAGGTAGTGGCTCAGGTCATTTTCCACATATTCTTTTCACACACTGATGACCCAAAGTTCTCAGTATAAAAAAGAACTTCCTAACATATATATATTTTGTGAAAGGGGACTAGACAGCCTCATAAAGTAGTATATTCTCAATCACTGAGGGGATTTACGCAGAGGCTAGCTACTAACTTGTCAGGGATGTTATAAAAGGCATTCATATTATGTCAGAGGTCAGATCACATCCAGCTCTGAGATTCTATGTTCCTAAGCAGTTTCAGTTATCTCCTGTGCTACAAGTTTTGTCCACAATATCAATTCTTAGGATAAGAAAAAGAAAAGAAAATCAAGCATTACTAAAATAGTTTGGGGTATTTTTATTTGTTTGTTTTTGTTTTCAATCACCATATCCAATTCAGGGAGACCAGTTGGTTTAGGAAAACAGAATAGTTCCAAGAGAATGCTGGAATTGAACAATATATGATATTTAGGAACATAGCAAAATAGCTAAATGATAATGATGGTTATGCTTACTCAAGAGCAACGAAGTTGCGCAGAAGATAGAATGCTAGGTCCAAAGTCAAGAAGACTTGCGTTCATGAATTCAAATCTGGCCTTGGACACTTACTAGTTTTGTGACCACAGGTAAGTTACTTGGCATTGTTTACTTCAGTTTTCTCATCTATAAAATAAAATAGAGAAGGAAGTGGCAAACTACACCAGTATCTTTGCCAAAAAAACCCTAAAACGGGTCACAAAGAAGAGTCAGAGACAACTGAACCACAACATGCTTATTTTTGTTTTAAGATATTGGGTTAAGGGAGGCGGAGCCAAGATGGCGGAGTAGAAAGACTCACATTTGCTAGCTCTGAATCCACAGCCCATAGATTCCCTGTAAAAAGAACTCCTGACAAATTCTGGAACAGTGGAAGCCACGCAGCAACACAGTGAAGGAGATTTCCG
>CM053773.1:81209363-81252271 GCA_028658325.1 Potorous gilbertii | reverse complement strand
TTGCTACTAGGAAATAAGAAATACAGATAATGGGGAATAGAAAGTTATCTGGCCCTACAGGACAAAAGAGAAGATGGGGTAAGGGAAGGGAGGGATGATAGAAGAGAGGGCAGATTGGTGATATGGGTAATTAGAATGTCCAGTGTAAAAATAAAAAAAATAAAAAATAAAAAAAGATATTGGGTTAAGAAGAAGACATTTTCAGGCCTCTTTGAACACGTGAGGCTGTCCATTTTGACCAGAGCAGATTTCTGGGTGGAAATAATGGATTCATTTCCTAATATTAACTAAGTGTTAGGTGTTTTCAATTTTGTTGGAAGCATTTGTTCATACCACAAGATTATTTTGACTCCCAAACGAGTCTTCCTTTAATATATGCCTGCAGTCTTTTCTCTCCTGACAGTATTTTGTTTTATGTCTCTCTGATATATTGATTGCATATTATGTGTCATGCCTCTATAATAGTATTTAAGCTCTGTGAAGGGAGGAAACATGGCTGAGATAAACTTTGAATCTCCTTAGCAATGTTCTTCACCTAAGTTTTCTAACAAGTACTTGTTAACTCTCAATTCATCCCACAATATAGTAACAGTGGAAAAAATATTAGGTCAGAGCACCTCGTTCTGAACCTATTGCTTATTACTTTTTGGTCAAGTCACTTATCAGTTTTCCTATTTTTTAGTAAGTTGAAGTTGGAACTATTTGACCTCTGAGATCCTAGTAAAAATGTAAAAATAGATCCTGTCCTAGTAAAAATTACAAAATAACCCATTCAAAAAATGGATGGCCTTGTCTATTTGTTAGATATGGTTTTAAAACCAGCGCAAATACAGAGAATGGCATAGGTTGTAATACTCTTTAATATGTCCTGTGGATTTGTAATGTTTACTATCTTACAAATTTATGTGTCCTCAGATAAGAATCTTGCCTATGGCAGGCTGCTCCAGCTTTCTGTATGGAAACTTCCTATTTAATGTAGGTGTTCTTAATAGCTGCTTAATTAGTAAACTGGCAATTGCACTAGACTCCTGGATCCCTGAGTAAGAATGCTATTCTGACAGTAAAGTTGCATCTGTCACACTATTGTCTGCACTGCACCCTATCTCCTTGCCATATTTGCATTATTGGATTTGGGCATATTTCATCCCACTGTTTGCTTTGTTCATGAGAACTTTTTTTCTTCTACCCCTTCTATTTAATGTCAGCATCTCCCCATTCTCTCTTAGCTGCAACTCTTCCACAAGGCTCTCCTTCATCTGTCTCCACTATCTTTCTCTTCAAGAAGCTTTCTTCAATATGTGACCTAACACAGCTCAGTAAATTGGGCAGGAGTCAGTTGGAAGCACAACTGTTCCCTGACCTAGTGGAACTTAACATTTCAGCTGATCAAAACCCTCCATTGTTACTGGCTTAAAGGGCTAGGGCCAAATTGAGATCTGCTATCCATGCACTGTGACATCATTCCACTTATAAATCCTATTAATTTTTAGGAGGCTGCATGGATTTATATAGCTTGGCTTAACTATATCACAGAAGTCTTCCAATTTTCCTTTTAGTCTTAGAATTGAAAAGTTTCTCTATTCATCAAGGAACCACATATGGTACAATTACTTTTTGTAAATCTATAGACCTTTATACTTAAGTAAGTTTTCAGTGTTGTGTTTTTGTTGACATGTTTGCCTACTAGTATGAGAAAGATTTCCAGTTTGTGATTAAATTCTGAGGACATTTACTACTATAGGGCAATGGTGATGGCTTCCAAATGAGCTAATTTCCTTAATAAACATTAGCCAAATGAAGTATTCTAAAATCCCAGAAAACACCCTTAGGGGAAAAAAACAATGAAGAATAGTTTGTTCCTTCTTTGAGAACCAATAAAAAAAAACTGCCTCTTAGGCACTGAACAGTGTTTGGTTGAATGATGATTCAGGACACAGAATTGGCGTTATCCTGGACAACAAAGGTTAAAAGCTGAAGAAATTGCTTAGATTTTCATTCAATTTTATCTCCATATTCTCAAGTGCCATGTCATAGCTTGGTCACTTGACAAATTTATTCAATAGATATATCAGTGAACTGACTTGAATCACAGTAAATCTTGTATTTTTTTTCCTGTTTAGCCAAAAATACAGTGGTTGGTATCTTTTTCAAAATCTAAAACATAAAAGTTTCAAGTGCTATGTTGCTTGATCTCTGTTTCATCAACAAAATACATTCTACCAAGCTCTGGGACCTTGTTGATGTTAAATATCGGACTTTGCAGGCTTTATTTCAGGGCTGTCAATTTTTCATGAGGCTTCAAAGAGAAACATATTTTTCCAAAATTTAAATAAGGAAATACTTGTATTTCCCTTCACTCTTATTTACAACTGTGGTTTCCATTCATTTCCTTAATGTGATGACACATCCATTCTCTTATTTAATCATATATCCTTTTCTTTTTGTAGAAGGCTGAGTGATAATTGTATGTTGCATGTGGTATCCAAATTCCTTACTACTTTTAACCATTCAAGAGAATGAATGAAATTCTTTCCTGATTTTGACAAGTATGGAACCTGAACTCAACTGTTCATCCAGGGTATAGGGAAAAGATGAAACTGAACCCTACCTATCAAATAATGTATTTGCTGCTGTATTTTCAGACTTGTCAATAGAAGGTTCCATATGATGAATCCAGAGAGGTACTTCTTCATAGTCAACAATGGTTCATAATGAAGCACATATCTTGAGATTAGATATAAATCCCTTAGATGACAATATTAAAACAATGATGAAACCTTAAGTATGAAATTGGATACAACTGGCTTCTAATGCAACCCCAATGTACTTTAAAAATATGGATAGCAGTGAGTACAATGGAGGTAGTGGGGACAATCATCAGATCACAATATCATCGATTTATAGCTAGAAAGGAGTTTAAAGCCCATATTTCATTTTCTCATGAGATGAGAAAACTGAAGAGTAGCAAGGCAAAATGACTTCCCCAAGATCACCTAATTGCCTCTGATATGATGCATGAAAACAGAAACTTTGCTCCCTTGAAGCAACTCTTTAAGTAACTTCCCAGGAGTTTCCTGTACCAACAAAATTACATATCTAATCAAAATATTTTTATATCTTCTTGTGATATGACACAACTACATCTTAAATGTAAGGATGA
The DNA here is from genome assembly GCA_028658325.1 of Potorous gilbertii. Taxonomy (NCBI): domain Eukaryota; kingdom Metazoa; phylum Chordata; class Mammalia; order Diprotodontia; family Potoroidae; genus Potorous; species Potorous gilbertii. The sequence continues at coordinate 81,249,111 of CM053773.1, read as the reverse complement.
TTTAAAAAAACCAACAGGCCTCAACTGGAGGACCAGAAAATATAGTCCTTTTTCATTTAGGTCATCAGCTCATTTTTTTCTTTCTCCCTAGATAAGTTTGAATCTACCAACTGGACTTTCAAGCATGATCTGGTAGGAATACTTACCCTTGAGCTTCATGATGCCAATCACACTTATTCCAAGGCCCTTCCAACTTAACTGGAGCATTGCATTTTTCTTCTCTGATTGTAAAATAAGGGCAATTGGAAAGGATTCTCTTTAAGATCTAGCTATATTCAATGCCCCTAACTACCTATATACTGAAACACAGAGGGAAAAATTGAGATAAATCAAAATTCAGAGATTTTCTGTGCTAAAGATGTATTCTTCTCTGGGTGATACGTCAGAGGTAGGGGGCAGATTTTATGTAACACTTCTAAAACAAGTTACATGGACCCTTTGAAAAGAGATGTCGATCTGACACTGAGCGTCGAAAGAGAGGTTAGATTGAACAATGTCAGTCAGTCAACAAGCATTTATTAAGCACTTACTAAATTTATTAAGTATTTACTACCTACAAGGCACTGGGCTAAGTTCTTGGGATAGCATTGTTCTCAAATAGTAGACAGACTTTGTTCCCTTTTAACTTTTGCTGATTTATGATATGTCTGAGAAGGAAGAAAATAACTGCTCTTTAATTGCAGGTCTTGCAAATGACAAAAAAGGTGAAAAGATGAGTGAACTGAAAATTGGCAGTTGTTTAGTAAGTGAGGTGTGGGAAGAAATTAGGAAACCCTTCAGTGGTCAAAGAGGACCAATATGTCTTTAAACAACTGACATTTCTCTCAAGGATGATATTATTATGGGTACAAGAAGGATAACCTTTCCTCCATGATCCATATGGAAGGGCCGTCAACGAAAATGATCACTAAACATCCTAAATACTAATTTTATTTCTTTGAACAGCCTCTTCAAACTTTGAAGCTGTTAAGAAGCTTCCTAAAATAAACCTTCCATCATCTCCAGTTAACACTTTTGTCTGAGGAGGGAAATATATATATATATATATATATATATATATATATTTTTTTTTTCAGTTAAAAAAATCAGAACTACTGCAGACTCAAGAAGCATCTCTATAGTAAGTCCTTGCAAACAGCAACATAAGTCCCCATGCAAATCCACTTCTGTCAGCTATGTCAAAGATGCCAAAAAAACAGGCACAATAAATATACAGTACATAGATAAAAAAGAGCAATGATGTCACGCTTCAGGATTTATAAGTCTCTCCAATCCTTACTTACAACTTGGACAATGCAAAGACCAAATACTCCCTATAAGTGTGTCTATGTACTACAGGAACATGGAACAAAAGACAAAAAAAAACCAGAATGAATAGGACAGGTGAGGCTGGGAAAAGAGAGGGGGGGAAATGGAGGTGAGGGAAGAGGAGAGGAGGGGAAAGGAAAAGAAAGGAAAGAAGAGGAGAGGAGAGGTTATTGATGAAGAGAAGAATCTATTTGGAAAAGAAACAATCTCTAGATAAGTGTTATCCATTATGTATTGCTTTCCCAAGGAATGAGCTTTCAAAAAGGAAAAGTAGTGGTTAGATTTACCATCTGGTAGATTCCCTTTGCTGTCATACAGGAGCATCATATGAGCATTATTTACATTATTTCATAATGTGTTACTTGCACTGTGCCAAGATTAGTGATTTTGAGCCTGGACACTTGGCAATAGTGATGCTGCCCATGGTGAGATGGGGCCCCTCTCAGACATGGAGCCTTAGGGCTCCATCTCTCCTGATGCTCATGGAAATGCCATCCTTGGGTCTGTGACTAGGATGTAGCAGCATTGACCCGGTATCATGGCTAGTTTGGGCACTGCTCTGTTGCCAATCCTCTGGTTCAGCTGGCCACAATCTGATTACCCTCAGACCCCTCCTTCTGTGGAACACTTGCTAGGACTTTAAAGATGCCTGTCTCAAGAGAAGGGAGTGAAAGAAATGCTGGCCCACACAGCCTGACTATCCCTTCATGAACATCTATTGAAACTGATTGATCTAATGCCTTGCATCTGCCAAGCTGTCATTCAAACCAGGGGGATTTGGACAGAGACAAGGCAAGCATTGTAAAAAAATGAGTTTGTGATTTAGTTTATTGAGCTTGCCTTGAACTCCTAGGTACAGTTAAACGGAAAACCTTGTTTCCTGAAAAATAACTTTACTAAATGGGAAAATGCACTCTAGAAGAAACGAGTGGATTTTCCCCCTTGATTTGTGCCTGAAACGTAAGGGGGGAGGGGGGAATCCCAGCTGTCTGCTGCATTGTGTGAACATATACATGCATTTAAATTACTTATATCATTACTTACAGATGTAATTGTGAAATATGTTCTTTTTGCATTCAAAATTAGGGACTGAACAGATGGTGAAAGCTCAGTTTAAAGCAATATGTCCATTAAAATAACCCATACTGTTGGTGTTTAGTGTAACAACAGCATAGAGTTCATTACAGCAGGGTCCTTATAGCGAATGCTTATTCTACGAGGCAAGAGGAGCCAGAATAGCTCCCAACCACAGGTGATTCGTATTTGGACAGTTTTCCACTTTTCCTGCCACCCTGCTGACCACTAAGTAGTTGGCTTACAGAGTAGAGCCTCAGTTGTATCACTTAGTCTATTGCTATAGAATTGGAGTCAATAAAAAAGCTGACATCTACCAATGGTTTGCTCTTGTTTTCCTGTTTTTCTCTACCAGCCAGATGTGCTGAAATGTGTATTTCCAGATGCATCACCTCCAACTGTGTAATATTATTCCTATTGTAAGTAATTGTCTTGGTTAATGAGCTCTGGGGTCACACTCACAGGCTAATAGTTTAGGCGATGAATGTTCTCTATTGCTTGGGATCAGCAAGGCCCTGAGGACACCAGAGAGTATACCTAGGAATGGTCAGAGTTGCTTGGTTTCATTTGAACAAGGTAGACACCAGGTGTCACAGGTTTGCTATCTTTCCAGCCAATAAAATGTATCTGGGTGGAGTCAACTATTTCAAGTTCTTTCATCCACTAGTCGTTAAAGCTTAGTGTTCTTTTGAAGGAAGAAGAGTATGCATGCTATAAATCATAAATGTATAATTTCCATTTGTGGAATGGAGCCAGCAGCAGGGTGACTTGGAATGCAACAGCAAAGTATACAGGCACTGAAAACAGAGAAGGCAAAAGTGGTCAGTAAGAGATTCTTAATTAGTCTTGTCAAGGATCTCTGCTTTCTGATGCAGTTTAGTTATTGGAACTAGTGATTGTTCAAGTTTCATAGGCAGATCTCAGCTGAGCACCCAGCCTTCTATTACTAACTATTGATTAGTGGCACATAGGCAAATAAGAAGTAAAAGATCTTGGAAGATTTTGCAAAATAACAAAAGATATGGAGTAGACAAACAGTTTTGGCTTCTGTTGTTATTGTTTTGTGTTTGTAAGTGCCACACTAGAAACCCAGCACAAACACTAGGAACTGCACATGTGGCCTTGGACACAACTTTTATCCTCCTCCGGCCTCAGTTTTTTTCATCTATAAAATAAAGGGATTGGACTAGATGGCTTCTGGGTTCTCTTCTAGTTCTAAATCTATGAGCTTATGAACTCTCAGACCAAAACCAAGAAAGAATCAACCACATCCAACAGGAATCTAGCTAAAAGCAGCTTTCCCTTGGTAACAATGTGGGCAATTGACGATAGTTACAAGTCCACTTGAGAATGTTAAACCTAAAACTTTCCATGTCTGGAAGTATGGAAATAGATTAAATTCTTCCTAGCTTTATGCTATGTTAGCTTTCCTGCTGGAGGCATTCATTAACTCTGAATTTCACAAATACAAGCTGATTTCCTTGTTTCGGGAAAAGGTTAAAGTACTAGAGGAATGTTTCTTTAATCTCTGATTTATTAAAGAGGATGAAGCATTCTTAGACAGGATTAAATAATTCAAGAAGGAAGGCAGGAAATTTTTTTTAAAGTATTTTAGAAGGAAGAGAAGAAACAAAAATACACTCTTAGTGAATTGAGAAATGGGACATGGTGTAGAAGAGGAGAATGTTTGAACAAATAGAGCTATACAATATGTATGAAGCTCTCTCCACACAGGAAAGATCTAAACATTTGAGGAAGCAGCAGAATCCCATGGCCCATAGGAGGCACAAGAAGTCATATACATTAAACTCACAGGTCTTCATTCTCTTCATCCATAAAACATGGATAATGTCTACCTATCTCAATATCCCTTTCTCTAAGAATATTGATAAGATCAAATTATCAAAATAAAGTGAATTTTTGTCTAGTGGAAAGAGTATTGGATAAAGAAAAAGAAACTCTGGATATATATCCTAATTCTTCTACTTGTGAATCACCACAGGACTTCAATTTCCTGATCTGGGAAATGAATTCTTTGGACTAGAACTAGATGTTCTAGGTTCCCTTGCAATCCTTTGATCCTATAAGTATATAAATTTCACTCTTTATATTTTCTGTTGTTTCCCTCTGTAAATTGCATGTCCTTGAAAAAATATAACCACAAATAAGAGGATGAAAGTGAGAAATTATTGAACCTATTTCTGCAATTCATGAAGGTAATCTTTACATTTTTAAAAAATTTTATTTTTTTCCAATTACATGTAAAAATAATTTTAACATTTTTTTTAATTTTCAGTTCCAGCTTTTCTTCTTCCCTTTCCCAGCCTTTCTCCTTGAGAAGGAAAGTAATTTGATATAGGCTATAAATATACGGTCATGCAAACCATATTGGTTATCCTTCATTCTTGAAGAGGACCAAAATGACATTGCTACATTAGAATCAAGTTACAGTGTTTCCAACTGTGGCTGATCAGACCAACGTGAGCTCAGAATGCTCCATCACAGGTCAGGCACGAAAAGTCCATGTAATCATTTGGGATAGAGTCTCTAAATTTGCACATTTCTGTCTTTATTTTTTATCTGCTTCAATTCTGCATTGCTCATAGAGCACAACAACTTCTCTGATAAGGCCACCCCATGCTGAGCAGTCCTGTGGGTGTGTCTCTCATCATACCATCAATTACAAAGTGTATGTTTGACATTCAAACATGGTCAGAGTTGCACTCTCTGCAGTAAAGTTTGAATGCTTGGCAGTTTAGTTTGAGAAAGAACCTCAGTATCTGGTATCTTATCCTATCTGGGGATCTTCAGAATCTTCCTAAGACAGTTCAAATGGAAGCAATTCAGTTTCCTGGCATGGCACTGGAATACTGGTATCGAAGACATACAGCAATGAGGTCAGAACAATGTCTCCATAAATCTTCAATTTGATAGTCAGCCTAATACCTCCTCTCTCCCACACTTTCCTTTGGAGCCTCCCAAATGCTGAACTATCTCTGGCAATGCACATATAAACCTCATTATCAATGTATACATCCCTAGAAAATACACTGCCAGGGTAAGTGAATTTATCCAAACTTCTCCATTTGCTGTAACTGACAGTTCCACATGTGGATAGTGTGGGGCTAACTTGACAGAAAACCTGTGTTTTCTTGGTGTTAATTGTTAGGCCAAAATTATCACAAGCATCAAAGAATCAATCCATACTTTGTTGCATCTCAGAGGCTGATTGAGTAAACAATCATCTGCAAACAAATAAACAAAAATCATTCTCCAACATTCCCTCCACTTTAGTCTTGGCTTGTAACCTTTTCAAGTTGAGGAATTTGCCATCAGCATGGTAGCTGATGTGTTCATCCTCATTGAAGGCATTTGACGACGTGGCTGAAAGTATCATGCTAAAATGCATGAGAGCAAGTAAATAGCCTGGTTTCACTCCATTGGTGACTGGGAAAGTGTGAGAGCATCATCCACTATCCAGAACCTAGTCAACCATGCCATCATGAAATTGACAATGATGTACTTCTATGGACAACCAAATTATGACATAATTTTCCAGAAGCCCTTGCAACTAACAATATCAAAGGCCAAGGTCAGATCTACAAATATTATGTACTAATATTCTGTTCTGATCCTGGTATTTTTCCTGGAGTTGTCAGGCAACAAATACCCTACAAACTGTTCCCTGGCCCTTTATGAAGCCATACTGGCTCTCAGGTCAATGATCATTGTCCAGGTAAAGATAAGCCTATTAAGGAGAATCTTGCCAGCAATGAATGAGAGAGAAACCCCTGTGATTGTCACAGGACAATCTATTTCCTTCACCTTTATAGAGATGGACAATGGAGGCAACATTGAACTCCTGGGGGTCAACTTCCGCTTGCCATGTAACCCAGAAAATTTCACACAGCTTTTGCATGAGCAGTGGACACTGCTGAGAACACTATGGAAGTGTTCAGCTCATCTCTCCAGGATCTTGTCCTTATCACTAAACAACGTGACTCTATCAGCACTGGGTAGTTGAGATGCATCATAGGTCTTTGACCCATAAAGCTTCCAGGTCATCGTAAAAGGAATTTGGATTGTTACTATCAGCATATAACTGAATTTTATCCACCTTACTATTGAGCTAAAGATCCTGCATCTTTCTAAGCTTTGCTTGTATTTTATTTTTGATGGAATCAAATGCTGCCTTTGTAGAAATGGATGAACTATACTGGACAGATGAACTATATACTATTCATATAAATATGAACCATACCCATCATTTTTATCAAACCATTTTTGATGCTTGCAAGTGTTCTGACCCAGATGAGCAAATGCAATGCTGTATACTAAATCGCTGAAAGCTGCCCACTCCTTTTCTGCTCCAATATTTTCAGCTGTGTGTTGGCTCAATTTTCCCTCCAAGTTAACAACAAACTCTTCCTGCTCAGAGAAGTGCTCTAGAAGTTTTTGACACTAGTTTTCTATAGTCATTTTGCTTTTGGGCCTCTACTTTTGTTGAATGCAAATATTTAGGTTGGAAAGGATAAATCTATGATCAGTCCAGCACTATGCATCACCCATTGCCTTCATCACTCTCACATCCTGCCTCTTTTCCCTATAACCACATAGTCTATTAAATGTCAATATTTGCTGCAAGTGTATCCACAAAATTTTATTGCATTTAGGCAAACAGAAGACAGTGTTGCTGATAAGAAAGTCATGAGATGTACAAGTCTTTAATAGTGACACTTGTTGCTGTTTCCCACTCCATTCCTCCAAAGGATTCTCTGCCATGTCTAACAGTCTCAACCTACTCTAGTGTTCAAGTCACTGAAACTTGTAAACTTGTCCTCTTTTGGCACATTGATGATAAGAGTTTCCAGGCCTTCATAAAATTTTCTTTGATCTTACCTGGTTTTTTCATGGTGGGAACATAAGCACTAATGGTATGACATTTTCCTGGAAGTAGCAATCACATTGTCATGTCTATCATTCACTCCTTTTGTCAGACATACAAACATGTTGACTAGACTGGTTTTGATTCCAAAACCTACACCAGCTTCACAGTACTCCCCTTCACTGTGACTACTTCAGAAAAAAAAATATGTATCCAGCTCTGACTTCAATAAACTGGCCTTTATTTGCCAACCTTCGCTCACTCTGGGTTACTATTTTTTTGCAATGTCTGCTGAGTTCTCTCACAACAAGAGATGATCACTTTTTAGGTCTGCTGAATTTTGTCTTGTTGATAAATGTGTGCACATTCTATGTACTGATGGTGAGTGTAATTATCTTTGCAAAAGTTTTTGTATATTTTCTTGTGTTTTCACTACAGGATGAGATCCCCATCTGCTGTGGTTATCAGGCCAAGGTATGTAAGCACACATTTTAGGGAGCACCTTTTCTAGCCCCTTCCTCACACCAGCAGATGAGCAATGTCATATTTAAAAGTCTGTTCAGGAGTGCGTAACTAAGATGGTAGAGAGAAGCTAGAAAGTTGCTAAATTTTCCCCAGTTTTCATCAGAAACAACATTAAATCAAGACTCTAATAGAATTCTGAAGTGGTGGAAGCCACAAAAAGACAGAGTAAAACAAATTTCCAGACCAAGAAATCTTAGAAGGACTTCAGGAAAGATCTGTTGCAGTGAAAGGGGAGTGGAACCCAGAGCAGTCAATGTCTAGGCAAGCTAGTGGGAGGCTCTTAGCCACAGCATAGATAAGCAACCAAGGTCCCTCAGTTCTGACTCAGAAGGTCAACTGTGAAGCATCTATACCCAGTACAAAAGGCAAATTATCAGCTCTAGAACCTAGGGCACATCAAGCACAACTAGGACAAGTCATCCCAGCTCAGTAGTCCAGCCACCAGCACCTCAGGCCCCAGAGCAGAAAGTCAGTCACCAGGCCACTGGCCCCCAACGCAGAAGTTTGGGAAAGAGCCCTCTGTGTACCGAGAGCAGAGCTCAATTTAAAAAAAATGAGCAAAAAATGGAAAAGAAACCTGAACATAGAAAGCTACTATGGTGATGAGTGAGATCCAAACACAAGTTGAGAAGAGGACAACAATGTCATAATGCTTACATGAAAAACTTCAAAGGGGAATATGAATTGGTCTCAAACCCAAAAAATCTGCTTGGAGGACCTCAAAACTGATTTAAAAATCAAGAAAGATAGAAGAAATATTGGGAAAAGAAGTGAAAGTTATGCAAAAGAGAGTCAACAGCTTGGAAAAAGGACAGAATTTGACTGAAAAATATTTCTTAGAAATACAAGTGACCATACAGGGAAAAAAATCAACTAAAAATAACTCCTTAAAAAGCAGAATTGGTCAAATGGAGAAAGAGGTATAAAAGCTAACTGAAGAAAATAATTCACTAAAAATTAGAATTGGCAAGCAGAAGCTAATAACTCTATGAGACATAAAGAATCAGGCAAATGAATTTAAAAAAATGAAAAAAATAGAAGAAAATGTAAAATATCTTATTGAAAAAACAACTGACCTAGAAAATAGATCCAGGAAAAATAATTTAGGAATTATTTCACTTATCTGAAAGCCATAATCACACACAAAAAAAGTGTGGACAGCATCTTTCAAGAAATTATCTAGGAAAACTGCCCTGATATCCTAGAAACAAAGGGTAAAATAGTCATTGAAAGAATCTACCAATAACTTCCTTAAAGAGATCCCGAAATGAAAACTTCAAAGAATATTATAGCAAATTCCAGAATAATCAGGTCAAGGAGAAAATACTGCAAGCAACCAGAAACAAACAATTCAAATATCAAGGAATCACAGTCAGGATTGCACAGGATTTAGCAGCTTCAACCTTAAAGGATCAGAGAACTTGGAATAAAATATTCCAGAAATCAAAGAAGGTTGGATTACAAAGTTTCCTTCAAATACAAGACTCAAGAGAAGCATAAAATGTAAACAAAAAGAAAAAAAAAACAACTTGCTATTCAATAGGGCTAAACTATTTACATCCCTACATGGGGAAATGTACTTGTATCTTGAGAACTTTTTCTTCATTAGGATATTTAGAAGGGGTATACAAAGAAAGGAGATGCAGGTATAAGTTGACATTGATGTGATGATATAAAAAAATTAAGCGCTGAAAAAAATGGTTGTACTGGGAGAAGAAGAAAGGGGGAAGCGGAACAAGGTAAATTATATCATATGAGGAGGTGAAAAGGTCTATTACAGTATAGTAGATGGAAAGAACCTTACTCTCATTGGATTGGGATCAAGGAAGGAAAAATATACTCAGTTGGGTAGAAATTTATCTTATCCTATGGGGCTGAAGCCTTAAACCCAATACATTGTGGATCTCATTGATAGGACAACAATAGGTCCCTTTCCTGCCCAAACTCCATTTAATGGTTATTGTCAGACCCTCCTTGCTCAGAACAAATATCAATAGCAACTATTTCTCTTTTGGACAGCAACCCTGATATTTTTATCATTAAAGGGACCATCCCTTTATTTACTTCTTTTTTTTTGTTTTCTTTATATTTGAAATCAAACTTTTCTCTCCATCTCTCCCCTCCCCGCATCCTCAAGACAGCATGCATTCTGATTATCCCTTCCTCCAACCTGTAATCCCTTCTATCACCCTCCCTCCTGCTCTTATTCCATTCCTTTCTCTTTTCCTATAGGGCAAGATAGATTTCTATACCCCATTGCTTGTATATTTTATTTCCAAGTTGCATGTAAAAACAATTTTGAACATTCATTTTTAAACTTTTAGTTCCACATTCTCTCCCTTTCTCCCTCCCCAGCCACCTTCCTTGAGAAGGCAATAAATTCAATATAAGTTATATATATGTAGTCATGGAAAACACTTCCATAACAGTAATGTTGTGAAAGGTTAATCATATTTCCCACTATCCTGTCCCACCCTCCATTTATTCTATTTCTCCTTTGACCTGTCCCTTCCCAAAAGTGTTTATATCTGATTACCTCTTTCCCCAATCTGTTGTCCCTTCTATTATTCCCTGCCTCATAACTCCTTCCCCCCTACTTTCCTGTAGCATAAGATAGATTTCCATATCCAATTGAGTGTGCATGTTATTCCCTCCATAAGTCAAATCCAATGAGAGTAAGGCTAACTTATTCCCTCTCACCTCCCTCCTCTTCCCCTTCATTATAAAAACTCTTTCTTGCTCCTTATTTGTGAGATGATTTACTATATTCTACCTCTCCCTTTCTCTTTCTTGCAGTACATTCCTCTCAACACTTAATTTTATTTTTCAGATGTCATTTTTAGATATCATTTTTAGATAGTAGAATCTTTCATATTCAGCTCACCCTGTGTCCTCTGTCTATATCTAGCTGGCTAGCTGTCTGTCTATCTGTATGTATGTATGTATGCATGTATGTATTCCCTCCAACTACCTAACACTGAGAAAGGTCTCGAGTTACAAATAACATGTTTGCATGTAGGAATGTAAACAGTTCAGCTTTAATAAGTCCATTATGACTTCTCTTTCCTGTTTACCTTTCCATGCTTCTCTTGATTCTTACATTTGAAAGTCAAATTTTCCTTTCAGCTCTGGTCTTTTCATCAAGAATACTTGGAAGGCTTCTATTTCATTGAAATTCCATTTTTCCCATGAAATATTATACTCATTTTTGCTGAGTAGGTGATTCTTGCTTTTAATCCTACCTCTTTTGACTTCCTGAATATCATATTTCAATCTTTCCAATCCCTTAGTGTAGAAGCTGCTAAATCTTGTGTTATTCTGATTGTGTTTTCATGATATTTGAATGGTTTCTTTCTGGCTGCTTGTAATATTTTCTCCTTAACCTGGGAGCTCTGGAATTTGGCTACAATATTCCTAGGAGTTTTCCTTTTGGGATCTCTTTCAGGAGGAGATCAGTGAATTCATTCCATTTTTTTTTTTAATTTTACCCTCTGGTTCTAGAATACCAAGATAGTTTTCCTTAATAATTTTTTGAAAGATGATGTCTAGACTTTGTTTTTTGATCATGGCTTTCATGTAGCCTAATAATTTTTAAATTATTTCTTCTGGATCTATTTTCCAGGTCAGTGGTTTTTCCAATGAGATATGTCACATTGTTTGTGAATTTTTTCATTCTTTTTTTTTTGTTTTATAATTTCTTGATTTCTCCTAAAGTCATTAGCTTCAATTTGCCTCATCCTAATTTTTAAGAGATTATTTTTTTTGGTGAGCTTCTTGGACTTCCTTTTCCATTTGGCCAATTCTACTTTTCTGAGGTATTCTTCTCCTCATTAGATTTTGGACTTCTTTTGACATTTGGGTTAGACTATTTTTAAAAGTGTTATTTTCTTCAGCATTTTGTGAGTCTCCTTTAGCAAGTTGTTGATTTGTTTTTTGTTTTTTATGGTTTTCTTGCATCACTCTCCTTTCTATTACCAATTTTCCCTCTACTTCTCTTATTTGCTTTTCAAAATCCTTTTTGAGCTTTTCCATGACCTGAAACCAATTCATATTCTTTTGTTAGAAGCTTTTGATGTAAGAGCTTTAACTCTGTTGTCTTCTTCTGGTTTTATGTTTTGATCTTCCTTGTCAAAGTAAGTACCCTGTCACCAAGAAAGTAAGATTCTATAGCCCGTTTTTTCCACTATTTGCTCACTTTTCTAGCCAAATATTTGACTTTCGAGTTCTTTGTTAAGTGGAGGGTGTTCTGCCCCCAAGTTTCAGGGGTTTTGTGTAGCTATTTTCAGAGATATTTCCAGTGCCTTGTAAATTTTGAGTTCTTCCAAGGTGGTATGATCAAAGGAGAGTATTTACTCCCCTCCTGGCCTCTGCTGTGGTCTGTGAGCAACCATAATACTCTTTTCTGCCTTGGAAATTTGAGTAGGCTTCCCTCTTCATTGCTGCCACAAGCTCCTCTACACCAGTACTCCTCTTCACCCCAGGACTGTCACCCAGAACTGTGATCCAGAACCAAGCACAGGAAAAACAAGAGAATCCTGTCTCAGAGCCAACAAAGAGATCCATGCAATGGCCCTCTGCTCAACCATTCAATTCCCCCACTGTCTATAGACTGAGAGTTCCAGAAGAAGTCACTGCCCTGGGGTGGGGGCTGCTGGTTCTAGACCATGTTCCTCTCTCACCAAGGTGAGAGAGCTTTCCCACTGACCTTTGAAACTGTCTTTGGTGTTTGTGGTTCAAGAAGCCTGAAAACCATGGCACATTGATTCAGAACCTGAAGGCCTCCTCCAGCCCCATCTGTTCCATTATGGTCTGCACTAGACTGTGTTCCTCTCCCAGCCCACTGTAATAGACTCTTCCTGTCGACATTCCAGAATGTCTTGCTTGGGGTAAATTTGTTTCAGTCTGTCATTTTGTGGCTTCTGCAGCTCTAGAATTTGTTTAGAGTCATTTTTACAGTTATTTTGAGGGGTTTGGGGAAAGTCCAAGCAAGTCCCTGCTTTTACTCTGCCATCTTGTCTCCACCCCACTAAATCCCTTTATTTATTTCTTAAAGAGGCCTATTCACAGAATTGGGCATTTGCCTCACCCAAAGTGAGAACTAGAAAAGATCTTAGCTTAAAAAAATAAGGCCAAGGTCTCCTCCCACTGCATCCTGGGCCATCCCCAGTCAACCTAATTAATATCTCATCACTGGACCCAGATGACTCTGGAAAATAGTGAGGCTGGTGACTTTGCACAGCCCTGCCTCACTCAAATCAAATTCAATTGCAAGTCAAGTCATCATCAATTTGATGTCATGGCCCTTTTTAAGAACAAAAGAGAAACCATACATCACACAACCCAATAGGGAAGGAGAAGGGGAAAGGGGGAAAAAGGGAGGGGGGTACTGATAGAAGGGAAGGCAGATTGAGGAAAGTATGAGGGAGAAGCAAAATGTTGGTAAGGAAGGAAGGGATCAAGGGAGAGAGAAAAGTATAAATGAGAGAAATAGTAAGGAGAGAAATAAACAGCAATCATAACTGGACATGGGAATGGGATGAACTCTCTCATAAAATGAAAGAAGATAGCAGAGTAGATAAAAACTAGAATCCTACACTATGTGGGTTACATAAAAGAAATACATTTAAAGCACAGAGATACACACAGAGTAAAGGTAAAAGGCTGGAGCAGAAACAATTATGCTTCAGCTAAAGTAAAAAATTTTAAAAATGCCAGAACAGCAATCCTGATCTCATAAAAAGTAAAAGTAAATATAGATTTAATGAAAAGAGATAAGGAAGGAAACTACATCATGCTAAAAAGGTACTATAGACAATAAAGTAATATCAATACTAAATATATATGCACCAAGTGGTATAACATCCAAATTGTTAGAGATGTTAAGAGAGATACAGGAAAAAATATAGAGCAAAACTATACTAGAGGGGGACTTCAACATCCTCCTCTCAGAAAGGATAAGTCTAAACATAAAATAAACAACAAAAAAGTTAAGGATTTGAATATAATTTTTAAAAAGTTAGATATGATACATTTCTAGAAAAATGTAGATGGGGAAAGAAAGGAGTATACCTTTTTGTTTTCCTAGCAGTACATGGCACCAACACAAAAAATTGAGCAAGTATTAGGGCATAAAAACCTCACAATCAAATGCAGAAAGGCAAATGTTAGATGCATCCTTTTCAGATCATGATGCAATAAAAATTATATGTAACAAAGGGCCATGGAAAGATAGATTAAAAATTAGTTGAAAACTAAATAATCCAATGCTAAAGAGTGAGTGTGTCAAAAAACGAATCATAGACACAGTCAATAATTTCATCAAAGAGAATGACAATAATGAAACAAAATGCCAAAATTTATAGAATGTAGCCAAAGCGGTACTTAGGGGATATATCTTTAAATGCTTACATAAAAATAAATAAATCATAACTATTTCTTTATAGGACCAATAAAGCCCAGTAACAGGAGATAGAAAGATAAATTTTATTTAAAATAACTGTAGACAATACAAAATATTTAGGAGTCTGCCTGCCAAGAAAAACCCAGGAACTATGTGAACACAATTACAAAACACCTTTCACACAAATAAAATCAAATGTAAACAATTGGGAAAATATCAATTTCTCATGTGTAGGATAAGTTAACTTAATAAAAATGGCAATTCTACCAAAATTAATTTGGTTATTCAGTGCCATACCAATCAAAATGTGAAAACTATTTTATACAGCTGGAAAAAATGACAAAATATATCTGCATAAACAAAAGGTCCAGAATATCAAGAGAAAAAATGCAAAGGAAAGTGGCCTAGCTGTTTCATATCTAAAACTATGCCTTAAAGAAGCAATCATCCCAACTACTTGGTACTGGCTAAGAAATGTGGAATGGGTCAGGTACACAAGACATAGTAGTTAATAACTATAGTAGTCTACCATTTGATAAACCTAAAGCCTGGGATTAAGAACTCATTATTTGACAAAAACTACTGGGAAAACTGGAAAACATTATGGTAGAAAAAAGGCATTGACCAATGTCTCACACCATATCCCAAGATAATTTTAAAATGCGTAAACGATTTGGACATAGAGAGTGAGACCATAAGCAAATTAGGAGACCAAAGAATAGTTTACTTGTCAGCTATATGGAGGGGTGGAAGAATTTATGACCAAACAACAGATAGAGAACATTATGAGATGCAAAATGAATAATTTTGATTATATTCAATAAAAAAAAGCTTTTGCACAAACAAAACCAGTGCAACCAAGATTAGAAGAAAAGTATACAGCTGGGAAACAATTCTTATAGCAATGTTTTTGATAAAGTACTTGTTTATCAAATATTTGGAGGACTGAATCAAATTTATGACTACAAGTCACTCTTCAATTGATAAATGGTCAAAGATTCTGAACAGGTAGTTTTAGATGAAGAATATAAAGCTACTTATAGTCATATAAAAATGATCTAAATTGCTATTGATTAGAGAAATGCAAATTAAAATAACCCTGAGGTACCACAGCACACCTATCAGCTTGATTAATATGACAGAAAAGCAAAATGATAACTGTTGGTGAAAACGTAGGGGGAAAAGGTAACATTAATGCTTTGTTGATAGAGTTGTGCACTGATTCAATCATCCTGGAGATCAATTAGAAACTATACCCAAAGGGATATAAAACTGCGTATATACTTTAATCCAGTAATACCACTACTACATTGGTATCCCAAAGAGATCATACAAAGGAAATGTACATGTACAAAAAAGTTTATAAAAGCTCTTTTTTGGGCAAAGAATAGGAAATTGAGGGGGTTTCATCAATTGAGGAAGGACTGAAAAAGTTGTGGCATATGAATGTAATACAGCTATTATGCTATATGAAATGATGAGCAGGCCAATTTCAGAAAAACCTGGAAAGACTTACATGAACTGATGTTGAGTTAAGTGAGCAGAACCAGGAGGACATTGTACACAGTAACAGCAACATTGTGTGATGGTGAATTGTGAATTACTTAGATCTTCTTAGCAATATACATGTTCCAAGACAATTCCAAAAGACTCATGATGGCATATGCTATCCACATCCAGGTAAAGAACTATGGAGTCTGAATGCAAATCAAAGCATATTATTTTCACTTTTCTTATTTCTTTATTTCTTTCTTACAATTTTTCCCTTTTGTTCTGAGTATTCTTTCATAACATGACCAATGTGGAAATATGAATAATATGATTGTACATGTATAAACCAAACAACAACAGAAAAAGGCTGCTCAGATACTTAGGAGGTTGCCAAATCCCACTGCTGCTTCCAGTAAGAAGATAACCCTATGATCTGGGTAGGTTTGTGTAGGTACAGTTCCAAGCGTATCTACACCTGCTGCTTCATCACTTGCCTGTTGCCACAGGACAATATTGGTTATGTTCTGAAAGAAAGCACAGACTGAGAAATGAGAAAAATAAAATAAAACAAAACTTGCTTCAATCTACACTCAGACTCTATCAGTTACTTCTCTGCAGGCACATAGCATTTTTCATCATATCATTTGGAATTATATTGCATCATTGTCTTGCTGAGAATAGGTGAAGTAATTCACTGTTTATCATCATACAATATTTATGTCACTGTTTACACTCATTTTCTGGTACTGCTCACTTCATTTTGCATCAATTCATATAAGTCTTTCCACATTTTTCTGAAAGGAACCTGCTTGTCATTTCTTATGACACAATAATATTCCATCATAATATGTACCAAAACTTATTCAGCCATTCCTCAGATGATGGGCATCCCCTCAATTGCAAGTTCTTTACTACCATAAAAAGAGATGGCATTAATATTTTTTTACATATAAATCTTTTTTCTTGTTTTTTTAATCTCTTTTGGGCATAGGCCTAGTAGTGATATTGTTGTGTCAAATAGTATATATGGTATCATAGCCCTTAGGGAATAGTCATGAAGTTATTTTAGTTGGAAGAGGCAAAGGATAATGAAAACATGTTTGTTAGTCTCTACAGTTAAGTAGAGACTAGAAGACAAAGACAATCTGTGGAATGAGTAGTAGTAATGGGAAACATTGATGACCTACATGACATTGCTTATAGTGTAAGCTCCATAAAGTATTTTTGCCCTTACCTCCAACACCCAGCCTAGTACTGTACACACATTAAGGGCTTAGTAAGTGTTTGTTGATGAAATTGAATTGGGATGATCTTTTTCTTCATGGCCTTAGCACAAGATGTTGAGTTCCAACTATCTTTGACATATATGTGTGTGTGTATACACACATATATACACATATATGTATATATATGCATATACAATATACATATTGTATAAACTATAAATATATGTATATTTATAAATATAAATTATAAATATTAAAAATTTATAAATTTTTGTATATATGGATCCTTTTACCACTTTTATGACTTCTTTTGGATATAGCCCTAGACATGGCATTGCTAGGTCACATTTTTGTAGCCCTTTGGGCATAGTTCCAAATTGTTGTCCAGAATGGCTGGATCAGCTCACAATTCTACCAACAATGAATTAGTGTTCCACCTCTCCCACAACTTCTACAATATGTATTATTTTCCTGTTTTGTCATGTTAGGCATGATGTGGTATCTCAGAGTTGTTTTGTTTTGCATCTCTCTAATCAATAGCAGTCTAGAGAATTTTTTCATATGAATACAGATAGCTTTAATTTCTTCCTCTGTTTGTTCATGTCTTGACAATTTAACAATTGGGAAGTGACTTGTATTCTTGTAAATTTGACTAAATTTTCTATATATTTTAGAAATTAGGCCTTTATCACAGACACTAGTTGCAAAAATTTTTTCCCAGTTTTCTGCTTCCCTCTTAATCTTGGTTGCATTGGTTTTGTTTGTGCAAAAACTTTTCAATTTAATGTAATCAAAATTATCCCTTTTGCATTTCACAATGTTCTATATCCCTTATTTGGTCATAAATTCCTCCATTCTCTATAAATCTGACAAATTCCTTGCTCCCCTAATTTGTTTATACCTGGATTGTGTACCCATTTGTAGTTTATCCTGGCATATGGTGCTAGGTATTGATCTATGCCCAGTTTCCAGCCCATTATTTTCCAGTTTTCCCAGTAGTTTTTATCAAATAGTGAGTTCTTATTCCAGAAGCTGGGGTCCTTTAGTTTATCAAACAGTAGACTGCTATAGTCATTGACTACTGTGTCTTGTATACCTAATCTATTCCACTGATCTACCTCTCTATTTCTTAGCTTAAACCAAGTAGTTTTGATGATTGCTGCTTTACAATACAATTTAAGATCTGGTTTGGCTAGGCCATCTTTCCTAGCATTTCTCTTCATTAATTCCCTTGATATTCTGGATCTTTTTTCTTCCACATAAATTTTGACATTATTTTTTCTAGTTCTATAAAATAATTTTTGGTAGTTTGATTGGTATGGCCTGAATAAATTAATTCATTTAGTTGGAATTGTCATTTTTATTATATTAACTTGGCCTACCCATGAGCAACTCATGCTTTTCCAATTATTTAGATCTGACTTTATTTGTGTAAAAAGTGTTTTGTAATTGTGTTTATATAGTCCCTGAGTTTTTGGGAACTAGACTCTCAAATATTTTATAATATCTATAGTAACTTTAAATGAGATTTCTCTTTCTATCTCTTGCTGTTGAGCTTTGTTAGTAACATATAGAAATGAAGATGATTTACGTGGGTTTATTTTGTATCCTGCAACTTTGCCAAAGTTGTTTATCATTTCAAGTAGTTTTCTACTTGATTCTCTAGGATTCTTAAGTATAACATCATATCATCTGCAAAGAGTGATAACTTAGTTTCTTCTTGCCTATTCAAATTCCTTTGATTTCTTCTCCTCTTATTGCTAATGCTAACATTTCTAGTACCATTTTGAATAATAGTGGTGATAATGGACATCCTCGTTTCACTTATTGGAAATGCATCTACCTTATCCCCATTACATATAATGCTTGCTGATGGTTTTAGGTAGATACTATTTATTGTTTTAAGGAAGGCTCCATTTATTCCTATGTTCTTCAGTGTTTTTGATAGGAATGGGTGTTGCATTTTGTCAAAAGCTTTTTCTGCATTATTTTTCTGGATCTTTCTGTTAGTTGTGTTTGTTGATATGATCAATTATGCTGATAATTTTCCTAATATTGAACCAGTCCTGCATTCCTGGTATAAATACTACCTGATCAAAGCATATTATTCTAATGATAAGTTACTACAATCTTTTTGCTAACATTATTTAAAATGGTTGCATCTATATTCGTTATAGAGAATGGTGTACAATTTTCTCTCTCTGTTTTGGTTCTTCCTGGTTTAGGTATCAGAAACTATTTTTATCATAAAACAAATTTGGTAGGACGCCTTCTTCAACAATTTTCCCAAATAGTCTATATAGTAGTGGAAATAACTGCTCTTGAAATGTTTGATAGAATTAGCTTATAAATCCATCTGGTCTTAGAGATTTTTTCCTAGGGATTTCATTGATGACTGTTGAATTTTTTTTCTGAGATGGCATTATTTAAGTATTTTATTTCCTCTTTTGTCAATCCTGGAAATTTATATTTTTGTAAATATTCATCTATTTTACTAAGATTGTCAAATTTATGAGCATGAAGTTGGGCAAAGGAATTTCTAATGATTGTTTTAATTTCCTCTTCGTTGGAGGTGAGTTCAACCATTTCATTTTTGATACTGATAATTTGATTTTATTTTTTTAATCAAATTGAGCAAAAGTTCATCAATTTTTTTTCATAAACCAGCTTTTAGTGTAATCCATTACTTCAATAGTTTCCTTAATTTAAATTTTATTAATCTCTCTCTTGGTTTTTAGTATTTCTAATTTGGTATTTAATTGAGGATTTTCAGTTTGCTCTTTTTCTAGCTTTTTTAGTTGAATGTCCAATTCATTGATCTCCTTTTTCTCCATTTTATTCACTTCAGAAAAATCAAACTTCCCTTAAGAACCACTTTCTCTGCAACCCATAAGTTTTGGTAGGTTGTCTCATTATTGGCATTCTCTTGAATGAAGTTATTGATTGTTTCTGCCATTTTTTGTTTGATCCACTAATTCTTTGGGATGAGATTAGTTTTTGTTTGTGGTCCATGAACTAATGACTATTTTTATTGCATTGTCATCTTTAAATTATGTATTATTTCTACCTTTTTATATTTGTGATATCTCTGTTCCCTCATATATTGTCTATTTTTTGTTTAAGTTCTATATGGGACTGAGAAATAAATGAATTCTTTTGCTGAAACATTTAGAAGATATCACAAATCTTTTAATATTAGTTTCTCTGGCAATGTGTCCATATTTTCCCTTTTGTTTATCTTTTTGTTAGACTTATTCATACTTAAAAAAGGGATTTTGAAGTTTTATTGTGTTACTGTCTATGTCTTCTTATAGATCATTTAAGTTTCCTTTGTGAATTTGGATGCTATCCCTTTTGGATCATATATGTTTATTAATGATATTGGTTTGTCCTCTATGGATCTTTTCATCACAATGTTGATTCCTGGCTTATCCCTTTTTACTTTTCAGATGTTTTATTCTGTTTTGTCATATAGCATGAATGTCACTCCTGTCTTTTTTATTCACTTGATGCATAATTTTTTAAAAAATTGAAACTAGGTCCATAGTTTTTGTCTTCTGTTTTTTTTCAAAATCACCATGATGTACTAAGCTGTAATCTGTGAGGATGTAATTCTGAAGTGTTTCTAATCACTTCTCACTTCACTTTCTTCCTTATCTCCTCACTGGTTAATGGCTAGTTGCTTACATGATCCCTTCAATTTCTTCTCTGGTGGCCCTACCTTCTTTCAAAATATTTGCAGAGACATCCTTCTTTCCAACAAAGTTTCCACTCAACTCAAATATTAAGCATTCTTTGAAAACTCACATTATATGTGAGAATTAGAAGAGAAGAGAAGAGGAAAAAGAAAGTAGATATTGTTGGCATGACCAGTTTATTTCATCCATATATGGAAGGATATGAGGTTAAGGGGGCCAGGGGGAAGAAATGAACACATTTAGCTTCTGTGAAGGTAACAAGGCAGTGTGAAGACCAGCTTCCTTTTGAGACAAGTCTATGTTATCCAATGGGCAAGAGTAGTTGCCTTTAAAGACAATCTCTGGCAGTCTCCTTATTACTATTTCATTTGGGAAAACCCCAAGACATGCTTTTATGAAATTTGAGCATGAGACATGATGAGGGCCTCATGTCAATGGAGGATTTCAGAAAATGTACCAAGAGAAAAATAACCAGTATTGCTGGGAGAGTATTACACTGTTTTCCCTGAGTGAAACAAAAGTAAAGACTATGTTCCTTTTCTTCAGGAGAGAAGTAGGATACATGACTTGGTTAAAATGACATTTAATATTAACTACATTTTTTAAAGTGGCAAAAAGTACAAAATCTGGACTGAGGACTTAAGAAACAGAATTTTGGCAAGAGATGAGGGGATAACCCATTTACCAGGTACATTTTATTTAAGGACAGATAAAAAGTTTACATTTGTTTTAGTAACCAGACAATCTCATCCTTTACCTATGTATGGTAAAAGAAGTTTTTCATACAGGGTGGGAATAAAGAGATTGCAATATCTTCAAAAAAAGAAGGAAGTATGGAAGGAAAGAAGGAAGAAAAGAAAGAGCAGAAGGGAGGAAAGAAAAAGGAGGAAAAGGGGACATATGTACACAAACTGCTGAAGATAACATTATCAACAAAGGAAGGCACAGCTGGACCACATTCAAGGGCCCAAAATCAGACAAAAGAAACAACTGAGTAGGTATCATATGCTCAGATAAATGCAAAGATAAACAAGAGATACAGCAAGAAAACAGCAGAGAACATTAACTTTTGCCAAGTAAAGAAAATAGAATGAACTTGCCTCAGCTTTTTCTGAAATTCATATTAAAAGGAAAAAAAAGGAAAGGATGGGAGTGAGAGGAAATCATTCTGAGAAATTAATGGAGACAAAGAGCATGGGTATAACCAACCAATCAGAGATGGCAGCCAAGAATTAGAAGAATAGCAATATAGGAAAGATGAAGTAATGATGATTGTATATATGTATATATATATATATATATATGTATAGATATATAATTGATTATATATAACATAATATAACATAATTGAAAAATTGATTAAATATATATATAATTGATTAAATGAATTTTAAAGGACTTATTAGATGATTATATCTCAAACCCCATTCTATGTCCTGAGCATACAAGTGGAAAAAGGGAAACAGTTCCTGACCTCAAGAAGTTTACATTCCAGTAGGAGAGACAACATACAAAGGTGAACAGTGGCCAAGAAGGGATATTTTGCTTTGGAAAGTTCCGGGGAAAGAGATTAGACACACATTGGACTCTACTTATTTCCAGTAGCAATGTCGGTAATCATTTGATTACAGATGTAGGAGTGAAATGTAGAAGAGGGGGGAGAAAAGGAGGCAGACTGGCAGTACATGCATGGCAGCAAGGCAGCTGTCAAGGAGATCGTTGAGGAGTAAAGCAAAACATGACTGGAGCCAGCCTAATATGATACAGTAGGCTGTGTGAGTCACTCACCAACCAGGACAGCACAGCTCCAGGGTGGTTGCTCCAGAGATAAAAGTATTAACTCTTCCAGAACCTGATTTCTGGTTCTGCTGGCAATGTGGCTAGATGGAAAATGGGCATGGAGTAAAAGTATGGCTAGTGTTGGCCTGGCCTGATATGGATGACCACATCATTTACTCACCAATTAAGAAAGTGTAAGTTTGAAGGCTAAGAGGTAGAGCTTATGAGATTCTGAGGAACAAAATAATGAATTCTAAATTCAACAACAAAATATTGAATGTAAAGGAGGAAATACATTGCACATGAAAGGCCTAAGATTAGAGTTCTTACCAGTCAGTAGAGGGAGAGCTTTGTAAGATTGGGGGTTTTATTTTAAAATCCTTGGATATTTTAAAGGTAAGTGAGATCTAGTTTGGAACATGTAATACTACAGATGTAACTCAAGGAAGGGAACAAAACCATAGTTATAGATGAATAATTCCATGAAAAAAATTCTACTGTCATCATACGTGGGAGAAGTTCATGAATTAAGGAATGGAAAGAAGGGACAACAATCTAAGCTAAATAAGGAAGGAGGGGAAAGTTAGAGAAAGGGAGAGAGAGAGAGAGAGAGGGAGAGAGAGACCAATGGTACTTTTTGTTATACTTCATTTAGATAAAGAATCCACTCTATCATTTTTCTATCAAGCACTATAAATAACAAACAGCCAGATGAAGTGAGGGGTCGGTATACAGTTAGGGGCAGCTCTAAGACGGTTTTATTCTTTACCAAATATATAGTAGGACTTCACTCTAGATTAGCTAATCATCAGACCGTCCCCTGCAGGCACATATTGTGGATTTGTCCTGTATGGCTCATAATTAACCCATAATGACAAAATTGGAAGGAAACTTCTAGCTTTCTCTGTTTGCACCTCACACATTGATCCCTCAGTATAAGTCTTAATAACCCATTTGGGCTTCCTGTCAGGTAGACCTTGCAATTCAGTGATTTTTCCTTCTCCTCCTAACCCCACCAGTCCAGTCGATAATGAGGAAAGAAAGGGGTAGAAGAGGAGGAAAGCAGAGACAGTTTCTCTTTAGTCATCCAAGGAGATGGAGGCAGGGAGCCGTACAAAATTTGACCCTGACCTTTTATGACTGGGAGGAAAGAAAGTGAGGAAGGCACAGATAGTTGGTCACTACAGAAGTAACTAAGGGCTATAAGAGAAACAGAAGAAAGCTGTATCTACTCAATTTTTATTTTGTTTCTATTTTCTCTGCCAAGGAAAAATGATTTCTGCAATGAAACAACTGAGCAAAAAATGACTAATAAGTACCTGACTTTGTAAATAAGTAATATAATAGTAAATGAGCACCTGGATAGCCTTGATGAATTCAGATTTCCTAGCCCATATTAATTGCATCCTCAAGGACTGAAAGAACTGATAGATGTCTATGATGAACCTTTAGCCAGATGGTACAATGGGTATAGATTGCTGGACCTGGATTCAGGAAGACCTGAATTCAAATCAGGTGTCAGAAACTTACTAGTTATTTGACCCTGAACAAATTTCTTAACTTCTAAATACATCATTTCCCTCATCTTTAAAATCGAAATAATAATGGATCTATAAGTGATTGTTGTGAGGATAAAATGAAATAATATTTGCAAAGCACTTTGCAAACTTTAAGCCTTAAAGCTAGGCTTGAAGCTCTAGACCAATTATGTTTGAAATATCATAGGGAAGTAGAGAACTATCATGGATGGGTAAAGGGCCAATATTGTCTAGATTTCAAAAGAAAATCAAAGGAAAAATAAATACGATCTTAAGCTATAGGACAGTGAGTGTGACTTTGATTTCTGGAAAATTCTAGAACTCATCACTAAAGGGATAGTTAGTGGAGATCTAGAAAGGGTTCAAGGGACTGCATGGCTTCATCAAGAACACTTGATATCTTATTTTCATTTTTAGAGGCTTATTAAACTAGGAGTTAAGGAGAATGTTGTAGATATAGTTTATCAAGATCTTAGCTGAAGCATTTAATAAGATATTTCTTGTGGAAAAGATTTTAAAAAATCAGTCAGACAACAATAAAATTTGGAGAATTTTGCTGAAAGTTGGTGTTGTTAATGTTAATGTTCAGTGTCAAGTTGAGAGGAGATCTCCAGTGGAATGCCCAATTTACCTGTAGTCTTCAAGATTTTTATCAATGACTTCTATAAAGGTTTATATGAATTGCTTTTCAAATTCACAATTTTCTCGAAACTGGAAGAAACTCCTAACACCCTGAATGGATGACAGAATCAGGATACCAAAAGATTTTAATGGACAGAAACATTTGTATGAAGCTAAAAAGATGAAATTCAACAGGAATTATTTTAAACTCATGCATTTGAATTTTAAGAATCAGGTTAACAGATGAAAGATGAAGGAGGTATAATTAGAAAGAAGTAGATCAAGATCTGTGGGTTTTAGAGGACCACAAGTTCACTATGAGTTAGCAACATAATGGTATAGTTCAAAGGGCTTGTCTTATGCTTCATTAAGAGAGTTATGGCTTCCAGGAACAAGGAAGAGTCCCTCTGCACCCTGTCCTTGTCAGACTACACCTGGAATATTCTAAATTTCCCATAATAGGAATCATGTTTTGTTGGATATTGGTCAGAGAAATAGAGTCATGATGGGGAATGGTCTCAGATCTATCTCATATATTAAGATCAATGCAGAAATTGAGGACGTTTATTTTGAAAGAGATAATATTCAGGGAACATATAATAACTATTTTCAAGTATCATGATGAAGTTTTAGCCTTATTCTGTTTCACCTGAGAGTATAGAACCAGGAGTAATGTAGAAATTGCCAATAAAATTTAGACTTGACATGAGGGAAAAGTCCCTAACAATTAGATCTGTCAAAGTTGAAGTGGGGCAGCTAGGTGGCATAGTGGAGAGAGCTCTGGGACTTAAGTCAGGAAGACCTGGATTCAAATCTGACCTTAATCACTTATTAGCTATACAACCCTGGACAAGTGACAATGCTGTTTGCCTCTGTTTCCTCATCTGTAAAATGAGCTTGACAAGGAAAGGACAAGGCAAGAAAACCCCAAATGAGGTCATGAGACAGACATGACTGAAACGACTAAACAACAACAAAAAGTGGAAAAAGTTGCCTTGAGATGGTTTCCCCCTCATTCAAACAAGCTATAAGTTCACCAGTTGGGGAGCAAATAAAAAATCGCTTTGACTTTTAAAGGTCTTTGTAGTTTGGTTCCTTTGTACTCTTCCAGTCTTCTTACACCTTGCTTCCCTTCATATACTATGGAATCCAGTGACACTGGCTTCCTTGCTGTGCCTCACAAAAGCCACTTCATCTTCCTGCTCCAGGAAGTTTAGCTGGCTGTCCCTCATTCCTGAAATGTTCTCCCTCTTTGTCTCTATCTCCCTTCCCCGTTTTATTTGCTCCCTTCAAGTCTCAGCTTAAGTTCCCCTTTCTGCAAGAAGCCTTTACCAGCCCTCCTTAATCTTAGTACTTTCTCTCTGAAGCAACCTCTAATTCATATTTTATATATATCGTTTATAGTTTATTTATAGTCATATAGATTTGTTTACAGTCGTTTACCTGTTATCTCCCCCACTGTACGTGAAATTCCTGAGAGCAGGGAATGTTTTATACTTCACTTTGTATCCCCTATACTTAGCACAGCGTTATACATAATAAGTGTTTAGTTACACTTGACTAAATGTACTTAATCAAGTCAGCTTGGTTAGTTGACTGACTGATGTTTCTAAAATGAAGTACTGAGAAGAAAGAAACAACAAACCTCCGGAGGTGAACTGACCATAGCAGGGAACACCAGAACTACCAACTCCCTCCATCTGGACACTAAACCTTCCTAGCTACAGTGTAAGATCTTGTAACATTTTGACTATCATATCACACAGTTGACTGATATCAAACTTGTAGCTAAGCCATCCAGAATTTTTTTAATGTAGTATATAACTTTATCTCCCCACTGATAATTTTGAAGTTGATTACTTGAGCCCCAATGAAGAATTCTACATTCACCATTGCTAAGTTTCACTTTACTCAAGCCTGTCATGGATTTTTTGGCACTCTAACTATACTATTAAAGGTATAAGTTTCCTTCTAATTTCAGGTGAACTATAAACATGACAAGCATACAATCAACCAAGCTATTGTCAAAAATATCTTCAATGCTATGTACTACATGTCCATAACATGGGGCTACAAAGCCCTCAAGCTCACCCCTAGACAAGTTTCATTTGTATACCTTACTCAAAGTTGAACTCCATACTGAGGGCTTAATAAATGCTACATGATAAGTATTTATTAGAATAATGGCTAGAGATAGACGTTACTAAAATGGGTGACTAGTATTTATTAGAATAATGGCTAAAAATAATTTACTAGAACAATAACTACTTTGAAATATGATCATTCAATCAATTCCAAATCTACCTCATTGTATACTCTCATATAGACCAGATTTCTCCATTTCTTTTTCATAAAAATACTATGAGATGTTTGTATAAATGTTCTGCTGAAATCTTAATATACAATGTCTACAATACTCTCCTGATGGATTAGCGTAAATGCCCAGTCAAAAATTAAAGTGAAATTAGTTAGTCCAAGTCACCTTTGCTTCTCTAACTAAAGCACAAACTATTCTCTTAATAATGCATTCTAGAGTTCAAGTCTTTCAAAGTTACTCATTTTTATAATGTAAAGTCCAATCATGCTTTCAAAGGAAAAATGATAAAAAATGCTTCCCACTTCCTGATAAAGGGGCAACGGAATAAGCATGTACAATGAGATACATTTTTGGACATTCTCAGCATGGGAAGTTGTTTTTACATAACTATCCACATTTGTTAAAAGGGTTTTGGTTTTCACTTTTCCCCCAATAAAAGTTAGTGGGAAGGAAAGAAAAATGTTTGTTTAAAGAAAAATTTTATAACAAATCAAAACATAATACACTAAACCCCCCCCCACACACACACACACACAAACATGATCTGCTACATTCTGCGAATGACTTCCATAGGAAAGTATATGTAGAACCTATACAGAATTGTATGCTGTCATGGGGAGGGAGAGGGGTAGCGGGGGGAAGGTGTGGGGGGGATAAAATCTTAATTTTAAGGAAGTGATCGTAGAACGTTTATAAATAAATAAATAAAAATTTTAATATAAAAAGTAAAAATAGATTCTAGAATTTTGCTGGAATAAAAACAAACTAATCACAACCTTTGTTGTAAAAAATCTTTCAACTATGAAAATATAGTAATTACTCTTCTCCATCTCCTAACTTCCTTGACTTCTTCAGGTGCCAGCTAAAATCCACCAAAAGCACAAAAAAAAAGCAAGAAGCTTTCTTCAATTTTCCTTAATGCTAATGCTTTTCAGTAAAGATTATCTCTAATTTATCCTATCTGTATTTTGTTTCTACATAGTTGTTTCTACATAGTAGCACAGTCTCCCTCACCATAGGATCATCTTGAGAGCAGCAATGATTTCTATCTCCAGTGCTTACTTAACACAGTGACTGACACAAAATAGGTACTTAATAAATGTTTATTGACTTGACTTGATTTTTCTATTGACTACAGAACCACTTCCATTGTCAATTATCTTTCAAAAATCACTAGAAGCAGTTAAGCAATTGCATTTTCAAATTAAAAGAAAAATAAGTTTGATTGTTGCATTTTGCTTTTTAACATTTCTGTAATTCCAACCTATCCTCTCTATATTAAACCTTCCCTTATGACAGAAACAATGAAAACTAAAGTGTCTGATACAGTGACTACATCTCATAATGTATAAAATAGTACATCCTGTCTCTTCCCACACTCATCTACTCACAAGAAGGATGTTTGTTTCAATATCTGGCCTCAGGAATCTCCACTGATTTTTGTTGACTAAGAATTCAATTTCACCTTAGTGATCTGTCCACCTATATTCTTGTAATTACTGTTGATGATCTTCTCTTGGTTCTGGTTATTTAACTCTATATCACTTCATACAAATCACTTATTTTCTACATTTTTCATATTCATCATTTCTTACTGCATAATATCATATTACATTCTTATGTCATAGTTTTTTTTAGCCTTTTCTTAATTTATATGTGCTCAGTTTCGAGTTTTACTACCAGAGAGCATTTCTATGAATATTTCAATCTCATATGTACCTCAGTTTCTGACTTTAGACTTCTTTAAGCTGTGTGTCCAGTAGTGGCATCATCGAGTTAAAAGTTATGAACTATTAACCCCTTTCCTTACAAAAATCTAAAATGTAATTAAGGAAGTTTTGTTGATCTCATGATTCTACCAACAGTGTGTCAGCACGCCTGGCATTCTCACAGTGCCTGTCATACGTATTGTTCTCATGCTTTATCATTGACAATTTTCAGACTTTGAGGTGAAATAATCTAGGTAAAAAGTCAAATAGCATATTGGATTTTAATTTATATTACAATCAATGATTTGGCAAATGTTTTCATATGTAATAAAAGAAATCTCATCGAAAAATAGTTAAGAATGCATGTAGTCTAGAAATTAAATCTACCCAGAAACAAATAATATTTATTTAAATACAACTAAAAATTCAACAGAAAAATGAGATAAATAATTTGAAAACTATTGATTGCTCATGATTAGGATGTGTTAATATAATAAAAAGATTATATTATGAAAGTTACTTTATACGTTTAATTATATGCCAATCGTATAAGAGGAGACACTTATTTAAAATTAAACTGATAAAAAATCATTTGGAAGAATAAAGGTGTAAAATCATAAAGCCAAGGATAAGAAAAGTTTAAATAAAAATGATTGAATTATCAGATCTTTTAGTTATATGTGGTCAGAATTGCCTATTTCCTCTTTTATATTCTACTCTACTCTTTAATCAAATGATCCTCGTCTCAACTATAGTCATGAAAAGCAACTAATTTTTAATCTTTTAACTTTTATAATCTTCTATAATAATGTCATTTCAACTGCAATCTTACTATGTTCTAAGATTTTGAGACTAATTTCTGATAATTATTATTAATTAATTATATTATAAATAATAATAAAATAATTAATTAATAACTACTATTATCTATTATTATCAGTTCTTATCAAAGAAGAGAGTCCTTCCCCTCAGATATTTATTTTCTTCAGATTATTAAACATGACTATTGTTTTGAATGCTTGTGTTTCCATTATCTGGTATGCTCTGTTTAATTTTCTGTCTTTTAATCAGTACAAAACAGTTTTGATGCTTTCTACTTTACAGCATAATTTGAAGTCTACTAAAGAAATATTATTATTAATATTTTCCTTATAAAAGTTTTTTGTCTAAGATTATAGAATTTCTGTAATTCAAAATAAATGTTTTTACAACTTTCTCCAGATTTTAAAAGTAATTTAAACACAATAGAACAAAATCTTGAAATTGACTTTGGTAGTATTATCATTTCTGGAATTTTGGTATAATCCAAAGATGAGTAGAGAATCAAGTTTTTCAGTTTTCCTTGTTTTAGCAAAGAAACACTTTAAATGTATTTCTATAAATCTTACATTCATCTTGGAGGATTAATTTGACAAGTCTGCATTTTGCAGCTGTTTTGAATGTAATTGTCTTCTCATTTCATCACATTTTTTGATAATACACAAAAATATTGAATTTTTAAAAGATTTATTTATCCTACTACCTCACTGAAGCTATTAATCATCTTAATTAGTTTCTTTGTGTATTTACTGCAGATTTTTCAATTACTTCATCATATCATCTGCAAAAAGGATTTTATTTTCTTTTTGCTCTTAATTACATATTTAATTTTATTATTTCATCTTATTGTTGTATTGAGCATTTCTACAGATATGTCAAATAATGATGTGAATAGTAAGCATCTTTGCTTTACCCTTATTTGCAGTGGGAAAGTTTTCATCATTTCTACACTGTAAAAGATATCAGCATTTGACTTTATGTTTTTATATTTGCATGTTTTTATCATATTAAATAAGGACTTTCCACTTTAAGGGCTCTTTCTAACATAAAGAAACCCTATACCATGTCAGGGGTTTGTTCTAAATTGATTGTAATTATCTTATTTTTTTATCTTTGCTCTTTATATGATTTATTTTGTTCATTGTTTTCCTGTATTTTTCCTTGTATTTTTGGCATGAATACAACTAGATCTTAATTAAATATTTTATGAATGTACTGCTGTTGTCTCTTTTGAGGAAAAAATGCATTTAAAATGTTTACATCTAATGGAATATCTTACTATTTCTTCTTGCCATTAGAGATACCTCACTTAATGCAACCATTTAAAAAACATTTGTTGCATTATTATTGAATAGTTAGATTTGCTTATAATTTTCTTTCTTTGCTTTGATTTTTCCTACTTATGAAATCAGGATATCATTCTTATAAAAGGAATGTGGAATCTGCCTCTTGTATGAATTTTTAAAAATCATTTCTATACCAAGGAATTTTTTCTATCTAAGTACTTGAGATAATTCACTTGTAAATTGACCTTCACTTCATTTCCTAATTTTTCTTGGTTTCTATTTCTCATGTTGGGGTATGTAAACTTTTTTTTCCTATTGCCATTTCAAATATTTAATATTTTTAGAGATTTTCATCAATTTCTTTTGATTCTTAATTTTTTTGTTTCATGATTGTTTATATAATATTATTTATATGATAATTTTTTTATTTCCTCAAGGTTGTGAATTCAATCTGTTTATTTTAAAATTTTGGTAATTTCAGTTTTCCTCTCTCCTTTTCTCAATCATATTAGTTAATGGTTTATTGCTTTTGTTAGCCTTTCAGTTCAGTAGACTTACTGTTTTTATTTTCACATTTCTCCATAAATTTTTAAGATTGCCTTTTTTATACTTTTAGTGTTATCATGTTGGTTATTTTCTGATTTTTAAATTTCATGCTAAAAGTTTATTGAGCCATTTCCAATTTTTTTGTAAATACTCTTCATATGTATAATATATGTAGACATTTATACAATTACATGAAATCATATTATATATATGAAATTTATATTGTATATAACATACCTTTTAAGATTGCATCATATAGGTTTTGCTATGTTTCCCTTTTATCTTTAATATACAACTTATTATTTCTGAAGTTTTGACATATTTCAGGATATAACAATCTCTAGGTTCACATTTCCCTCATATTTTTCATACTTTACTTATTCATTTCCATTTCACTATACTATTATATTAAAAGTATGTTTTGAAATTATATCTGCCTCTTTGCATATGCTTATGTTTATCCTTTTTCCAGTATCACACTACCACTTTTTGTAAAGAAAGCATGAAATAAGAACTTACGTATTCTTTAGTGTTCTTATTCAGAAGTCTCCACAGGTTGGTCAAATCATGTTTTCTCCATCATTTTTTTTACTTTTATATTTTATTTATTATTTTCCTATGGGCTAAAGGGAATTGAAATTTTCCACTGTTATTGGGTTATTCACAATGTCTTTTTGTACATTTTTCTAGCTTTTTTAAAAGGAATTTTCCACTGTGCCACTTGGCACTTTGATATTTAATATCACTATTTTTCATTTTCCATATTGTCTTTAATAATAATGTAGTGGTCCTGTTTGTCTTCCTTAACTCTATTCATTTTTATTCTTGTCTCATCTAAAATCATGTTTGCAACTCCTGCTTTTGTGTAGCATTGCCTAAATAGCATGATATATTTTGTCTTCTCTCATTTTTAAAATGCACACATTTATATGTTTTAAAACTTCTCATATACAGAAAATTGTTGAGTATTTTGTTTTTATGTGTTCCTTCAACATTTTTCTTTTAATTAGGGGAACTTTATACCTTTATATTTAATATTATAGTTTTAAGATGGTCCCCAGCATACACATGTTTATTTCCATTTTTGAGTCAGTGCTTAGTCTTTGCAATTGATTTTGTTTACTCCAAATTCTGCTCTTTTCCTCTTCAATTCCTCTCCCTCCATTACCTTATGCAATCCTCACCTTTGTGTTTGCTTCTATTGTCATTCTCTTTCTTTTGTTTGTGCTATGTTTTTCTGTTTCACCTTACATGAGAATGTAATCCCTAATAATTCCTCCTCCACACCCTCACTTCATTAATTTTTCTACTGCTCTGACATGACTTTGTGATGCTACATTCCAATAAATATTATATTCACAATTTCTTTTCTGAATCCTTATTCCTTCAAGCATTCTCCAGAATCCATTTCCAGTATTGATAATTCTGCAAGGCAATGGCAGTGTGTTGAAGGAAGGTATCTCTTAATCTGAAATAAGGTAGAAATATCCTAGTGGGTTTCTTCCAAAAGTAAAATAAAATAATTTATTTAACCATATTTGTCACAACTTAAAGCATGAGCAGAAAGATCCAGTCCTTGTAAAGGACAGTACTCCTAAGTTTCATTTCTCCAATAGTAAAGTACTAAAAGACTAGAGAAAACTTTTGGATATAATTTTCATTAGTGTGTGGGAGAACGGTGAAATGACCAACAGAGCAAAAAAAGGGATGGTAAGTACAGTATATCAAAAAGAAGAGTCAAGCAGAGTTAGAAATTGGATACTACTAACATTCTTAAAAGATGTTTACAAGGTTATTGCAGAAATTATGCTTCAAGGTCTGGCAAGGAGAGTAGAAAGCAATATTGATAAAGTACAGCAGCATGCCATAAAATGGAGTTGTTTTTTTTTTTAATAGCTGCCCAGATAAGAAACTTAAGAGAAACCACAGAACATGCCAAAAATGGGAAAGAAGGGCATTGGTGTTCATGTTGATGATTCTTTTGACATTCTGGATTCAGTTACTTGTCACCTTCTATTGCAATTAGTCCCCATTCTATGCCCATTCCTTAGACTTCTTTATCACTCAAAATCTCTATACCACCAAGGTCTTGAACTCAAAAATTATCTTCGGGCTAAAATCTTTGAAATCTCTATTACCTTTGTTTCCACTGATCTTGGTCTTTGTTTAAGCTTTATTAATTCCTTTTTCAATGTGTTCTAGCCATTGAAACTTCTTTTTTACTCATGAAAAACCAATAAGCCAAACCAAACAACAAAGTGACCACATATAACAACATATGCAATTTCCTGCTCCTATGGTATTCCATCTCTTCACTGAGAGTAATAAAGTATATTTCATCTTTATTTACTTAATAGAATGAAATTAATTAAGAATAAATATGGGAGGCACTTCTAGAAACCAAAATGGCAGAATAAGTAGTAAATCACCATAAGTTACCCAAATTTACCTCCAAACAATCATGAAAGAGTGCCCCAAAACAAATCCTAGAAGAGTAGAATCAGCAAAAAGAAGGAGTGAAATAATCTTTGAGTCCAAGAAACTTGGAAGATCAGCAGGAAAAGTCTGTCTCAATGTGGGAAAAGGGGAGTGCAGTCCAGGACAGGAAGTGTCTTAGTAAGCCAACAGCAAGGCCCACTTCTGCAAATGAGTGGTAGATTCTGAGTCCCAGTATGGTGGAGCAGGCAAAAACCAAGACCACCAACATGCCTCAACAGAGCCAAGGGAATGGGCAGACTCCGGCTCTGAAAATTACAACGTGCTTCAGGGTAGCCATAAGCAAACAGGCAACCATCAGCAGCCAAGCCACCAAGTGGTTCCCTGTAACCCCAGGAAAATGCTAAAATACTCACCAGCCTCCACATATACCAGACACCAATACTAGGACCCTAAATCCACAACAAGTAAGCTGTCAGACCCATATGGCCTCCAGTCTCCCCTGTCCTTTCAGTACAACATGTGATACGAGAGTCCCCCATAGGAGCTCAGGGCAATATCAATGCAGCACCAGGTAAACAGCCAGGGCCTACAGCCCCTGGCACAAGAAACCTGAGACAGTGTCCCTTCCATCCCTGGTGCAGAGCTCAAATTTAAAAGAAAAGTCCAAAAAAGACTAGAAAAAAACAACAAAGTAAAGAATCTGAACTTAGAAAGTTATTATGGTGACAGAGAAGATCAAAACATAAACTCAGAATATAACAACAATGTCATAACACTTATGGACAAAACCCCAGTGAAAATAGGAAGCGGTCTCAGGGCCAGAAATAACTAATGAAAGAGTTCAAAAGGGAGCTTAAAAATTATATAAGAAAGATAAAAGAAAAATTGAAAAAAGAAATGAGAGTGATGCAAAAGAATTTGGGGAAAAATAGTCAACAGTTTGAAAGAGAAAACAACTGCTTAAAAAGTACAATTAACCAAATGGAAAAAAGGATACAAAAATCCTACTGAAGGAAAGAACTCTTTAAAAGTTACAATTGGCCAAAGAAAAAAGAAAGTACAAAAGCTACTTGAGGAAGACAACTCCATAAAAGTTAGAATTGGGCAAGTCGAAGTTAGTGACTCTATGAGACATCAAGAATCAATCAAACAAATTCAAAAGAAAGAAGAAATGTAAAATATTTTATGGCAAAAGAACTTGAAGCAGAGAGGCATGCAAAATAGAGGTAAGGTGCAGGAGTAGAATCTATTATACTTCTGCTGAAGTGAAAAAAAAAATGAAGCGGGGGTAGCAATCCTGATGTCAGACAAGGTAAAAGCAAAAACAGACTTTATTAGGAAGAGCCAAGATGGTGGAGTAGAAAGGCACACATATGCTAGCTCCTAACCCACAGCCCATAAAATAACTGTAAAGAAGAACTCCCAACAAGTTGTGGAGCAGCAGAGGCTACACAACAATGGAGTGGAGGAGATTTCTGTTCCAGAGAGACCTGAAAAACTGACACCAAAGGTCTGTCATGCACTGGACTCAGAGCACAGCCCAGCCCTGCCTTGGCCTCAGAACCAAGGGGAGCAGATCTGAGCAGGCTTCAGGGGCAGAATCTCCAGTAACCACGCAGATCCCTCCATCCACAGACACCAAAGGTCAGTGAGAGAGTCTTTTGGGCTGGCCAAGAGAGGAGCGGGGTATCCCCATAACTCAGGCCCCCTTGGGAGGCAGCAGCAGAGGTGGCAGCAGACAGGGGCTCCCAAAGCAGGCAGGAGCTCAGATCCATTGTTTAAGGTCTCCACATAAACCCCGTGAGGGAACTGAGCCCCATGTGGCAGCCCTGTCCCCACCTGAGCACCTGATCTTAATCTCACACTGAATAGGAGCCTCATCCCCGTCGAAAGACCTGAGACTGGGAAGCAGCATTTGAATCTCAGCCCCTAAGAGCTGGCTGGGTGGATCTGGTGGTGAGATGGGTGTGGAGAGGAAACTCAGAAGTCAAGTAACTGACTGGGAAAATGCCCAGAAAAGGGGGGAAACAAATAAGACCATAGAAGGTTACTTTCTTGGGGAACAGGTGTCTCCTCCCATCCCTTCAGATGAAGAAGAACAAGGCATACTGCCAGAGGAAGTCAAGGGCCCTCCCTCCAAAGGTGACTTAAACTTGGCTCAGGAAATAGAAGACCTCAAAAACAAGTTAGCAGCTTACTAAAGGAGAACCAAAAATACCCTAAGGAAAACAGCAGCTTTAAAAAGAAGCTAACTCAATTGGAAAAAAGAGGTCCAAAAAAACCAATGAGGAGAAGGAGGTTTTAAAAAGCAGAATTAGCCAAATGGAGGAGAAGATTCAAAAGCTCACTGAACAAAATAATTTGTTGAAAGAGAGAATTGAGCCCAGGGAAAAGAATGACTATGAGTTAAATCAAGAAGTTAGTAAACAAAACCAAAAATTAAAAAAAAAAATAAAAGATGAGGTGAAAGAACTCACTGAAAAACAACTGACCTGGAAAATAGATCCAGGAGAAATAATTTCAAAATTATTGGGCTACCAGAAAGCCATGATCAAAAAAAGAGCCTAGACACTATCTTCCATGAAATTATCAAGGAAAACTGCCCTGATGTTATAGAATCAGAGGGCAAAATGGATATTGAAAAAATTCATTAGCCACCTCTTGAAAGAAACCCAAACAGAGAAATTCCTAGGAATATCGTGGCCAAATTTCAGAGTTCCCAAATCAAGGAGAAAATACCGCAAGCAGCTAGAAAGAAACAATTTGAGTACTGTGGAAATACAATAAGTTTAACACAGGATCTGGCAGCTTCAACATTAAGCGATCGAAGGGCTTGGAGTAGGATATTACAGAAGTCAAAGGAACTGGGATTGAAACCAAGAATCACCTACCCAGCATATCTGAGTATAATACTTCAAGGGAAAAAATGGACATTCAGTAATAGAGACAAATTTGAAGATTTTGTGGTAAAGAAAAGACCAGATCTGTATTTAGAATTTTGACTTTCCAAGACAAGAATCAAGAGAAGCATGAAAAGGTAAACAAGTAAAAAAAAGAAAAAGAAAAATCATAAAAGACTCTCTAAAGCTGAACTGTTTACATTACTACATGGAAAGAAAAGATTTTTAACTCTTGAATATTTTCTCAGTATTTGGGTAGTTGGAGAGATTGTACACACATGCTCACACACATACACATAGATAGATAGAGAGTACAGGGTGTGATATATCAGTAGTGATGATATTCACATACACACACAAAAATAAATAAAAATTAAGGAGTGAGAAAGGGAGTAGGGAAACAAGGCAGGCTATAACTCATAAAAGAAATAAGAAAAATCTTATTCAATAGAGGAGATAAGGGAGAAGGGGAGGGGGGTGGAATAAAGCTACTCTCCCCATATGTGACTGAAGGAAGGAATAACAAGCTCACTAAATTTGATATGAAAATTTATATCACACCACAGGAAAGTAGGAGAGGTGGCAACAAGTGGAGCGAAGGGAATGTTAGAAGGGAGGGCAAATGGGAGAAGTGAGTCACTAGAAATAAATACTTTCAAGAAGAGACAAGGTCATTTGTAGGGGGGAAAAAGAAGGGGGATAGGGTAGGTCAGAGGGCAATATAATTTATAGTACACAACATGATTACTATGGAAGTCTTTTGCAAAACAACACGTTTAGTCTGTATTGAATTGCTTCCCTTCTTAGTGGGGCTGGGGAGGGAGGGGGGAAGGGAGAGAAGTTGGAAATCAAAGTAGTAGAAATGAATGTTGAGAATTATTTTTACTGCATATAATCGGGAAATAAGAATTACAGGGATAGGGGTATGGAAATTTATCTTGCCCTGCAAGAAAAGAAGGAAGATGAGGATAGGACAGGGGTAGGGTGTGATGGAGGGGAGGGTTCATTGAGGGAAGGAGCAACCAGAAT
This sequence comes from Potorous gilbertii, assembly GCA_028658325.1. Lineage (NCBI taxonomy): Eukaryota > Metazoa > Chordata > Mammalia > Diprotodontia > Potoroidae > Potorous > Potorous gilbertii. The sequence goes on along the minus strand of CM053773.1, from coordinate 81,211,521 downwards.
GCAAGGTATTAGAAATTGGGGGGAGGGTGGTGATGGGGACAAAAATTGGTCATGTTACAAAGTGAAGTAAAAGCAATTAGTAATAAAACAATAAACTGAATTAATTACTGAGAATAAATCAATGACATCTTTAGTTAGGAGAAAAAAATTTCAGTCTAACTTTCCAAGAGGAAGGTAACCTCTGATAAAATTTGGCATTGATGGAAAAGTCAAGGTTTTAATGGTAAATTTGATTTTATGATGCCATTTAATCAGGAACTAGAACATGTATAGAAAGACATGTAAGACACTTAAGACTTGCCTAAAAGATGTTCCTTAGCCAAAGTGAAACTATAATCATATTTTAAAACCTGGTTATACGAACTTGCCATTTTTAGATGATGTGGGACTACTACGTGACTGTTCTTCTGAGTCCAACTCCAGGTATAGCAAGCAAGAAAGGCGATCCGAGCCTCCCTTACATGATGCCACTATGCTCATGAGATGCTGGTATGAACTGCATAGGTGATCTCAATAGAAGAGTGGGAGAGCAGCTGTTCAGCATGGGCTGAGGTGGGATTCTCTGGACTCAATTTCCCCAATGACACCTGGCAGACCTTAAACCTGACTGAATACAAGTGGACAATCTACTCCTGCCTGGAATAGACATGAAGCTGGGGAGATATTGTTTCCCTGCAATGTCCCTACTCTTGGTGGCAATTCCCTATAGTCAAAAGGTTTGTAAGCTTAATACCAGATCTATTCAATTATAGATTATGGGTACAGGAACATCCGAGGCTGCCTAAAATTAAGCTATTAGGCATAATAGACCAACAACATTAAGTTAGGGTCCTTTTATTCTTACTAATACTGAGGAGACAATTAGATCAAGGGATTGTGAAGTTAACAACATAAATATTATCTGTGTGTCAGTTGGCTTATGTTTAAAAAAAAATTCTTTTGTGGTCCATATTGTAAATGCTATAAAAAGATCTATCACCTGACCAAAAGTTTGAATTGCTTTATCTGTTATAAACAATGCTAAAAATTAAAAAAAATTTAAAAAACAGATTTTATTAAAAAGAGATAAGGACAGAAATTATATCTTGCTAAAAGGTACCAGAGTCAATGGAGCACTATCAATACTAAACACATATGCACCAGGTAATATGGCATCCAAATTCTAAAAGGAGAAGTTGTGAGTTACAGGAAGAAATGGACAGCAATTCTATACTAGTAGGGGGCCCCAATTGTCCCCTCTGAAAATTCACTAAGTCCAACCAAAATATAAACAAAAAAGAAACTAAGGTAGTAAATAGAATATTAGAAAAAAGACCTTGGAGAGAACTGAATGGAAGCAGAAAGAGATATACATTTTTCTCAACAGTAAATGGCACCTACACAAAAAAATTGACTGTGTATTAGTGTGTAAGAACCAAAAAATCAAATTATAAAGGGAAAAATATTAAATGTATCCTTTTTGTATTATAATGCAATAAAAGTTACATTCAACAAAGGAGAGTAGAAAGATCAGCTAAAAATTAATTGGAAACTAAATAATCTAATTCTAAAGAATAAGTGGGTCAAAGAATAATTCATAGAAACAATAATTTCATGAAAGAAAATGACACCAATGAAACAATATACTAAAATGTGTAAAATGCAGACAAAGCAGGACTTAGGGGAAATTTTATTTCTCTAAATTTTTATATCAACAAAATAGAAAAGAATAAATCAATAAATTGAGTGTACAATTTAAAAAACTAAAAGAGGAACAAATTCAAAATCCCCAACTGAGCACCAAATTGGAAATCCTGGAAATTAAAGATGAGATAATAAGATTGAAAGTTTAAAAAAAAGACTATTGAGGTAATTTTACAAAATCTAGGAGCAGACTTAATAAAAAAAAGAAACAGTGAAATAGATTAGTCACTTGTTAGTTTGAGCTTTTCTTTTAAAAGAAGAAAACCAGTATCTAGTGTCAAAACTGAAGAGGATGGGGGGCGGAGCCAAGATGGCGGAGTAGAAAGATACACCTATGCTAGGTCCGAACCCACAGCCCATAGATTTCCTGTAAAAAGAACTCCTGACAAATTCTGGAACAGTGGAAGACACGCAGCAACACAGTGAAGGAGATTTCCGTTGCAGAGAGCCCTGAAAAACCGACAACAAAGGTACC
>CM053773.1:81163027-81208863 GCA_028658325.1 Potorous gilbertii | reverse complement strand
GAAGTCATTTGTAAAACTACACAGATATGGCCTATATTGAATTGCCTGCCTTCCCAAAGGGAATGGGTGGGGAGGGAGGGATGGGGAGAAGCTGGAACTTAAAGTTTTAGGACCAACTGTTGAGTATTGTTCTTGCTACTAGGAAATAAGAAATACAGGTAATGGGGAATAGAAAGTTATATGGCCCTACAGGACAAAAAAGAAGATGAGGACAAGAGAAGGGAGGGAAGATAGAAGAGAGGGCAGATTGGTGATAGGGGAAATAAGAATGCTCAGTGTACTGGGGTGGGGGAAGGGCACAAATGGGGAGAAAATTTTGGAACCCCAAATCTTGTGAAAATGAATGTAAAAAGTTAAATAAATTTATTTAAAATAAAAAAAAATGGTGGATCAGTGGAATACATTAAACAACCTAAGACACAGTAGTCAATGACCCTATAGTAACCTAGTGTTTGATAAACCTAAAGACCCCAGCCTTTGGGATAAGAATTCACTATTAGACAAAAACTGCTGAGGAAACTAGAAATAGGAAACAAACTAGATATAGACCAACATCTCACACCACATACCTAGACAAGGTCAAAAGGGGCACATAATTTAAACACAAAGGGTGAGAACATAAGCAAATGAGAAGAGCAAGGAATAATCTACCTATCAGATCTATGGGAAAGAGAAGAATTCATAAGCAAACAAGAAATAGAGATTATTACAAAATATATAATAGAGAATTTTGATTGTATTTAAATAAAAAGCTTTTGTACAAACAAAACCAATGCAGCCAAGATTAGAAGGAAAGCATAAAACTGGGAAACAATCTTTACAGCAAATGTCTCTTATAAAGGTCTCTTGTCTCAAATATATAGGGAGTCAAATTTATAAGAATACAAGTCATTCCCCAATAATAATTGGTCAAAGGGATAGGCAATTTTCAGATGAAGAAATAAAAGTTATCTATAGGCTTAAGAAGTGTTCTAAATCACTTTTGATTAGAGAAATGCACACATTAAAACAACTCTGAGGTATCACCTCACACCTATCAGATTGGTTAATATGAGTGTAAAGGAAAATAATAAATGTTAGAGAGAACATGGGGAAACCAGAATGCTAATGCACTATTGGTGGAGTTGTGAACTAACCCAACCATTCTGGAGAGCAATTTGGAACTATGCCCAAAGGGCAACCAAACTGTGTATACCCTTTAATCCAGCTATACCATTACTAGGTCTCTATCAGATAATATAAAAAAATAGATTATATAAAAAAGAAAAAGACCTATATGTGCAAAAATATGTTAGTAGCTCTTTTGTGATGATTAAAGTATTGGAAATCAAGGGAATGCCCATCAATTGGGGAATGGCTGAACAAGCTGTGGTATATTAATGCATGGAATATTACTGTGCAATAAGAAATGATGAACAGGCAGTTTTCAGAAAAACTTGAAAAGACTTACGTGAATTGACGCAAAGTGAAATGAGCAAAACAGGAAAACATTGTTCACAATATCAGCAACATTGTGTGATTACCATCTATGAATGACTCTTCTCAGGAACAGGAATACAATAATCCAAGACAAATACAAAGGATTCACAAAGGAAAATGCTATCTACATCCAGATAAAGAAATGATGGACTCTGAATGCAGATTGAGGAATACTTTTTTCCTCTTCCTTTATTCTTTATCATGGTGTTTTTCATTTTGATCTGTTTCTTCTTTCACAACTGTGACTAATATGGATACATTTTATATGATGTATAACTTATAGCAAATCACCTACCACTTTCAGAAAAGGGGAGGAAGGAGAAAAATTTGGAACTCAAAATCTTGTAAAAATAAATTATAAAAATTGTCTTGTCATGTAATGGGGAAAAAATAAAATACTGTTTAAAAAAGAATATATATGAAGTCATACAGGTGTTCAAAAATCAAATAGGGCAGACAATCATGAAAGTAGTTAGTATGTAAAGAAAATATGGGGACTTTTGTGAATTGCAAGCTCAATCTGAATCAATATTGTGACCTTGCAATCAAAAATGCTAATGCAATTTTAGGTTGCAAATCTTCCAGACAAAAGATGATAGTCCCACTATACTCTGTATTGGTCAGACCTCATCTGAGGTATCATATTCAGATTTGGATACCACAGTTCAGAAAGGACATTGGTAAACTGGTGAACATCTAGAAATGGGAAGCTAGGTTGGGAAAGGATATGTTAATATGAGGATTACTTGAAACTAGGGAAGCTTAGTTTGCAGAAGAGGAGATGTGTAAGATATGATTGTGTGTTCAATATCAAAGGGTTGCCATGTGGAAGAAGAATTAATTATTCTTGTTCTATTTGGGCCCAGATGGAACAACCAAGAACAATAAGTGGAAGTTGGAAAGAGGAAAATGCAGGCTTGGTGTGAGGAAAAACTTTATAACAGTAAAGCTAACCCCAAAGAAAAATCGATTGCCTTTAGAGAATGTGTTTCCCCTCTTAGGGGGTTTTCAGTCACAGTTTGGATAAGTAATTGTCATATATGAAGTAGGGAGGATTTCTTTTCAGATATATATTTTCCAAGATGGTAGCCAAAGTGTATCTTTACATTTATCTATCTTTACATTTCTGTGACTATGATTCTCTGAGACTTGAGATTAGTCATTGTAATTAATCTGAGTTCAGCTACATTTCATTATTGCTTTTATTTACGTTATTGTAGACGTTGTGTCTACATTGTTTTTTTGTGCTTCTATACACTTTTCTCTGCACCAGTTCATAATTCTTCACTTGTTTCTCCAAATTTCTTTTAGTTTTCATTTCTAATGGTACAATTACATTCATACATCACAATTTTCTGAATTGTGAATCTCCATTTTCTTCATGAGTCCCTCAAGCTTCCCTTACTCTCCCAGTTCATGATCTCGCTTCTAGCCTTACTTGCCTTCCTCTTTAGACTAGATCTATTTAAGCAATCACTTAGATTGTGGGCTATCCTAGCCCTAGGATCCCAAATATCATTATTCTTCTCCTTTTTCCATTTTGTTAATTCCCAACCCTAATCTACACACTGTCACCCAATTTCTCTGAACCAATTCTGTATAGTACTGTTAGAAAAAATTATAAAACCCTGTTGATGGATTTCACTCAAAATGTCTATGAATACTCCCTGTTGTGTAGAATTCTCTTTTATTTTCTTCTTGACTTAATATTACATTGACCATACGCACACAACTACAGACTATCAGAGCAGCAGTTGAAATATGTGAAGGTGTTGTGATCCAGTGTTGCCAATATCCCTGTAAGCAACGAGGGAAAAGAAATCAAAGTGGCAAACGAAGGTAGGCAAAATTTTTCTTGTAACTCCTCACTGTGGTGCAAGTTTGCTATGTGAACCCCAACATATCAAATACAAAGAGCTGGAAGGAACCTCAGACACAATCTAGGCCAGAGGTGTCTAAATCTAAGCCCATCTGCCTGCAACACTTCCATATAAGACTTGAACCCAAGGAAATGTAATTGAGAAATATTTAACAAAATAAAAATTCAATTAAACATGAATAATGGTAATACATGGTTTTCTAAGTCAATACGTCATTAGCAGGGATTACTGTGTACAGTTTAGTGGCCTCTATTTCTATTTGAATTTGAAACTACTGAACTTCAACACCCTCATTTACAAATATGGAAACTAGGATGCAGAGAAGTAAAATAATTTAGTCCAAGTATTACATTTAGTAAGTGGCAGGGGTAAGATTGTGAACCAACTCCCCTGAGAACCAATCTAGCCCTCTTTCTAAAACCACATAAGTTGCAAAAATCCATTGATTCAATAATTAAATAAAACTAAAATTTATTGAAAATCCACTATGTACATAAGAGTGTACCAGCTCCTAACCAGAGATTCTTTTAATTGGTATAATTGACTGGCATAAGAAAATTCCTGGGGAGGAAATGTCTTTTACCGATGGAGATAAACAACTTCACTACACTTTAGAGTCTTACTGAGTTGATATCTGAAATTGTGAAATCAAAAATGGACAAGTCCTCAACCATGAGAAGCTTGAAAATCATTTAGAGGAAAAAATATGACAGCATTAAAAAAAAAACCATTCTTTCTTGGCATCTGACTTCTCTGCTAAGGAGAATGACCTTTGCCCTGGAAATGACAGAACACAAATGATTAACAGTCAGTTAATATTTAGATAAGTAAGGAGATAATAAGAAGACATAGTAGCTGCCCTTGATGAATTCAATTCACATGTCCCAAATAAATCAGATCATCATAAACTAAATCATCAGGTTCAGAAAGCAGTGGCAGATGTGATCATCATGCCACTTCAGTGACATGTGAATGACCAAGGAAAATGGGAGTGGTGCCACAAGACTGGCAAAAGGCAACTGACATCCTGATATTCAAAAAAGGGACAAGAATAGTTAACAAGTTATAAGCCTATGAGCTCAACTTTAATCCCTAGGAAAACTTTAGAACTGGGTGAAAGTGACTGAAGAACATCTAGAATGAAAAGAGATGACTACATAGAAGCAACATGGCTTTCTCAAGACCAAGTCATGTCAAGCTAACCTTATTGCTCTTGTTGACAGAATCTCACTACTGGCAGATGAGAGGAGTGTTGTGGATATAATTTGCCTTGATTTTTAAATGTGTAATAGGCTTTTTAAGCCATTCTTATATAGAGAATAGACACATAAAGATTAGATTGGGGTGGGAAACTTGGAGACTTTTATGAAGGGGATTTGTTCTATGAATTTTGAATTCAGTAAAAGGGCCTCAGTTGAGGAACTAGAGGGCTACATGTGGCCTTGAGACCTCAGGTACCCCACCCATGGGATGATAAAACAATTAGGTAGATTCAGAAGTGATTGAATCAAAAAGTAGTTGTTGCTAATTTAACATCAGCTGGGTAAGGAAGTCTCCAATGGTTTACTCCAAGGAGTCCCTACTTGGTCCTACGCCATCAAATCCAACCAATACATGAAAGGAATCTTCAACATAATATACCTGACAAATGATTATTCATTTTGATCAATGATATGGATTATTTTGTTTAACATTTAGATCAATGATGTAGATAATTGCATAGATGAAATCCTCATCATTTGCCCATAACCCAATGGTTAGGAGGCATAACTGACCCATTTATTTGATAACAAAGTCAGGATCCAAAAGGATCTTGACAGACAAAAGCATAAGGTTGACTTAAATAAGATTAAATTCAGTAGGGATAAATATAAAGTCTTATACTATAACATCAAAAAAAATCAACTTGACAAGTACAATATCAGAGAGTGAGTAGTTACTCTGAGAAAGATCTAGGGGTCTTAGTGGACTGAAAGCTCAAAATCAATAGAGCAATATGGAAGTCAAAAAGGCTAATGTGATTTGGTACTATAGTAAGACAGGCATTTGTTGTTGAATTGTTTCAGTCATGTATGACTCCTTTTCCCCCAATTTATTTCTTTTTAATTTTCAGCATTCACTTCCACGAGTTAGATTTTCTCTCCCTCCCTCCCCAAGACAACATGCAGTCAAACACATCTTCACATTAGTCATGTTGCATAAAAGAATTATAATGAAGTGGAAAAATCATGAGAGAGAAAAAATCAAAACAAAATAGAACAAAAAGAAAACAGTTTGCTTTGCTGTGTGTTCAGACTCCATAATTCTGGATGTAGATAGCATTTTCCATCACAAGTACTTTGGAATTGTTGTAGGTCCTTGCATTACCAAAAAAGGCCAAGTCTATCAAAATCAGTCATCTCACACTGTGCCTGTTTCTGTGAACAATGGTCTCCTGGTTCTGCTCACTTCACTTAGCAACAGTTCATGTAAATCTTTCCAGGATTTTCTGAAGTCTGCCTGTTCATCATTTCTTATGGTACAATAGTATTCCATTACATTCATATAGCACAACTTATTCAATCATTCCCCAATTGATGGGCATAATCTCAATTTCTAGTCCTTGGACACCACAAAAAGAGCTGCTATAAATACTATTGTACATATGGGTCCTTTTCTCATTTGTGATCTCTTTGGGAGGGTATGCACATTTTTATAACCCTTTAGGCATAGTTCTGAATTGCTCTCCAGAATGGTTGGAACAGTTCACAGCTCCACCAACAATGAATACCAACTTTTCCGTATCTTCTACAAGATTTATCATTTTCCTCTTTTGTCATGTTAGCCAATCTGATGTGGTACCTCAGAGTTGTTTTGATTTGCGTCTCTCTAATCAATAGTGATTTAGAGCATGTTTTTCATGTAAATATAGATACCTTTAATCTCTTCCTCTGAAAACCGTTCATATCCTTTAACCATTTGTTAACTGGGGAATGATTTGTATTCTTGTAGATTTGACTCACTTCTCTATATGTACTTTAGAAATGAGACCTTTATCAGAAGCATTTGTTATAAAAATTCTTTCCCAGTTTTCTGCTTCTCTCCTAATTTTGGTGGCATTGGCTTTGTTTGTACAAAAGCTTTCCAATTTAACGTAATGAAAATTATTCATTTTGCATTTCATAATGCAAAATCTATCTCTTGTTTGGTCATAAATTCCTCCATTCTCCATAAGTCTGACAAATTATTCCATGCTCCACTAATTTGCTAATAGTATCAGTCTTTATACCTAAATCGTGTACCCATTTGGACATTATTTTGATATATGGCGTCACACATTAGTCTTTGTCCAGTTTCTGCCATACTATTTTCAAATTTTCCTAGAAGTTTTTTGTCAAATAATGAAATCTTATCCCAGAAGCTGGAGTCTTTGGGTTTATCAAACAGTAGATTGCTATCATCATTGACTACTGTGTCTTATGTATCTAACTTATTCCACTGATCTACCCCTCTATTTCTTAGACAATATCAAGTGATTTTCATGATTGCTGCTTTGTAATACAATTTAAGATCTGATATGACTCAGTTGCCTTCCCTAGCATTTCTTTTCACTAATTCCCTTGATATTCTGGACCTTTTGTTCTTCCATATGAATTTTTATACTTTTTTCTAGCTGTATAAAGTTTTTTTAGTTGTTTGATTGGCATGGTACAGAATAAGTGAATAATTTAGGCAGAATTATCATTTTTATTATATTAGCTCAGCCTACCCATGAGCAACTGATGCTTTTCCAATTATTTAAATCTGACTTTATTTGTGTGACAAGTGTTTTGTAATTGTGTCCATATAGTTTCTGGGGCTTTTTTTAGCAGGTAGAGACTCCCAAATATTTTATAATGTCTACAATAACTTTTAATGAAATTTCTTCTTCTGTCTCTTGCTATTGGGTTTTGTTAGTGATATATAGGAATGCTGATGAATTATGTGAGTTTATTTTATATCCTGTGACTTTGCTAAAGTTGTTTATTATTTCAAGTAGTTTTTTACTTGATTCTCTCAGTATATCATATCATATGCAAAGAATGATAATTTAATTTCTTCTTTGCCTATTTTAATTCCTTCAATTTCTTTTCCTTCTCATTGCTAATGCTAACATTTCTAGTACCATACTGAATAACAGCAGTGATAATGGAATTCTGGTTTCACCCTTGATCTCATTGGAAATGCATCTAGCTTATCCCCATTATATATAATGCTTGCTGAAGGCTTTAGGTAGATGCTAGTAATTATTTTAAGGAAGGTACCATTTATTCCTATGTTCTCTAATGTTTTTAATATTAATGGTATTATAATTTGTCAAAAGCTTTATTCAGCATATATTAAAATAATTATATAGTTTCTGTTAGGTTTGTTGTTGATATGATCAGTTATGCTGATAGTTTTCCTAATAGTGAACCAGTCCTGCATTCCTGGTATAAATCCTACCTGATCAAAGTGATAATTCTTGTGAAGTATGACTCCTTGTGACTCCCTTTGAGAGTTTCTTGGTGAAGATATTTGGGGATTTCTTGGCAAAAATATTACAATGTTTTGCCATTTTCTTCTCTAGGTTAATTTTACAAATGAGGAGCTGAGACAAACTGGTAAGTGTCTCAGGCCAGATTTGAATTAAGGAAGATAAGTCTTTTTGCCCCTAGGCCTGTCACTCTAGCACTGCACCATCCAGCTGCTGAGAAACAGAATAGATTGCCATAAGAGGTGGTGGCTACCCTCTCCTTGGAGTTTTCAATCATGGATTAAATAATCCTTTGTCAGTCATGGGAAAGATTACTTTCATGTATGGGTGGTTTCTGGGATTCTTTCTAACTCAAATTCTGCAACTTGTATGACATGGCAATACATATATACTGATATTTATACATTATGAATATATACTGCAGAACAGGTGTTCTTAACTTTTTCTGTCATGAACTCCTTTAACAGTGAGATAAAGCTCATAGACCTCTGAATAATGTCTTTAATTGCATGAAACAAAATGTATAGAAATATAAAGGAAACCAAAGGTTAGTGAAAATAAAGACGATTTTTTTTTAATTCAAGTTTATGGACTCCTGAAACCAATTCCTGGGCCTCTGCTCATCTGTAGACATAGACACAGAACCTGTGGTGTTAAAAAAAAATCAAAGAATAAAGAAAATATGTTCTATGTGAAAGAAAGAATAAAGGGTTAAAGTCAAATTCTGAACCCTACATCCCCCAACAAGATCAGTTAAAGGTCAATGACACTTTGAGTATGAAGATACTTAGGCTCACTCATTCTCTAGGAAAAGGGAGATTCACAGTTTCTGACCTTACATGTCCTCTGTGGAACTAAATGATCCCTGATATCCTGGGGCTCTAGTGAGTTTTAAGGTACAATCCTGAAAATCTTACCCTATAATTATTTTTTCTCATGAGCATGAAATCCTGGAGGGACAGATGCATAAGGATGCATAAAGATGCATTTAGGAATACTAAAAGATATGAAGGAAGAACAAATGAAATGATTTTCTACTTGGTCCTCATCCTCATCTTCATTTTGTTTCCCCTCATCTCCTCCCATTCTGACTTGGCGACTAAAGTTGGGTTATTGGTGGTGCCTAAAGGTATTCAATAGCAGATTAAAAAGAAAAATGGATAATATCAACTTCTTTTCTAGTTAAACCTGAGACAATCAACATCTAAGAGACAGAAGAGCACAGTTATTTTATGGTCCAAGGCTACTTCTGTACCTTGCCATCAGTATGTCTTGGTTTATATCAATGATGTAAGAGCATGAACAATAGGTCCTTGCCCAAACTCCACTTCAGGGCTCTCTTTGGGATACTCTTGACTTCTAAATGATTATCAGTAGAACTGTTGTTCTTTCCCTCCCAGTTCCATTTACTTATTATTTTTCTTTCTTTTTGTCATTAAAGGGGCCATTCCCTGATTACATCTTAAAGAGGCTTATTCACTGAACGGGCATCACCTCACTCTAAGGGAGTACCTGAATAGGCCAAGGTCTTCCAATGCGTGCTGTGTCTTCTCCAGTCATCCTGATGAATATCTGGCCACTGGACCCAGATGGCTCTGGAGGAGAAGTGACCTTGCACAGCTCTCCCTCACTCAAAACAAAATCAAGTGCAAGTCATGCAATCATTTCTCTGAGGTCACCGTCTTCTTCCAAAATGAAGGATGAACACAGACGTAAAGAGCATGAAACTTCTAAGGCCTCTGAGTATGTCAGCTATGAATATTCAGCTATGTCCATAATTGCGTGCATTCCTCAAATACTTTCAATTTTGTTTCTTCAACACATGGCACAGTACGTGGCACATAGTAGGCATTTAATAAAATGCTTGTCTATTGATTGATTGATACAACTTATTGCATCCTCAAACAATGTCACGCTTAACCATGCATTTTGAATTGTATCTCCCTGAGAACAAAACTTGTCAACAGCCTCTATAATTTGTATAATTTGATTTTTTTTTAAAGAAAGGCCTCAATCTTTATTAGAATAAAATGCAAGAGATTTTAGAATACCAATGAGGATCCAACCTCTCCTGTACAGATTTTGCCTAACTCTATTTTGGGCCCAAATCTGGGTAAATTAAATCTCAATTTTCTTTTTATCAGAAACAAAACCCCTTTTTTGAAATTTAATGATTAAGAGATCAGTTTATTTGCTGGTGGTTGCATCCTATGTTTCTGATTTTGTTTAGGTGCAGAATTTGTGTAGATTGGCAGAAAACCATAAAGATTCAGGTTTTCTTCCACTTTACTGATATTTGGATTAAACCTATAAAAGAAAACCATAAATTAACAGATCTGAAAGAGACCCTTGAGATCATGCAGTCCAGCCCTTTCAGAAAAGTGACTTGTCCATAGTCTCAAAGAGGATACTCAGCAGATTCAGGGTTAAAGCTCAAGTCTCCAGCTTTTTAGCTCAATCCTTTTCCTACTATCCCATGCTGCCCCTTTAATCTTTCACTTGAGAATTGTGTATCTCTTCTGTAAACCTCATGCTATCATTTCATTACATTTGTAAACTCTATTGCAACTTGATTTCCATCTCACAGTAATGCTTCTATCTAATACAATTGTTGGGTAAACCTAATTGATTTTTTTTCCCTTTGAACAGAGGGCTATTTCATGTCCAAGAACTACACTTAGAAATATCTAACTGAAATAACAAGTGTATTTTCTCCCAAATCTTAAAATACTTTCAATTAAAAAACATTTCATTTCCAGGGAGGAAAATTGGAAATACAGAGATTTATTTGGTAATTGTATCCACTTTAAAATGTGATAGATATTAGGTATCATGGCAGGCTGTGAGATAACATTTTTTCTCTTGTAAAGCAGCCATTCCCATGAGGTGTATATAAAACATTAAATGCTAGTATAAGACTATAAGAAGGAAACAGCACTTTATTAAATGCCTACTGTGTATAAAGCACTGTTCTTGGTGCTGAAAGAGATAGAAAGTTGAGATAAGACATTGGCCCCAGGCTTCACTAAGTTTTCAATAAAGGAGGTATATAAGACCAACATAGACACAAGGTATCCCAAAAGTCTTAGTGCAGTTTTAACCTTTAATAGCTTATAACTGCATTAATACCTCAGTTACCCTATTTATAATACACAATATTACATGTTAAGTGTGCTTATTATTAAGGTTATTAGAAAGGGTTATGGGATATTGACCAAAAAGATCATTAAGTGGCGTGGGAATTGCGGGGAGAACTTTACTAGACATGGTAACATTTGAGTAGGGACAAAGAAAAAACAGACCTGTTTAGGAATGACCTGAAGATGAAAAAGATCTGGTTAAATTTAATAGAATCAATGTCTCTGAATAAAGGGGGAAAAGTGAGAGTGTCAAAAATATCAAAAATGTTTTTTAAAAAGTAAGTACTGAAAGACCAAGGGGATATGATGATTAGTTAGAAAGTAGTTATTTTAGAATAGTCATGGTCAAATGACGGGGGCATTAGCCTGATTGCAGTCATTGAGGGAAGAGCCATATAAGGTGCAGACAAATATTTAGAGCAATTTAACTCTGAAAGAAGTTAAAAGGAGAAGAAAAGAGTTAGGCAGGAAAGGAAAGGAGGCACATAAATAGGATAGGAAAGTAAAGAGAAGGCTTGTATTTCAGATTAAGAAGACCTGAGCATGCTTGGATTCACATGGAAGGATTTAGCATCAAGGGAGAGATTAAAGATGCACAAAAGATAAGGGATGAATATTGGTGGAAGCAGTGTAAAGAGGTGTGAACCTGGAGTTCTGAATTTGAAGCCATGGGATGTAAGTTCAAATCTCTATTCTGCTACCTATATGACGACTGTAGGCAAATCACCTCTATAGACCTTAATTTCCTCAACTGTAAAATGAGAGGATCAGATTAGATAACCTCTAAGGTCCTTGCCTTCCCTAGAAATATTATAAGTTCTAATACATGAGTTAAAATACTAAATAGGAATTGTTTCTCTTTTACCCAGGAACCCTGAGGGTCTTCTCCTCCCAGTTTGATTTTTTTTTTTAATTAAAGGGGCCATTCCTTGAGCACCTACTTAAAGAAGCCCTTTCATTGAATAGATGTATCTCACTCAAAGTGAGAATGCTGTAAGACCCTAGCCTGAAAGGACCAGGGTCTCACATTGCATTCTGGACCATCTCCAGCCACCCTGATGAAAATCAGGCCACTGGATCCAGATGGCTCAGGAGAAGAAAGTTGTTAGTGACCTTGAACAGCCTTCCCTTACTCAAAGTCAACTGCAAAGTCATGTCATCATCTTAATGTCATGGTCCTCTTTGAGAACAAAGGACAACAAACACAATACAATGTTCTAATATTTCTGATGCCAGATCACCAGCTAGAGCAGTTTGGCTCCATGAATACTAGACATAGTAAGAGCATGTCTTCTGTATTCAAAAAGAAAGATCTAGAAAGTGATGATTCTAAGAAGTTTTGAAGGATGGAAGAGGATACCAGAAAAAGTAATCATATTAGATGGCTTTACTTCTTCTCAGTGAAATATGAGGTTATCTCCCATAAGCATAGAGGATTAGGTACCTAATATTGGTTGGTTGTTGTCCTTTGTCTTCGAAGAGGACCAAAATGACATCACCGTTGTAAAGTGAAATTTCAGTGTGTCCAACTGTGGCTGATCAGACCAATACGAGCTCAGACTGCTCTACCATGGGTTGGGCACAGATAGTCCGTGTGAATATTTTGGGTGAATATCCCAAATTTGCACATCCTGCGTTTACTTTGTGCTGTCTCAATTCTGCTTTGTTCAAAGAGTACAGCCCTTTTTCTTATTTGGGCACACCATGCTGGGTGGTTCTGTGCCAGTTTCTCCCATGTTGCACAGTCAAATCCAAAGTTCTTGAGAGACACGTTGAGAGTGTCCTTCTATCTCTTCTTCTGGCCACCATGTGATCACCTGCCCCATGCAAGTTCTCCACAAAATAGTCTTTTTGACAAGCATACCTTTGGCATTCAAACAACATGGCCAGCACAGTGGAGTTGCACTCTTTGAAGTTTGAATACTTGACAGTTCAGCTCAAGAAAAGACTTCAGTGTCTGGTACCTTGTCCTGCCAGGTGATTTTCAGGAGAATTAAGACAGTTCAAATGGAAACAATTCAGGTATACACCCCACACCCCACGTAATATTAATAAAGCATTCATGAAGCTGGAAAAGGAGAAGGTTTGGGAAAATAGCTATTGGAAATTAACCAAGTAATTGATGAACATAGAGTAGAAAGACTGTCTCCTTGCTTGCTCTCATTCAGGACCATTTTATCTAGATGGCACCAACCATGCTTCACTTTACTCCCCACTATCTTTTCATTGACCTTCTGTCTGCTACATGTGTACCCTCTCTTATTCTCTTCCCCCGTTTCTACTACACCCCTCTGCCTTAGTAAGGATGTGTCTATTCTCCTATAGCACCACTCTATATGTTTTTCATTTTCTGAACCAAAGTGCATTTCCTGACTCTCATTCATACACATAAGCATTTTCCCTTTAGAATGTAAGATCCTTGAGGGAAAGGATCATTTCTACTTTTGTAGTGGTATCTCCAGCACTTAGGCAGTACCTGGAACATAATATGTAGCTTTATAAGTTCTTTTTACATTTTTTGAGCAGCAGCAATGCCCTCCCTTGAAGTTAAATACGAAGCAGTTCTAGCGTGTGAAATCAGTTCAGACACATGATTTTCTCCATTGTCTTTCAAAAGCCCCAGAAAAGGAGCAGAAAAATTAAATGGTGGGGTTACACTAGAGTGAATGTTTCAGGCCAGGTAGGTCTAAAAATCCAGGGCAAAAGAGATTCTGGGACAGTGGATAATGAAATGGAATTAAAAAGAGTATTGAATTGTCAGTGGAACACTCTGATCAATGATTTAAGGGAGGGAGGACTTGAAAAATAAGTACATCCCTTTTTCTAAACCTCTCTTTTGATATGAATTTCACATTTGATGACTCTGTGAAACTCAGGCTATTTTATATCCACAACATAGTCTGGGAAAATTACCATGACATCCAGCCCCGTGACAGAATTTCTATGGGTAGCAGACTTTTAGAGGAGCTGTTAACTTGCTCTCCTAAAAATAGTGGGGGTAGGGAGTGCAAGAATATCCTATTTGTCCTCTGTTTGCAATAGGGAGCATTTATCTTGCCATTATGTAAATCAATTAACTTTCTAGGAAGAGAGATAAACCTCTTATTTTATCCTCAGACATCTATTTACCTTGTCTAAATACACAGATGTCTAAATCCCCTTGCTTTCCAGTTCAACCGCTCCTATGATTTGCACCTGCACTCCACCTAATACACATATAAGGATAGTCATATTCTTGATCTCATCCTCACCCACATATGTTCTGCTTCCACATCCCACAATTCTGAAATTCCCCTATCTGTCCAGATCTCCCTGTCCTTCCTAGTACTCACTACTACTCATTCCTCCCAAACACTTTACACAATCCTCACTTTAACTTCTAGTCTTTCTATACCCCCACACAAACCATCTGTTTCCAAGGTCATCACTCCTGCTCCAACATCACTTTCCTCCTTTCAGAATCTTCACCCTTTAGTTATCCATTCTACTGCACACTGTCCTCAAACTCTGAATCTCTTTCTCTATGAACCCACCACTGATTATCCTTCTCCAGTCCCAACTCTGGAATGTTTCAACCAACTGCCTGTGCAGCTCCTGAGACGACACTGCTGAACTCAAAGTCAAAAATCTATGTTGACCACATTCATTGCATATTTATATTATTCAAACACAGTTGCACTCTCTCACTACTGCCACTTATTTTACTCTGCTCCAGTAAACTCTCTATTCACTCTCCCCTTAGCAACCACTGTTCTAATATATTCTCTTCTTAGTCCCCTTTACTACTACCTCCCTATTGTTCTCAGCAGAGGATCTTACGCTATAGCTCATCAAAAAACTCTAGTCTACTCATGATAATTTCCCTCTCTATCTTCCAGTTCCAAACTTCAAATCACTCACCACAACCCTACCCCCACCAATACCCCTAAATCAATATTTCATTCCAATCTGCCCAGACTTTTCAATGTACTCTCTGGAATGCCTTCCCTATGAAAACAAAGTTCCTTTCGCACTAAACCATTTTCTTTCCCCATTTCTTCCATCTTCTTGGTGTCAAGTAGACTTTATTCTCCTCTGATGACAGTGAATTCCTAGCCACCCCTTCCAGCCCTATTTGTACTCATATCAGCCATTTCATTGATCATAACTCTTCATTAACACTTTCAGCTTCTTCTTTTACTGCCATTGCTAAGTAACCTCTCCTCCTTTGAGTTCCATACTATACAAATTAACCATCTAGTTCACATCCTGTTGATCACTATCAATTCACAGGACAACCGGCTTCCATCCTCGTGAGTTCAAGACCTAGGATAGTTTTTCTCTGTGCTTTAATTTTTCCTTCATAATAAGAGATGTCAATATATATTTTTAATGCTTTTTTATACTTCTCCACTTCAGCTACACAGAGACAGACATACTTCTGATTCTGTCATTATCTAAAACTATTCCACATCCATCTCGATACATTTTGAAATTTCTTTGAAATATGAAATTCCTTTTCTAAATATAATTTTTTTTATCATTCTATCTCTGTTTATGCCTGAAAACTGTCAACCCTCTTCCTCACGCTTACCAGGTGTACCATTCTCTCTTTCGTTCTTTCTCCAGCCTTCCTCTCTGCACTGGCTACTCTCTAGATCTTTTGGTGAATCAGTTCACCTCTACACCATCTTCTATGCTCATATTCTTTATTCCTTTGTATTGTAGACAATCATGCCTTGCCAAACCCTAACCCTGAATTACTCTCACCCTGAATTCCTTCATTTTATTTGTGTGCTGCTGGACAGAGCTCTAGAGAATCACAAAATCATGATGATGGGATTCACTACAAATTTATGTTACAGGATTTTAACTGGGTCTTCATTAAGGTAAGTAAATTCTTCAACATTTCCCCAGTTTCCTCACTATCACCATTAAATGTCAGCTCCTTGAGGGCAAGGAGGCACTATTTATGCCCATCTTTGTATCTCAGGTATTTAACATAGTGGCTAGCACTTAGTAAGTATCTAATAAGTTCTTATTTACTGGACTATCACATTCACCCCAGCAACAATTCTAAAGTTTTCAACTCTCCTTGAGCCATCCATGGCGCTCCCTCCCTTGCTTTCTCAACTGAGGATGTCGCTTTATAATTTTTTTAATTGAAGCCATTTTTCAAGAACTACCTCTTCTCATCTCACATTACTCAGACAACTCCCTCCACTATCTTCTCTTTCACTTGTATTGAATGAAAAGGTAGCCCTTCTTGTCAATGAAAATTCTCAACAGGCTCCCTTGATCCCATTCTCTAGCACATTGACCCCTCTAGCACAGTTATTCCTTCTCTATATCTTATTCCTATCTAATGGTTCTTTCCTTGATGCCTACGTGACAGGCCTTTGTGAGGGGGAAAGGAGATATTTGCAAAGTATTTTGTTAAGCACTATATAAATACTAGTAGTAGCAGTGGTATATATTCTTCTTTTATGAGATCTCACATCATCCATGTGTATGATCTCTGTGTTTCTTTTCTGTTTGTGTCTCATCTCCCTGCTAAACTTCAATCACCATAAGGTCAGGACTCATATCTTGTCTCTTATCTAATATTTTATATGTCCCCCATGCTCAGCACAGTGCCCAGGACACACAGTACCCAGTCACTTAAATGCTTGTTGAGCGAATACATCCATCTCCTATGTCCATGACTTTCACTAGCTATTTCCATTCTTGAAATTCACCTTCTCATCCATCTCTCAAAAGCCCTCCTTTCCTCTAAAGCTCAATTCAAGAAAGAAACACCTTTCTATGAAATTTTTCCTTGTCCCTTGAGTACCTCATTGACCTGCCCCCCCATAAATTAACTTTTACCTATTTTATATATTACAATGTGCATATATTACCACTCTCAGTAAAATGTAAGCTTCTTGAAGGCAGGAACTATTTCATTTTTACTGCTGTCGCCCCAGAACCTAGCAAAATCCTTGGCTTAATGTTGTTGGTTTATTGATTGAATGAATTTTTAAAAAATATTCAATTGAATTTAGAATCACTGTTTCTGCCTTGAATGGGAAAAGGGGAGTCAAGGAGATTTTTGTTTCGCTAATTTTACTTCGGTCTTATTTAGCAGGAGTTCCTGGGATAGCCTCATCACCTATTCAGTACCTGGACAGAACATGATCTTTACGTAGATATATGTGTCTCTTTTGGCCAAACTGAATAAATACTACTTCACCTGTGTGTTGATTCATCTCATTAATGAACAAAAACTTCATGCTACAAATAATAAATCACTAGCCTAGTGAGTGAGAATTTCAGTCTAATCACTATAACTTGGCCCTTCTATTGTGTTACATTGTATAATTCAATACAAGAAACATCTGTGAACCTTGGAAAGATCAATCATTTTGCCATTGTAGGTAACTCCCAATGTGAAAATTCCTTACATCAGACTGGCTGAAACTTATCTATGAATTAATAGATATGTCATAGGGAAGTGGTTGATGCACAAAATAGTTTACTCTCTTGTCTGAGGCCAGACTGCTAGTAGGTATCTGAAGTGGTATTTAAATCCAATCCTTCCTATTTTTTTCTGGCATACTCCCTCCTAACTTGTATACATTGAATAATGTATACATTATAATAAACCAGTTAAGTAATAAAATAAGACATAAAATAATATAAAATATTCCTGGATATACAAATATATGTATGCAATAAATGTGATTCCTCAGAAAGTCATATTACATATTACAAAGCTATTAACAAAAAAAAAATGGCTTTTCTCCTTTAAAAGGCCACTGACCTATGACCTAGTTCATAGGTGTTATGACATATCATGGCAGCTGCCAGACCATGTGCCAATCCTAAATGAATTATCAGTATCTCTAAAGCAGTTAAAGGCTACAGTACTATGGCAACTGTCTAGCTCAGCTGTGAAAATAGTGGCCCATCATAAGGGGTATTGCATTTAAATCTATTCCACTATTCAGACAGGCTATTCACATTTCAAAGGGAACAAAGCAAATTTAAGGCCAGACATCCATTCTCCAACTTCTTTCCTCAACCTCTCCCCAAATGCATTAAATAGAAATTGATTGTGTTTATGGAAAGCTATCATGTTAGATCAGAAATTCAAAAGAAACCGAACATAGTCACGTTAAGCTAAGTTTGTCTAAATAAAGGCATTATTGAGTCATATCAAAATTTACTCCTAACTGAAAAAGTAGAAAACCTATAGACTACCACTTCTCTACCTACCATCCTGGATCCCTACTTTGGCTTTATCCAAGGAAGTGAAAGTATATGAAGGGATAGTTGAATTGTAGTAAACTGGCTTAATTGAAGTGACCAAGCAGTTCTGGTTGACCCCATGATATTAGAAATTATGAGATTTTATCCTGATATAAACTTACTATCATCTAGTGTATCATCTAACTGCTATTGAACCACGAGTAGATCAGTTAGGATAAAACATGGGGTTTGATAGAATTGATTTGAAAGCAAGATGTGTACTCTTCCATATTCATACATCCTTCTAACCATATCTATTTATTTACGTCTCCCCCTCTTCCTAAAAGTAAAGGGACTTATCTAGCCAACCTGCATAATCTGCCAACAAATGCTTAGATTTTCATAAAGTCAGAGAGACAACTGCCTCCCCTAGCCTACTTTTGAATTGTGTCTATAACCACAAACTCATGTGACTATGGTGAGGGCCTTGACCACTAAAACCTGACTTGCACTGTTTGACTGACTAGACTACTTTTGGAAAGACTTGACCCATAAGTATTATACTGTGAGCATCAGTGCAATTCCACACAAGAATTGCTAGAGAAAGACCTATTCAATGAGGTTTGGGCCCTGTGGCCTCGAGCACCAGCTGTTGAGACCAAAGGCTCTGTTCAGTTTCTGCTCCCTAATCCTTGTTCCAATTGTAGTCAAACCTCCAGCAGATTTTTATTTCCTTTTTTGACTGAACCCGTGATTTCATAGATATAGGGAGATCCTGATATAGGACTCTCCCTAACAATTTATAATCTTAGGGAATGGCCTGAGATACTGAAAGAGGGTACATAATAGAGAGAGGACTCACACACCAATCTCTCACTCTGACCTCTCCATCTGGAAAGTACTTTGTAGCTACAATGAATACATATCATATTTGCTTTCCTCTGTACATGTTGTTTCTCTCTGTAATAGAATGTAGGGTCTCTGTGGTCAAAAAATGTTTTGTCCTGTCTTCCTCACTTGTCACAATGCCTGAAACACAAGCAAATGGTTGTGTGATTTTGTTTATTTGGATATTCCTTCCAATAATGGAGACCATAACTCAGCCACATCTACACACAGCAACTCTTGCTTGGTTTCTCCCATAAGTTCACCATTAAAGGTCCACCCAACCTGCCAGTTAGCTTTTTTTGTCTTTGTTTTATATCATGAAGATAAGTGGAACACTAGGGCTGTCTATCTTTTACTTATGACATGCAACCATCCTATATTCTTTTTTATTATATATTTCCTTCATGATATCCTTCAAGCTTCTACCAAACTTCTCATTTATTGGTATACCCCATGTATTTTTCCACTGCCCACTATGTAATTCTCATTTTCAATTCTTTACACTCCATCAGAAAATAGGCATTTATTAAGTATCTAGTGGGCTAAGTTGTGGTGGGGAGGGAGGGCAGGGAGGAAGGAGGCAAAAGAAAGCCCCTGCCCTGGAAGAGCTTACAGTCCTGATCTGATCTTATTATTCAATTAAGAACTGAGCTTATAGTCTATTATGAGGGCCTGCCCAATATGCAAATACAGATATTCATTTAGCTTTACATTATAATCTGGACAATATTTATCCTTCATCACTTTTGTAACATGGTAATGATTATGTCAATTACTTGTATAATGTATACTTCACTAAGGAGACATTGCAGTGTTCCAGGGCTGAATGTAATTAGTATGATATTACCTGTAAAAAGGTCCATTTGGACAATCTCAGCCTCGGTTGGGAATCCTGGGGGGATATTGCATTCTACATTCATGATATCTCCCATGATACTGGCAGATACCTCAGATGAAAATAAATCTTTTGCTTAACACTTTCCTTGACATTAATATTCAAGTCATTGTTAAATAATATTGTCTCCCTATGGCTATTTCTCATAGTCTTTTATGATTTTAATATGCATGTGGGAGATACCTTATCTATAGAGAGACTTTAAGGCTAAATATTGTCCTACCAAGTCAAATGTTTGCTCAAAATCAATATAGAATGAACAAGAAGGGATCTTCACTTTTCTACATCTTTCAGTCAACTGGGTGAATATAAAGATGTTGTATATTGTAGAAAATGTCTTGGGAAATATGCTTGTTTCCCTATTACATTTTCATCAAGGATATTCTTAATGTATGCATAAATCAGTCCATGATGATTTTACAGAAGTGAGACTTGTGAATTACTGGAGTTTTCCCTGGTTGCCTTATTTTTTGGGTAGGGGAGTGGCAATGGCAGAAATTTTTTTTAAAGTTCTCATTCTTTCCAATTAGTCAGAATCTCCCCTTTTCACTGTCTTGAGAATAAATCACTGAGTGCCTTTGAAAAGGAGAAATATATAGAGTGAAATACATATTTCTGAAAATTATTCATCCTCTGTTAATACTAAATATTTGCCCAGAGGCACTGAATTGCTCAGATGAAAGGTACTGTGTAAGTACAGAGTGCTACCATTATAAATGAATATAGCTAGAAAATTGTCATTCTCCTACACTGAGTGAAACCTTCAGTAAGAAAAAAGAAAACTGTTTCTGACTGGGCCACAACAGCAGACCAACCAAGATGGAGGATGGAGCTATGATTAGCGATAGCACTAAAATAACTGATTCCATAATATATTAGAGAAGCCCTCAAAGCCAAAATGTTCATGGTCAATGCTTGTTCCAGACTATTCCTTTATAAAAATAAGAGGAAAGATCCTTGCTTCTCCTACTCTGACCTTACAGGATTAAAATTTCACATTAAAAGGCACCTCAGAAATCATCTAATCCAACCCTTTCATATAACATATGAGGTAAGTGGGAACAATAGAGGTTAAGTGACATGTTCAAGGTCACACTACCTGCAAGTGTTTGAGCCAAGATTTTAGCCTTGGGCTTCTGACTATAAATGCCTGTGCTTGTTCCATTACAAAAGAGTAAGTGGCTGAATGCCTTGTTAAAAGGCCTTAGGTGCCTTTTAAGCTCATCAATCATGTTCTGTCACCGAGATCGTCATTTGGAATGAGGTCACAGAAGATAGATGCTGTAGGGGAATGACTGCCTAAACTTTGATTTGGGTCACCTTCACTGGAAAAAAATAGACACTAGTGGCAGACCACACATTGTGTTCCTCACCCTAGGGAAAGACAAGAAAAGAATTCAAAGATGTCATTACCATCCATCTATCCATTCGGGTTTTTTTTTCTTTCACTCAGTCTTTTATTCCATAAACATTGATTAAGAAACTATTATGTTCAGGACCCTTGTAATATAATGCCAAAAACAGAACAGTACCTGACCTTAAGTAGCTTGTATTCTATTGCAATCATACAAGTAAATAGAAAAGTTGTTGGTTTGAGGTTTTTTGTTTGTTTTTGGCAGGGTGAAAGTCCTAACAGCTGATTTAAAAAAAATTTTTTCTGGTAAAAGACGTAGCCTTAGGTCTGAGCCTTGAAAGGAACTAGAAATCCTAGGGAACAGAGATAAGGAGGGTGAATGTACAGGGTACAGAGGTGTATCAGCAAGCACCCCAGCATACGCAGGAGGGCCTACTGTACAGGTTCTTAAATCTGCTTTTCTAAAAAGAAAGCAACTTTTGAGGGGTCAACAATCTACTTTACCAACAGAGAAAATACAAGCAAAGGAATAAAGACCAACAGACAGGACTTTTAACTGTCTCACCAGAAGGAATACGTACATCACAGATCAACGGACAGAACTGTCTGGTCATTACACACATGCATAGTTACCAGAGAGAGAAGCACCAACATCTGGGTTTTCAAAGGCACGTTGCTCCTTAGCAGCTACCCAGAGTCTCCTCTGGCACACTAAACTTCTTCCAAAGAGTAAGTCCCAAAGCAAAACCTCACCTCAGAATACGTATACACTTTTCAGAGCGGAAGGGCAGGCCCCTGGTGACCCAGAGCCTCATTAATTAACAAAAGGTGTGGCCATTGCTACAAAACAAGCCTTCCCTAACCAAGCTCCCCTTAATGGGCTCCAGGTGAGGTCTATAAAGGAGTGGGGAAGACCTTTAACTCTAATTAACTTTACAAGAGGACAACCTTGCGCTAAGCCAAGGAGTTACAAGACTGAATAAAATAGGCATTTATTCATCTTTAATACTCTCAAATAGAATGTTGTTGCTTGAAGATAGATTTTTGTAGAAGCAAGCAATTTGAGATCACTGCAAGCATTATTTTCTACTGTGAAAACTCATTTCTTTAATAATAATATTTAATAGTACTTTTTAAAGCAAAGAAACCCATTTATCCAAGTCAATAGCAAAATTTAGAAATCTAAGAAAGTACACATTGGAGAATATACACCAGACATTGCAGAGTGAAGGAGTTCTGCCATTAGAAGGATGGTAACTCTACTCAGAGAGTCCTAGATCTCCATCCAAGAGTCAATTTCTACAAATCTCTAATGTAACAAGTTGGGGATAGGGACATGATAGGAACTGACAGCTACTCTCATGGGGACTTCTTCCCAAAGTCTTATTCTCCCTTTAGCAACATGAAGTGGGGTTGGCATCATTCATCTTTCCTCTTGTAGCTGGAAGTCAGAAGCTCCCTCAATTCCCTCAAAAAAGTCACTCTCAAAGAAAACATTCTGAAACTGGAACCAATGTGTCTACTTTCTCTGTAAATATTGTGATAATATTTGTGATACTTTCTGATCTTTTATGCAAATATAAGGGGTATTCCTGATGCAAAACAGGAGAAAAGGAACACTTTCACATACAATATCCCAGAGCAGAGATTATGTTCCAGTCACATCACTGACAGACACGTGGAGAACTTAAGAATATAACATTTATCGTACCAGTCATGTGTTACTTTCTAAAACTGATGTGACTTGGTACAAAAAAGAAGTCTTACGGGCTTCCCTTGGCAATATTCCCCCTTTCAAGTAATACAAGAGTCTATGACCAATGGGATCGTGGAAGTCATTTGAATATCAACATCAAGTACAGCATAAGATAGGAAGCTATATGCTCAAATAGTGGATTTGCCAGTGTCATTGAAGATGTCCTAGGCAGACCTGAAGCAAAAGATAGTAAACCATTTTTGTGGACAGCAAGGGATCTCAAAGATTTCTCTTCACAGACAACATTGTAACAAATACATCATATTCCAAAACACTTCAAAACCTCCTCATTGAAGTGGATGGTCACTCAAACAAGACAAACCTAAAAACAATATAGGTGAAAAACACATATTGCCCAAATTACAGCATGTGGTTGGACAGGCAGCCTATCAGTACATCAATATTTGTACTATATTCACTAGACTATGATGCTGTAAGTATGGCATAATATATAACAGAAAAATGCATGTGTCTGCATATTGTGTTTGTTCTTTGTTCTCGAAGAGGACCATGACATCAAGACGATGACATGACTTGCTGTTGACTTTGGTTTGAGTGAGGGTGGTCTGGGCAAGGTCACCAACCTCACTTTCTTCTCCTGAGCCATCTGAATCCAGTGGCCTGCTATTGATCAGGATGACTGGAGATGGCCCAGGATGCCATGGGAGACTCTGGCCCTTTCAGGCTAAGGTCTTTTCACATTCTCACTTTGAGTGAGATACACCCACTCAACAAATAGGTTTCTTTAAGTAGTTACTCAAGGGATGGCCCCTTTAATAAAAAAAAAAAAGAAATCAAACTGAGAGGAGAAGACCCTTAGGGTTCTTGGGTAAAAGAGAACCAATTACTATTTAGTGATTATGTTCACTCTGTGCTAGGTAGGTGAGAAGTTGTTATCCAGTCTATGAGCTCCAGAGTAAATTGGGTTTAAGGTTTGATCTTTGAGCAAGAAATGTAGCCAGTAAACTCAGAGGAAAAAAGGCAGCTTTGGGGCATGGAGTGTACCATTCCTTGGGCAGAACACCAGAGGATAGGAAAGGAGAAGGAGAAGGAAGAGGAAGAAGAGGAGAAGAACGAGGAGGAGGTCTGCATATAAGGACACATGCTGTAGATTAGGTTACATTATCTAATGCCTACAAACATGCATATTTGTTTTTATGTATATATGTGGGTATATATACCCTCTTTGTCCTTACTTTCAGTCTGTCCAGAATATCCTCCTTGATACAGATGAATACCTAAGTGGTCATATATCTTCCTATTCTATGCCTCACTTTATGCAGAAATTCCTGTCACTGAAGAGTTATTTCCATGATCTGTCATAGATGGATGACTTTAAAGGGGAAAATTTGCTAAGAGACTTTAATACCAATGCCAATTCACACATACATATATATATATATATACACACACATATACATATCCATTTTGGCAAATACTACAGATAAACTCAACTCATGAGTACAGAATTTAACAGAAGGGACGACCTTCAGCTATATCTCATTTGGAAAGCTGCATAGTTGTTTCAACAACTCCACGCTAATCACTGGCACGAAAGTCCACTGACAGTTTCCCACTGATGCCTTAGAACCATGGGATACCATGAGTGAAGGGATTAAGAAACCAACAGAAGCCCAAAAGACAAGAGAAAGCTGAACAGATGATGTGAGCAGACTGCAACATATTATTAATGATGACTCACAAAGGGGAAGTATAATAAAACACATGGCAGAAACAAGAGTAGGGACAATCATGAAGCAAGAGGATGCCCATCAATTGAGGAATGGCTAAACAAACTATGGCATATGACTGTGATAGAATATTATTGTGCTATAAAAGACGACAAGCAAGATGATTTCAGAAAAACCTGGAAAGACTTAACTGAAGCAAAATGAAGTGAGCAGAACCAGGAGAACATTGTACACAGTAAGAGCAATGTATGATGAAAACCTGTGAATGGCTTAGCTTTTCTTAACAGTGTAATGATCCAAAACAATCCCAAAGGACTCATCATGAAACATACTATCCACCTTCAGAGAAAGAACTTATACTGTCTCAATACAGACTGAACCATGCTCTTTTTCATTTTCTCTCTTCCTTTTGGTTTTTTCATTTAAATCTTCTTGTATGAAATTACTAATGCAGAAGTATTTTACATAATTGCACATGAATGAACTACATCAGATTACTTGCCAAGTCAAGAAGAAGGATGGGGGAGGGAAGGAAAGAATGTGGATCTCAAAACTTTTTTTGAAAATGTTTAAAAAATTGTTTTAATGTAATTGGGGGAAAATAAAATACTATGTAAAAACGTCAAAGATAATACCACTGGACAGCCTAAGTCCTACCTTGATATCGACAAAATATCAAAAGATCTTAAGGAAGTTCTACATTGCAATGAATGGATCCCCTAAGGGAGGTTCCTGAAAGATAAAAACTGCTTAATTTGGGGTAAAATCCTACAGTAAACAAGTAGCAAAACATTTCTGACCTATGTGAAGAAAATCAATCATTGCAAGGTTCATCAATATATATTCAAAATTATCAAAATATATTCAATAGATCTGCTACTTTGGAAGAGTTAAATCACCCTCAAGTGTGCAAATTATATACATTATTTAAAGCATCATAGTTTGCCACATCTATGCTCACCATAGGCTTAGATCCATGCTTTATTTTTCAATTAGGGGCAATAATGAGTACTGCAGTAAGAGTAATAAATTATTCTATTCAGCTTACATAAAGTATACTGCATCAGCACATCAGTTTTCCTTTAGTTTTAATGGAGTAGAGGAAAAGTTCATCTATTAAATCATGAAGATCCATCAATTCCCCTCAATTTCAAAATCATAGGAAAACTGTCAGAACCTGTGTACCTAAATTATATACAAAATGACATCTCCTGTCTGTTAACAAGAAAAAGAAAAAGAAAAACTTTCCCAATAAGGGATACTTCAATTTCTCTCCAAATCTATGTCATCTTTTACTTTTCCAACTTCAAACCCTCAAAAGCAAAATTGTCTCTTTAATCTGAGATTCATACATAGGAATTGAGACTGTCAAAGTAAAATCACTGCAATGTATTTGGTGCATCCATTACCATCACATATGTGTCTTGGTCTTTTTATCTCTAATCTACTCCTCAAATTGGCACCAGCTACATCATACAAATCCAACTTACCACAGGTTCTGATCATATTTTCTGCAACCTGGCACATGGGAATACTATTGAATGAGAGAACTCCGAATCATAGATAAATTTTTC
This sequence comes from Potorous gilbertii, assembly GCA_028658325.1. Lineage (NCBI taxonomy): Eukaryota > Metazoa > Chordata > Mammalia > Diprotodontia > Potoroidae > Potorous > Potorous gilbertii. Next base: position 81,182,502 of record CM053773.1, on the reverse strand, counting down.
TCATAGAAACTATTACTGGTTTAGACTTGAAGCATGAGACCCTCTGAGTAGAAATATTTTGAACAAAATAAATAAAAAAGAAAAAGTGGAAAGGAGTCAAACAGGCAATTATTTGTAATAGAAAAAACTATTGATTTTCCTTTTTGATACATAGTCTAAATTATCCCTCAAGAAAAGTAGTAATGCATCTTTAAACAGATTTATTGGTACTGGGAGGGGGGAAGTATGTTATTTAACTCCAATGCTATTGGATTTTTCTTTTGTGTTAGATATAGAGATAGAGCACATAGACACACAGAAAGCGGGGTTCATCCAAGAATCAAAACTATTCTAGGTTCTGAAGTATAGTACTATAATATTTTTCCAAACACAGTCAGTTTATGAATAGAAGATTTTTTACTAAGTAAATTATATCACAGATTTATAATAAATACATTTTTCCCCAAGATTTAATGTTCCCAGTGAGGGAAATGAATATAAGCACATTGACGCTCCCAGAGTTACTTTTACCTTTAACTTCTTTGTAATAAAATGTTGCTCCTTGTCTCTGGAGTTCTACAGTTTCTCTGAATCTGGGAACCATTATCTCTTTCTCTTCAAACTGGATTTCCTCCCCTCAGTCCTCTTCATGTCTTTTCCATTTCTTTTATGTCAATGTATATACACATATATCCAGATATATATATATATATATATATGTATATATAAAAACACAGACACCTATACACACATGCATGTGTGTGTAATATATATATATATATATGTGTGTGTGTGTGTGTGTGTGTGTGTGTGTGTGTGTGTGTGTGTATATATATATATGTATGTATATATGTATATGGTGAGGGATGGAGGGAATAAGCATTTCTTAAGCACCTATTACTGGCCAGGTACTGTGGTAAGTACTTACAGATATCATCTCAGATTTTCACAATAATGCTATGATATAGGTGTTATGTAGATCTATATACATGCATCAGCATATACATATTAGTGTATATACATATATTCACACATGTACATGACATATGTGAATACATCTATATATGCAATATATGTTTTGCCACTGTGGATATACATATATATATGATGTGCATATGTATACATAGTATATCTATATATGTGTATACATCTAAAATGTGTATATGTACACTATGTGTATTTATACATTGTACATACATATATTACATATTTGTGTGTATTTATGCACATGTATGCATATATACATGTATATTGTGCAAATAGATATGTATGTGTGTATACACACATATATTCTACCAAGTCAATGGAAAAAAGCACATTATATATCTTTCAAATACCCATCTTCTACGTACTCTGAAGAGGGTCAGTAGAATCTACTCATTAGAGTAAACTACATATTAGGGCTCAGGAGTTATGAATTCCAGTCCTAGATATTGGTTAGTGACCTTGGGAAAGTCACCTCACCCAGGTTTCATCATCTATCAGTCAGAAGTAATCTCAGATGTCCTTGCTAGACTGTCACAAAGAAAAACTACTCAAAATTATTAGGAAGCAATTTTCAAGTAAAGAGCTCTAAAAGACAGTAAATAAAGCCTCCCTACTATCTACAAATTCAGCAGTGAGCGGGTTGTTGTCTCAGTTTTTAATAATCACCATATTCCAATTCACCAGAATTGAGGAAGAACTAATCTAGTCTTAATTATGAAGAAGGAAGTGTTAAGATGATTTGATTCCACTCCCCATCACATATCCTCTGGCATTAAATGGCTATTCCTAGAGGAGAGAGCTTGTAACCATTCAAAATTTCTGGCTCTCCCTTTCCTCAGGGATAACAATTCTTTTGCTTCTTGCTTGGATTATTCTGTTTATTTTTTTTAATTCTCTGATTTTGAATTTCGGCATATTCTACCTTGGAAACAATCATTAATAAATCCAGCTGTGCAGTGGGTAAACATCTGTCTGGGTGATACACTCTGGCTTAGTGTCTATAGAATTAAAAAGTCACCTACCCTGCCAGAAAATTAAGATAAGAATTACTTTGGCTACAATATCCAAAAAAAAAAGAAAAAACCACTGAAATCATGGGAGATTTATTAGAAAAAGCCCTGGACATGGAATCATAGGATCTAGTTTTTGGTCTTGACTCTTATTCAAGTGACAATTCATCTGGGCGTCAATTTCTTAATTTATAAAATAAAATAAAAATAGTATCAATAAGATAACATCCATATGATCCAACTCGCTGTGTTGTCAGAAGGAGAATATTTAATGCTAAATAACTATATAAATGTGTTTGCTATTATCATCATGCCATTCGCTTCCTTTTTTTCTATGAAGCTAAAATAGAAATAATTCTGGGGGCAAGTCACTAAGCCATTGTTATTCTCATATTCATCCTCTTTGATCTATGAGATGGGTGCATCAAATGACTTTGTATAGTTGAATTGAGGTATTGGGATATAAGCTCACCTTCTGGAGACTCACATCACAATCCTTCAATAGAAAAGATGATGGTGATAAATCAACCTGTTCCCATGGGATTTTGATTTTTTTGCTACTGGATCTTTATGATTTATAAATATTTGGAACAGTGATTTCTACTGAAAACATCGTTCTTCAGATCTTACGGTTCAATGCTGCATCCCGGCAATTGTTTGTTACAGTTTGGTCAACTATAATGTCCTGGTTTCAATATAGCATATTCGTTGCATTTTCCAAAATATTTTGAGGTCTGTAATTGTAGTATTATGATTTGTTGCCTATCAGTCCCTAAAAGATTGTAACTTCTGATGTATAATTGTCCCCACCTGCACCTACTTGGTAGGTGTTTACCAAATAACAAAATCATACAATCACAGAACTTGAGAGTTTGAACAAAGTTCAGTCACCATTGAATTCAGACAATGCACAAATGAAATCCACATTATCTGTTGAACAAGTAAATGTCCACCAGATAGCTAAGTGGTCCAGTGGATAAAGCACTGAGTCTGGAGTCAGGAAACTCTGAGTTCAAATCCAGCTTCAGGTATTTACTTTCTGTGTAACCCTAGGCAAATCATTTAACCTGCCTCAAATCTCAACTGAAAAATGGAGACAATAGTTGCACCTATTGATCAGATGTGTTCATTTTTTTCATCTCTAAAATACTATTCATCATATGGAACAGCTATATGAGAGGGGGAAGGAAAAGGATTCTTGAGATAACCATGGTGATGAAAGAAACAGAAAATATCAATAAAAACTTACCTTTTTAAAAAAAGATGGCGTATAGAAAGTCGTAAAGAAATCATCTCTCATAAATACTCTGGCAATGAATTTTTAAAAAGGCAACAAATCCAAAAGGAAACATCAGTAACCCCTTTATCATAATCATGATTTTACATATATATATATATATATATATATATATATACACACATTATATATATATATATATTTACACATACATATACACACATATATACATGTGGATATATGTGGATATATAAGTGTATGTGTGCATATACATATACATACATACATTATATGTGTGTTTGTATATCCCTGTGTGTGTGTGTGTGTGTGTGTGTATATATGTATATATATAATTTATGTATGTATATGTCACAGGCTATGGAAGAAGAGTCCTGCTGGGCAAGAAATCATGATTTCAGATGAATAATCCAGAAATCCAAAGAAGCACTCTGACCAGGGATGCTGATCACAAAACTGTAGCAGGGCACTAAAGCTAGACAACACTCAGCAAAAACACACTAGCAGAGATTTAAAACCAGTGGCAGAATTTCAACAAATAAAAGTCAGGACCAAATAGGGCCTAACCATGCCATTGAGTAATTCAAAAAGGAATAGAACCTGGCCTTGGCATAAAGACACAAATCAAGAACTATGGCTAGTGATAAGATTAAACAGAAGACAATGAGCACTGTAAATAAATATCAAGAGTCATGAGATGCCCAAAAGAAAGTAACTCCATGTATTCAAGAAGAACTCAGAGGGAAAAAAAGTTTCACAATTGACTACAAGAATACTAGAAGAAATGAAGTGAAATATTTAAAAGAAGATAATAGAAATAACTTCTCTAAGAATAAATTGGAAGTCCAAATTGATGATCAGACAACATAAACTGTCAGTTTTCAGATGAAAAAACTAAAGTTATCTATAGTCATATGGAAAAAATGGTCTAAATCACTACTGATTTGAGAAAAGCAAATTAAAATAACTCTGAGGTACCACTTCACACCTCTCAGATTAGCTAATTTGACAGAAAAGGAAAATGATAAATGTTGGAAAGGTGGGAAATTGAAACACTAATGCATTATTAGTGGAGTTGTGAACCGATCCAACCATTCTGGAAAACAAGTTCAAACTATGGCCAAGGGGCTATAAAGCTGTGCATACCCTTTGATCCAGCAATACCACTAGTGGGTCTGTATCCCAAAGGGATCATAAAAAAAGAAAAGGACTCATATGTACAAAAAGCAGCTCTTTTTGTGGTGTCAAAGAACTGGAAATTGAGGGGATGCCCATCAATTGGGGAATGACTGAACAAGCTGTGCTTTATGAATGTAATGGAATGCTATTGTTCCATAAGAAATAATGAGCAGATGGATTTCAGGAAAACCTGGAAAGGTTTTGAACTGATGCTGAGTGAACCCATTGAACATTGTACACAGTAACAGCAACTATGTGCAATGATCACTTATGATAGACATTTCTCTTGTCAGCAATACAACAATCCAAGACAATTCCATGGGACTCATGATAGAAAATGCTGACCACATCAAGAGAATGAACTATGGAGTCTGAATGCAGATCAAGGCATGCTATTTTCACTTTGGGGTTTTTGTTTTCGGTTTTTTTTTCTTTCTTGAGGTTTTTTCTTTTGTTACAACTTCTTTCACAACATGACTAATTTGGAAATATGTTTAACATGATTGTAGATGTATAACCTATATCAGTCTACATGTTATCATGGGAAGTCTAAAAGCAAGCCCCCCCCATATACAGAGTAGGGACTGCTGTACAGGTTCTTGGATCTGTTTTTCTAAAAGGAAAGCAACTTGAGGGGTCAACAATCACTTTAATCAAGTACATGTATCATTCACGTAATTCAAGGGAAAATGTCAGCACTCTGAACTTCAGAGAAAATACAGAGAAATCAAAATCAACAGATAGGGTTTCCAACTGTCTGATAGATCAACAGGAAGATAAAAAGATTAACAAAAGATGTTGTTTTCTACTGAAACATTATTATTTTTATTTTATTAGGACCTCCCCTAATCAAGCTTTCCTTAATGGACAGGATCATTAATGGGTGGGGAAGATCTTTGACTCTCTGATTAGCATTTCGGGGAGTAGGAAGGAAAGGGAGGGAGAGAGAAAAATTTAGAGCTCAACATCTAACAAAGATGAATATTGAGAACTGTCTGTAAATACCTGTACAGCAGTCCCTACTCTGTATATGGGTGGGCTTACTTTTACACTTCCCATGATAGCAAGTAGACTGATATAGGTTATGCAGCTACAATCATGTTAAACATATTTCCAAATTAGTCATGTTGTGAAAGAAGAGTCATAACAGAAGTAAAAACCTGAAGAAATAAAAAACAACAACAAAAAACCCAATTGGGAAATAAAACACTATTAAGTTAAAAAAATAAATTGGAAGAAGGAATACGTAGAAAAGAAGATGGAGAACATTACCCAAATAGCAATCTCCCTGTAAATTAAAATAAATTAAACAGAACTCAATGACTCCAACAGAGAGCAATAAATATTAAAAACAAATCAAAAGTTTGAAAAACTAGAAGAATCTGTTAGAAATGCAAAAATAAGAGTTATGAGAAAAGGCTAAATAAGAATGAAATAAATACATTCTAAGAGGGAGTGGAGATAAATATCCCTTCTGAATAGTGGTATCTTCAAGCATCAGAGAGGGGTAACCAAATTGCTAATATGAGTCATATCAAGTCAATGAGAATTTATTACTACCTTACTTTATATCAGAAGACTTCCCAGTAAGCTCAAGAGTATGTTAAGAATACCCATTATCACTATTATTTATTAGTTTTATATAGTATTTCATTTTTCCCCAATTATATGTTAAAACAAATTTTAAACTATTTTTAATTTTGAGTTCCAAATTCTATCCCTTCCTCTCTCCCCTCTCCAAATCAAAATAGATACATGATTTACACATAAAGGGTGACACCATAAGCAAATTAGGAGAGTATGGAATAGTTTATTTGTCAGATCTATGAATAAGGGAAGAATCTGGGGATCAAAGAAAACAGAGAGAGACTACTATATGATATAATACTAGAAATACTATCTATAACATTAACAAGAAAAAGAAATCAAATGAATACAGATGGACAAAGAATAACAAAATTATGAGATTTTGCAGATGATATTCTATAGATCATCTTTTTACAGATTATTCTATTTTCAGATGTAATATTCTATTTGGATAATCCTAGCTATTCAATTTAAAAACTAATTGCAATAATTAGTAACTTCAGCAATGTAGCAGAAAGTAAAATAAGCTCATGCAAACCATCAGTCTTCAGTACATTAGAAAAAACTCAACATTTCCCAATAAGGCTCTTTCTTCTAGACTTCTCCATCATACTTCAGAAACCTCGCCATTCTGGAAGATTAATTCAGCCCTGGAACTCACACCTAGGAAGTACTTTCCATTTTTTGGGTCTTTTCCTTTTGACTGGAAGGCTCCCTCCAAAACTTCCATTTAAAGAAAGTGCCCAGGTCAGCCATTTTGTTATTTCCTAGTGGGCTATACTACTCTGAAATACTCTGCCACTCCTGATACTCTATCCCTCTGCTTTTCAGTTTCCTTTTAGACATAGCCTTTTCCATTCAAATTTATTCTCTTTGAGGGCAGGAATTTTTGTTTTCTGTTTTTATATTCCCAGTGTTTACTTGGTAGTGACTAGCACATAATAAGTGCTTATAAATGTTTGTTGATTAAGTTACAGGAACAGATAGAGAGATGAATTCCATTTAACATAATGTATAAAATATTTGGAAGTTCCTCTACCAAGACACAGTTATGAGCTATATACCTATAACCACCAAAAAGAAAAAATTCCATTGAAATAGACAGACCTGAATAATTGAAGAGATATATTATATCTCTTGTATATTATTTACTTGCTAATATACTAGAAGTAACAATGTTACTTAAATTAATTGACGTATTCAGTGCCATATCTGTCAAAGTATTATCCATAGAGCTAGAAAAATAACAATTCACATGGTTGAACAAAAAATTAAAAATCTCAAAGGACATAAATGAAAAAAAATGAAAAGGCAAGGGGTCTACAAGTACCAGATCTCAAACTACAGTACAAAATTGTGATAATCTAGATTGATACTGGTTTTAAAAAAATAGAAAAGTTGATCAGTGGAACAATGAAGAACACAAGATCATTAGACAAATGGAACAGAGTACCACAATTTTGATCAATCAAAAAAGATTTTAAAAAATAAGAATTCCCTATTTTTTTAATTGCTAGACAAACTGTAAAGAAATCATAAATATTAAATTTATAGAAATTATAATTTCTTATAGAAATTAAATTTAGACCAAATCTCACCTCATGTTGAGGCCAAGATGGAGTGCAGTTGACAAGGTCAGGATTGACCTTTGGGGAAAGAGTTCTTTGAGACTGTGCTCATTAACATCTGGAATGGCTCTCCATGCCCCACCCCCCCCCCCCCATGTTTCTGTCTCCATGAGACAAATAAGAGAACTACAGAAAACAAGGGATATGTAAAATAGATGCCCTCTAGGCTAACAGTCTTTTAGGACAATGAGACTGGCCAAATCACTAGGACAGGAGACGAGCAGAATGTCACATAGGCTTGCAGTTTCTGTCTATATATACTCTTACCCTCAGATCAATAAACAGAATTGGTCTATCTTCTCTCATCTACCCATCTCTTTCTTCTTCACCACATCACTGAGCCTTGTGGGTACACGCAGGCTGTCCACCACAACCTCATATACCACAATAAACTTCAAATGGTCAAAGAACCCAGATCTAAAAGTTTACAGTATAAAGAAATTAGAACATGGCAAATGATACCTTTTGGAACTATGGATAGGTGAGGAGATCTTCACCAAGCAAGAATATAAAAGATCAGTTGAGATAAAGTAGACAATTTCAATTACATACAACTTCAAATCTCATATAAATAAAATCAAAAAAGATAAAATTAGAAGATAAACGATTAACTGGAAAATGATATTTACAGAAAATTTCTCTGATAATGTTTTGATATCTAAGACATACAGGAAACTAGTTCAAATATATAAAAACAAAAACAATTCTCCCCATGGACAAATGGTCAAAGGATATTAGTAGGTAGTTCTTAAAAGGAGAAATACATGCTATCAGTAACCAAAATATTCCATACCATTAGTAATATAAGAAACGTAAAAGAACAATTCTAAAGTTCTATAGTACATCCATCATATTGCTAAAGATTACAAAAGAAAATCAAAATTATTAAAAGGGCAGGGAGAGGACAGAACAAATCTACTATTTGTAGGGTTATGAATTAATCCATTCATTCTAGAATGTAATATGGAATTACGACTCTAAAATCTTTAAACTATGCATATACCTATTGCCTCAGAAATATAATTACTAAATATATACCCTAAAGAGATAAGAGATGGAATCAATTTTATGTGTATATGTGTGTGTGTGTGTGTAAATTTTATTGAGTGACTTTTTTTCATAACAAAAAACTAACATCTTTTCTTCTCCCTCTAACCTACCTTATTTGGTGGTCCAATTAGTTTCCATGGGTTTAATTATTATTTCTGTGCTAATGATTCTCAGATCTACCTATCCTGACCTCTTTACTGACTTCTAGTCTTACATCTCTAACTGACCTTCAGACACCTCGAACTGAATGTACAGTAGACATCATAAATTCAATATCTCCAAGATAAAACTCATTATCACCGTCTCCCCCAAAAAAAGACACCTCCCCTTCCAAATTCCCTTATTATTGTCTAGGGCACCAACATTCTCTCAGGCTCCCAGGCTCACAACCTAGGTGTCATGCTTGATTCCTCACCATTTCTCAAACTCACATCCAATCTGTCACCAAGGATTGTTGATTTCACATTTCAGTTTCTCTTGATATTACCCCTTCTCTCTTCTGATACTGACATCACCCTGACCTAGGCTCTCATAACCTCATGCATGGACTATTGCAATAGATTGCTGGTTGGTTTCCCTGGCACAAGTCTCTCCAGTTCAGTTCATTTAGCTGCCGCCATGATTTTCCTAAATCATGTGTTCAAATCTATCATCTCTGTTTTCAATAAACTCCAGTGGCTCCCCATCACCATCAAATATAAAATCTTCTACTTGATCTTCAAAGACTTTCACAATTTAGTCTTTGACTTTTAACTTAATTGCCCGAGTTTTCCAGTTGTATACCTTACACCATCACCCATCACTTCACCAATCATTCTTTGATGCAATGACACTCACATCTGTGCTGTTTCTTTAAAAAGCCATTACATCTCTCTAGTCTGGGCATTTTCTCTAGGTGTTCCCCTTGCCTGGAATACCCTCCCTTCCCATCAAAACCTTTGGCATCCTTGGTTTTATTCAAGTTCCCATATAAATCCCACTTTCCATAGGAAGTCTTTTCTAATTCCTCTTAATTCTAGTGCATTAACTCTACTTTTTTGTTGATTCTATATATAATATGTCTGTACATATTTGTTCACTCATTATATCCCTCATTAAATTGTGAGCTCTTTGAGGGCAGATTGTCTTTTTGCCTTTCTTTGTGTCCTCAACACTTAGCACAATACCTGATGTATAATAGATGCTTACTAAATTTAACTGCCTGAAACTAATGGGATGACTATCAAATGGAGAATACCTAAATAAATTATGATATATGAATGTCATGGAATGTTATTGATGTAAAAATGGTGAATGGATGGATTCAAAGAAACCTGGGAAGATATATAAATTAACGTTGAATGAAGTGAGCATCACTAGATGAATTTATATGGTGATTTCAACATTATTTTAAAAAACCTACTTTGAGTAATTTTAAAACTCAGATAAATTCAATAACTAAAAACAATACTCCAGAGGACTAAAGATGAATCTTATATACCACTTTTTTGACAGAAAAGTGATAGACTAGTTGTGATGAATGAGGTACAATTTTAGACATGGCCAACGTATGAATTTTCTTTACTTAACTATGAAACTTGATATAAAGGAGGATTTTTTAGAAGGGAGGTAGAGTGAAGGAATGCCAATTATAGTGATGCCCAAAAAAAATAAAGAAAAAAAGCTCAGTGAAGCATTTTTAAAATACATGAAAGAGATCAGGATGTGACTGAGAGGGAAACACAGACAACTAGTAGAGCTTTGGAACCAATATGTTGTTAAGTATATGCTTTTAAATAAGACGCAAACTGGATGTAATAGAAATTTGCAATGTATTATATGGACATTTTTATGTTTATATTTGTCAAGGTCAAAATAAATTCTCCAAAGAAATCAAAAATATTGCATAGGTTTTTGTTAGCATACTTTCCACATCTGTTATGATCTGTTTCACAGTTATAAAAATATACACTACAATTGCTACTTTGTGCGTTGTTTTAAATGTATTCTTCCCATTGAGCTTTGATTTAAGTATGTCAGTAGGTCTCTTAACCTAGTCAGGTAAATGCAATGTATTAAAAGATTTTAGCTCCATGTGTCTTGCCTGGAGGGGACCAAGATATTTATAAGTTTCAGCTTCATTCACTGTTATAATCTAACTTCAGTATTCAAGATTAAAGTCTTTATTTTCTATCTATCCTTGGCACACAATAAAAATTTTTTATTTATCAAGTCCAAATTAATCTTAATATCACTGGAGGAAAACTCTATGAAATGAGGAAGCTATTAAATGTGATTTTTTTTTCTTGGAGTCATTTCAGAAAGATTATAATAGATTTAAGGTGAGGCAGAACCATAATGAGTTAAACTGTCTCCTAAAAATGCCAAATTTTATATAATCATCATTGTTCATCTCATTCTTCTGATCTTTCTTGATAGGGTTAAGATGGAACCAATGTCCAGATAAGTCACTATCCTGCCATTATTCTTTTATATTAAATGTTCTACAGTATTTCTATTTTTTTATAATTGAATAAAAATACTGGGACAGAAACTGATTCTTTTGTAAACTCAATGAGAGCAATTTTGGGTCAACTCCAATAACAGACAAGAGAAAGAAAATTAATTAGTTGGTGTTCCATTTATTTTGTTTCTTTTCTTTTGTTCTTTTTCTTAGAAGTATACAAAGCTATGTATCATACCCAGTCTCTATCAAGAAAGTTCAATACTAATATTAACTGCAACTCTCATTTACACAGCACTTGGAAGACACAAATCATTTTACACACATTACCTCTTCTCAGCAGCCCAGTAAAGTAGGTAGTACACATATTATTAACTCAAACTAGGCTGATGAGAAAGATAAATTAAGCAGTATAATTCTGGGCAAGTCTTTAGGTACTTTGAGCCTCAGTTTTCCAATTTGGAAAATGAGATAATCATACTCACACTACCCACTTCCCACATTGTGAGGACAGAATTTTATAAACTTTAAAATAACATATAAAGGTGCTAAGTAAAGTGGATTGTCTCAGTTCACACAATTAGTAAAAACTGAACCTAAATCTCTTACGACCCTCTCCCATGCTCTCTCCATTATATTATAATGTCTCATCTTACTAGGAAAGATTCTGTGTAGGTCAATCCCTAGGAGGTGCATGCAAGAGACATTTGTTATTAGAAGAAAATTTTTTCAATGTAAGTTTATCTTCCACCTTTCACAAAGCCACACATTACTAGTAGAATATAAAGTAAATACTTTAATCCAAGCTAAGAAATAAAAACCCAACAATATAAATTAGAGAATGAACAACATATGTAGGTATGCATAGATAAATACACATTATTTATATTTACATGTGTGTATATATGTATTATAAACATACACACAGATGCATGGTATATGTGTCATGCAATGTATATGTTTGTGTTTGTGCATTAAAACAAAATACATATATACCCATGAATATATGTGGATATATATGCTTTGCACATATCTGCTTAATATGTATTTGTTATGTTGAATATTTTCTATATAGTCATTCATACAACACATAAAAATTATAATGCTTTTTATACTCAGATAAGACACATTCAGTGAGGTCATTGAATTTACAGTAAAGAGAAAAGGCTGGGAGGAAAGAAATTGACACGGAGAATATCACATGCTCACAATTTCACTGATGACATTGTGAATACTTACTGTCTCTAAATCTCTTGCTTTTTTTAGGTAGCAGAATGAAGTACCTGTCTTATAATTAATCCCTCATGTACTACAAGCAATTTAATGTCAAAATAATCAAAAGTCACTATTTTTCCTTTTGTAAGTATATAACAAACATTGCTATTTAGCAGCTGCAAACATCAGATATCTTTTCAAGACTGAATCATTTTTCTTATCCTCAAATTTCATTTCTTATAGAAATTAAAAATAATATGTTAATGCTAGGAAAGGCATGATAGTGAAATATCACAAAGATCATACATTATGACAAGGTGGAATTTATACCAAGAATGCAGGGCTGGTTCAATGTTAGGAAAACTATCAGCATAATTAACCATGTCAGTAAAAAAAGCAACAAAAATCATATCATTATATCAATAGACAGAAAAAATCTTTGACAAAATACAACACTCACTGCTATTTTAAAAGTTAGAAAGCATAGGAATAAATAGAAATTTCCTTAAAATTATAATTAATAACTATCTAAAACTATCAACAAGCATTATCTTTAATGGGGATAATCTAGAAGCCTTCCCAGTAAGAAGCAAGGATGCCCATTATCGCCACTAATTTCAATATTGTACTAAAAATCCTAGCTGTAGCACTGAGAGAACAAAGAGAAGTTGAAGGAATTAGAACAGGCAAAGAGTAAACAAAACCATTGATCATTGCAGATGGTATAAATGTATACTTTAATCCTATAGAATCAACGGAAAAAAACTACTTGAGTTAACTTTAGCAAAGTTGTGGGTTATAAAGTAAACTCACATGAGTCATCAGCATTTCTATATATGGCCCCAAAGTCCAGCAACAAGAGATAGAAAGAGAAATTTTGTTTAAAATAATTGTAGACAATATAAAAAATAATTGAGAATCTACCTGCCTAGAAACACCCAAGAACTTTATGAACAAAATGACAAAACACTTCTCAGACAAATAAAGGTAGATCTAAACAATTGGAAAAATATTAATTGTCATGGTAGGCTGAGACAATGGAATAAAAATGACAATTCTACCTAAATTAATTTACTGATTCAGTGCCATATCAAACTACCAAAAATTTATTTCATGGAGCCTGAAAGAATAATAAAATTCATCTAGAGAACAAAAGTCAAAAATAACAAGAGAATCAAGAAAAAAAAAGTGAATGAAAGTGGTCTAACAGTTCCAGATGTCAAACTGTATTACAAAGCTGTAATCATCAAAACAATATGGTACTGACTAACAAATAGAATGGCGGATCAATGGAATAAATTAGGAACACAATGCACAGTAACAAATGACCCTAGAAATCTAATGTTTAATGAACCCAAAGATCCACACTTTTGGAACAAATAGATTCTCATTGACAAATACCGCTGGAAAAACTAGAGAGCAGTTTGGTAGAAACTACGCACAGACAACTTCTCATACCATATACCAAGATGAGGTCAAAAAGTATACAAGATTTAGATACAAGAGTGATACCACAAGCAAATTAAGTGTACATAGGATAGTTTACCTGTCAAACCTGTGGGTCAGAGAATAATTTATGACCAAAAAAGAGATAGAGAGCATTACAGGATGAAAAATGGATAATTCTGATTACATTAAATTAAAGAGATTTTGCACAAACAAAATCAACACAGCCAAGATTAGAAGGAAAGCAGAAACTGAGGGAAAGTTTTTATAGCAAATGTCTCTGATAAATGCCTCATTTCTCAAATACAGAAAGAACTGAGTCTCTGATAATGGCCTCATTTCACAAATATATAGAGAAATGAGTTAAATTTCTAAGAATACAAGTCATTCCCAAATTGATAAATGGCCAAAGCATGTAAACAGGAAGTTTTCTGACAATCACAATTATTCATAGTCATTTGAAATAAATATTTTAAATCACTTTTGATTAGAGAAATGCAAATTAAAACAATTTTGAGGTACCACCTCACACACCTAGTAGACTGCTAACATGACAGAATAGGAAAAGGGCAAACACTGGAGGGGAAATGGAGAAAGTGGGACACTAATACACTGCCAATGGTGTTGTGAACTGATCCAACTATTTTGGAGGGCAATTTGGAACTATACCCAAAGGGCCATAAAATTGTGCATCACCTTCAACCCAACACCCCTAATAGGTCTGAATTCCAAGGAGATTAAAAAAAATTAAAAGGGATTATATATACAAAATATTTACAACAGCTCCTTTTGCGGTGGCAAAGAATTGAAATTAATGGGATAGTTGAACAAGTTTGGGCATACAATTGTCATGGAACACTATTGTGCTATAAGAAAAAATGCTTTCAGAAAAACCTTGAAAGATTTACATGATATGATGAAAAATGAAGTAAACAGAACCAAGAGAATATTATACACAGCAATAGTAATGTTATACAACAATCAGCTGTTGAATGACTCAGCTCTTAGCTAAGAATGACTTAGCTCCTCTCTGCAATACAATGATCCAAGGCAATTCTAAAGGATTTAGGATAAAAAATGCTATACACCTCCAGAAAAAGAACTGATGAGTTCTCAATGCAGATCAAAACACGCTTTTCTTTCAATTTTTTATTCTTAGGGTTGGCTTTGTTTTGGGGGTTTTTTTGGTCTGTGTTTTCTTTTATGGCATGCCTAATGCAGAAATATGTTTTGCATTACTATAACCTAAATCAAATTGCTTGCCTTCTCATTTAGGGGACAAGGGAAGGCAAGAGGGAGAGAATTTAGAACTCAAATTTAAAAAAAAACTTAATGTTAAAAACTGATATGTAATTGGAAAAAATAAAATACTTGAAAATAGAAAATAATAATTAACATTAAAGGCCACTTGAAAGTTTGTGACAAGGATACTTAAGAGACTGGAAGTGTAAGTTTTATTAGCATTCCCATTTTACAGATGAGAAAACTATTTAAGGCCGCGGAAATCAAGAATCACTCTTCAGTCAGTTACAAAAAGCATTCACTTCGAAAGTCCTTGCTCTCTCACTTCCTCACTGCTTGACCTTGGCAAAGGAGGGTGAGGAGAGAAGGAAGGGGAAGAAATAGCATTTTTATTAAGCAATCACTACGTGCCTGCACTATGTTAAGCACTTTACAGATACTATTTCCTTTGATCATTAAAACAGCCTTGTGAAATAGGTGCTGGTATAATCACCATTTTGCCTTTGAAGAAACAGAGGCAAACGGGGCAGCTTTCCCAGAGTTATATAGCAAATAATTGTCCTAGGCAAGATTTAAACTCAGGTTTGCCTGAATCCAGGCCCAGCAATCTATAGCCCCTCCTAACTACTTCACTTCCCCCCTCTCTAAGCCCCAACTTCTTCATCTGTAAAATAAAGGAGTTAGACTAGGTGACCTCTAAGGCCCCTTCTACATCTCTGATCCTTGCACCTAATGAATTCTATCCCAATGTTCTTTCCATTGTACCTCACTGCCTTTCCATGTATGCCTTTCTCCCAGGCACAGGCAGCTACAAGAACTGTGGGCTTGTATAACTGGATGACACTTCTCAGCTTGATGGTATAACTAAGGGCACAAATCCCAGGTGGAAGCAAGTACAAAAGGAGAATGAGAAAAAGAGTAGGGAGGGGATGATGCCCTATTGCCATCTGCGATTTTATTTTGTAACCTTGTAATTGATCACTGACAGTAGCATGCCCCTTAATTATTTTTCCCCATGGTAATTCCCCGCTGTACAAGGGCCCACGCATGCTTTGAGTTAAACTCAGTTTACTTTTTAAACAAACAGCATGTCAGTGAGAAGAATGGACTGATGCTCACGTCTATCACCATAGACAGGCCTGGGTATGAAGAGCCCTTGATCTATTACTTCTTCTTCAGGGCACTTTCCCCTCCAAGAAGGTCTTGTATCACTGTGTTCACTGCATCCTCTGCCTCCTTTCTATCAATGTTCTTTTTGCTTTAGAGTCTCTTCAGTTAAATTAATATAGTGATCAGAAACAGAGAACTGAGTGCAGGCTGGGTATGGATAATTAATCTCAGGTTGCTTTAGGTGAGAAATAACTGAACTAAAAACCTAGCCTTTGAGGTGACATTTCACAACAGGTAGCAAGACCAGAAACATACTCTTTCAGCCATAACTGATACTGTGTGAAAATCATTTTTAATATAAAGGAAGAAAATTGTGTCCTAAGAACAGATGATTAGCTAGTAATTGGTATTTAATTATCATGTTCTGGAACATCAAATGAATTCATGTTATGATATACTCTCTCAGGGTCACTCAGTCAGTCATGGTTAAAAAAAAAAAAGACAGATGTTACTCCTCTCAAATGCCTTTTTGACCTTTGCCAGGAAGGAAGTATTTTGCTTATCCTGAGTATAGTACTAACTTGTAGTTTTAATTGTTTTTTTTTGCTTATCCTCTTTATCCCTAATTAGTTGAAGAAGTCTTTGAAGACTAGGATTTTAACTTAATTGAAAAAGTATTTACTAACTTCTTGCTATGGGGAAATGATTACTAGGTACCAGGTATATAAGGTGTGTCTCCCCTCCCCCCAAAAAAGGTCCTTACCCTCAAGGAGATTTCATTTTACTTGGAGTACACAGATAAGTAAATGCAAGGTATACACAAAATAATACAAAGTCATTTCAAGAGAGTGAATGTGTCAGCAACTGGGGAAATCAAAAAAGATCTCAGGCCAGATGTGGTATGTGAGCCAGGAATGAAAAGAAGGCAGAATTCTGTTTTGTTTTGTTTTACTTTTAATCCCCAGCCTTTGGCAGGGTCTTGAACATATTAGGTATTCAATAAATGTTTGGTTGGCTCTTGTTGGCACCAAGGAGCCATCTTATTCAATGATAAAGTCAACCACTGCCTATGTAATTCAACAGAAAAGATGTTGAGAAAGCTCTCCCCATTAAAGAAGAAAAACAAAAAATCCGGTTCCAAAAATACCCCATTGCCTCAGGCAGGAGATACTACTTTCTATTAGGCAGATGAAATACTTCTGTCCATAAAACTCTCTTGTTACCTATAAGGAAGGTGACTTCAGACATATTGGGGGAGAAGGGGGAAAATCTGTGTAGAGATAGCATTTAAAATGGCCAAATAAATCTCCCTTTCAGACTTTTGTAAAAGTCAACTTATCTTTGAGAACTGCCTCTCAAAGACTTGCTGGAACAGGAGGCTTTCACTGCTTTATGGTCAAGTGGTAAACTCCTAAAGGCAGAAGCCCCTAAAGGAGGTAGTAACACCCCATTTGCAGAAATTGCATCATGAAAATAATATGTGACAATGAAATGACTATAAATCCACAGACGGACACAATTCACATAGCCCCTTTTTACAGTTTCCTCTTTGAGAAGACCCATAAAAGCCCAGACACAATCCTCACATCCTCCCCCTCTCAGCATACTCGGCAAATGTCCATCTGACAGAGGCACCCAAGCAGCCCAGGTGGTAGGTAAAGGAACAGTTTGACTCCAGCACAACGGGGCTGTTTGTGAGATAACGGGAGAAGGGAGAATATTTCACCAGTGTCATTGCCTAACAATGTAATATGACAGCATCTAAGGGACTGATTAGCATAAATCAACATAATACCCACTTTGCAGCATTAGTATTGAAAACTTTCATCTTGAAATAGTATGGAGAAAAAGACAATCTGTGATGAATTGTGATGATTTTGCTGGAAAGTTACCAGATGACTATATATACTGTATACGTATACACACATATATATGTCAACATAATAAGCTCAGGCAGGATTCCATTCTCACTCTCCATCATCTCATAAGAATATATGTATTTTTCTGTAAATTTAATAAACAGAAAAATAACAAGGATTATATTTAAAGGTTAGGGTAGCTTTTTTTCTCTGCCTTTGTACATTGTATTTGTCTGTCCCCTAAGGTCCAAAGAATTTTTATGTGACGTCCATAAACAATACCTGAAGTTCAAATTGTACTGATTATGGGCTCCCTTAGGAGTGAGACTATTATTTTTCATTGTATTTCTCCCAGCACATTGTATACTTTTTGGGAGCATACTTGCAATTTCCTCAGTGTCGGGAGTTACATATAAGTGCTTAATAAATGTTCATTGAATGAATGTTCTATAAATTCAGTGTTTCATCTTCTTTCTCTGAGCTTTTATTTTCCTAGAACGAATTCCCTCCTCTCCTCCACATTTTAGCACTTTTAGCCAAATTCCAGGCTCTTTTCTAGTATCATCTCTTCCATTAAACTTTTCCTAGTTTCCCAAGGTTGATTGTGCTCTCCTCAAGTTATCCTTTATTTATGTATTTCCATATAATAATAATATAATTTTCATATAATAATTATTATTTTCCACATAATAACATAAAATCGGTATAGTCTAAAGTTTGGCAAAGCACTTTACAAATAGTATCTCACTTTATCCTCACAACAACCCTGGCAGAGGGGCTAGTATTATTTCCATGTTACAGATACAAATCATATACTGCCAGTGGAATGTAAGATCCTTGAGGGTAGGAACTATGTTTTATCTTTGTCTTTGTATCCTACCACTTGGTACAGTGCCTTAAATATAGTAGCAGCTTAATAACTGTTGGTGGAATTATTGAAAATTTCAATTTTGATGATGTAGAAGAGAGCAGGACCAAGGCAGGAAGTAGCATTTCCAGTGGTGAGATACGAATTTCATCGTTCTAGTGATAAAACAAAGATCTGGTGCTTTTTGTCATTACTAAACCTGTTTCCTTCTGTCACTCCTTTCTTCTCTTCTCAAGTTTACCTTATATTAATCCATCTCATTTCTTAGATTCTCATTCCTTATGCTCATGTAACATATCTATAGATTTTCCATAAACTATGGTGAAAATGTGGGAAATTAAACAATTTGGGAATTTACTAGACTGACATTCTTCAAGAACCTATCAATGGGAACTGGGTAAACTCAAGACAAATTCTTAGGTAAAGAGTTGGGGTAATAAACTGAAACCCTGTGAAAACATGAGTTACTTTTTTTTTAATGTAAATTTATTTATTTAACTTTTTACATTCATTTTCAAAAAATTTTGGGTTCCAAATTTTCTCCCCATTTGTCCCCTCCCCCCACTCCAATACACCCAGCATTCTAATTTCCCCTATCACCAATCTGCCCTCTCTTC
>CM053773.1:81080204-81162527 GCA_028658325.1 Potorous gilbertii | reverse complement strand
TTGGGGAGGGGGGAGGGGACAAATGGGGAGAAAATTATGGAACCCAAAATCTTGTGAAAATGAATGTAAAAAGTTAAATAAATTTATTTAAAAAAAAAAAAGAAATATTATCACTTTTTAAGTGCATCAACCCCAGCCAATCTCTGATCTGGAAAATGTGATCAACAATGCCAAATGTTACATTGAGGTCAAGAAGGATGAGGACAGAGAAAAGGTCATTGGGTTTGGCAATTTGGAGAACATTAGTTTTCTTGCATTTTCAGTTGCATGGTGAGATAGGAAGCCATATTACAAAAGACTGAAAAGCAAGTGACAGGAAGTGGAGTTAACTATTAGAAATGACATTTTCTAGAAATTTGACTGTTAAGAGGAGGAAAGATACAAAATAGTAGTTTCAAGGTAATTGTCCATGAAAGATGTTTAAGGATGGGGGAAACCTAAGCATTCTTGTGATTACCCTATAATACTTGATCAAATAGCAGTCTTACATAAAATGTTAATGATTTATTTAACTAAAATTGTGAGAGATTTTCTCATTATCCATATAGACTTTACTCTGAACCATATTCATTGCTCAATGGTGTCAATACCATTCATCACTCATTGACACCATTGATGTACAATACTTTTATACTAATTACCAATGCAGTTACTGAACTGCATTAGAAGAAAACTGTCCCTAATCTTATCTGGGTCTGTATGACCTAAATACTACTGTAGCATAGACAGACCAAGCAATTCAATCACCATTATGATCAATGTAGAACACCATACGAAATCGCCATGGAAATTGGTATTGATTATAAAGATGAAATGATCAGATTAGTTGTACCAGGGTCTGATCCAAGAGCTGTGAGTAGACACTACCATTCTCATGATTTGTTTACTAATTATGGGTTAAAGCACAGCAGTTTCAATCCCAGGGCCACAGTCAAAATTAATCACTCTATGTTCATAGGGTTATCATTTCAATCTTCTAAAAAAAAATTCCATTATGTTGACTTTCAGGATTTGCTAAGCCTGTGATGACTGTATTGATAATTTAAGTGTTATTGGCCATCAGGCAAGGATAATGAAAATAAATGCATTGATTTGAGAATACATGTGCCAGTCCCATGAAAGTAAATACATTAAAAAATTCCTGGTGTGCTTTATGGTCCACATAAATATCAAAACAGCCTCTTAACTTGGAAACAATGTAACAATGTAACAATCATAGGATTCGAGTTTCTGCAGCTAAATCTTCCCATTAATGCCAATGTATAGACTAATGAGATTCACAAATACAAGTGATACAAGAGATGAGTCATAACCTCCACAAAAAGCATTCTTAGGAAGATATAGTTGAAGCAATTCATCATATGTAGGGGCCTCTTTTTCTGTTGCTAATTTAATTTTGAAATCCTAGCTCTGGGAGGACTCCTCCTACACACAACCATGCACAAACCTCATGACACCTGAGTTATATTTACCTATGGATTTTTTCCCCAATTCTAGATGAAAAGGCAGTTGAGGTTAAAGGGTTTTTTTTGAATATCCTGCTGAACAGACTAACACAATATCTGCATCACAAGAGATTGACTAACATATTTTATTATATTTCTTATAAAATAAGAAAAGTCTTATTTTAATGTCTTCATCTGGTAGGAGTTGTTGCTGAATGAAAACTCCTGACAATACTCTTTTCTAGAGTAACAGTATATATAAACTGTGGAGAATTATTAGGAGCCAGGAGTGACTATATTGAGCAATTGGACAGTATGAAGGCTATGCAAAGATAGCATCATCATCCTCTTAAAGTCTGTATAATACCTAATCAATTCCTATATCTAAAAACATATAACAATAAAAATGAATCATTTATAAAGCACTTACTTTGCACCGAGTACTATGCTAAGTGCTTTCCAATTATTGTCTCATTTCATCCTTAAAACAATCTGGGGAGTTAGGTGTTATTAACCCATTTTGCAGATGAGGAAACGGAGGCAAGTGTGATTTGCCCAGGCTTACAAAGCTATCAAGTGTCTAAGGCCGGATTTGAACTCAGGTTTTCCTGAGTCCAGACCTTTGTACTACCTAGCTGCCTCTCTCTATATATAAAGAGGATCCAGTAAACTCTGAAGGAAAAATTGTGAGACAAGATGGGAAGAATGCTAGATTTAGAATAGGAAAACTGGCTTGAATTCCAATCTTAACACTTAATGCAATACAGTGGCAGAGTGTTGTGTGTGGAGTCAGAGGATACTGAGTTGGAATCCTAGCTCACTCAGACAATGCCTGTGAGCTCATCCATCTAAGGTTCCTTTCAGTTCTAAATCTAGAATGCTATCTATTTATGTGACTCTGCCAGTCACTTCACTTCTATTTCCTCATCTCCAAAGTGAGGATATTAGACTAAAGGATGTCTAAATTTCCTAATTTCAATTCTGAAAACTTCCCTCCAGAGTTTGCTCTAAAGTATATACTGGGGCTGAAGCATAGGAAACATTTCTCTTGAATCAATGACCTTGTATCATGCCAATCATTTAATAATCTGTGCATTTTCTACTTTGTGGTATGATTATACACATTGTCCTGTTTATTTTTTTAATAGAAAAGAAGACTCATTTAATAGTATTAAACAGATATAGGGGATCTACATAAACAAAAGACATTGATCTTGAAGAGAGGCATTGAAGAGACAACTCAAGAATGAAAGATAAAAATGTTTATGAAATTTTATCGCCATCAATTTAAAAGTATGTAAGAATAATAATTACTTTATTTAAATAAAACCTGTTTCTCCTAGACTTTTCTTGAACCTCTTTAGTGCAGGGCCCTTAGAGAGTAATTCAAAACAAGATAAATAGAGCTTCCCCAAGTCACCAATGATCTATCCAAGATTTTGGATTCAGGATGTGGCTAAGCACACTCTAAAAGATTTTCTGGGAACAACAAATATCAAAAATATGGCTACAGTTTAAGGATGGGTCTCCTAAACTCATCTGAGAAGAAAAGTAGTAGCCACCCTCTGGGGATTCAACCTAATAGTGTGAGAAGGGATCCAGAGAATGAGTTTAGAGCACATACTTTGCACATATTGTTAGACAATAAGAAATGTTGATTAGTTTTTTATATTTATTTTTAGTTTTGCTGCACTACTTGTTTTTATTTTTGAAAATTTTTTGTTACAAGTGGATGGTAAGGCATTTGGTATGGGAAATATATTTGAAAATGAAGATGATATTAATGTGTAAGATAATTAAAATATTTTAAATTTTTCTAACATTTCTTACACCCACATATATCCACATGCATGAACTTATACATATATATTATATATATATATATATATATATATATATATATATATACAAAGTGACCTTTGGCAACTGTGTCATAATTACTCTGTCATTACCTTGCAATGTATTCATCCACATTATCTCTTAGAAAATGAATTCCTGGTAATCAAAGAACTGCCTTTGAATTTATACTTGCCTTTTTCACATTGTCCTGTTTAATCCCCATGACAACCATTTGAAACAGGTCATAGAAATATCATCATTCCCATTTTACAGATTAAGAATCAGAGGCTAATAAAAGCTAGACAAATTGACCAGAATCAATTGTTAGCACCAGACTTAAATTCCCAGTTAATTAACTAAAATTCCAGACATCTTCCTTCAGAGGTCAGGATTGTAGATATTGGAGCCTCAGAGATCATTTAGATCAGTAGTATTAAACTCAAACAGAAACAGGTGCCACCAATCTATACAAAAGTATCCCTGACAGCCTCATATTTATTGACTTACTTTTAAAATATAACATTACCTATATTTTACTATATTTTATTTATTTAAATTTGGTTTAGGCTATGCGTGGTACAAACTTATTCTGATTAGGAGGTACTCATCTCTCATTTTCTTTTATTTGCATGTTACTACCGATAAAGAAGTTCTAAAAGGATGACACACATACACACATACATATGTATGTACATGAATATACAATTTTCACTCATGTATACATAGTAAAGAAATAAACAGAATTATCACTGTCATTGTAATCATTTACAAAGTTCATAGTATTTGCATAAATTTCAGTCAATATTTATAAGATCTGAAGGTTTAAAGAATGTCATACTATATGTCCTTAATCTTGCCACAACAAAAGAGGGGGGAAAGGTAGTGAAATGAGTTCTGAAATGGGAACGGGGAGCCTGGGGTGCTAGGTCTAGTTTTGCCAATAATTCACTATATGACCTCAGGCAAATCATTTAACTTCCCTGGGCCTTGATTTCCTTGTCCATAAAATAAGGAGATTGGACTAGAAATTTCAGGGGATATTAACCTGGGTTCCATGAACTTATTTTAAAATATTTTGATAACTGTATTTCAATATGATTAGTTTCCTTTCCCCTATGTTGTATTTTATGCATTTAAAAGCATTATTCTGAGAAGGGGTATATGACATCAGACTACCAAAGGGTTCCATGACACAGAAAAGGTTAATAATCCCTGGACTACATGATCTCTGAGGTCCATTACGGCTTGAAAAATTATATGAACCTATTATGAGAACAAACTTTTTTTTCTTTTTCGAGCCCTTCAAATAGGTTTTGTTATTTCTTTAATATTCTCAAATATATTTATTTCATAAAACTTTCATCTATGAAACTCCTTTTTCCTTTTTTTCCCTTTTCATCTTGAAGAGCACAGATACCAGGAAGGGCCAATTTTATTTCAGTATTGACTTTTATTTTGATGAATATGCTTCTCTTTCTTCCTTCTTTAATTTGTACAGAAGCCACATGGTATTTTTATATTGTTTCCCTTTCTTTTTGATTAAAATGTTTTATTTGATTTTCCAGGAATAAAGTAACTCAAAGACAAAGAGAAAAATAAAACTTCTGAATAACAAAACTGACCAAACTAGATATATAAAAAACCCTCTAAATTAGCACAAGCAATAAATCACCAAATGTCACTCAAATCAACATTTATAATTGCATTTTTTAGTGGAATAACATCTCTTCTATCTCTGTTCTTCTTTAATAGGTCAGAAAACAGAGAAGGAGAAGAGAGATATTTATATATAATAATTCAGATGCCTTATAACACCACATGCTCATTACTTTCATAGACTGGTTAATTAAAATCTATCAAGCAGATTCTTTAAGTAGGTCTTGAACTGCACTCCAGTGGCCTGAAAGAGTTAAATTTTGGGGGAAAGAGGGGCAAATTACCCCCAGAGAGTAATTTCAGCACTGGGGGCCCCTGACATGTTACATAATGTTTCTCTGCTATAACCCTCCTAGAATTTGCTAGCAAGGCTAATGTGCTAGTCATTTTGATGCTCATTAGCAATTAAGTCATTTGTTCATTTTTCTAGGAGCCACGCCTCCAAAACAATTCTACTACCCTTTATCCCCCCAGAGTTGCTTGGTGAGGTTTATCTAAGATGGAGACACAGTCCCAGAAAAGTCATGAAGTTTTCTCTGTCCTATTGATTTTTTAACACCAGAATAGAAAAGCATCAGTCTGGAAGGATTTGAACAAAGCCTGCCTAGAGGCAGAGGGATAGTCTAGATGACCTCCAGGGGTCCCCTTTAGCTGTTACTATAAACCCAGTTTATATTTCCTATGATCTGCCTTATACAAAGTGCTGTAGAAGAAATGGAGCCAAAGTCGAGCATTATGGTGCAGGAATATTTTGTTTTCTTTTCTAAAAGTAGTAGCAGGACCACACTTTGTTCTCTCAATGACAGGATAAAAGGATATTTCCTGTGTTAAGGCACACACATTGATAGGCAGGTAGTAGAAGTGATATCTCAGGCTCTCAGCTTTGTTGGAGGTTTAAATGTAATACTTCCTAGGCAAATCACTCTGGGGCACAGTTCATTATCAAATTCATGATGGGGAGAGGGGAACTTCCCAATATTAAGAGAAAGAGGAAAAATATTGGAAGGATGTAAGGATATAGCAAGGATTACAGGCAACAAATCAAGACAAGGTCCTATTTTAGGTCCCCAAATCTCTTAATGCTAAATCACATGTAATAGATTCATTGTCTGAGGGTAGGTGTGACTAATGTTATATAATGAATGCACAGCATGGACCAAATTCTTAGTTAGAATTAGAGGATACAGCTAATGAAAATTCACCCTATAGAGAGATTAGCCAATCGACTGACCACTTCAAATTAGATCTACCTACTAATAGAGTGGGGTGATTCTCTTTTCATAGTTTTACAAAAACAAAAGTAGATTAAAATCGCAGTGATAGATGTTTGGGACGTTTGTTAGAAAGGGTGTTTTCTTTAGATCATAGCGTGCTGATTTTTTTTCAAAGCAGACTTGAAATACAGTTAGAGAGATGCCAAGTGTTGCCAAGTTGAATGAACAAAAAAAGTTGTCTGCTCTGGAGCACAGCTTTATGGTGCAATCTCTACTAATGGCTTATTCTAATCTCTTTAAGATTAATAGATTTCTTTAGGTTACTCTTAGTTTGAATGAATGAATGAAAGAATGAATTAAAAGTCATGTATCAATTGCTAACATTTATATAGCACTTCAAGGTCTACAAAGCATCTCACAAACATTATATCGCTTTGTCTTCACAGCAACTCTGCTAAGATTGCATTCATTTTACAGATGATGAAACTGAGGCAGAGTGGTTAAGTGACTTTTCCAGGGTCATAAAGGTAGTAAATATCTGAGATTTTATTTGAACTCAGAACTCTCTGACTTCAAGTCTAATCTTCTACTCATAGTGCCACCTAGCTTCTTCTTACTATGTGTACTTACTATGTGTCAAGCTCTGTGCTATGAAGTACGAATGCTAATGTCTATACTGTCAGGGAATTCACATTTTAACAGGGAGAGGCAACACCTATAGGGGGATTAATATAATTATAATACAATATAATCATACTTACAGGCTATATGGAAATGTTGCATGATCCTAAGTGTACAGTAATAGGTAAGATGGTAAGATCTGATAATCCAGAGGACATTACAGTGGGTGAGATAGCAATGCCTTTGGATCTGGAGGGCAGAGTAGCCCTAGGTACCCTACCCTCCCCTCTTCATTCATTTGAAATAGAAAGTAAGAGGTTGTTATATGCATACATAGTGTGATAGACATGAACCCTGATGGGATTTTTTGCTACTATTAAATTACCAGGTCTTGTAGATTTCAATCCATTCTGTGACTAGCCCCTCAGCTGTTTCCCATCCTTCCAGCCTACTAGTCTTCTGCCTCACAAATTCACATCTTAACTACTCTGGTTTTCATATCTCTCTCAGACTCCCAACCTTAATATTTTAGCCCTAAACTCCTACCACCATCTAATATAAGTTACCACCTGCCTCTCTTTCTCTTTCCCCCTTATCCACATTCTCAAGATCAATTCAACCTTGCACAGAAGATGTGCTGGAATGTATTATTAAAGACAACCTCTAGAAATGGAAGAAGGCATCAGAAAGAGCTAGCATGGCTTTCTCAAGTACAAGTCATGCAAGACCAATTTTATTTCGTTTTTTGACAGTTACTAGACTAACAGAATAAAAGTTATGATGTAGTATAGTTTGCCTAGATTATAACAAATCATTTGACAAAGCATCTCATGTGCCTACCTCCCAGAGTTATTGTGAAGCTCAAAGGACACAATATTTGTAAAGCACTTAGCACAATACCTGACTACACAATAGGCACTTAGTAAATGTTTGTTTCCTTCCTTCCTGTTCTTGGGAATGATATGCTTTCATGTTACAAAGTGTTTTACATATAATTTCATTATACCCTCATAGCATCCCTGTTAAGTAGTTACTTTGATTACTGCATTTTTATAGAGGCTGAAAGAAGTTGTGACTTGCCTGAGGTCACACAATCAGTAAATGTCTGATTTGTTACTGTAAGATTTGAACTCGTGTCTTCCAGACTCCAAATCCAATCCTGTAGGCACAAATCTTACTGCCTCTATCAGTCAACAATGTGATATGACTGCCCAAAAATTGGGCAAAGAAATCTTAGAATTCATTAAATAAGGCATTATGTACAGGATATGAGAGGTGGTTGTTCCACTCTACTTTGTGATAAAAACTTGATGTATTCTGTTCCATTTGCTACATTTTACAAAGGATTCAGTGTGTTTATCCTTTGTTGTTGAAGAAGACCATGCCATCAGAGAAATAATGGCATGACTTGCACTTGTTTTGAGTGAAGGAGGGCTGTGCAGGTCGCCAGCCTCACTTCTCCTTCAGAGCCATCTGGATCCAGTGACCAGATATTCATCAGGATGACTGGAGATGACCCAGGATGAGGCAAGTGGGGTTAAGTGACTTGCCCAAGGTCACACAGCTAGTGAGTGTCAAGTGTCTGAGGTGAGATTTGAACTCAGGTCCTCCTGACTTCTACACTGGTGCTCTATCTACTGCACCACCTAGCTGCCCTGCTAAAGGACTTAGTGATCATCAAGCCTAGAAAAGGGCTTGTTGTTGTGTTTGTTCTTCATTCTCAAAAAGGACCGTGACATCAAGATGATGACATGACTTGCAGTTGACTTTGATTTAAGCGAGGCAGGACTAGAAAAGGGCAAGGAGAATGGTGAAGGACCACAAGATATTCGGATTATAAAATTATGGGATCAATTGAAGGAATTGGAAATTTTAGCTTTAGAAGAGAAAATATGGGAAGGGCATACCTGATTTGAATATTTGAATAGTGATAACATGTATTTAGCTCAGTACCAGAAATCAGCAAGTTGCAAAGGAGTAGGTCTGTAGAGATTTCAGAGTTGTAGAGAAGGAAGAAATTTCTAACAATTTAAGTTAGTCACAAGTACAATAAGCTGTTTCAGGATGCAGTGAGTTCCCCATCATTAGAGATCCTCAATCAAAGACTTGTTATATTTTATTGTAGAATCCATTCCTACTCAAGCAAAAGTTAGATCAGATGGTCTCTGAGGTCCTTCTAAATCATACATGCTGTTATTGTGTAAGGGCTTACTATCAAGTGACAATTGAACCCACAAATAATAAAAATGGTGGAAAGATCCTTAGAGGGTTAAGAGAAATAATCTTCCTGGGATACTAATTGAATGACTCAAAAGCGTATTTAATCTGCTCAGTTATCTGGCTTCCCTGGATCTTCACTGTAGGCTGCTATCACTATCTCTAAACTGAATTTTGGAGCTCCAGCTTCAAGCTTTTTACCTTGAAAATCATGTCATCTATTGTGTATATTCTTTTAATTCCATCTAGTTCTTGAATTCCCAGATTTCAACTTTTTGTTCTATCTGAAATCCATGTCACTTTCAGAGTCAAATGGGAAGTTACCTAGCAATTGGACTGCTGTAGTTACTTCTCTCTCTCTCTCTCTCTCTCTCTCTCTCTCTCTCTCTCTCTCTCTCTCTCTCTCTCCAACACATACACACACACACACACACACACACACACACACACACACACACGGAGACATCTGTACTTATCCTATGCCTCCCTAAAGATTAATATAAAAAATTTCCCACTACCAAAAGTCCCCGAAGTATTTTAAACCTTTACATTTGGTTTTACTTCATGGCATGAACACAGGTTATTACCACTTACCAATGAAGTTGAGTGAAGTTGAGTATACCTCACTACCTTTTTTTCCCCAGGATTTGTAGTTTCCCAGAAAAATAAAAACAACTGCCAGCTGTTGATATCTACCATGAGCCTCCTACCTTTCATGGTATCCTTAGAGAATCTTGGGATTTCAATAAGCAATTTGTAAAATATTGCTATGTGATAAAGTTTCAGAAGTTTTTCTGAATTACAATAGTATTTTGTATGATCAATAATTTAAGAAAGTAGACTGAGGAAATATATAACTTCCAATTTTGTCACCTGGGGCAAAGTGTGAAATGAGCCCAGGACAGGCAGCACAAAATAGTTCCAGGCAAGTAGCCTAAATCATGTACCTCAAATCAACTTTGTGATCCATGGTGTGAAAATATTACAAGTAATCAGGACAAAATCTACTGAGTAGAAGGAAGAATTAGTTACTTTAATGGCTTGTTTATTGCCAAAAGAAGGCAAATTTTAAATTTTCATATGCTCTACATTTTGGTGTCACAGAATGAAATTCTACTAGTCTTCACTTAGTGACATCTCTGGCACAGTAGTAACATTCTTGCTTCGAGAATAAGAGATAACACTCAAACACTGAGCAAGTTGGTTATCCATAATGTGTCTTTCCTTCAGCCCTTCCATGGGGTCGGGGGAGGGGTCAGGAAGAAATCAGGAGGATATGTCAATGTAAGCTCTCATCTTAATGTTTTGCTGCATGCACACACACACACACACACACACACACACACACGCATACACAAAATGTTACTTTAATCCCAGTTTTTTGTGTACATGCTCCAGGGGAAAGTGACATGATCTAATGCAAAAATGGTCTATGTATTAATGTTTTAAAAAGAGTAATTATGCCAGCAATGATAGAATAATACTGCATTATGCATGATTTCTGTTATTTATTTGGCCCCAATATTGCCACTTACGTTAGCTGAAAATTTCTAGCTTTTTCAGCTAGTCATTCCTGACTTTGTTAAGTTAACACAAAAAAGGACTGGAAATAAAAGGCATCGTTATTGTCACTGTTTTCTGTCGAGATAACCATGCTACCAGGAAGTGCCTAAAATATTTACAGACGTGATGAATTCTTATCTGGAAAGAGGGAAACTTTTACTTCCTACTTTCTACTTCTTACCATATTTTTAGTTTTAGAATCAAAATGTAGCTAAAAATCAACCATATTTCCTCCAGCTATGGTCTTTTTCTCGTGCTTTCCTCTACACCTTCTTTCCTTGCCTCTGTCCCCATGGTAAAGTTATCACTATTTGTAGGGTCAGTATTTGGAAAAACAAGCATGAAAGGCAATGTCAAAGGGTAATTGGCTGAAAAGAGATTCCCGCATCTGTACAAGAGAAATTAAGCTTTTCCTTAGTACCTTGGGACCATCCTGGATTTACTGTTGATGGACCTACAAGTACTAATCATGCGGTTCACATTAAGGGTCATGTTATGGAGAGAGACAACAGTTCCATAGGAGTGAAAACCAGGACAGGATTCCCCATGTGCTACTGATTGATCTTAAGAGTTCACTTAGAAAAAGATGGGGTGGGGGTATATAAAAACATGTTACCTTTGTGGACCTTATTTACACTCTACTTGGAAATAATTGTGGAAGGGCTAAATATCTTTCCCATTCAGCTAGTGTCCAATTACTCACTAAATAACATTGAAGAAAATCCCATGGAAACACCTGAGAGAAAAGGAAGTAGAAATATCTAATTAAGAAACCCAAGTGTTTATCCTACAGAGAAAAGTGGCTTCCATTGAATTAAGTTAGTAATAGTAGGAGTAGCAGCAGCAGTAGCAGCTTTTGTATGGCATTTTAAGGTTTGCAAAGCACTTTACCTTTGCTGTCTGAAGTGATGCTCAAAGCATCCCTGTGCCTTATGTTATTATCTCTATTTTACAGATTAGGACCTGAGGCTATGTAACTGAGAAGTTAAATGATTTGACCAGTATCACACAGCTAGTCAATGTCTGAGGCAGGATTCAGACTCATTCAAGTCTTATGCTTCATCCACAATACCATCTAGCTGCCTATAATAGAAATTTTGATTAAAATCTCTTATTGGAATCATTCATCTATCACTTTAAAACACAATTCTGCTTACTCCTAAAAAATTCACTTAGGTGATTATTTTAATTGGGGACATATTAGCAGATATTCCTTCACATTGAAAAAAACAAAATGTTGTAAGTGATACGGTTATAAAAAAAAAACTAAAGCTTCATATTGCAATTAAGCATTCAATTTTAATTTTAAAGTAATTAAAATTAAATCAAAATAATGTAAGCACATTTAAATTTTAAAATGATATTGATCTTTCATGGTATTGCAGAACCATTCTCCTTTATTAATTGGTAGAGAATTGGCAAAGTTCCTTACTCAACTGCAGTTAAAATAGCTCTGGATTTGGAATGAGAGGATCTGATTTCTCACCCTAGCTCTCCCATTTATTCCATATGTGACCTTTGCAGATCCCCTTCTGAACCTCTCTGGACCTCAGTTTCCTCATCTCTAAGATGAAATGTATGGGCTGGATGACTCCAAAGGTCCCTGTTAGTTCTCAGTCTATTAACCAAGGCCGAGGAATGTTTTATTGTTTAATCAAAAATATGTCTGTGAAGTGACTGGAATATAACAGAACAGCATTATAAATACTTAGCTGAATCTGTCTTGATAAATAGAACCTCTCCTTACATGCCCTTCATGTTGTTAGTTTACCAAAGTAGGAAAATTTCTTTTGTTTGGTTTTGCTAATGTAGTTTTACCACTCCTGGGGAATATGGAACATCTATGGTCAATGGAATATGATTTAGACCTTATTCTTCCATATGTCTTTCAAGTGTGGGAGCTAAAAAACAAACCTATTGACTTCAAAAAGAACTTTTCTTACAAAGGAGATGCATGGAGACATGGAGGGAAATTGAGTTTAGATCCATAATTTCAAGTTCTAAGGTTTAAGGGGAGTGCCTAAGCTTTTAGGTTCCAATGCTGCCTCCTGGAATTTGTGTTAGATCTGAAAAATATGAATATGTTTAGAGCCAGACATTTTTATTTCATTTTGTTAAAAAATTCATAATAATTCAAATCTTAAAAATGTTTCCAATACTATATTTCAGTCCCATAGCCACTAAAGAAGGGTCACTTCTAGCAAAAGACTTGGCATTTCAATCCTGAATGGGCCTTTTGGTGTATAGGCTTGGACACTTTCAAAAACCCTTTTCTTTAATATAATTTCTTCAGTAGCTTAAGATGAGTTGGGGTACTTTCATGGAAAATTCCTTGATTTCCTCTCTGCAGGGTAGGATGGTCTTTCTTGAATTCTCAGGGCAGAGTCATTGTCTCTAGGATTCTGTGCTCCAATTCCCCCCACTCTTGTCCCCCATCATCTGACAACTTCTGTTCCCTTTGATTTTTGGAAAGCATGGATTATCTGTTTCTTTCTTCCTCAGGGCTCCTTGCTTGAATTCTGAGGCTAAGAATCAAAATGAGTTAACTGCTCATTTTAGAAGGAATTTCTTCGACTGTCATTTATCAACCTCTTGCATTGGGCTTGTGACTCCTATATATATATTCACACAACATTGTCTCATTCTTGTGAATTCAAAAAAAAAAGAAGTCAATTTGCTAGGAAGTAAAAAGCTAACCCTTTGCTGGGTGTATGCTGGACCATTGGCCTATGTCCCCAGATAGGTCTAGGTACACTGAAAACTCATGCATGGCAGGTGGAAGTGATTTGACAATTTAAAAAAAAGGTTGCACATTGAAATTACCCTAATGTGATTTGCTACCTGTATGTCAAAGCCAGAAACCTGGGTGCTAGCCAGAAACAAGAGTAGAAATAATGCAAGAGGAAATCATGCTTTTGTAGTAGCTGTGGGCTGTGGTCTTAAGCAGAAACAGGAGATACCAGAAATGTCCAAGACAGAATCTGTTTCTAGGAGATTTCCAAACACATTTTACATATCTATATTTCCTTATCCAAGAGAGTTAGACAGTTTGAATTAAGCATCTGAACTTCCGGGTGCTCATTTGAACCAAAGCCAAACTCTGAACTTCTCAGGTTTCCTTGTCATTAATCAAAATTTTGAAGATCAATGGCATGTAATGTATCAAGAATAGTAACTGCTGTCCATTGGGATGGTAAGTACTAGTGCCAGGAGGTTGCCTGAAAGTGATATTGGATAAGAATTGGGCAGATTTAGATTGCCACACAAATTAACTATGTGTTGTTACCATTGGAAAGTTAATGCTATACACAAGGAGACCATAGATGGGAGAGGGAAATGTTGTTCTCTCTATAGTGATGAAAAACCATATCTAAAATGCATAGTGTAATATTTTTAGAAAGTCCACAAATAGGAGAGAATTCAAAGAAAACTATGAGGAGTAATTTAAGAACTAGGAAAGATGATTTAAAATGTGACCAGCAGCTTGTACCCTCTCTTCCAAAAAGTAAAAATACTTTATAAATATTTTGAGTTTGAGAAGCAGTGTGGCATAGTAGGTGTGACATAAGTAAGCTGACCTTCACACTAAGAAGACCTGTGTTCAAATCCTCCTCTGACACTACTAGTTATGTGACCCTAGGAAAGGGATATAACCACTGACTGTTCTAAGTTACCCTCATAGACTGTCCATTGCAAAGAAGGTGCTGACTAATATTAATAAAGAAAAACAATTTCCTCACTTGGGAGTTTCCGCAACTTTATTGTCCCACAGTGGTGGTCCCTGCCCAGTCCCCCTATGGCAGTGATTCTTTTTGAACCTACCACCACCCCATGAGAATGGTAGACATTGATTCCTGTCACATGAAGGGACAGTAGAGTATGCAACAGAGAGGTCAAAGCTAGAAAAAATACAGAGATATCTTGAGAAGAAAGTACTTCCATACCTAAGGAATGGCATTTGGAACTCAACTAGGGCCAGTCTTTTGCTCCTAGAATTTTTTTCTGAGCAAGAACTGCAGTGAGGAGGCTCCCTACCTTGATGAAAGGAGACTAAGGATAGACAACATCAAAGAGATCTGAGCAGTGATGAAAGAGGCAAGAAGCAAAGAGTAAGTCACCAAGTCAAAGACAAGCAAATGGTCATATGAGGGAAAGGCTAAAAATCCAAAGGTCCAAAGAAGAAAGCCCACGTGGAAACCTAATTCAAGTAGAGAAGCTGATAAAGACCAGAGATACTGAAGGAACCAAAGATAGGCCAGAGAACAATAAAGTATGATGCAATTATGAGAAAAGAACCAAAATATCTCAATCAAAAAGAAAGATACAGAGAGAGAAACAAAGAGAGAGAGACAGACAGAGAGACAGAGAGAGAGAGAGACAGAGAGAGAGAGACAGAGAGAGAATTAGCAGACCTGTCAGAGATCATGGAATAACAAGAAGATATTCCAAAATGGTTCAAAAGAAATATTTCTAAGAGTGAGGATGAGCAGAAAATATGGAGGGTGGCATCACAAACATACAGCAGGGTTGAAGGAGAGCAGTCAAATCTGTTACTTCAGAAGCTCTGCTCTAATGAGGAATATGAAGAATAAAGAATTAAAAAAACAAGGCACAGTTCATAAATTAGAGTATAGAAATCAGAATATAAAAGAAGGGATGATAAATAAGGAAAAGACAAAATAAAACTTCATAGAAAAAAAACATTTCCATAAAAGAATGTTTCTTAAATCAGGGAGAAAGGATTTTGAACCATATTTGTTGTTCAGTCATTTTTTTTCAGTTGTGTCTGACTCTTTGTGATCCCATTTGAGGTTTTCTTGGCAGAGATACTGGAGTGGTTTGCCATTTTCTTCTATAACTCATTTTACAGATGAGGAAACTGAGGTAGAATTAAGTGACTTGACTAGGGTCACATAGCTAATAAATGTCTGAGACCGGATTTGAACTCAGAAAAATGACTCTTTCCTTATTTCAGGTCCAGCATTCAATGCACTCACTACACCAGCTATCATTTAACCGTCTAGACAGGGAAAGAGAAAAATCAAAAGGGGGTAGGAGAAGAAATAAATAAATGAAAAGAAAGAAAAAAATAAAATTAACAATTAATAGCAGTTGGTTTCACATGCTCTGTATTTCCCTTTTATCTCTTAAGAAATTAAAATGTATTTTTTCAATAAAAAGTATATTTTTACACAGAATATTTTAGTATAATTTTTACCCAACTCTACTGAGGTAACATGGAGCAGCAGAAAGAGTGCCAGATATAGAGTCAAAGTGCCTGGATCCAAATCCTGATCCCACTACTTACTAACTGTATGGTCTTGGCTAAGTCATGTGACTTCTCTGGGCCTCAGTTTTCTTATCTGTTTAATACAAGACCAATTAGATGACCTCTAAGGTACTTTTCAGCTCTAAATCTGTGATCTATTTTTGTGTGACTACAGCTAATGTGATAACACAAACAGCACAATCTGGACATGCCCAAATGCCTCTGTATTATTGAAGAAGTCTCCTGGATAATCATTAAAACAATGAAATAACCAGTTTCTAAAATGTACTTTATCTTAAACACAGCATGGGATATGGCATAGTGGTTATGAGCTTTTCCTTGTAGTGTGCTTCTACAATAACATGACTGTGATTTTTTTTTCATGACTGTGATTTTAACTCATATTTTTTAGTAGATCTACCAACAGGCAATAGGCTGGGTGATAACCAAAGTACTTGACCAATCTTGGAGCACAAAAAAATTACCTCATCTTCAACAGTCACAATGTGGATGGGTTACAAGAAAAGACAGCAAAGTAATGTCTTGACCATGTCCTATTCCCCGGCCATTGGGAAAATCCTATCTTTGACCTTTACACTTGATGTAAGGAAAATTCTAGTAACCTTAAGAAATATCAAGAGTATGCTTGGAGCCAGCTTGAATGACTCATGAGAGCTGGTTGTTAAAACTTCAGTATGAGCATTTATACCTCAAAAAGTAACAAAGGTAACAAATCAAGGCTTGATTGCCTATACCCAAGAAAGTGATGGAGAAAATATTAATAATGCAAATTAAACTTAAAGTATGTGATAAATTCCTGGTTTTTTTCCCCAGGAGAGCCAGTTGTTAAACATTTACTAGCATATTCCTGGATATATCTCAAAGAATAGGCTAATTCAACATAATACATTAAAAAAAAATAAGTAGTAATATTTATATAGCACTTTTGCCAGGCACTGTGCTAAGCACTTTACAAATTCTATCTCCTTTGCTTCTCACAACAACTCAGAGTGACAGGTGCTGTTATCCTTATTTTGCAGTTGAGAAAACAGGCAAGCTCTAGAAGAGATCTTACGACAGACAGCCCATTCAGTATATTGTAGAAAGGATTGTTGTTCACATACAGGCTAAACTAAAAGACCTCTCAGATTCCTTTCAACCCTGACATTCTCTTATTCTTCAACATCTCTAACAAATAATCATACACCTTTTGTTTAAAGACTTCCAGTAAAGGGAACTCTAGTCATTCCACTATAGGATTGCTTTGAATATTAGAAAAATATTACCAAGCTAAAATGTGCCTCTCTCTCATTTCTACCCATTGCTCTGCTTCTTGATGACAGCTCTTCAAAGAAGGGAACTGGAAGAAAGGGAAGGTGACAGTGATGATGTCCCCCTAAGCTTCTATTCTTCCAAGAAAAACCTCCCCCAAAGACTCAATTCATCTTTACATGGCATTGATTCAATTCAGCAAGCAACTGTTAAATTCCTCTCTATTCTATGACGTTGCCAAAGACACAAAGATATGATAGTAACAATATAGACCTGGAAGATAAGGAACATACAATTTTGTAAAGGATAGAACATATATAGATGTTACTTCAATATGCTTAAATGTTATAACTTCATTGAAGAGGTCAAAAAGAGAAGGTAAAAAGATTCAAGGTTAGTTTAAAAGCCCTTTGTCTATTCTGGGTTGTCACTGAAACAACTTCTATATGCTTCCTAAACTCAAAGTTCTGTGGCGTTTCCACCTTATCTGGTGCTCCATTTAGTTCCCCACATCTTTATCTTTCACATTGATTTGCCTGGGTCTCAGCCATTCTAGTCATTACAATCCTCCCCCTCTCAATGTTTATTTATCGAATCCATCTTCCTCTCTAAGTCAATCAGCTACGTCCCTTTCTCCAATGACGGTAGTTCCAGTGGTGGTGGTATAAGCATTCCACTGTAGAATAGGACAAATCTAGTGATTAGAAACTCATTGGCCATGAAATTGAGCTAGTCCTTACAATATCTCTTCTATAATTATAAATAAGAATTGTCCTAATTATCAGGTCTTAAGAGATAATTGGTTGGTTGTTGTCCTTCATTCTCGAAGAGGACCAAAATGACATCATTGTGTTCAAGTCAAGTTATAATGAATCCAACTGAGGTTGATCAAACCAATATAAGCTTATAATGCACTACCATAGGTTGGGCACAAATAGTCCATAGGGAGTAGATTTGGAGTGGGTTCTCTAAATTTTTGCATCTTGCATTTCTTTTGAGCTACTCCAATTCTGCTTTGCTCAGAGAGCACCTTCTCTGATGAGGTATGCCATGCTGAGTAGACGTGTGTCCGTGTCTCCCATATCACACAATCAGTTTCAAAGTTCTTGAGAGAAACCTTGAGAGTGTCCTTGTATCACTTCTTCTGACCACTAAGTGAGTGTTTGCCCTGTGTGAGTTCTCCATAAAATAGTTTTTTGGGCAAGCATTCATGTAGCATTCGAACAATGTGATCAGCCTGTTGAAGCTGAACTTTCTGCAATAGAGTTTGAATGCTTGGGATACAATAGAGTTTGAATAGAGATTAGTTGAAGTAAGGACCTCAGTGTCTGGTACCTTATCCTGACAGGTGATTTTCAGAATCTCGCTAAGACAATTCAAATGGAAGCAATTCAGTTTCCTTGCATGGCAGTAGCATACTGTCCAGGTTTCACAGTCATGCAACGAGATACACAGGGATTAATATCATATATAAAGTATGAACGCACACTGATATCAAAGATAGGATAAAAATAAAGATATAACTTTCAGATTGCTAACATTAACTTTGTAAACATCACACATGGAGATTTTGACACAATATCCTTGTTAACATCAATTAACCTCTTATTATTTATTATCCCAAATGAGTAGCTAATAAGGGTTTTAATACCCCAAGATAAAAATAGAAAAAAAAATACAATAAAAAAACCCCTGAAAATGAGAGTTCACTTAAATAACTAAAACATATTGTCATTAATTCTGATAGAAATGATTTCCAGTGGACTGAATCCAGTGAAACGGTTGATTAAGTAGAAGATACAAAAGGGAAAAAATATATCACAAGAAAAGATGGGAAAAGAAAAACAAATTTCAAGAAATACGAGGTTCCCAGGGCTGCCAAGTGGTGCAGGGGATACAGTATCAGCACTGGAGTCATAGGGACCTGAGTTCAAATACAGCTTCAGCCACTTGACACTTAGTAGCTGTATAACCCTGGGCAAGTCACTTAACCCTGATTGCCTTACAAAAGAAAAAAGGAAAAAAAGGAAATATGAGGTCTTTGTGAACACATATAGGAGCACTCTCTAGGAGCATTCTCCTCTTCAGTTCTACATATGTCTCTACCTTGTTTTCTTCATATTACAGCTTACAGCATTTTCCCAAGCATTCTTTCACTGGTACTTCCTAACCTTTGGAAATAAATAGGACAGGACTTCTTATCACCAATTTACAACTAAAGAAACTGAAACTCTGAGATGATAAAGGACATGACAAGTAGTAGAGAAAAGAGAATTCCCCCTCCTCCTTGTTTTATGTATAGAAGTCCTGCACAGGGAATAAAGCCTACTCTCAACCTCACCAGAGTCCTAAGGTGGAACCACAAATAAAAAGTCACTAGGAGGGTTGTAGGGGATATCCTATAACTTAAGCCAAAGCCTAAAAGAAAATCTGAGTTCAGTTTTTAAAAACCATCCTGAAAAAGGATGACTGTTGATACCTGCCATTCTTTGTAAGAATTGGTGACTCTCCTACTAAGAATCTTGTATAGAGAGCTACACACAGTATTTGGTTCAGTTTTTCTACTGGGGGTAATTCTAAAAAGACACTAAGGATTCCTCCTGTTCGATCTGTCCCCTAATTTCTCTTTTTATTTATGTAGCTTATCCATAAAAGTGTGAAAGAGAGATGTGTTTCTTCAAAAGCCTTTGTGATGCAATAGGATGTCATTCCCCCACCCCAACTGAACTCCCAGTAAGATGGTCATGATGCCTACAGGTTATTTAGGAGATTCTATCTTTCTTACGACACTGTTAAGATTTTGATTGTTTCTTCAAAAGTCTTTGTGATGCAATAGGATGTCATTAGTTACTTCATTTGTTTTATCCCTTTAGGAAAATAACTTTTAGATATGGAAACTTCCTGGGTTGCTGCCCCCCTCTTTCAAAGATGCACATTAAAAACAATTGTATGAAATGTATTTGAAATGAATCTTTTTTACTATGTTGGGAGTTTCAGTGATTTAATAAAAATAGATTCCAACATTTTACAACTTGAACAAGCCTTCAAGTGCCACATTACTAAGCTCCATTCTTTCCATCATGGAATCATTTGACAGTTCAGCGTGAGACAGACTCACCTCCTACGTAATTCTGCAGGAATTGTGTGGGATGTGATTTTGGCCTTATAACCTGGTAAAGTCATGAAGAATTAATTAATTTTCAGAAAACAAAATGAATTCAGTTAACTAATTGACCTAAATCTGTTAAATAAACCCTAAACCATGAGGTGTTATCAACTGGGTGCAAACAAACAATAACACCTAATCACTCCCCACATGTAGACACCACCATCATTAAAGTTTCTCTTTCTCTTTTAACTCTCCATTGCTTTGAATAATAATCACCTGTTAGAGCAGTGAAATGAAAATCTTTCCACCTGACAAATGCTGATTTTTAAAAGTATTTCAAAAACCAGTGTCAAACATGCCTCTTTTGGGTTTTTTCCTTGGTCTGTGCCCAAGCTATTCATGAAATGAACAAATCTCTGAGATTAGTAGCACCTATTCCCCAAAATTCTTATAAGTTCATAGAATATTAGAGCTGGAAAAGACTTTGGAAATTATGAAGTTCAATCTCCTTCATTTTACAGAAGAGAAATTAAAAGAATGAAAGGCTAAATCTCTCACCCAATTGTAACATAGGTTTCCGGTAGATTTGAACCCAGCT
Organism: Potorous gilbertii; assembly: GCA_028658325.1. Classification (NCBI taxonomy): domain Eukaryota; kingdom Metazoa; phylum Chordata; class Mammalia; order Diprotodontia; family Potoroidae; genus Potorous; species Potorous gilbertii. Next base: position 81,141,724 of record CM053773.1, on the reverse strand, counting down.
CTTTGACTCAAGATGCAGAAAGTTTTCCTCTCTAGCCCAGTAGTGATCAGTAGAGGGAGCTCTCCTATTATTTTAGGGAGCACATGCAAAGCACATAACTTTTATTTGCCCCTTTAGGAGCAATGGTGAGCTAGTTTTTTCCCCAAAGGACTTAATCATCTAACGGACACTTACATCATGGTTACAAATAGTTTATACATCATTTGAAAAACTTATTCAGGATTGATCTAGTGTTCCCTAAAACAAACATGCTTTCTTATAGGCCTGTAAAACATGCATCTATGAGAAATTGTCCCACACTGAAAAGAAATCAAATTCTTGGCAAATTTAGAGCTGCATCCTCCTGCCTGCCCCAACCCCACCCCCAAAATGGAATGAACTGTGTCAGAAGGATTCATTTCCTGGCAGTGGAGATGTTCAAACAAAGCCAGGGTAACTACTTGTCAGGGACCTTGTAGATGCAGTTCATGTTTTAGATAGATGACCTCAGGGATGTTTTCTAGTCTCTGAGACCAAAAGATTCTACAACTAAGAGTTGACCATACAGCCCAAATTAATACCGAATGTCATCAAACTCTTGGGGCTTACTTATACTAGTAGTGTTATCTCTACAGCTGATTATTGTTGGAAAAACTTGGAAGAGATTTTTGCAAGCTGATAGATTCCCTCACCTAACTATAAGGTTGTTTAAAACCATAAATTGTAATGTGAGATGTATGAAATGAAAAGAACTTTAAACGGCAGCTACACTTCCTTTAGATATTTTGAAAATTTATAGTAACGAAGTCACAGTTAAGTGAAATGTCACTGTAGGGAAATGAATTTTATCTCTGGTAAGTTTTTGTGTAATTTACCAAAATAATACTCTAACTATTGAGGACAGATTTATGAGTTGCCTAATTGAAGTTTGTGATTCAAAGCAACAATGCAGTTCTCCTTAGGGCATGGAGTGCCATAAACTGATGGCTGCCACATGTATGAAGCAATGACCAAGGAGAAAGGAAAGGATTGTGTCAATGGCAGAGTTACAATATTAACAAGCCTTTGAGTGACTTGTTCATTACTATGTCATTCTTTCCATTCTGGAATTCCCTAATAGCTCAGCGTTGCTCACAGACTGGAATCTATAATACAAGAATCTAGTGGTTACTGTGCTACAGTATTACCCATCAGATTCATCAAATAATAACTCCATCTAACAGTTTAAAGCTTAAGATTCTAAATGGAATCTTGAGAATTTTTCAGTAAGTTCTCCAAGCGGCAACATGGCAATGCTGCCCCTGAATAAGGAAGACCTAGGTTCAAGTTCTGCATCTGAAACCTCTTAATTTCATGATTTCTCATATCTCTTAACTGTCAAATCACTTAACCTCTTGTCACTTAATTTTAACCATGTCCCAGGCAACCCAGCAGAAGTGACAGATCTTCATCAATAGGAGACGTTTTTATACTATGAGTTCCATGCATTGACTAAATTACAGGTCTAGAAACCTAAGGACAGAGAGGTTACCAGGTTAAATATGTGTGTATAAAATACACACAGACACAGACACACACATACACACACATATACAGATAGACACACACACACACATATACAGATAGACACACACACACACACACACACACACATATATATATACATATATATATATGTATATATATATATATGTATATATATATATATACCTCTATGTGAATTTGTGTATATTATAGAAAGAAAGATAGAAAGAATGAATGAGTGGGAGGGAGAGAAGGAAGAGAGAGGAAGATAGAAAAAGAAAGAAGGAAGGAAGGAAGTCTTTGGATTGATTTTTCAGTTTCCACCCTATCCTATTCTTTGGCAAATGTTGACCAAATATTTCCAAATTCTCTCCTCACATTGACATAGCCCAGTAATAGATGTATGTCAAAGACTTTATAAAGTCTCTTTTTAAAATTTCTATAGTCTTTATTTTATAATCTAGCCAGTAAAATCCTCCATTCAGTCCCTTCTCTGATTGTGGAATAGAAGTGACTCTAGGTTCCTAAAGCTTAGACGGAAGTATTAATGGGTCAGACCAAACTGAAAAGGTATTAAACAGGAACCTGGTGATTAACTGTGGGTCTGTCATATGAGGATCAGCTTAATTTAGTCATAGAATTGACCTCCAGGTTCGTTTTAGGGGCTAGAATTCTAGCCCAGTAGCAACTCTTGAAGACCATATATTAAACTGTATGTCTGTGGAGGGAATATGCTTCCAATCAAAATCATGTATTTTTAATGTATTGGAGTAGCCTACAAAAATAATGTGGGTGCCACTCTTCTCCTCTTGCTAGTGTAGGGAAAGGCAGTCAAGGTCATAAAGCAGTTAGGTGGTGCAGTGAACTTGAAGTTAGAAATATCTGGGTTCAAATCCTTCTTCCAAAACTTCTTTGTTTAATCTCCCTAGGCCTCAGTTTTCTCATCTGTAAAATGGAGAGAATAATAGCACCTATTTCCCAGGGATATTGTGAGAATAAAATGAGATAACATATGGAAAGTGTTTTGCAAACATCAAAGGGCCATATAAATGCTAGCTATTATTATTTAGACACTCAGGGAAAAAATGATGAAATTAAGTAAAGAATATGATGACAGATGGAAGTAGAGATAAGAAAAGAAGGATGTGAGTGAATATGTCAGGATATCTAGAAAGAACTTTAAAAAAAGGAAAACAAGTGGTTTGAGACAAAAACTACAAATAACTTAAAAAAATAATAAAACCTGGTCAAAATCAATGATATGGGGGTGGGGGAAAGGGAAGAAGGCATGGCAGAGGTGTTTTGAATAGGCTTGAGGACAAGTGAAGAGTCAGGAGAGGAGAAAAACTGCTAGAGGATAGGGTTATAGTAGTCAAAAGGAGAAATTACCAAGGCCCATACCAGTGTTTTGGCAGCATGAATAGATCGGCGCAATCTTTCACACAAACTGTTCACTTCTATATTATCAGAAGAATTTTCCCTATGTAACTTGCAGTAAATCATACACGGAGAGAAGCTCATACTGCCAGTACCACCACTATCCACAATTCTATTATAACATTCAAAAATTTTAACCTAATATAAAACAATTGAGGAGCATTAGACGAACATAAAACAGATAAAGGATAGCTTTTTACAGACATTCATCAATGGCCTTTTTTGAAGAGAGCAGATACCTCCTCAGGCTAAGCATACATCTCTCTGTTTCACATAAATACACAGAATGACAAGGCTTCCAGTCAAAATAAACATTTACAGAGTGTCTGTGGGATTAACCTGCTTCATCAGACCCATAATAGACCAAGGTTAATAGACACTGGTTAATCTCACTGTTACCCAGTCTATATTCTCAACCACTTTAATAATCTATGGCTATATCTAGAAGACAGTGATTACAAGGAGCTAATAAGACAAAGGCAGAGCTATATGTATTGTGAACATTAGGACAGGTCTTAGAATTTTTAACAGAAATAGAATATCATTCAAATATTTCTTAGTTTCAAGAGATTACCCAGTTTTTAGGGGAGGTTTTGACTGTCTATAATTGCTCCAGTAAATTCATAAATTACAGGAATTTTTTTCTTGTTTAAATATTATTTCCTAAAACTTTACAGGAAATTTACCTTCTGATAACTACTACTACTACATATACTATTATCTACTATTACTGCTACTACTGCTATTACTACTACTACTACCAAATGGTAACAATGATAATATATGTTTTTTAAAATATCTAACTCTTGGCCCAGATAGTAAAATAAGTTATCCATGCAATGTACCTCAAATGTTTTTTTCGTTTGGCTATTTTTCTCCCGGGATGTTTTGATGACATATAGCACTAGGTGCTGATTGAATCCAAATCTTCTTATTTTGAAAATAAGACTTTCATAATAGGAACTTTGTAAATTAATAGCATAGGTACTGAAGGATTCTTTTTCCATATTGAGTTCCCTCTCCTCCCCAAACCAGGGACAGCTGTGTGGGTGTAATAGGACTAAGGAAACACAACTATCCTTAGAATCAACAAGTCACATTTACATAGTTCTTTCAGATTTGTGAAGCATTTTCATTCTATTAACCCTATGCAGGAGGTGGTAACAGTACTGTTATCCCCATTTTTAGATGAGAAAACTCAAGCTCTGAAAGATTAACTGTCTTTCCCAAATAATACATCCTGGCTGAAGTAGTAAGTCATCTTGAGGAGGAATAGGAGGCAGAATTTGTCTGGAAAGTCAAACCACTACCTGGACCACTGCCATCCACCAGACCCCAATGGATATAGCCTAGCACCCTGAATTCAAGAACTTTAGATAGCAGTACCCCACCCCCACCCCCTAGACTACAGTTTGGTCTTATTTCTAGTCCAGACCCAGAAACGATCGTTCTAAAAAGCCCTATGGAGATATGACCTGCCAAAAGATTTTAGACTTTCTATAGCAAGTTAGTTGGTTGTTTTCTTCCATTCTCTAAGAGGATCAAAATGACATCATTATGTTAGAGTCAAGGTACAGTATGTTGGACTGTGTCTGATAAGAGCACTATGAGCTGGGAAGGCTCTACCACAAACTGGGCACAAATAGTCAATGTGGATATTTAGAGTGGAGATGTCTCTAAATTTGCATGTATCGTGTGTCTTTCAAGCTGCTGCATTTCTGCTTTGCTCTTAGATTACAACTTCTTCTATAATTCAGGCATGCCATGCTGGGCAGTTCTGTACTAGTATCTCCCATGTCTCACAATCTATCTAGAGTTCTCCAGAGAGACTTTGAGAGTGTCCTTATATTTCTTCTGACTACTCTAAGAGCATTTGCCTCATGTGAATTGCTACAGTTACTAAAAATGCAAAAGAGTCCAGCCACTGAAATTCTTGACATTGTCAAATGGTTCAATATCAGAAAGCTATATGATTTTACCCATGGAAATTACATTCAAGAAGAGGTCTTAATATCAGCTTTGTGCCTGTATCCTAGAAACCATGATACTTTTCCATTGGACTTGCTTCTGAAACTTCCTAAGTGTATTGCTTCCCCCATTAGAATGTGAGTTCCTTGATATCAGAGGCAGTCTTACTTTTTTATTGGCACCCCCAATAAAATAGCACAGTGCTTTGCAGTATTAAGTACTTAATACAAGCTTTTTCTTTTATTCATCCATTCAAGTGTTTCACTTGGGATTTGAACCCATGTCTCTTGACTCCAAGTTTTTCATGCACTACTGCACAGTAGATAAAGCACTGGACCTATAGTTGGGAAGGACCTGAGTTCAAATCCAGCCTCAGATACTTACAAGCTGTGTGAACTATGGCAAGTCATGTAATGTTGTTTGCCTCAGTTTCCTCATCTGCAAAATGAACAGGAGAAGAAAATGGCAAACCACTCCAGTATCTTTTCCAAGAGAACTCCAAATGGGGTAATGAAGAGCCAGATATGACTGAACAAGAAGTCTTGACTTTAAGAAAATGGGAGATAATTTTCTTTTTTCCTAAAGTTTTGACATAGAATATGAAAATTATCCCCCTTTGTTGGAGGTTTAAGAGAGTATGGTAGAAGTTTTTCTAGGAAAGGTTATGTATTTTTATACATAATCAATCATGAGAGGAGCCTATAAGAATTCAATTCAATTCCATTCAACTAAACAAGAATCTATTAAATGCCCCTCCAAGGACTTGAATAGCACTTTATTTTGCACCTTTAACACATTTATGGATTATTGTATGTTATAGTTATATATGTATCTTATGCCCCTTCAAAGTTCTATTAGAGCAGAAACTTTGTCTTATTTAAATCTAATATATCCCCTAGAGCCTATCAGGATGAAAATACCTAATACAATTTTTGTTTTGTGTTTTGGAGTTGTTATTGTTTAATGGAAGTTGTCTTTGGAGCAAGTTATGACAGGGTGTTTACTTTGGAGTCTTATAGAACTGTCCAAATGCAAATGGATACAAATCTCCAAACTTTGAAGTAACAGTCCAGCAGATATTGAACTTTTTTTAATATAAATGTGCCAAATGGATTTCTATTGACTTCCTTGCAATTTAATAAAATCTTTTTTTAAAATCTTGTCTACTTTTTGCTTATTTCCACATACTAAGCTAAAAGCTTTGGGGTTTTTACTTGTTTGTTTGCTTTCCTTTTTCATGTATATCTTCACTACAAAGCATAGCACTAGGAAGGCTTTTTCTAACAAGGGAGATCAGGGAAGGCTTAATGGGGGAGGTGGCATTTGAAATGAACTTAAAAGGATGAATTTGATTTTAGCACATGAAGAGATAGAGGATTTGCCAGGTAGCAAAAACCAAAATAGAATAAAATGGGGAGTTGCTGAAATACAAGACTTTTTTGGAAGCCAAAGTGTTGCTTAGCTTGTCTGCTTTAACTTCTAGTTAGCTGTGAGACCATGGGCAAGTCACAACTTCTTTGATCCTTGAATTTCCTATCTGTAAAATAGATATAGTAATTCCTCTAGCACCTCCCTTGCAGAGTTATGAGATTAAAATCAACTGACATATAAAGAGCACTTCACAAAATCTTAACGGCACCAATTAATTAACACTTTATTAGATTTATACTTTCTTGCAATACTTCCCTCAAATTCACAGAAAAGTTTAAAAGAGTGATTTTAATGTTCCTCCTTTATATAAGCACCCCCAACTCTGACCCATTTCTTGGCTAATTATTCAGGTAGATGTACCTTTCCTTCAAGTGAGTCAATCCTTTCTTAGGACTGACCCTAGATGAATTGAAGTCCTCTAGCATTAAGGAATATTCCACAGGCACCAGGGTAAGCTAATATTACAATATGAATACAAGCATAATGCTGACTGAGTACAGTATTTTAATTGAATTTGTTTTGTTTGCTTTGGTAAAGTATAAATAAAAGGAGCAAAGGGAAGGAAAGCCAATTTCCTTTCAGCCACTGATTGAACAAACAGCGCCAGAACTCAGCAACCTACGTCTCCAGCAGTGATGGTGTGTGTTTATGGCCCTCCAAAGAGGGAGAAACAGCTATGCAATTCCCAGAGGACTCAAAATCCCCACTGTGCAAATGCAATTTTTCTTCTCTTATAACTTCATTATTTTTTCTTTTTTCTTTTTTTTTTTACAAATTACTCAGGAGACCCTTTCTTATTAAAGACTAAACACAGAAAAACTTCAATAGTTAATTTTTCAAGTTAGGCAGAAAATATCTTAATTGCTTTTAAAGTTTGAAAAGTTTAAGGTTTTATGAATGTAAAGGATCTACCTCCAGCTTTACACCAAATCAAGGATAGAAAATGTCCTCTTAAAAAAAGAAAGTACTCATTTTAAAAAGAAAATTATGGGAAAAAGAATCAGTTTCTTGCTGCATCTACTAAATTATAGAGGGTGGGGAATATGAACCAAGGTAAAGCTGTCATCAGCCTTCCTGTCCTTACCATGAGATTCTTGGGGTACATTTAATGTGGTTCTATTGAATAGATCAGATGCAACAACATTCTGCAGGGAATCTCTTAATCCTCTAGAAATTTTTGTGAGTGCAGATTTGCCTTTTAAAAGTGGCTGGAATGAATGACTATGATTTATTCCCCCAAAACAAGGTTACACTAAGTCTAAATCAATTGCCAATCTCAAAACTACAGACAGGTAAGAAGGAACCCCTTACCACCAATTCACACCTATTATTTCCAGGAGAAATCCTCAGGTGATCATATAATTACGTCAAGCCTCCTGTGCTTCACTGTGCCTCAGTGTAGCGTACCTTGCCTTCAATCATCCTTTAAACACACTACTCATGGGAACATAGCAGGCACTGGACAACTCCAGAGGGCATTTCACTGTATTCAGAACCAAAACATAATAGAGACCCACATCCAGCAGATGGGGCAAAGTATTGCTACATGAAACTGAAAAGATCACAAACGATTAGTCAAACCTTTAAGAATTTACAAGCAATATCAGGGACAGAGGGTAGGACCTGGGCTGAAGCTCTACCACTGTCACCTACTAACTCTATGACCAAAGTAAAAATCACTTAACCTTTCAGAAGCCCAAGGCAATTCTCTGAGTTACACAAGAGTTGCTAAGCTACTTCCATGGAGAATTTTCACCCTGGGAGTTTCCTATTCCTAATGAAATCACAGATCCAGACCACCTCTCCCCTCAAAATATTCAGGAGGAATAATCCTTCAAGAGACAGAAAATGGATGAAACTCTTTTAGCCCACCTTCCTATATGCTGTTTTACAAAAATGTCATGTAATCTGTATTTTGCCTTATTTTATGTGGCATATAAGAAACTTGAGTATATCTTAAATAGGGATAGGAATGCAGCAACACTTTTTAAATTTTTTTTATTTTAGACAAATACTAAAACTTGAATGCATAATAAAAAAGAAAAAGAAGCATTATACACTTAAATATTAAACTTAAATATAGAATAAAAGAAAAATATGTCATGCACAGTGGGAGATAGAAGATTCACAATATATAGAAATAAATTATTTCAAAAAAGCCTATATATTACATACTGTACATTATGTTGAAACTGTCCATCCTTTTAGATTTTCTTTTCTACTCTGCTGTACACTTTTCACTTTGTTCATTCCCCCTCTTATGCTCTACTCCCTGTCACTCCAAGGCTACAATTGAGCATGGATATATTTATATATAGGTATTGATATATATCTTCAGGTATGCATGTATATGTATACATACATATATAAACATATACTTTCCCTAAAATATTCTACTCCTAAAATTGCTTTTATGTTTGTACATATAAATGCAGCACCACTTTTTAAGAAGCCATACCAGTTTCACTCTGAATCATTTTCCCTGCCTTCCTCAACTGAGAAGCATTTGCTACATGCTTACTATGTACTGGGTACTGTGTTAAGTTTGGGGGAATACAGAGGAAGGCAAAAAAAAGTATTTTTCCACCCAGTAAAGAGAGTATAATGTCCAAGAATCCAAGAGAATGGAGAAGTGAGAGAGAAGAGAGTGGTCTACCTTTTCAAATTTTACATACTCCATCATTGCTGATAATAACTGTTTTGTTTTGTTTTTTAGTAGAGGGTACACTTTTGGCCACAGAATTATTTTCAATGACATGAAAAAACATAGAATTTCAAAGTTTGAAAGACCCTCAGAGGCAATCAAGATCTAAATGGGAAATCTCTTTATATCATCAATAAGTAGCCATCTTGCCCCTGTTGGAAGGCTTCTTGTGAAGAGCTCTTTTCCTTCTGAGACAAAGGCCATTCTCCTTTTTGACAGCTCTAATATTCAAGAAGTTTTTCTTTATGTTGAGTTAAAATCATAACTTCCACGCATTGCTCTACTTTCTAGGGTCAGGCAGAACAAGTCTTCTATATGTCAGCCCTTCAGACAGTTGAAGACAGCGATTTTTCAGTAGCGTCCAACTCTCCATAATCTCATTTGAGGTTTCCTTGACAACGATTTGTGGAGTGGTTTAACATTTACTTCTCCAGTTCATTTTACAGAGGAGGAAACTGAGGCAAAGAAGTTTCAGTGACTCATCCAGGGTCACACAGCTAGTAAGTGTATAAGATTGGATTTGAACTCATGAAGATGAGTCTTCCTGACTTCCAGCCCAGAACTCTATTCACAGTGCCATCTAAGTGCCCCTTGAAGATGCTACCATATTTAAATCCTACTTCTAGCACTTACTTGGTGTCTCTTTCTGGGTATATGATCTAACCTCTCTGACCCTCAATCTCATCAGGAAATAAAAAAAATCAGTTAGTTGAACTAAATGGGCTCTGAGGTCCCTTCTAGCCCTAAATGTATGATACTATGTTCTCTTTTAAGTCTTTTCTTCTCCGTACCAAATATTCTTACTTCCCTCAATAGCTTGACAAATGGCATAATTTTAAGTGGCCTTATTATCTTGGTCATCCTTTTGTGGACACGCTCCAGTTCTCCATGTCTTTTTTAAAAACACAATGCACACTTATAAATACAATATGCTTGATGCCGTCTGAGCAAGGCAAAGTATATATAGTAGTATTATCACTTCCTTTATCCTATGCCCTATGCTTCTGTTGATGCAAGGTGAAATAGAATTTGTTGTGTTTTATGTTTTGTTTGGGTTTTTTTTGGGGGGGGGAGGTTAACTGCCATCTAAAGTGGTTCTTTTCTATAGCATCAGTCTATTTACCTTTCTTTGTTCATAAGGGGTGATAATCCTTCCACCATTTATCTCGCATTGTTGAAGTTTAGAAATGGGAAGTAAGATGGGAAATAGATTGGCATTTGAAAAGAAGGAAACAACGGACAAAAACCAAATCCAGCTACATGAACCTTTACTCAAATTATTACCCATTATCAGCTTTCACCAGGGTTTCATTATCTGTTGTTCCTTAACCCTGGCTGCAAGGTTACCAGATGGCTTGATGGAAGCTGGGCTTTCTTAAGGAGTTCCCTCAGTCGTTAGTAGTTGGGCCTTCACTAGCCTGAGAAAAGGGAAGAGGCCATTACTGTATGAATGGCCCCCACATCATGCTTTACGACATGGAAGATGCTTAGAGGCAAATGGGAGTTTTATGAATATAATGTTAATAAAAATTGATTTTTGTAAATGAAGCTGCCTCTTTATGCTACCTGCAGGGTAGATAAACAAGCCACTCCAGTGATAAATGTCTGCTTTTCCCAGTCATAATTGGCCAAATATTCTTTTACTTAAACAGACCCTTATTTTACTATGGATGAAGTAATAGATCAATTAGTATGTTCTAGATAAGGCCAGGAAAACTTTATTTATGAGTATCAGGCCAAAATGGTTGCTAGTCCTTCACTAAGTCGAGTCCCCTCCACCCACTCCTCTTTTCTTCCTCTGGGCTCCCAAATGCCATGCAATGGCTGAAGTCCAAGTAGTAATCACACAATGGGTGCTTTTTCCTCTTTCCTGACCTATCACACTTCACATGATTTAATCCATTGTTTTGGATGTTGTTGATGATTTATTGTATGAAAAATGTAAATGATCTGGATGGCAGATGTTTTATATTTTCTGACCATTCATTTTGAGTGGGAATGTAATTAAAATTTATGAAGTGTATCTGCTGAATTGCATTGGCAATTGATGATCTCCTCCAGTGCTGTCTGTCTGGAGATGATGAGTGATTGTGGACAGTGAGATGCGGTGACAAGGGCAGAAAAAGACGTGATGTTACTGTCATGAATGAAGCTACCTGCAAAGCAGACTGCTTTTCTTATCCACACCATTGCCATCTTCCAGAAAGAAGGTGGCAACTGAGTCTGTCTATCTCCTTTAGAGACACAATATGAAACTCTCTGGGAGGCCTTAAGAGCTGTCAATCTCCCCAGGTGGAGCCTTCAGCTACAAGCATCCGGAAGTCATGGTACAAGCCCTTGTCAGGGACATAATGCAACCACCCCGAGAAGACAATAGAACTGATTTCAGCACATTCCAAGCCTCTCTGGGGGTAGCTCTAATCCTCTGACTGCCAGTATATGACTTTCCAGGTAACAAAGTTGGGATCAAGTAGATATAGCAAAATGATACCGGAGGGATTGGAGAGAAGAGAACCCAAAGCAACAAACAGTTATGAATCACAGAGGGACTGAGCCTCTTAATTAGGATGATCTGAGTTTGCCTCATGCTTCAGACACTTACTGGCTGCGTGACCAATTCACCTTTCTCTGCCTCAGTTTTCTCATCTCTAAAATGGAAATAATAACAGTACCCACCTCACAGAATTATTGCCAGGATCAAATTACACAAATTACATCAAATTACAAAATATGAGGAAAACACCTTGAAAACACTAAAGTATCATAGAAATGCTGACTATAATCACTCTTATACCTTTTGCTCACTTGAATACTGAACTTGTCTGACTAATATTACCACTAGCAGTATATTTCATTCTCACTTTGTTCAATTTCCTCATGTTTCCAATCCAAACATGCCTCATCCCTACAATCTCCTTTCAGGTAAATAACGATTCAAAATGTCCTTTATAAATGGAAATTTTTTGCTAATATTTATCATGGATGTCTTATCATGGACTCCAAAAAAAAGTGATGGAGTATAAAAATATTTTTTAAAAAATCTACTAATTGGTATTCCTAATTTTTCATCTTCATAAAATCTTTGTGAGAAAAATTTACAAACTTATTTGGAACATCCTAAAAGAAAATATAAAAAAGGAACAGTCAGGTTTTAAAAATGATATCCTACAGTATACCATATCTTTCTAGCTTTGCAGCTGACAGGAAAGGAAGAGAATAAGCATGTATATAATACCTATCATGCGCCAGGAACTCTGCTAAGTGCTTGGTAAATATTTTCTTATTTGGTCCTCACATCAGCTCTGTAAGGTAGGTACTGTTATCATTCCCATTTTACCATTCAGAAAACTGAGGCAAACACATTTGAGCGACTTCTCCAGGGTCACACAGCTTGTTAAGTGTCTGAGGCTAGATTTGAACTCAGTTCTTTCTGACTCCAGGCCCAGCCTTGTATTCATCCCACCACCTACCTGCCTCTGGCTGACTGAAAAGAGAAGAAAATGTATTTGGGAAAGCAAAAATATGTCTCCTTATACATACATATTGTATACATTATGTATACAATACGTAATATTGTACAAATTCTTTAATAAACATATAGATACATTTTTTGATGTGCTCCTTGTTATTATTAACAAACAAACAAAAAACACAGCATAGGAAGATGTATGATCACCAAAGGTTTCTGCCACTGTCATGGAGAATTTCCAACACAGAGTCTAAATAAGGACTTTATCCACTCAGCTTTGAACCTTCGTCCTGGAGTTGAACTATTCTGATTATTTGATTAGTAAGGAAAACCTTACACTGCTTTCTATAGTTAGCCAGCTCAAGAAGATACTAGACAATGTGTCTCCTCCCACGTTGGCATCTTCCTGTTACAACTTGCTCTGAGAAACATAATTAATTGAATAGTACCATTTTTAAAAGGTCTGTCCAATATGGACTACCCTTTGGCTCCATCCATGATGAGTTGCTTGCCCTAACCAAAATATCTTGCCCTGGTCACCAGTTTTCTTCTCTTAGAAAGTGAGTTTTTTGAGGGCAAGAACTGTCTTTTGTATTTAAGTCCCTTTGTATTTATGTCTTCAATGCTTTACACCATGTGTGGGCACAAAGAAAACGCTTAATAAATGTCTTTCATTTATTCATTCATTCAAATGGAAGAGACGCTTCAGATAGCTAGTAAAGGTCTTCATATACTCAACTTAGTAGATTTTATTAAGGTCTGAGACATTGCAGGCTTCCTAAACGAATTCTAAGGTCACTCAAAAGGGTTTTAGCCTAACTATACATACAGGAAAATCAGAGTGGGTAAAGTTGCATGGACAGCCCATAGAAATGGTCTGTGAATACGTAGATTGTTGACATATACTACAGAAGGACAATGAACTAGGACCTGAATTGAACAGCAAGCCAAGGTGCATGTGGTGAACCTCATAGGTTTTCAGTGATTACAGGCTTCTCTCTAAAACAAAATAATATCTTGATAGCATCAAAATTCTTCTGCCAATTCTGTCAGGCTTCAAATGATGGAATAATACCATTTCTGAGGCATCAAAACTGTGTTACTAAAAAAACAGTGGAGAGACTCATCATGGATAGCAGCACATTATGAATAATTAATATCATACACTAACATTATAAAAGATGTCATCCAAAGCAGAGGTGTTAAACACTCGGCCACAGGCATACCAGCTTAAAATATAATTGGGAAATATTTAATAAAATAAATTAAAAACTCTTGCACCCTGCCATCCTGTGCAGTTTAACAGTAACACTTGAAAAGATTCCTACAAGATGAGATGGTGTAGCTCAATTGCAATTTATATGACTTTAGAAAGTACTCACACCAAAAAGATAAAACATATGGAAATGTTAAATCTTACATCTCCGTGGTAACTGTGTTCTCCTTTGGAGTCCACTGTTAATTTATACAATGAGAACATAAATTTTTAACTGGAAATGACAACATTTGAGTGTTTTGGTTAACATCAATATTTAATGATTAGAGAATTTCGCAAATTTTGAATTAGTTTGATTAATATTAGTCTATCATATTCATAGGTTCTGAACTCTGCTAGACTTGCCATGGAGTCATATGATATTAAATTTAGAGCTAGAAAGGTCCTTAGAAGCCATCAAATCCAACCCCTTCATTCATACAATGAGGACTGAAAAAGTGAGTAAACTTGCCTAGGGTCATACAGAAAGTGTCTAATCTTCCTAGTTCCATGACCAGTGCCCTACACACTAGCAGTACATCATTTCTAGGATCATAACACACACACATATATATATATATATATGTGTACCTATATACATATATATATGATTTATAATTTATCTAGTTCTAGCTCTTACTATACAGATGAAGAAACTGAGACCCAGAGTTTTAAATTACTTTGGCCCAAGTTTGCATAGACAGGAAGTAGAGTGGGAAGGATTCAAATTCAGATCTTTGGACTCTAAATCAAGCACTCAATATACTGTAAACATCTTGAGAATAAAGTGTTGCATCCATAATAGTCAGGAAAGTTAGTGATTTCCATGTGACTATACATCTAGCTCTTTGGTTACTTCAACAAAAGAACAACATCTTTTTTTAAATGTTGAGGCCACCACACAGTTATGGGTTCTAGAGAGAAGGAAGTACAGAATAGCAAACTGACTAGTGCCAACAGTGATACTGATGACCCCAACCCTACCTCATCCCTTCAAGAGGATCTACAGGTCTACTACTATTCCTCTTTGTAGGGGAGAGATCATTGTACCTTATCTTTCCATGAGAAAAGCGGATGAAGCAGATAAGCTGATTTGTCCACAACCCATCGCCAGCTAGTGACTGATATTGGTGAAGAATTCAAGTCTCCCATCGTCTAGTCAAGTTCTCTTTCCCTTCCCCCTTATAGCCTTCCCAATTTTGCACTGCTGATTTAAAGCAACAAATGTGTTGAGATAAAGTGATGTACTTTAAGCCACTCAGAAGAGTTACTGTTCAGTCATTCCAATTGTGTGGCCTTTTTGTGGCCCCATTTGGGGTTTGCTTGGCAAAAGTACTGGAGTAGTTTGCCATTCTCTTCCTTCTCCAACTCATTTTAGAGACAGGGAAACTGAGGCAAACATGGTGTAATGCTAATGGTATTAAAGATCTTCCCCACCCATTAATGGGCCTGCTCATTAAGGGGAGTTTGATTCAGGGAGATTTGCAGGAAGGCCCACATCTTTTACTAATGAGGCATTGGTTCTCAAAGGTTGTGATGACCTCTGGCTCTGAAAAATGTATAAATACTCTGAGGTAAGGTTTTACTTTGGGACCTACTCATTGGAAGTTTTTGTTTGACCAGATGAGACTCTGGCCAGCTGCTAAGGAGCCCCTTGGCTTTGAAAACCAAGATGTTGGTGCTTCTCTCTGGTAACTATGTATGTATGGTCAGATAGTATTCTCTTTGTTTGCTATGAAGTTCAGTCTGCTGACTTTTTTCCCTGAACTAAGTGAACAATGTGCTTGATTAAAGTAATTGTTGACCTACTCCAAAAGTTGCTTTCTTTTTAGAAAGGCAGATCTAAGAACCTGTACAGCAGGCCCTCCTCTGTATGCATGGATCCTGTACCCTTGCTGATCTACATGGTTAAGTGACCTGCCCAGGGTCATACACTAGTAAATGTCTGAGACCAGATTTGAAATCTCAAAGATGAGTCTTCCTGACTCTGGACCTGGCACTCTAACCACTGCATTGCCTAAATATTCCCACTCACAAGAGAATATCTTCCAAAGCATCATCTTTACAACTCCATCTACTGAATTGACCAATAAAAGTCTCTAGGGTTAAACCCCTCTCATTTTCCTCAATAACAGAAAAAAGAAGGGGAAAAAAACCAAGAAGCTGTCTCCCTAATGCCCTAATGTTTACTAAGTGTAGTGCTAGGATTTTCTCTGACAACCACAAGCATTCTGAAGCTCACTTCCCTCTACAACTGTCATAATAAAAAGACATTAATATTTTAATATTTGAGCAAAATGTTTAACACTCAAACATTTGTATTTCTCCCTTGGTTTTCAAAACAACCTTAAATCTCCCTTTTCAAAACAGCGTTAAATGACGTCCTTCATTAGCTAGCAGGTGGCTCAGAGTGAAGGAGTCTATTTAGATCCTTTCACTTCGAGTGTGACTTGAAGCTTGTACTAGGTATGAGCTGTGTATTGTGCTCCACTTATGACCTGCTGAAGCCAGCATCAAATTAACAGTGGGGCAGCCAGTTAGGCATTGGTTCTTATTGCATTTGTTAGTGCTGCTGCTAAGGTTGTTGCTGCTGTCATCATTTTTGTTTATTTGGAGGCGGGGGGGGGGGGCAGGTGGTTATTACAGTCACTGGTGGCTTTTCTTCTCCAAAATCCAGACCAATCGGATAATGTGAGAAGTTCGACCTCCTATTTGTCTGGATGGGAAGAGACCTGGGGAAATCAAGCTGTGGCAATAAAGAAGTCAGTGCAACTCGGAGTATAAGAGCAATATGTCCCACAGATGTAAGCATTGTCAGAAGTCCAGCTGTCATATTTAGGGCACACTGAAAAGGATGTATAAAGTATCAGGGAAATGGGGGAGGGGGAAAGACAGACCCTGGACTTCTGAACAACATGACAGCAGAGAAAAAGAATGTGGCACTGATCACAAAGTTCACCTCAAGCTAGTTGGGATGTTAGGCTAAAATAACAGTGGAGGTGGCAGCAGTGACAAAGTACAAGCCAAAGAAAGTCTCTGAGAACAGGAGAATCATGAGTGCTATTGGGATAGAGGGCACATGGG
The DNA here is from genome assembly GCA_028658325.1 of Potorous gilbertii. Lineage (NCBI taxonomy): Eukaryota > Metazoa > Chordata > Mammalia > Diprotodontia > Potoroidae > Potorous > Potorous gilbertii. The sequence continues at coordinate 81,124,873 of CM053773.1, read as the reverse complement.
AAATGTGGCTCAGTGCAGAGCAGGAGGGGGGCTGAGCTGAGGGAAGACTGGGGCTAGTGGGAAAAGCCCGTCTTGCCAGGAAATGGAGCCTCGGAATTAAAATGGCTGGTAGGGGATCAAATGGAACCACTTACTGAAATGCTGTATGTGGAGGAATAAGCCGTACATCAGGATTTCATTAGGAATGTGGTTCCTCTGGGGAAGAGATGAAGCTTAATGCAAGGCTTAGATTGCATCTGTCTGTCCACAGCCACTGTTCTCCAGTTAGTGGGCTCTTTTAAGCCATATTAACTCATAGCTGATCGGGGGAGCATGCAGGGATCCCAAAACAGTCATGAAGACGGGGGATTTAATGAGGCCAACTGGTTCATGACCCAGTTGTGTGTATCTTAAAGACATGGCCTGATCTTGTAAGAGGAAAAAGGACTGAAAAACATAAACTACAGTAAAAAAAAAGTCACCAGGCATAACATTTTATGACATAATAATATTAATAATAATGTATTTAAGATTTAATGTATTGAGATTTAAGACTTACAAGCATTTTCTTAATGATCATGGAATAGTAACATAAATGAGTTGTCTGCCCTAGACAGGTTACTTAAGTTTTATGTACCTAAGCAACTCCCAAATCTGCCACTTACTACCACCCCTGACAAGAGGACTACTGTTTCCTCACCTGTAAAATAAGGTGGTAGACCTAAGTGACTTAAAAAGTGCCTCTCAGTTCTAAATCTACAAGTCTATGTTCCAGTGATTATAGATAGGTTATAATCTTCATTGGCCAATGGAAAAAATTCCTATACCAGGAGCTTCCCACACTTTTGATATCCCACATATATGTGCTACAAAATGTTTAATTAGTGAGGTCACTAATGTCCTTTATTTATAAGGTTTTTTATGTACTAGTGAAATCATAGGTGGTAAATGACATTGGAAGTCATCTGGGACCTGAAACCATGACTACTAAATGACTGTACCTTACTTAAAGCAATGGCTTTATTGTAAAGTGGGTGACAACCCTATTTGGACCCTAGCCTCATACCTATATCTTCCTAGTATCTTCTTGCTTCTAACCTAGTCCTTAAGGTACCACTCCTCTTAGAATTTCAAGATGAGCCCAGAGGATCATTTAAGGACCGAAAACACAGAGAGAAACTGAAATAATATCCTTTTTTAATATTGCCTTCCTCTGTCTGTTCTCCTATGCTCTTAAAAAGCTGATGCACCTATGAACCCATATTTCCTAAGCATGACCTGATTCAAACCTGCCTTGAAGCCAACTTTCCCCAAGAACCTGTCAACATATGATATTTCAAGAACACTTCACGTCCCTAATTTCTTTTAGGAATTGTGGGATTTATTTTAGGTTATGAACCTGGCTTGCTTCCTGGGTAAGAATCCACTACTTGTCCTAGAAATAGAGGTCAGAAGACATTTGAGAGGTCACTTTGTGACCATTCTCCTGATATAATTAAGCCATCCCAAATGGATAAAAAGCTTCTCAGAATACAAAGAGCCCCAGAAAAAAATTCTACATCTTTTCCCTATTTTACATTCCCTTGTCCAAAAGGCCTTCTCGGATTCTCCCAGCTCAAGGCAAACCATTCTCTGAACTCTTATAACATTTATTGCAGCATCTTCCAGTAAAATGTGCCTTCTTTGATGACAGCAGTTTTTTTATAATTTTGTATTTCTATCAACAGTAACTAATACAATACCTTGAACATGGTAAGTGCGTAATAAATGCTGAGTACAACTGAATTGAATTGGTATTCAATTCAATATCATATACTTAATCACAGAATTTATATAATTGCAAAAGTTTGAGGCAATGTATAGTGATGAATGAGTGAATGGAAAAAATGATTTATCTATTATTTATGACATGCAAATCTCTCACCTGGGGACAAAATAGATAAAACAAGACAGTCCCTGCTCTCAAGTAGTTCACATTCTAATTGGGGAGGCAACACATAAGAAATTTCAGCTGTAAGCCAGATGTAAAGGTCTTGTGAGCCTTAGGAAACAGCAGAAAAGTAGATGGTAGTGCAAGTTCTGTAATATCGCTTCAACTGATAAAATATCTGTGTCTGATGTTGAACCACTTGGCAGGGCACAGACTTTGATGGCAAGAACCTTCTTTTCTAGGTCTTCTGTAGCTGTGTCTGCTGAGGAAGTAGTACTATGACAACAGCAAAAGCTGTTGCCAAGTAATAGCTTCATAGCAGTTGTTTTCCAGGACTTAGTCTAGCTTCATCTGACCAGAAATCTTGACTATATTTTTGAGAAATGGTCATTCAGCCTCAACTTCAAGATATTCATTGATAAGTAACCCATCTACTGCAGTAATCGATCTACTTTTAAACATCTCTAAATGGTAAAAAAAAAAAAAAAAGATCCTGCTGCATTGAACTAAAACTTGCCTCTTTGTAACTTCAAATATTACTGTATGTGTGGAATGTAATAGGAAGAAGAGTCATGATAAAAATCGGTCCCAAGCTAAGGGGGCCTCATTAGGGTAGAGTACCACAGGTTTATTAGCATATTGATCCTGGACCCTGCTTTCATTAATATAATATACCATCTAATAATCTTTTTTGGATACCATAACAGTCCCAATTCATGTTGGCCAGAGTCCATTAAAACCCTTTTATTTTGCACATAAACTATTTTCTAACTAAGTCTCACTAATATTAGGCTTATATAGTTGATTTTTCTTTAAATCCTTTTAGAACTTCACATTTATCTCTATTAAATTTCATCTTATTAGATTAAGCCCATCACTATAACTCATCAAAATCTTTTGTATCCTGATTCTGTTATCTAGCAGTGAATAGAGATAGTTATCACTCATGGTTTTGTATCATACAAATAGATTACAAATATTCTAAATATCCCATCCTTATCATTGATAAAAATGTTGAATAGGAAAGAACTAAGGATAGATCCCTGGGATACAATACTACAGACTTAATTCCAGGTTGACCTAAAATTAGTAATCACCATTTTTATTCAATTGTACAAACCCTTCTGAGTCTATTTAAATATAGCATCAACCAACCCATACTTTCCCACACTACCTACAAGGGTGGCTTAAGAGACTGTCAATTATCCTGCTAAAATACAAATATATTTACAGTAGTCAATTCATCTACTTTTTGTTTAAAAAAAAAGTAAAAAGTCAGTGAGGCTCATCTGTCATGATTTCTTCTAAATGAACACATGCTGGCTCAGACTGTTCACTATTTACCTCTAAGTACTCACAAACTACTTCTTCAACAATTCATTCTAACACTTTATTGGAAATAAAATATTTTGACCTAGAGTTTGAAGAGCCAATCTTTGCTCCTTCTAACATCTCTTACCCTACTGTATTCTTCACTTTCTCCAAGATTTTTTTTTTCAAAAATTACTGACAGTCATTCAGCAATCATATTTGTAGGATACAGTACACACACACACACACACACACACACACACACACACACACACATATATATATATATAGTTTATCCAGAATTGAGGACTTGAATCACTCATCATTAAATCTCCTGTATTATCTGGTATGTAGGTGTGTTAATCTTTTCTACCCTAAAATACTGTTATTTTCTTGAAGATAGAGGCATATTCTACCTTTATATCCTCCCCAGTATATAGCATAGCAAAACACACATAGTCAAAGTACTAACTTACAATGATATAAGATTTTCTAGTTTTCAAAGTGATTTCAGGGACATGATCTCATTGGGTTCTCAGAAAAATCCCTTGAGGTAGACAGGGTAGATACTATTTTTTCCATTTCATGGACCGAAACTCAACATGAGAGAAGAGTAGTGGTCTATCTGTTATCACACAGCTATTTAGGGGTGAATCCAGCACTAGGACAATGTGGGTCTTCCAAACCTCTATTCTGACTTCTTAAATTAAACATGACTCATATAAGGGAATTCTTCTGCCTAAACTAAGTCCCATATTGAACTGTTTCAAACCCAGAATGACATTGATTTCAGTCAAAGGGGTGTGATCTAATCCACTAGGTTCATAATTCTTTATTTCATAGTCTGAATCACCAAAGTTATACAGGGTGCAAGGGAAGAAAAAAGATGAAGCCACTGAGAATGGTGTCCCTTATAAAGATGGGAAGAGAGGGAGAGGAAAACTTGAAATGAGGCTCCCGCTTGGAAATTTATCTTCCCCAAAGGATGTCAAAATGTGAGAGGAAAAGGAAAGAGAGGGGAGCCCCAAATTAACAACTCTTAAGTCAGTTATTTTTCTCACTTGACTAATTAAGCTTAAGCAGAATGGTGGGCCTGTCAAACTTGGGGAACCTTTCCTGAGAGAAAAAAGGAGTCTGCTCTCCAGGTGGGTTTTCCCGACTTCGGCTGGCTCTCACCACAATCGAGGTTTGGCATCCATGACAGCACCGTCAAAAATAATAGCTAAAAAACTCACTGTCTGTCATGATGAAATAATTATGTATAGGGCCTTTCTTATACTTGAGATGGATAATACATTTCATTGAGGAAAATAGATGTGGCTTTTAAAAAGAATGTAATGCATTGAGGGCAATGCAGAGATTAATAGCCAAATAAAGATTTTTTAAAAAAGTTCTGTCTGGGCTTGTGAGTGTTTCAGTTATGGGTAGGTGGGACATGTCACTCCTAAGCTTGTTAATTACAAAATGCATTAATGTTTTATTAGTCCCTTATCAGTAATTAATCACCCACTTTGATGTAAAGTTCAGCCTTAGAAAAGCACCATGTAATTGTCCCTCATGTAGAAGCCATGTTTTTAGGGAACTAAGACTGCTGCAAAGATATTAGTTTATTCCCCTTGGAGTGATGAAAGTGACTTTCGGTGTATCAGCATGGAGTGAGTGTGTATGACTGTTGTGTAAGCTGGCACTTGGGTGTTTATGAGGCTGGAAATGATAAAATTAAATATATTCTGATGGACAAACAGAAAAAAAGAAAGAATTGGAGAGTTGATAGAAAGGAGGAAGAAGAAGAAGATAGGAGGGGACAGAGAGTCAAAAACAGACAGAGACACAGAAAGCAGGAGGAAGAAGAAGAGGGGAAAAGAGGAGAGAGAGAAAAAGAATATGAGAGAAAGAGAGAGAGAGAGAGAGAGAGAGAGAGAGAGAGAGAGAGAGCTTATGAGCCTTAGCAACAAGGGGGGAGGGGGAAGTTTTACTCACTGGTGTTCTTCAGGTGCACAGTTTGAATAAAAATGCAAAACAGGATGCTCCCATTCAGTAAATATTATCATTTTTATTCACTCATTAATTAAGTTGCTTAATTGCTGCTGTCAAAAGACTCTTGAGTTTGTGACTGGGGTTGTTGCACTGTTTTGATAGTAGCTGAAGAAGGAAAAGGCAATATTGCTCGCTAGGTTTGCTCTTTCCCTTGTAATAAGGAAGACTTAAGTGAACAGAGATCAGAAAGAATCTGTGGAGTTGATGCGGGGGAAAAAATATTTCCAGGCAGGTGGAAAAAAATGGTCAGTTTTATGAAACCTATCAGATGTTATTTCACTACTCTGATTGATGCCCCATTGCCTGCATATTATCATTTCAGTCATTACCCTGTGAAAATCATTTTTATGCAAAATATTTCCCCTCTTTTAATCTAACTTCCCATGAGGGCCAAGAATGGAAATAGACTCAGGTCTTGTCAGTCAACACAATTATAAATATTTTTTGATCTGTTTCAGAGGAATTACTTTAAGCTATTTTAAGAATACATCTTGTCCAATGTGCTCTACTTGCGTATACCTAATGCTCCTAGAGTCTCATATATATAATTTGATACATGTTATATACACACTGGGATGATCACATGTCCCACCATGCCTGAGCCAGACTCCAATTCAGCAAACACATACCAGAAATATCCTACAAAGTGTCTTGGTACTGACATTTGATTAATGTACCCTGGCCTTTCCATGTTCAAATAGCCTTCATTTGAAATATTTGAATAACCTTTGAGAGCTCCCTTCCTAATTTGTCACCTATACACACCCAAATACTATAGATTTAGCCCAGCTAGCAGCAGCCATGGTGCATTTCGCTGCCAGAATGAGACAATTCATTTCATACTTAGAAACATCTAGGCCTTCCCAAGCAGTGAAGTTCCATTCCATCTATGTAGGCAGGGTGGGAAAATGGGAGGCAACAAGATTTACTTAGCATCTGCTTAGGTATGTATATGGTTAATAAGGTATATTATGTATAATGTGCATAAGGTATATGATGTCTAATGTACTAACACATAAGCATTCAATAAATGTTCATTGAACAATCAAAATAAAAATACATCTATCAATATTAATAATACTTTACCATCACCAAGAACATCAATTGAAAGTTTGCCATGAAGAATCTCCAATATCTTTAAAAATTAATACAGTTAGGTACGGTTATTATTTTTTTAGAAAAACAACCTGCACCTCATGAGATGCAGAGGGGTAGTCAGGGAATAGCTAACTTTCTGGTAAGAGGAGGAAAACCCTCAGAATTATCACATATAAATATAGCGTATACATCAGATGGGGGAAAAAGGCAGTAAAGGGCTGTCTATGTGCTTGTTTTAAAATATTAATATAGTAGGTTTTGTTATTATGGTGGAATGAACCCACACTGCAATTGCTTTCACCAGTATTATTATGAAATGAATTACGTAATTTTAGGTTCTTGCAATATGAAAAAAAATAGCATGAATACTGTGATCCAAACTGATAGCAATACAGAAAACTTCCAGCCACCTTCAAATACTTAGCAACACTGTCCTGAGATAAGTGATCTCTTTTCATTAAAATGGCATGAAACAGCTGAAAATATTTGGTTTTGAGTTTCATTACTCTTTCCTATAGCAAATGCTTACCTATATCAAGCAGGAAGCATAATGCAGTGGAGAAGATGCTTGCTCCACAGTGAGAGGATTTCAGTTCATATCCTGATGCTGTCATTTACCTCTGCCATCTTGGGCAAGTAAGTCATCACTCCTCCTCAACCCTCTGTTTCTCTTCTGTAAAATGAGCAGGGTTAGGCCAGTTGTCCTCTAAAATCTCCTCTAGTTCCAGATTTTATTTAGAGCCACTGTGAATATATTACATAATAAAGAAGGAAAATTAAGTGAGGCTGGAAGTAGGGAAACAGTCTGATTTTTCTTATACATTTGGCAAAATAAAACCAAGAGTTACTAAAGAACAAGATGACATTTACCTATGCTTCTTCAGGTGCATAAGGATGAGTTAAAGGTGCCTCAAGAAAAGGACCTGGAAAACTCTTAAAGAATAGTTGAGACTACAAAGTCTACTGCTGCTAAGCAAATTCTATATTTTTGGTGCTCTCTTGCCCTCATCATTCATTGAATCTCTTTGGTTATTGTTTAAAATCTTTCTGAATATGAATTTAACACAAACTAGTTTATACTAAGGATACTCTATTTTACTTTTGCCTTTGATCTGTTTCTTGCAATGAATCTATGACTAAAATCAGAATGATGGGACATGAGGGTAGTGTATTCGTGGAATCACTCAGGACCTGCATGTACTTTTGTTGTGAAGGATAAATATTTGTTGACTTAAATAATACCCCATGCCTTTAATAAAAGTTTTAAAAGTGGGTCAGTGCTGTGTAATACAACAACAAATAGGGGACCTGGCTTTCATGATTAGTGGTTTTACTGCCTTGAGCAAGTTACACTTTTCTGGGCTTCAGTTTCCTTTTATATACTCAAGAGAACGTCAGATTTGCGCTAGCAGCCTCACAGAGTTGTGAGAAAAATTCTTTGAAATGTGAAAACTAGCTTCAGATTTTCCCTATGAAATGAAGCATTGTGAAATTGAAATATAATCATAAAAAAATCAAATACATTACCATTCATTTATAGCAATCACTCATATTTCTGAGGGAGCATATTAATTTACAGAGGATTTCACACACATGACCTTATTTGATATTTACTACAACCATAAGAAGGGATAGTGAAAGTATCCCCATTTTACAGTAATGTTAAATGATTTGCCCAAGGTCACATAGTTAGTAAGTGACAAAACCAAGATTCAAACCCAGGTCCTCTGATTCTGACTTCAAATTAAATTTTATTTCCATTAAATTGGATCACCTGCCTACTTGGAATAATTCAATTATCATGCCTGAAAATAAATTTACAAATATGATCTTGATTTGAATAAGTATAGCCATATGAAATCTATGACCATGGAAAAGTGGTCAAGCTACCCTGAAAAAAACAAATGGTTGTACAAGGCTTGCTGCCCAGACTATGACAAACTGTTCAAAGATTAGTCTATTTGGAGTGTAAGGGAGAAAATAAACTGAGCCCAGAACTGAAAAGAGGGCAAGAGCAGGCTAGATTACATTTGTGAAACTGCAGCGCTTTCAATCCTCCTAAGCTAAAACTTGGCACAAAAATCCATTTTAAAATACTATTATTTTTCTATTCTATACATAAATCATCTTTGTCATGATTATGGAGTAGAATGAGGCTTTAGTAGACTCCATATGTGTACATATGTAGCATTATATATGCAATAATGCATAGGGAGATAACTAAAATATAGAAACAAAATGGAAAATAAAAATGTAACATTTAAACAGAACTAGAGGAGTAAAGTGGATTAGCATATATTCCATGCTTATATAAACTAAATTATAAAACACACAAATCAAAATGAGTTTGCCCAAGGGGTCTACCTAGGGAACAAACATTTATTAAGCGCATACTATGTACTTGGCATGATGATAAGTGCTTTACAAATATTATCGCCTTTGATTCTCACAACGACCCTGGGCACTAGGTGCCCCATCTTCCAGATGGGGAAACTGAAGCAGACAGAGCTTAAATGTCTGCCCAGGGTAACATAGCTTATATATAGATATATATCTTGAGACTGGATTTGAACTCGTCATTCTGAATTTAGGACCAGCTCTCTTGTCCACTGTACCATCTATTTCCCTTATGGTGCTCACGTGCAAGCAAGGAGATGTATAAAGATGTGCTGTGGGAAATGCATAGGGATTATGGGAAAAGAGGGAGGTCTAATCATATGTCAGGATCAGACAATAACTTGGGCTAGCCTGGGTACTGCATTGTTGACCAGCCTCATAAAGTTAAAAGCTTCCACTTGGTTGGGCAGAATCTACAAATTAGAATCACAAAGGACAAAGGTCAAAGGATAAATGGTAATCTGTCTCATTGCCTGGAATCTGCTTGTGGCCATAGTAGACAGAGTGTGCTGTTCCTGACATCAAGAAGACCTGAGCTCAAAGGCAGCCTCAAGTATTAGTGTGTGACCCTGGACAAGTCATTTAATCTCGGTTTCCTCAACTGTAAAAAAAAAGGGGAGGGATAATAGCACTTACCTCACCAGTACCTGGCACATAATAGGCATATAAATCACAAATATAATATATGAAAATGTATAGTAAATATAAAAATAAATACATTTATAAATATTATATTGCATTATAAATAAATATATAAATTACAAATACTAATTCCCTCCCTATCCCTTCCCTTATTGGAGAGGATATCCATACTGATGAGATCACATCCATTAAAAAATTGAAGTATAGCTATGTGTAATATATATTCTATATTTATAATTACATATAATTGAGAGGCAACCTTGGAATCAGAAGAGTCAGAAAGACCTAGGTTCAGGTCCTGCTTTTGATGTGAACTAGCTGAATGACTCTGGGCATGCCACTTAATGGCTTTAGTGTCCCCAAGCACTTCCTAAAACTATCACTTGCTCATCTACCCAGGGGCAGGCAGTTCCCTCACTGGGTGTTCTCTATTTCATTGAAATTATAGGTCAGAAAAAAATCACTGTTATAAAGCTCCTCCTCATCAGTCAATATCTACTTTAAGGTCTGCTTTAAGGTCTGCAATATGCTTTACAGATATTATGTCATTTGATCTCACAACATCCCTATGTATGATGTCTGTGCTTGTAAAACAGTGAAAGTGGGCTCTTCTTTCTCACATTTCTCATGTACTTACTTATCTTACTATCCATGTCTCATAATTATTTGTGTATATGACTTTCCCCCCAGTTAGGTTGTGTGGTCCCTGAAATTAGGGATGTCTTCCATCCTACACCGATCTCTGCATTCCTATTGTCTTGAATATTTCTTGAATTTTTGGTAAGACCTACCAGAGTTTGTTCTCAACTGAAATGACCTCTGAAAACCCAAGGTCACCCCCCTGACACAATTATGCAGCACAGCGAGATATTAGTGGACTCTGAGTGCATACAAGACACAACGAATATAATGATGCATAGATTTGGTTTTACAAAAAAAAAGATAACTATGTAAAATACAGAAACAAATAAAAACAATATTTCTAAGACCTGGAGAATTGAAAGAGACTGTCATGTTCTCCACATTGATGGAAGCTAAATTATGAAATAGCTTTAAAATTCATCACGCTGTTTGTCATTTGGGTTAGGCTGTTAGTGATGTAATACCTATATATCAATAATACGGCTACAAATGGCATTGGTGTGATGGCTTTATTTATTCTTATTCAGAAATTCATTTCCTAAAAGCAATAAGGAATTTGATACAGAGCTCTTCTGTAGACTCGTTATGCTTCTTGGGTGGTTATAGTCACTTACACCCTGGCCTAGAACTTAACCCAAGATATGATGCAGCTGGTTAGAAATGCTCTGGTAAACCATTCCCCAGTAGATAAGTGGTCAAAGGATATGAGCAAACTGTTTTCAAAAGAATTGTGGGCTATAAATGACATGAGAACATGTTTCAAATCACTTAATGGTAAGAGAATTGTAAATTAAAATGACTCTTAGGTTTTGTCTCCCAGGATGAAAATTGGCAAACATAATGAAAGAATGGGAACAGTCAATGCTGAAGGGTCCGTGGGAAGACAGGCATACTAATACACTGTTGGTGAAGCTGTAAATTGACTCCACAGGACTGGATATCAATATTCAATTGTGCAAGAAATAGTTCACACTCTTTGACCTAGTGATTTCATTGTGGAACTTCTATTTCAAGGTAGTCAATAACAAAAACACAGTCCAATATATGACAAAGTATTTATGAGTACTTCTTGTGATAGCAAAGAAAAGAGAATAAAAGTGTTGTTGAGTCATTTTTTCAGTTGCATCTGACTTTCTTGATTCTATTTGGGGTTTTCTGGACCAAAAAATCGGAGTGGTTTGGCATTTACTTCTCCAGCTCATTTTAAAAATGAAGAAACTGAGGCAAACAGGATTAAGGGACTTGCCCAGGATCACACAGCTAATAAGTGTCTGAGGCCAGATTTCAACTCAGAATGTCAGGCACTCTCCCCTGTGCCACCTAACTGCCCCTATTTATCTAATCACTATATTTATGTATCTCATTTCAAATACCAAAGAAGTACTTCAAAGTTGACTCATCTTATAGAATATTATCAGCACCCCTTAACCCTGACCCATAACACTCCTGACAATCCAAGTCTAAGTCACTGCTGAAGGGAAACCACTTGATTTCATGGGAAGTATTAAAACATGGTCCACCATACTTTGAGAGTATGAAATGTGGAGACTTATTTAGTCCTGAATCTATCCCTGTGTGACTTTGCAAAAACCTCTCTGGACTTTAGTTTCTATTTCTATAAGGAGAAGAGATTAAATTAAATGAAGTTCCCTTCCCATTTTAACATTTTATAAATGAATCCCCAAAACATACTTCTTGGATTCCTCAGTTACATTATGAAGATGACTCATCTCCCCTCCTTTCAATCTCCTCTGTATTTTTTTTGTTTCTGTTTTTTACTTTAAAATAAGTCCTCTCAAAACACAGGAAAAGCATGCCTCAGGAGCAGTACTAATTATCTATGCTTTTTAGTCAGGGTAAAGTCATACAAAATAAAATATTTGATTAATTTACTTATAAATATCAATATAATACTAAAATTGGACTAAAGAAAATGTCTCTAGCAAATGGGGAAAAATCAGATCACCTCTTACACCTTCGAGACATATTGTCTGTTCATGGCTAAGAGGAAGAAAGGAAGGAAGGAAGGAAGAAGAAAAAGAAGGAAAGAAAAAGAAAAGAAAAGGAGAAGGATGCTAGGCAAGAAAAGTACAGTGTAAATTAAAACTAGAAAATTTTGTTTCCTGGATTTTTATTTGTAAGTACAATGTGAACAGTGAAGTAATTCCCATTGTTATGTTTTGTTTTATTTGATGGTGATGGAAAAGTTGACATCTTCCTAAAAGAATGACTCAGCTGTATTCTTGGAAGGGCCAACTTGTATGTAACAAAACAGATCAGTCTCTCACTTCCACTTTATTCAAATTCCAAGATGAGGCAGCTTTAACAGCTAAATCCTGCAATTCCCAGAGCCAGTGGAATGACCAGATTTCCATTCCATAGAAGAGTTGATAGAAAGGGCCTCTTGTCATTGCCACAAATGCTGTTTTTCCATTTTCTTCAGTTATTTTCACTTTCAAGGAACAATTTTGTAGAATAGATGGACCAGGTTCGATTCCTAGAATGAATGTGTAAGTATACATTTTGGGAAAAAGCAGAGAGGTGGATATGAACTTCCTGTGGTTTGTCTTGAGGATTTGACCGCCTGTCTTGTAGACTTACCTAAGGCAGTTAGCTGGCTCAATGGATAAAACCCTGGGCCAGAAATCACAAAGATCTGAGTTCAAATTGGATTTAACCTCTGTTTGTCTTGATCCCCGGGAGGACAAAGTGGCAAAACACTCCAGTATCTTTGCCAGGGAAACTTCATGGGATAGAATTGGTATGACATGGTCACAAAGAATCCGAGACTACTGAAGTACAGCTTAGCAGACTTCTACTCCTCTTCAGGAAGGTGGACTTAGATGACAACTAGTATTATTACTTCAGGTAGGTAGACTTAGATGACAACAGCTACTGTTACTACGACTAACATCATTCTGACTCCTACCACCACTAATTACCACTACCACTACTTTCCCTGCCACCATCATCACTACCATCCCTGCCACTACTACTAATACTACATACCCCTACGACCTACTACTAAAACGACTACTGGAAAGCTTACTGCTAACACAGGAAGCAAATTATTTGAATGGCTAAAGGACTTGTTTTTATAACCCTGGAGCTGAGTCTAGCTGCCCAGTGTCATTCCAAGTGGCAGCAGGAGGGCTTAAATTGTGTGTGAGTGTGTGTATGCATTTGATGTCAGGCTGGAAAGGAAGCTAAAGGTGGGTGAAAAGGCCCCTTGGCCCCACAGAGGCCTAGTTCACACTCTAATGTTTGTCTGGGTTGAATTAAAGGTCAGAAGGTGAAATAGAGTTCAACCATAAGTTGACTGATAGCTCTGTGTGTGTGTATGTGCATGTGTGTGTGCGTGTGTGTGTGTGTGTGTGTGTGTGTGTGTGTGTGTGGGAGGGGGATGTCTAGACCTAGGAAAAGAGTCACTAGAGGTTCATCCTGCCTGAGAGAAATTCTTCTCAGCAGTAGCTCTGCTGTTGACGAATTGACCCGTGGGCCCGAGGACAGGGCTGGCAGTTTGCACTCACTTGTCTCACACAGCTGGGATGCAGCTCCTTAACAGATGTGGACTGCCTGGCCCCACCACTCTCCAACCTCACAGCCACCCAGTGTGTTGTAGGAGGCACTCCCAGGGCTCAGGAAATGAATGAAATGCAGAAATGAACTGTGGGAAGCAGCATTACCGGGGCCTTTATTTATTTATTTATTGGCTAATTCAAGTGGAAAAATGATTCGATAATTGCATCACCTGCCTGGGAAAAAGATTGTTTTCTTTTGTGGGCTCAAAAAGAAACTTTCTGCCCTCCTTTAGTGAGTGTTGCTAAGTGAACAGTAATGGCTAAAATGAGACAGTTCGTAGAGAAAGGGTAAATAGCAAGCTGATTTTCAATGTCCTTTTGTGGGCAACTTTTGTCTAATCCCTCCACACAACCATTGTGACTGAAAAGTACAAGTCCTACAGGACCTGGGTTTTCAAAGGCTCATGATTTTTCTGCTCTGCTTTGAAAATAAGGCCTTGAGAATTTTCTAGTAATCAGATTAACATTTACCCAGAAATTAAAAAGTACTCTTTTTCCCCTACGTCCTTTGAAAGTAAGGGACTTGGAGAAGCTTTTGATGTCTTCCACCATCATCCCATCCAGCATTCCAATGGAGCAAAGCAGGCACCAGTCCCACCAATGCATTGAAATTGACACACACCTGAAAATTTCACAATAGTTGTTGGCGGGAACACATATCACAAAGGTGTGGAATTCAAGCAGAAAATCCAATTCTATGTAATTTCTTTGGAAATTGGTCTGGTTTACCTACAATTCTGTGACACGTTAGTTTTTTAAGTCAATTTTGTTATTATTTTGACCAGACCCTTCTTTTAAGTGGTATAGGAAACTCCCTGTGAGGAATTTCTCCTACCAATATAAATCTTAACCTTCCCTGCAACCAACTGGTAATCTTAGATGTTTAGAGTTGTGACTTGCCAGTAAGGATATGTCAGAGCCAGGACTTTTTGCGAGCCTTCCTGACTTTGAGGCTCTCTCTCTCTATCTCTCTGTCTCTCTGTCTCTCTCTCTGTGCTTGTCTCTCTGTCTCTGTGTGTCTGTCTCTCTGTATCTGTCTCTCCGTCTGTCTCTGTCTCTCTGTCTATGTCTCTCTCTCTGTCTCTCTTTCTGTCTCTGTCTCTCTCATCATACTGTTTTTCAAAGGTATTTTCACTGATCTTTAATTATTAATAGCATCAAACCTAAAATCACAATGAAATCAGAAACCTAGGTTGTCACCTTGTCTCTGACACCTGTGTGACCCTGGTTGGCCACTGAATTTCCTCATCTGTAAAATTACCCTCCCAGGAATTCAAAAATCCTTCCTTTCAGATGGGGGAGGGGAGGGTGTAACTAGAAATGTTGTCTGCCCCCAAAAGAAAAAAAAGATTAGCTCATAGACACTTAGCACTAAGTCAAAATGTAACATCACCATGCCTGAAATTCTTGGTACGGATGTACAATATTCATGTCTCCATCTTGTTTGTTTGGTAAGCAAGATGTTCCTATAGTCGCTTCTTTTCTCCACCAAGTGTAATAAGGTTTCTCAGTCTATGTAACAGCTGCAGATGTCATTCTTCTAGGACACATTGAGGATGGCCAAATGAGGATTCTAAAGAGTCTTGTGGTATAAAAGGGCGGGGGGGAAACTGAAGGGCATGGGGCTACTAAATAATAAACGATTAAGTTTCCACTTGGCTAAGAAACAAGCAAGGCTTTCCCTCTGCACCGTTTTCATCCCATTTATCATGCTTGATACAATTTCAAATGTTCCTTGAAGAGGCAAGAGAATCTTATTGCATTTTAAATTCTAAAATACTTGGGAGCAGCTCAAAAAGTTTGAATGTCTTTCTATTATCATACCCTACTCAAAAATGAATGGACGGGAAAAAATTCAAGACACCTGGTGAGATGTAATATTTGGATAAAAAAAATTGAAAAACATAGTTTACTTTGCCAAGGATAAAAAATTAAATATTTATAAAAACCATTTAAGCCTTCAAAAATAATTTTGGCCTTGATAGAAGAGAGAGATGTCTCTTTCACCCATTTCTTTTTCTCACTCCCTTTTTATATTTCTACCTTACCTTTCTTTTAAAAGACATTTATGAGGCCATGTGTTTTAGTAGGAAGAATATTTTATTTAAAGTCAAAACATCCTTGAATTGGAATATGGGCTCAGATCTCTTGAGTTCTATGCCATGCAAGTTATGTAACTCCTCCAAATCTCAGTTTTCTAATGGAGTAAAATAGAGATTATTGTATTTGCACTACCTGCCTCATGCAGTTGTTGTCAGGACATGGTTTTGTAAAGTTTAAGATAACCATATAAATATAAGCTACTGTCGTTATTTGTTTTAAAAAGAAATCTTTAAGTTTCTACATCACTGTAGAGTACCATCACTTGCTTTTTCCTTTTATGCCCTAACAAGATCTGCCATCTTTTTCTTTAACCTGTTTTTTTCTGCTTCCTTGACAATCTGCCTTCTGCAAAGTTTCTGCTTTAGTTAGTCGGATTTGTATCCATTTTGTTTAGCCTCAAATAGAGTTTCTCAGATTTTTCAAATTTTTAAAGTTTCTCAAGGTCTTGAGAAATTTTGAAGTGTTTTAAAGTAGGTCTATTTTAACCAACCGATTTCCATCCTAAAGAGTCACATAAAACTTTCCAAAGAAATATGATCACTCTTGGTAAATTGGAAACAAAGAAGAATCTTGCTCACCCATTCTTATTCTTAAGCTGTTTAAATGCCTCTCACTATTTTTCTATGGCAGATGATATTTTGTAAGAGGGATGGAAAAAATATTTTAAAATTCCTAGCCTCAAATGTAGCCAAATCTAGAATCTAAAGTAAGGAGCAGAAATAGAATTCTATACCTAAAAGGAAGCAAGTGGGACAGATATTAATTACCTGCTATTAACCATTGACCCCAGAAGAAATATCAATCATTGATCAGGTAAAACCATTGATGAGGTTTGGTTTTTGTTCTGTTTTTACCCATCTATTATAGAGAGAATGAATATGTAAAGAATATATTTCCACTACCTTATAGATGTTATAATCCATCACCATTAGCCAAATTAGAATACCACATTGATAGTTGCTATATGGAAGTGCTTTTTAATCTTTGTTGCTTCATGGACAGACTGGTGAAGTCTGTAGACCCTTTCTTAGAATAATGTTTAAATGTATAAAATAAAATTCAAAGGATTACAAAGAGAATCAATTATATTGAAAATAGTTATTAAAATATTTTTTTAAAAGTTCCCAGAACTCAGGTTAATTACTCCTAATATCTTCTGATTTTTTGTTTTACTTTAGGATGTTATATTTCCTTAATGAAACAAATAAGGGAATGAAAACAATGTCTTCATATTTGTTCAATTATAGACTTGTGGTTCAACAGTAACACCTTACATTTATGCGGCCATGTAAAATTTTGCAAAAAGGAATCACGTGCATTTTTTCTTTGGTCTTTACATCCCTAAAATGAAGATAAGCCAAATATGAGTAAGCTCATTTTACTCTTTAGGAAACTGAGACTCAGAGGGTAAGTGATTTGTTTGAGGTCACATGGACAGTGAGTGACAGAACCAAAATTCAAGTCTCTTGATTTTCTAGCCCAGGGCATCTTTCTGTTATAATATGCTGCCCAAAACAGCTGCGTTAATTATGTGACTGCACATGAGCGTAACCTGAGCCTGAATCCTGCTGTCAAAGGCAAGCCATGTGGAATTCAAACATACTTGTGAAAAATCAAACACAGTATCATTTATTATCTTGTCTTGGTGGATTTATTTCAGACAGATTCTCTTTAAGATAAATAGAGGGTTGTTTTGTTTTAAAATAATAAATACCAGATAAAGAATTTAGTCATTGTTATTTGTGTAAAAAACATTGACTGACTTTAGCTTTGATTAGTTCCTCAAACTGTGCCTTGCCTAATTACTTGTGCAGTATAGATTTCAATTCTATTCAACTCAGCATTAGCCTCCCAAGATCCTCCTGTTTTAAATATCGATAACATTTTGAACATGGACTTCTTATAATACCTACTGTATATAAGGCATACTGGCAGGTACAAAGAAAAAAATGGAAAATAGCCCTTAAACTCAAGGAGCTTATGTGAGTAAAACAATAATTTTCTTGGTAGAACAATTCTTATCGGACATATCTGGAAGTACCAGAGTACAGCTGTAGCTGTGACAATTTAAAGTGACTGTCATACAGTTCATAAAGTTTTATCATATGTGAGCTGTCTTCCTTCCCAAAACTTTGTTCATTATTTTGATGATCTTTGCAAACTAAAATTATTCTCTCCCTAATCTTCAACAAGTTGGTTATGAATTACTGCAACAGAAACATTTTTCAATTTTCAAAATAAATTATAGCCTTCACTTTGTCTAAAGGAGCAACCCCTTGAAACTTTTTTTTAAAAGTTAGTTTCAACAAAACAGATATTTCCTTTTCTAATTTTAATTTTACTTTGTTCATTTTTAGATTTTTTTTTACTTTAAGCATTTTTATGTATCTGTTTCTGACATTGCCTCCTTCCCCACTGAGGAAATTTTAAATAAATTCCTCAAGATATATCTATATAATCTGAAAAACAAATTCTCCCATTAGCCGTGTCTGAAAATGTATGTCTTTCTATATCTCAAATTCATTGCCTCTCTTTCAGGAAGTAAAGTGGCATATCTCATCTACATCCTTTTGGATTGTGGTTTATCATTGTGTTGATCAAAATTCCAAAGTCTTTCTAAGTTGGTTTTCTCTATAACATCGTTATCACTGTATAAATGTTCTCCTAGTTTTTCTCACTTTACTCTGAAAAAGTTCAGAAAGATCTTCCCAGTTTCTCTAAAATTGTTCATTTCATTAGTCTTATGGCATAATAATATTCCATTACATTCATATACAACAATTAATTTGGTCACTCCCCAATAGGAAGACACTTAATTCATTCCCAGTTCGGGGCTATCAGGGAATTTGCTATAAATATTTTTTTTATATTTATATATACTTCTTCCTCTCTGATTTCTTTCCGATATAGATCTAACAGTAAGTAGTATAGTCAGTGAACAGTTTTGGTGACCTTCTTAGTATAGTTCCAAATTATTTCCCCAAATCATTTGACCAGTTCATATTAATGCAAAGTAGTGCATTAGTGAGTCTATTTTCCCACAGCCCTTCCAACATTTGTTGGTATGAGATATGAGGTATGAGATAAAACCTGAAAGTTCCATTTATTGATGTTCCTCTAGTGTTAGTAGAAAGCAGCTAGATGGCTCAGTAGATAGACTGCTGAGCCTGGAGTCAAGAGGACCTGAGTTCAAATGTTACTTCAAATACTCTCTAGCTGTGTGACCTTGAGTAAGGCACTAAACCTTTGTTTGCCTTAGTCTGCTGGAGAAATGACAAATGGCTCCACTGTCCTTGAAAATGTCATGGACAGTAGAGTCCACAGGGCCACAAAATCAGACATGGCTGAATGACTGAGGAACAACAATTAATAGTAAAAATTGCATTTTCCCACATAATTATAGCTTAGATGTCTGCTTTTGAAAATAGAAAACAGGTGCACTCCTAACAAACATCTACATAAGCCTAGTCCCTACAAAGGATATTATTTAAGTTTTCCTGACTACAAGGCTAGTTATTCATATTACCACACTGATTTTAGAAATATTGCCATATTTTGCTAATATCTACAAAATTCCTTTTAGTCACCATAGTAGATGCTTTACAATATTTTTATAGCATGGTATAGTATAATGACTTTTGAAACAAGAAACAGAGGTTCTCTGTCAGTGCTTCCTACCCACCCTCACTTAAAATAATTTAATAAAGCTTGAAAGAGAAGTTTTAGGACCTTTTTGTTAGCAGAGTGCTAACTTGAATTTTAGTCACTCTTCAAAGCTACTCAAAGCCACCTCTCATTTTTGAGTGGAGGAAACTAGGACCTAGAAAGGGGTGATTAGTTGTCCACACAATCCTATAACTACTTAGTTGTAAAATTATATTTACATTATAGCATGATGTATTGTCATCCATAACAACAGATTTTATTGATTCATTTCTCAAGAATTCATTGATTATTTATGCATCTAGAACTAGACTAAGTCCTAAGAGAGGCTAAGTGGAACTTTGAAAATATACCTTTCTAGGTAGTTTCTCTACCTAAAGAAATCTCTGGAATGCATTTCCAAAAGGAAAGATTCTATTTGAAAGGAGCCATAGAACTCACCATGTGGTCACATGGAAAAAGTTTCAGGAGATATTTTCAATTTGAGACATCCCCAGCTCTTTTCACATTGAACTTGGACCTCAGTGCTCCCCATATATATGCACAAATATGCAGATATACATATCTATGTATATGTACATGTGTGTATGTGTGCATGTCTATGTCTCACTTAAAGTATGCACTTTTGTCTAACACATCTAACACAAACCCATGCTTTCATAGTTATTATGCTATAGAAGGGCCTCCTGTTTATTATTTTAGGTGTCACAGATTGTGCAGAAACATGCAGCAAGCAAAAACCAGAGAAACCTATTTATAACACAAACATATTTACATTTTATAATGCTTTAATACTACTACTGAGATCATATAAGACATTTAAGAATAAGTGATAGTCTCTTCCTAATGATTTTATAATCTATAAAGTTGCAAAGACAGGGAAAAGGAAAGATACATTCATTTCATCATGTGCTTTAAAAATTAAAATTGAGAGCAGAAAAAGAAAATGTAAAGATCCTCCCCATACACTCCCAGGGTTTTCTTCCTTCCCCCATTCCATCTCTTGTTTCTCCAACATTTCGGGAAGATTTGTTATTTTTCATAATATATGGTTTCTGTTTGAAACATTTTTCTTTAATTTCCATATTCCAAAAAAGTCACATTGCTATTTATGTGGTCACATCACTACTAATATGACTCCATGTCACATAAATAGTAATGTAACTTTTTATGTTGTCTGCTGCTTATGTAGGGGAGTTTTCAGAAACCCTATATTATAGCCTTATATTAGGCCCTGCTACTTTTCCGGGGCTGGCACTATAATATATGGATCGAAGCCTGCTCCTATGATGCTCTTGTCAGCCTAAAACCTTGCCTTCCAATGTGTATCAAACCATGGTATACAATAAATCAATATATGTGTCTGCACAGCCATATATTTTTTCTGTGGCTTTAAATATTTTTATAATCACGGGTGCAATATAGGACACTGGGGACTCTTTATAACCAGCATTTGAAACAGCTGAATGGATATTCAGAAAACCTGTGAGCTGCACTGCTAAAGTGGAAGCAAACTTCTTGGAACCTTTGATGTGTATGTGGGTTTTATTTTCCTGGGAACCACACATAAGTCTACATTTATTCATTTCTACAGTAAGAGCTAATTCTCTGGTTCACTGGATTGTATGTCTTTTAACCCTCTCTTCTCTTTCACACCTCTCAAATAGGAAGCAGCTGTGCAGATGAGTCCTGGCCCACATACTTTACCTAGGGCCTCCAAGAAATTAGTCTGTTTGATGTTTTGGGATCCACTTAGGCAAGTGAAAATTCTCTTTAATAGACCAAGATGAACTTACATGGGAACTTCCTAAAACCGCCTGTTGTATGAGTCCATCTTCAGATTAGCTTCCCATGTTCCCAGGCAAAAACAAGCCCCAAATGGCAACTACCTAAAACTGAGACAAAGTGAAATGAAACCATGGATAAGTATGCATTATTGCCTCATGGGTTCCATGCTTTGTAAGCTCTTTGGGCATCTGAATGATGAACAATTGCTATGGAATGAAAAGTATACTAGCATACGTAGACCACCCCATAAAAAAATAATAATAAAATTTGTTGCAGGCTATTTTTTCATACAAGCTGTTTTTACTTTAACTCATACCTTTGAATGAGTTTAGTGAATGACGACATTAAAGGTCATCTCATGAATCACTGACAGCCATCCAGTCCAATACAACAAACATGAATTAAGCATTTTCCTGCAAGGCATTGTGCTACAGGAACTGAGGATACAAAAACAAAAGAAAAAAAGAAACCCTGCCCTCAGTGAGTTTATATTCTATATGGGATATATTTTTTCTTTATTATGAATAGCTCAGGACATACACAAAAATTTGAGGAGGGAAAGGGCACTAACTAAAAGGATGAGAAAGACTTCTTACAAGATGTGATCTGTGGGCTGAGTGATGTAATCTGTAAAGGATCTTCATCTATTTATTTGTTAACAGTTTGCCTTGTGAAATTACTTTGCATATATTGTGTTTTACTTATCTGTATACACATTGTGTGTCTCCTTTGCCCCTCCAATTAAGTATGAGCTGCATGAGGACAGGACATATTTTTTCTTTTTTTGCTTGGGGGATTTTTTTTGTCTTTGTAGTTCCAGCTTCTACCATAATAGCTTTGTACATATGTGTTCAGTAATTAACAAATGAATGAAGATACAGTGGCTATAAAATACTAATATTAGGTAACACTTTCATGCTCCCAGTCCCAGAAGAAATTGTAGTCCAAAAAGAAATGCCCTGTACCCGTTTGTCTTACATTCATTGTCATGCATTCAATGTCATTCATTGTCATACATTCACATGCAATATATCTGATGCTTTAGGAGTTAATATCACAAAACGCTTCATCAGAGTTAATAAGGGCAGCCCTTGTTCTATATGGTTAAGGTATGGACCACTGCAGAGCACAGAGATGTGATTATCTCCTCATGGATCATGAAGTTAAAGAATGTGCCAAATGTTATGGTCAAGTAAATGTTGTATGTTAGCCTTTATCCTTCTAGGAAGTGTCCATCTGCCTACGAGGTTTTCAGTGAAGGCAATTTTCCCCTGCCCTTTGATGTGGTTTGGTTTGAACCCCCACAACATCCTCTCTGCTTCCCAAAAGGTCCCTTTTCACAAGGTGACCTTTGTTTTCTCAGTGACCACCACTTAAGGAAGCTGGTTATAGAATTGCAGAAACAGTCAACTCCCTCCCCTAAAATCCCGGATCATTCCATGAAAACATGGTTTTACAACTAGGTCCTTAAGCCTGCAAGCCCCTCTGCAACTTATCAGAACCTTTCATCAATGCTGATGCGAGGTACAATGTTTCTTATTTTTAAAATGCTGTTTCCCAAAGTCCAGATGATGCTCTAAGTGCTATAACATGACTCAAAGTAGTTTTGCCAGATGTGATATCCCCTGTTACAGTTTCAAATAGACCGAGAATAAGGAATGCATGCCCCATTAGTTTCCATTGGAGTGGAGAAAGCATTCTTGCCTTTTCATCCCCCTCACCATAAGCTATGAAGTCGTCCCTGCCCCATCCTCTCTTTCCTTTACCCAGGCAGTCAGGTAAATATATAATTGTATACAGCTTTAATTAAATTTCCTGAAGCATACATCATAATTGTGCTTAAAAGTCACTGACCATTTTTTTTAACCACTGCAACACTCCTCTACCATCTTTTCCCAACTTTCTTCCTCCTCCCTCAACCAATACATACAAATGGGTGTTCTCAGGGGATTGACACAAATGGCCCTGCGACTTTGGGTATTTTGTAACTAGATGTTTTTTTTTCTCCCAGTGATTAAAACCACAAATTTACTTAATGTACATAACAGGCTTTATGCATAAATCTACCCCCCCATAATTGCTTTTAAAATGCTAGAACCATTTTCAAATACTGTCATCCATTTCTCCCTCCCCCTTTTGTTACAACAGCAAATCAAAATACCCCAAACCGTTTTCAACTAGAGTTGGTACAGAGAAGACCAATCTTCTGTGTGGCCTGCCTCTTTTCTTGCATTTTTGGCAGATTAAAAACAAAAGCTATGACCAATAATACTCATAAAATACTCTGCCTGCTCAGTGCGTTCCCTACGGTTTACAGCAGAGACACAATTGCCCCAACTATATATCACTCGGAAATATTTTACTGATCTTCGAGAAATATATCATCATTTAGGAGTATTATATATCTTTCTAAAATCACTTCAGATTTCTGGTGGCAATTGAGTTACTTTCTGAACTATCTGCCTCATACTTTGGAAAACCCAAGAAAGGAGTTTGAAACAGTCATGAAGACACAAAGGACAAGATCACAATTAAAAATTAGAAGAACAACTAGTGGTGTAAAAAACTAAAATAAGTTGTAAGGAATTCAGGAAAAAAGTTTATCAATTTGGAGCTGGAAGGACCTGATTTATCAACCTGTCATTCTGTAAGGTGAGGAAACAAGTCTAGAGAGACAGAAGAAGGACCTGTTGAAAGTGACATAGGAGGCAGAGCCAGACATGGATCTCAAGTCATCTAACCACAAATGCAAAACTCTTTCTACAGTACAAACGCCAGACCACAGTAAAGGAGCACTAGACCTGAATTCTTACCGTGGCTCTGACCTGGATTAGATTAGAATTAGATCAATTAATTAATTAATTAATTAGAAATCATTAGATTTCTCTGAGCTTCAGTTTCCTCATCTATAAAATGACATAGAGATAGGGACCGAATCTATACTTTCCTCAGTAAAGAGCACTCCCAATGAAGAAACTTCCTCTATCAATGCAGATAGCACATTCTCTACAACTTGCAGTGTTGGAGAGTTGCTGGGAGCGAAGAATAAATGATTTGACCATGGCCATACAACCAGTGTTTATCATAGATCAGACTTGAATATGGGCAGCTAGTCGATAGAGTGCTGGACCTGGGGGACCAAGTTTCAAATCCAGTCTCTGACACCTACTAGTGATCCTGGGCAAGTTACTTAACCATATTTGCCTCAGTTTCCTCATCTGTAAAGTGAGCTGGAGAAGGAAATGGAAAACCTCACCAGTATCTTTGCCAAGAAAATCCCAAATGGTGGCACAAAGAGTTGGACACAACTCTTAATAATAACAAAATTTAAACACGGGTCTTGCTGGTTTCAAGACCAGATTTCTATTCACTACACCACGCTGCTCCTGCCAATAATCACAATACATAATGGATGGAGGACAATATGGTGCTATAGGTAAAATGCTAGCCTTGCAATCAAGAAAACCTAAAATCAAATCTCAACTCTTAAATTCAGCTGTTGAAACAAGGGTAAGTCAATTTCCTTATCCAGAAAATGAGTATGATGATAAGACCCATAGTGAATGAGTATAATATACTAACTACAGTAACAACCTCACAGGGATATTGTGAAGTTCAAACAAGGTAATGTATATATAGTGTTTTATAAATGTTAAAGTGCTACATAAATATCATCTATTATTATTATACTTAACTCACAGTGATGTGGAAAGGAAAATGTATTGTCAACAAAACTATGTAAATGTCATTTTTTTTCCCACATACCTGAGAGGTCTCCCTACTCCAAAAATTCCAAGACCTTCTCAACTTGAACCACTCTCTCTTACCAAACGACAGAATTTCAGCCTTTACCTAGTCATTGTTTGACACATCCTACTCAGAGATTCCTTAAAGTTTGATTTATTAGAAGTCATAGAGAGGGGCATTGATGAATTTGTTTTGTAGATAAACCTGTGGGTTTCATTGAAGATAGTCTCAACAAACAAATAGATAAATATATAGTAATTGGGCGGGACTAGGTTGTACAGTGGATAGAGTGCTGGGCCTAGATTCAGGAGAACTCATCTTCATGAATTTAAATCTCCTCTCAGATGCCTACTAGCTGTGTAATCCTAGGGAAATCACTTAACTTTATTTGCCTCCATTTCTTCATGTATAAAATGAGATGGAGAAGGAAGTGATAAACCACTCCAGTATCTTTGCCAAGAAAATCCCACATGGGATTGTGAAGCGTCAGACACAACTGAAATGACATGGAGCATCATGAACAATGATAATAGTCATTGGAAAGCACTGAGATATAGTTGAAATAGCACTGACTCCTCAGTCAGATGACCCAGACTCAAATCCGACATCTGATGCTTACTACCTGTATGACCTGGGTCAAGTCACTTAACTTCTCTGTGTCTCAGTTTCTTTATTTCTAGAAGGAAGGTATTGGACTGAATGGCCCCTAAAGTACCTTCCAGCTCTGGATCTATGATCTTGTTATGACTAACAAAGTTCTTGAAAGAACCTGCAATCATCTCTAAAATGACTCTGGTTTATACTTCTATCAATGACATAAGGATTATAATATCTGTAATATAAACAACAGAAATTATTATAGAGATAATTTTCTAGAGGAAGGGAATGTGACTGACCTTTCAGTCTAACCCATGGACTTCTTTTTCACTAAAAGTGGTGAGGGGTTTACATAGCAAGAGTCTAATTCCCCTTCCCATTTTCCCTACTAACCAATATGACCCATTTTTTTAATATAGATTGATGAGGATGAGGAATTAACACTATACATAGTATAGAGAGAAGCTGATTGATCTTTCCTGGTATAGAATTCTAGGCCTCAAATTCATTATCACCATGCTTAACTCCCATCCCTACAAGGGAATTTCCCCAAAACAACAGACAAATCCCACACATTAATTTTTTGCAATACAGAATTGATGGAAAGCATTTTATTGCTGACTGGGTAACCAAGACACACTTTTCCCCCCAGGCTTTCATTTGTGTCCCAACCCTAGGGCCAGGAAAGTGAATAAGACACACTTCCCCTAGAGAGCTGGCTGATGCCCATATAAGGTCAATTATCTTCTTGAGAAAGCTCCTGGGAATTGTACATTACCCCCCAGGATAACCACTTCTCCTATTTAACATGTAAGCAAGGTTGCTCTGAGGTATAATGGGACACTAGGGGATGTAATGCCATCAATAAGCTGATGATGCTCAACCCTGAATTTCATTTTCCCCTTGCCCAGTTGCTTATTTTACCCAGTTCCCATATGAGACAGATAAGAGCCTAGTTCAATTGGGGACAAAATGAAGGTGATGCAGAAGGTGAAAGAAATGTTTAGCACATCTTTCCTAATAATTCAGCACAAATACCTGCTTAAATGGAAAAATATGTTTAGCACCTCAGTCCCAAAGGGATCATGGACCATTTTGTTAACTTAAACTGCAAATTGGCAAACATGGGTCTATGTAACTATGGACATTTATTTAATTGTGAAGGGCAAGGAGACTGAGTTGAACTTTTATGGATAGGCCTGCATACACAAAAGTGTACGCATGTCTATCAGTATCCAGGCTCACAGAAATCAATGGACCACATGGAGCAAACAAACACAATGCAGTTGTGCTCAAAGACCTGATGTCTCTCATGGGGATCCTGGACATACATCCCTGTTCAAATTATTCAGGAGATCTTTAACAACTAGCTGTTGTTTGTTTCTATGATTCCCTAAGGAGACCTAATTTGGGAAGCCTTAGTAATTTGGGGATTTCCTTGTTGATATTACAAATGTCACAACCCCCTATCCCAAACCTAATGTTCCTAACAGCCCTGAAAGACTTTTAAAAAAGGGTACCTTTATTAATGCCATCATCAAAGTCATTAATCAAATGTTAAATAACAGAAGACCCAGAACACATCCCTGGAGAACTCCAGTAGAGATCTCTTTGGAAATTGACATCATACCATTCATTAATGCATGTTCTTTGGGTCCAGGTATTCAGTCAATCCCAAATCTATCTAAATGCATGAATTAGCTCACATCTTTCCATTCTGTCCATAATAATAATACTATAATTGTTAAATATTTTCTTGAAATCTAGATGAACTTTGTCTCCAACGTTCCCCAACCTGTCTACCTAGCAATACTTTCAAAACAAGAAATGAGATTATTCTAGCATCACTTGTTTTTCTTGTTGAAGAAATTCTGGTTCTTTTCTAGATGTTCTTTAATGATCTAAACTGGTATATTGTCAAATTCACTCATCTAGAGTTTCTAAATTTCACTCTCTATTTTTGAAAATTTTGACAGTTGCCTTTCTCTGGTGCTTTGTCACTTTTCCGTTTGCCACAATTTTTTAAAAATCCCTGATGCTGGTTCACATTTGTGTCTTCTTTCAGTACTTTGAGGTGTATGCAATAATAAAACAGGACTTGATTTATGGTTTGGTTAAGTGATGGAGAAAATATTGATAATACAGATTATACTTAAAAATGTGTCCTGCATACATTTCCCCCCTGGAGATCCAGTTGTTAAAGTTTTTCCAGTATACCACTGGATGTATGTATTATGATATAAGTTTTGGTTTTACAAAGATATTATTTTTATTCACAGGGACAACATAGTTGTAAGGACATTTTTTGTTCTTTGATTTGCTTCGAAGCAGCACAAAGAGCTCTGAAGGGCTATACTCAGTTCTAGTAACCCATGTGGGTCATCCCTGGCTTTGACTAGAAGGAAAGGGAAGGGGAACAGACTTGTTCGTAGAGATAGGAAAGTTATATTAAGAACTTATAAGTTTTATATAGTAGTGCAGGATGCAAGAATGGTAGGAGATCATTTCTAGAAATCAAGATCTGGGATTTATCTGCAGGCTAGGTTCTCAGATTCATATTTTTGTAGATTTAGGACTGGAAAGAAACTTAGAGATAATTTAATCCAGTTTTTCATTTTATAATGTTTTAAAATGTCACCCAGAATGAAGTCATATGATTGGATTAGCAGTCCAAATGAACAACTATTGATGATGATGATGATGACGATGAATGTTCTAGGACGAGGTGGAAAGAGCAATAGTCTTGGAATCCAAATATTAGGGTTTTAATCCTGACTCTACATTTTACTTCCTGTATCACCTTTCTCTTCATGCAAGATGTTGTCATCAGTTAATGAAGTAAAGACAGAGCTGGGTAAGCTAAAGAGACAAATGGTCAGAGGAGTTTATGAGAATGAGTCACAACATTCCAGAAACTCAAAATAGAAAAAAGAGTATGGCCATCCCTCCATAAAGCAGCAGTGCAGTGAAGAAGTCAAATGGCCAAAGAAATCCCTGGATTTGACCCTAAGAAACGTCAAATGTCACAATTTCACACTGAAATTAAAATGGCCAATAGCTTAAAGATCACCACTGATTGTTAACATAGCATTATCAACTTTCTATCTAGTCATATTTTCCTATCTGCAATAATCTAATGGTTGTGGTATAATGAATGGAGAACTGTTTTTGGAGCCAGGAACACCTGAGTTCAAGTCTCATTTCTGGTACATATAGGATATGTGACCCTGGGCAAGTCACTTATCTTCTCAATACCTCCTGGCAACTCCTTAAGACTAGAAATTGCTGGGAAGGTGCTGACCTGTATTGATGGTTTATATTTATTTTATTATTTATTTTATTATTGAGAGTTTATTTCATTGATTTATAAATAGTTTCTTCATTAGGAAGTTCCTATACCAATGAAATCACAAGTCCAGTCTGTCTTCTCATGCTAATCTATACATTTTATAATTCTGTTTATTTTTACCATTTACTGAATGGGGGAGGGGAGGACCGGCCAGAAAATCTATCTAGTAGACCCAGTTATAGAACTCTCCTTTCCCACGTGAGGGATCAAACAGGTATTCCAACCACATAATTGGAGCTCTGAAAACTAGTGGGGAAAGAACTTGGAAAGAAATCTCTCTTTCATCATATGACATATGCATATTTATGCATGTGTATATATAATTTAGGGAGAAAGAGTTTATAAAGCTCTAAGTTCAGATGCCGAAGGAGAGCCTTAATTAAAGTTCCTGCTGCAACTGTAAAATACGCCTGGGATGTGGTTCCAAGAGGCTCCCACTGAATTGTGTCAAAATCACCCATATTTTAAAGTGACAGCCCTAAAACTCACTATTTTCCTTTTGTCCTCTCTCCAAGCTAGAGATTACTCCTCTGAGTCTTTCATTGAAACTCAATAGTCAAAGCAAAATATGACTATCCGCCAGTTGGCTCCAGAATTCTCCCATCATGAACTCATTTGGAGGTCCAACTCATATATTATAAGTGCTAGGAACCAAATATTGTGCATCCTGTGCCCCATCAGCTGAAGCTTCCACTAAGAACACTCCAGCATTTGTCAGGAGCAGTATAGAATCGTAGACTAGTGGAAATGGACAGGACCTGAGAAATCACCTTTAAAGAAAAGGAAAGTGAAGCCCAGAAAAGAATGGCTAATGCAAGATCAAAAAAGTAGTTAGGAGCAGAAATGGAGATAAAACTTAGGAATAGTAATTCTTTATTCAGTATTCTTTTCTACAGAATATATCTAGGTTTAATACATCTGGAGATATACCTGTATTCTCTTGAGTCTCAACCAGAAGTGTGCTGGGATTGGCACGAACGGCAATCACTTGCAAAATTTTTAGTGTGAACATTTGCATGCAGTTATTAGCAAATTCTACAAATCAGGGCTTGATTTATTGTTTCATTGACAGTCTAGTCTTAGGAAAGTGGCAGAAAAAATGTTAGGAAATAAAAACCTCAGTGTGTTAAATGTTAAAAACTTAAAAGTGTGCTACATGTATTCCCCCACCTCCAGACATCAGGTTGTTAAACATTTATCAGAGCACCCCTGCTTTTAAACTACATTGGCCTTAAGTAGCCCTTTCTGAATGTTCTATTGCATATTGCATAAATAGACCAGTCAAGACTAAAGCCTCAGGTGCTGTCCAAATCTGAAAGACAGACTGCCACAATAGCAGACTAGCCAATGAAGAGATAGACCAGGAGAAACACAGAATGTAGAAAACCCAAGAGGATTTTTTTTCCTAAAGAGAAAAATTAGAAAGACTCGCACCCAGAATTTGAAGCTCTGTGAGCAATTTGCTGCCACTCTCTAATTTATTATTTTCCTTTACTTGTAACTCTAACCCAACAATGTGTCATCTTTACTTTCCATGTTATTTATTTACAAGTGCATTTTTAGTATCAAGCCCTTCATTCATTAATCCTAATGTGGCCTTTTCCAATGTCTACTTACCATTTTAAATACTTACTATAATTTACAGGGCTTTCTTGAACACATCCAAGGTATATTATATGGGGCTAGCTTAATGGAAAGTCTTGTATACCAAAGCAGGAAAAAAACACATTTAATTTATGTTGGCTTTGAATTTTGATCATAATTTACTCATGGGGACCTATTCATACAAAGCCACACCAATAAGATTTTTAGGGGCAATCTAAAAAAAAAGTGCTGATCTTATTATTAATTTTTATTCTGAAAGCTTTAACATGTTGCATTCTGGGATTATGCAAATTGTATTTAACTGCATAATACTTAGGGTTATTATAATTGCCCTCAAACTAATTCTATTAGCTAATGCTTTAGAACCATTTCAACCACTGGAATTCTTAAATCTTTTTTCCATCTCTCAGAAGCTCTCAAGGGTCAGCCTTAGTTCCAAATTCCAAAACAGCAAAACAAACAAATAAAAATATGGCAGCCACAAATAGAGTTAAGAAGAAATAATAACAACAGAGCTTTAACTCAAGGGAGTTTCAACTTTTTTAGTTCTTTAGAAATAGAAGGACATGGACAAGAATTATGCAGAAAGATATGACAAGTGAATTATGTTCTGCACTGGTTCATCCATTAATTCATTGAACAAGAATTTATCGAAGAGGGGACATCCACACTAATTAGATCCCAAATCCCACTGAAGTATCAAAATAAGGAGAACCTCAAACAGGAGAGTCATATCCCTTAAACATATAAAAATGTTTACTAAAGCAACAAGGGGAAGATATGACACAGTTTACTTTATGGACACAGAATACCTCTCTGTTAGAGCTTCTGCTTACCATAGAGTGAATTCGTTCATTCATTCTAATGGAGGCTTGAATGAATAATGGAAGTTCACTGAATATTAAAGGTTATATATGTGTGTGCGTGTGTATAAATACATACATATACGTGTATATAAATGTGTATTTTTGTAACTGTATATATGTGTGTGTATTTATATATATGTATATATACATATATGTGTATATACATATATATGTATATAAAACTTAGAAATTCATCTGGCAACAAACATTTATTAAGTCCTTACTGTGTCTCAGGCACTATGCCAAACACTGTACAGATAAGAAAGAAAAAAGCAAAAAAAGCCTCTACCCTGAAGGAACTTACATTCTAATTAGGGAGACAATAATTATCTACTAGATACACTTGAGAGTAGTTAGAGGGTAAACTGAAAGAAGGCACTAGCAGCTAATGATATGAGAACAGCCTCCTACAGAACATACCATTTGAGCAGAGACTTGAAGGAAGCCAAAGATTCTGAGAAATGATGGGCAATATCTGCCACACTGGTTTGTCTAATTTAGTTGTTATAATTATTGTTTTGTATTTCACTAAGTTGCTAGGAGATGAGTCCTTCAGATTTGGTTGGTCTAGGGATCTAAGGCTCTGGCCATTGGCATGACTTTCCAGTTTCCTAGGGCATAAAGAGCCAGCTCGTGATGAGTTCATGTCCTTCAGACTTGGTAGATGTCTGAATGCTTTCACAGTCATTACATCCAACATACCCTATTGGCCAGATGAGTTTTCATATGGAGATGAGCAGAACCACTTTTACCTGAACAGTGCTATGTCTCTACTGAGTGTCCTTTTCATGCTACAGTTAGTAAACCTCCTTTTGTTAACAGTTAGGTGGCCTGTGAGTGTCTCATTTCATCCCAGTCCTAAATATGAAGCACTAGATTGACTGGATCAGGCCTGCCCTAAGGAGATGAGGAAGAAAATCATTTCCAGCAAGGCACAGAACCAATGAAAGGCAGAAACTAAAAATGGTACATCGTAAGTGAATAATAGCAAGAATGTCAAATTATCTTGTAAATAATAAATGTTTGTTAATAATAAAATTCATTTGTCACATAAATATTAAGCATTACTAGGTACTCTGTCCACTCAGGCTGGCTGCTAAAGACTCAAAAATGAATAAGACATCCCCTGTCCTCAAGTTGTTTAAAGTCAATCAAGTAAGGGACATAGCACTTGTATACCTTACATAGTGATTAAGCGAAACAAAATGTGATCACTGTCAATGAGAATTAAATAGAGTTATTGCTATTTAAAAAGTAATAAATAGGGCAGTGAATAAGCATTTATTAAGTAACTACTACATCAAGCACACTGTATAAAGACCAATAAACAGTTCCTACTTTCAAGGAAGTCGCATTCTGTTGGGGAAGTAATATGTATATTTATGTGTGTATACAAATACACATGTATTGGGGGTTGACTTTTTTGTGCAGTTCTAGGGTGGAAGAAATCACAGCAGTTTCTCAGTAAATTTTTATCATTATTTTGAAGATTATGCCTATATATTCTTACATATAAATGTATACATACACATATACATTATATATATAGTATGTTTATATGTGTGTGTGTGCAATGTAATTTGGAAAGCCACTAACATTTAAGGTCAGGAAATATTTCAAGTAGAAAATAGCACTTGAGTTAAGTCTTGAAGGCAGTGTGAAATGCTGCAAGGTGGACATTAATGGGAACTGCTTTCCAGGCATGGATGGTATATTAACAAAAAGATTACAGCACCTTATCACAAGAATAATCAGGTAGGATTTATACTGTGAATGCAAGGGCTGGTTCAGTATTAGGAAAACTATCAGCCTAATTAATTGGTCATATCAACAACAAACCTAACATAAACCATATGATTATCTCAATAGATGCAGAAAAAGCATTTGATAAAATACAACACCCATTCCTATTGAAAACACTGGAGAGCATAAGAATAAATGGAACTTTCTATAAAATAATAAACATATCTACCTAAAACCTTCAACAAGCATTATATGGAATGGGAATAAGCTAGATGCATTTCCAATAAGATCAGGGGTGAAACAGGGATGTTCATTATCACCCTTGTTATTCAATATGGTACTAGAAATGTTAGCTTTAGCAATAAGAGAAGAAAAAGAAATTGAAGGAATTAGAACAGGCAAAGAAAAAATTGTTATCACTCTTTGTAGACAATGTGGTGATATATTTAGAGAATCCTAGAGAATCAAGTAAAAAACTACTTGAAATAATAAACAACTTTAGCAAAGTTACAGGATATGAAATAAACCCACATAAATCATCTGCATTTCTGTATATTACTAAAAAAGCCCAACAGCAAGAGATAGAAAGAAAAATCCCATTTAAAGTTACTGGAGACACTATTAAATATTTGGGAATCTCCCTGCCAAAACAAACCCAGAGACTATATGAACATAATTAGAAAACACTTTTCACACAAATAAAGTCAGATCTAAATAATTGGAAAAATATCAGTTTCTCATTGGCCAAGTTAATATAATAAAAATGACAATTCTACCTAAATAATTTTACTTATTCAATGTCATACTGACCAAATTACTAAAAACTTGTTTTATAGAGCTAGAAAAAATAATATCAAAATTCATCTGAAAGAACAAAGGGTCAAGAATATCCAGGAAATTAATGAAAAGAAATGTTAGGAAAAGTGGCCTGGCCATACCAGATCTTAAATTGTATTATAAAGCAGCAACCATCAAAACCACTTGGTATTGGCTGTGAAATAGAGGGGTAGATCCAGTGGAATAGGTCAGGTACACAAGACACCATAGTCAATGATTATAGCAGTCTACTGTTTGATAAACCCAAAGACCCCAGCTTCTGGGATAAGAACTCACTGTTTGACAAAAACTGCTGGGAAAACAGGAAAATAGTGTGGTGGAAACTGGGCATAGTCCAATCCCTGACACTGTATACCAGGATAAAGTCCAAATGGGTGTATGATCTAAGTATAAATGTTGATACTATAAACAAATTAGGAGAGCAAGAAATAGTTTATTTGTCAGATTTATGGAGAATGGAGGAATTCGTGACCAAACAAGAGATAGAGAACATTATGAAATGCAAAATGGATAATTTTGATTACATTAAATTGAAAAGTTTTTGCACAAACAAAGCCAATACAACCAAAATTAGGAGGGAAGCAACAAACTGGGAAAGAACTTTTACAATTGTCTGTGACAAAGGCCTCATTTCTAAAATATATAGAGAACTGAGTCAAATTTACAAGAATATAAGCCATTGTCAATTGGTAAATGGTCAAAGGTTATGAATAGACAGTTTTTAGAGGAAGAAATTAAAGCCATCTATAGTCATATGAAGAAATGCTCTAAATCACTATTGCTTAAAGAGATGCAAATGAAAACAGCTCCGAGGTACCAGATCACATCTATCAGATCTATCTACCAGATCACATCTAACATGACAAAAGAGGAAAATTATAAATCTTGGGGAAGATCTGTGAGAGTTGGAATACTAACTCATTGTTGGCGGAGCTCTGAGTGGATCCAACCATTCTGGAGAGCAATTTGGAACTATGCCCAAAGGAGTATGAAAATGTGCATACCCTTTGACTCAGTGTATCAGCAAGGGCCCCAACATACACAGGAGGGCCTGCTGTACAGGTCCTGAGATCCGCTTTTCCAAAAGGAAAGCAATTTTTGAGGGTTCCACAATCACTTCAATCAAGCACATATATCATTCATTTAGTTCAGGAGGGAAATTCAGCACCCCCAGAATTTCAGAGAAAATACAAACAGAGAAACCAAGATCAATCAACAGACAAGTCTTCCAACTGTCTGACCATAAGCAATACATACATCACAGATAAGCTGATCGATCCAATTGTCTGATCATTCCATATGAAGTTACTTGAGAGAGAAGCATCAGTATCTGGGTATTCAAACCGGGGGGCTCTTTTGTGGCTGCCCAAAGTCTCATCTGACCAAACAAACACTTCCAGTGAGTAAGCACCAAAGTAAAACCTCACCACGTATACACTTCTCAGAGCCAGAGGGCATCACAACCCTTGAGAACCAGTTTATTAGAAATTAACAAAAGGAGTGGACCTCCACTAATCAAGCTTCCCTTAATGGACAGGCCCATCAATGGGTGGAGAAGATCTTTCTTTCTCTAATTAACATTACACTCAGCAATGCAATTTTTAGGGGTACATCCCAAAGAGATAATAAAAATGAGAAAAGGACCCACATGTACAAAAATATTTATAGCAGCTCTTTTGGTGGTGGCCAAGAACTGGAAATCTAGGGAATGCCCATCAACTGAGGAATGGTTGAACAAGGCGTGGTATATGAATATAATGGAATACTATGGTACTATAAGAAATGACAAATAGGCTGACTTCAGAAAATCTGGACTTACATGAACTGATGCTAAATGAAAGAAGCAGAACCAGGAGGACATTATACACAGTGTGTGTGTGTATAGCCACAGTGTGTGAGGACTGTTTCTGACAAACTTAGCCCTTCTCAATAATGAAAGGACCTAAAACATTTCCAAAGAATTCACGATACAAAATGCCATCAAGATCCAAAGAATGAACTATGGAGTCATGCAGAATGATAGACTATTTTCTCTTTTGTTAAGTTTTGTTCTGTTTTTCGTATGGTTTCTCCCATTCACTATAATTCTTCTATGCAACATGACTAATGTGAAAATGTATTTAATAGGAACATATGTGTAGAGCCCAAATAAGATTGCATGATGTCTTGGGATGAGAGGAGGGAGAGAGGGGTAGAAAATTTAAAACTTACGGAAGCAAATGTTGAAAACTGAAAACAAATGAATTAATAAATTTGGGGGAAAATTTTTAAAAATATTTGTTGAATCAAATTCAGTGAATTGGTCTCCTGGGTCTCCTTCAGTTATTAGCCACTAGACTAACTGATTAAATACTAAAAGGGAGCTCAAAAACCATCTAATCTAACACCTTAAATTTACAAATGAGGAAACTGAGACCCAGAGAGTTAAAACAATTCATTCAAGGTCAACCTTATGTTAATGTCTATTTTCAAAAGAAGAATCTTAATACAGATCCTTTGACTCCAAAAACAGGACTTTTCCTATCTCGGTAGTTATAAGGAAAAGAAAGAAAACATGAGCGAATAAGAGACAATGGAAACCTTCCATATTGCTCAGTTCCATAGTCTTGAATCCATCAGGCTTCTTTTAGTTCTAAAATCAATACTACAGAAGGGTAGCTTCATTTTAGAAACTGGACTAAAAATCTCAGCTTTGGGGCCCTTTTGAGCGTGTCACTATGCAGCTTTGTGGCCACGGGCTAGTTACATTGACTCAGTACTTCAGTTTTCTTATTTGTAAAAATAGGGCTTTGGCGTAGATCATCCCAAGAGTTTTGGTTTGTTTTGTTTTTCCAACTTGACAGATCTAAGATTCTATGAGGTAGCTGTTTGGAATAGTGATGTTTGAGATCTTGTAAGAGTCAACAGGATTGTGGGAAAAGAAAATCATAATGTCAAGGAAATTTGGTTTTCATGTCCTTGCTTCCTTTTAGCAATCTCTAACTACCCAAGAACTCATTATTTTCTTGTGACCCAACTACTTTTGACAGAAAAGAGAAGTATCATTCGAATGTGAATTAGAGGCCTTGTGGACTTAATCCACAAGGATTATTAATCCAGTAATTAATCCAGTAATCCACAAGGATTATTAATCCAATAATATAGGGCAGCTAGGTGGGGCAGCAGATAGAGGTCCAGGCTATGAGTCAGGAAAACTCACCTGTCTGAATTCAAATCTGGCCTCAGATACTCACCAGCTGAGTGATTCTGGGCAAGTCACTTAAGGCTGCTTGCCTCAATTTCCTCATCTCCAAAATGAGCTGGAGATGTAAGAGTAAACCACTCCAGTATCTTTGCCAAGAAAGCCCCAAATGAAGAGTTGGATACAATTGAAAAAAAATTACTGAAAATGCATTTTAAAGGAGACTCAAAGACAGTATAATGCTTAAAATGCAAAGAAATGAATCACTAATGGTAGAATTTCAGTCATACATGAAGGAAAATATTTAAGGTTAGGGTGCTTTCCTAGTGACATTTAAATCATACTGTAAAGGTGATTAACTGTTATGCATAGTCGCAACTCTATGTATGAAACTAAATTAAGGTGATTCCTATTAGCAAGGCTACCTAATCCTCTCTTGTTCAGCTGGCTACTGGTCAATGATCAGTATTTCCATATAGGGCTGATTTCCTAGTTTGACGTATCAAGCTCTAAAATCAAGTTCTCACTAGTTAAAACCAGCTCCATCTATGTTTTGTAGAAAGTAGATGAATGAACAAATGGCCAGAAAATCTTTGGTTAACAAGTACTATTGGAAAACAAGAAGGCACAAGCTGCCTTCCTTCTCAGGTGATATGCCTTTTGATTCTCAGGGGAGAAAAATTCAGGCTTCTTTTAGAGCTAGCAACTTCCCTGGCTGAAAGTAATATACCATGCTCATGTCATATAAAAGATTCAAACAAGGAAGGTGTTTGTCAGTCTGGAACATGAACTACAAAGCCAAACAAAACCCTAAGCCAGCATCAGAAAGCAATCAGCAGGACAGAAGCAGGGCCCAAAGCAGGCAAAAAATACAATGAAACTGAGACAAAACCCGAATCAGAGTCAAGGTATCAGAGTTTGTGTTAAAACAGGGAAAAATGGATACGTGAATCATTGGGCATGAAATATTGAAGAAAACACATCTTGAGAAGATGACACCCAACGTTTGCCCAAGGAAGAAAAATTAATTTCCTCTTTCTATTTCAGTGGGAGTCCAAACTGTTGGTCACACCCAACAGACAGAAGGTTAACAGCAATCTACCCCAAATTGCATGGTCTGAACTTCAGAGCTGCTGCTGTGAAGCCCTTTCCCCTACCTTGGACATCCACATCTACCTCAAGAAACTTTTAAAGGTGCTATAAAGGAATCACAAATTGCTTCCCAATAGACATCTTTATTAATTATGCATTCATAGAAACACAGAGTTATAGAATATGAAAGTGGGAAAAGATAGCAGTGGCTGTATAGTCCAACTCATGTTTGAAAGGAATCCGCATAATAACACACCCAAAAAGTGTCCATTCATCCTCATGACTTCCAAGGAGAAGAGAATCTCTCAAGCTGCTTAATTTTACTTTTATACAACTTTAATATTTGGGAAGCTTTTCAAGCCTCAGCTTACCTCTTTGGAAATCTCATCCAACACTCCTGTGTCTTCCTTCTAGGGCCAAACAGAACAAGTTTAATACCCCATCCACATGATAGTCTTGAAGGTAGATAGACAGATAGATAGGTAGATAAATAGATAGACAGGTAGATAGATAAATAGAGAGAGAGAGGATAGATAGAGGATAGATCAATAGATAGATGATAGATAGAGAATAGATAGAGAGATGATAGGTAGAGAATAGATAGATAGATGATAGGTAGATGGATGATAGATAGAGAATAGATAGATGATAGAGAATAGATAGATAGATGATAGGTAGATGGATGATAGATAGAGAATAGATAGATGATAGAGAATAGATAGATAGATAGATGATTGATAGAGAATAGATAGATGATAGATAGATGGATGGATGATAGACAGGCAGATAATAGATGAAGTATGTGTATGTTTATAGTTTAAAGACAACAATAGTCCCTCTGACCTTAGTCTTCTCTAGGCTAAACATTCCAAGCTCTTTTAACCAGTTCTCATATGCCATGGATTCCAGGTTCTTTACCATGCTGGCTGCCCATCTCTGGATGCTCTCCAGTTCATCAATGTCCTTCTTAACCTGAGGTGACCAGAAATGATCACAATATTACAAATGAGGTCTAACCAAGGCCCAGTACAATGGGACTACTGCCTTCTTATCTTCCTATGCTCCATTTAATATAGCCCAAAACTGCACGAGCTTTTTAGATAGGCTTATTATATTGTTGACTCATATTACGCTGTAAGTCCCTTAACGTAATGGTTAGAATAATGTTCTTATTTCTACTAATGAACCAGTCCAGCTACCACCTCTAGTCTTGTCAATAGGTGTTGAAGTTTTCATCCAATCTGGCAATGAACCAACTAATGACTATGAATTAGTCAATGAACCAACAATCATTTATGAAGCACTTTCTATGTGTCCAGTGCTATTATAGGCCAATGGGACACAAATACGAAAGTGTAATTAATTTTTGTGCCAAGGAGCTTATTTACTAAATTTTGTGGATAAATAAGTTACCACATTTCTATTTTACAAAAAGACTTGTTGAAGCCCAGAGAGGTCCATCAGGTTGACATGGTCAGCTCATAATCACTGACTAAACTTGTAACTGATTTCAAACATCTTCAGTCACAGTCATTAAAAAAATACTACAGTAGGGTCATCAAATATACTCTGAGCATATAGACTACAGCTAAAAGTATTAGCACTTTTTATGTCATAAGGATGTTCATCTTTGTTATCATTGTCTTCATCTTCATCCAGAAAGCAAGTAGTGAAATTATAAGGATATAGGCATTTGACTCAATTTTAAGCACACTGAGATAAATTTCTAGTATTTTAGAGATTACTATCAAGATTTATTCTTCACTCAATGCAATGATACTGTCATTGTGAAACTCTCCAAATGAGTTCCATGGTTAAAATTCAATATCTAAAATTCAAGTCTCATATTATGAATTCTGACCATACCCTTAATAATAGAAAGAAATCTGTCCTAGTCCCTCAGTTAATTCAAATGAATAAGGGCTGCCCTTAGAAATGATTACCTTAGGCACGGTCAGGAATTCTGCTTAAAATAATTTTGCTTCTACTTGTGGCTGTTAAAATAAGGAAGCTCATGAAATTTCAGACAAAAAAAGCTGAGGGTGGGAGGAAAGGTATTACATTCCAAAGAGCAATGTCTCAGCACTTATTTAGTTCTGCCATAGACCTCTCCTTTAAAAAATTCGACAAAAAAATCCAATGTTAATAATCACTACTGCATTCTGAAGTGCCAGTTGAGATTACTAGGCACAAAGAAGGGACTTAACAATGATTTGTTGACTTAAATAGAAACAGGTGATATTTATTTAATGCAATGACATTGACACTGAATAAAAATTGACATCAGATTGTGTCTACTGAAAATACCTTAATTGGCTAATGGCTGGAAGTGTAGGTGGCAGAGAGATATTTCCTTCTAGTTTATCAGTCCAATCTAAGATTAAAAGGTGAGATTAAAGGTGAGAAATGCCTCTTTGGGGGTGTTAGTTTGAACAGGAAAACATGAGTCTAGACAGTATAACTGACAGATAAGAGCTGAATAGGGTGGATGTCCATGTTTAAAGGGCTGATGGGTTGAATCAAATATAAAACTTGATGACAATGTAAAGTCCTATAATTAGGGCCTAAGAAATCAAATGGACAAGTACAGGATTAAGGAAATGGCTAAAAAGTAGTTCTTGTGATAAAAATTTTGAGTTTAATGGGCCTCATGGTCATTATAAGTCACCCCTCCCTCCTGAAGAAGCTAACATATTTTTGCCTACTTTAACAGCAGCTTGGTGTCCAAATCAAAATCTAGTTCTGGATGTTCCATTTTAGAAAGGATATTGACAGGTGTATAGGGAGGGCAATCAGTATTAGAAAGATTTTCAAATCTATGCCATCTCAGTACTGGTTGAAGAACCTAGTAATGGTTAACTTGGATTAGGGTACTTTCCTATTGGACCAGATGGCTATCAAAATCCCATTTGGCTCTCAAATTCTATGATTCTGTGACGTGATAGCTGCACAGTATTCAAATATTTGAAGAGTTGCCATATGGAAGAAGAATTCTTCTTGTTCCTGTTGGCCCCAAACAAAGAATAATGGAAGAGTTAGAAATTTTCAACTCAATATAAGAAAAAAAACCTTTCTTATAATTGGAGATATCTAAAAAATTGAACTATGCTCCAAATCACTAATAATAAGAGAAACATAAAACATAACAATTCTGTACTATCCTCACATCCAGCAAATTGCCAAAGATGACAAAAGAGAGAGTAGTCAATTTTCAAGGAGGTACGGAAAGATAGGCAAACAAATACATTGTTAGTGGAGCTGTGAATTAGTACAACTTCTGAAAGGCAGTTTACAATTATGGACATAAAGTAGCTAAAATGCTCATGCCCTTTGATGCAGAGATTCCACTTCCAAGCATTATACCCCAAGGTCAAAGACAAAAAGAAAACATATGCCAAAATATTTATAGCAACACCTTTGTGTAGCAAAGAACTAAAAACAAAGTAGATACCATTCTCCTGACTGGGGAATGACTAAACAAACTATTGTATGTGAATATTACATTCAATATTACTCTACTATCAGAAATTGCAAACATGATAAACACAGAGAAGCATAGAAAGACTTCCATAGACTAATGCAAAATAAAGTAAAAAAAAAAGCCCAGATAGTAATATACACAATGACTACATCATTATAAATGGAAAAAATAACCACCAAAACAAATGAAGAGGAATGTTTTGCAAACTGTGAAGAAGGTACTTGGTCTCAAAGAAAAGATATGAGAAGACATTTCTCTTGTTCCTATGGAGAGATTAGAGCTTCACACTGTGTGGAACATTGCATGTAATTCCAGATTTTTGCAGTGTCAGCTGATTTGTATCCTCTTTTTTTTCTCTTTTCCTTTGTTATAAGGGATGACTCTCTAGAAGGAAGTAGGAAAAAAAAGAGAAACAGGCAGGAATCTAAGAAATCAAAAAAACAATTTATAAAGAAAAATACACTTCCAAAACCAAGCATGAATGCCCTGCCTCTATGAGTAGTGCATTTTCCATCACTAGAAGTTTGCAAATATAAGCTGAGTAACTAATTGTCAGAGATGTTAGAAAGGAGAGAATTCATGGGCTGGCATTGCTCTTCGTTTTTGTAGGCTGCATGTAACTGATATATCTTTCAGTTCTGATTCTATGGTTTTATACACAGAAAAATCAGTTAATCATAGGTAGCTATATGTCCTTGTTTACACTTCCATTTCCAATGCTCATTATTTAAACATGGTTTTCAGCCATGATTAAAGCCTTTAGTTAAAGAATGTATACTCATTTTCTCAAGTGTGCTTGAATTCTATTGGTCACATGTCAGCTCTCCAAATCAAAAGGAGACTCACTTAAATGATTAGCCTTAAGAATGAAAATAAAATAAAAGTACAATTAATTCTCTGCTTGCTCTTACCTGCTATGGACATTAGCCAATATTCTGCCTAGAACATTTCCATTTGTTCAAAGCTCATCAAATTAAATAATATAAATCTTTACAAAACCAGTATTATTCATGAAGCCCATTCCCAAGTTGCTGGTGTCTATTTCCTCCAATCTGAAATGAATTAAACAAATAGTAAGACCCAAACATATTACTAGGTGA
The DNA here is from genome assembly GCA_028658325.1 of Potorous gilbertii. Taxonomy (NCBI): domain Eukaryota; kingdom Metazoa; phylum Chordata; class Mammalia; order Diprotodontia; family Potoroidae; genus Potorous; species Potorous gilbertii. Next base: position 81,082,104 of record CM053773.1, on the reverse strand, counting down.
AGTTATTCCCCAATCTAAAAACTGTACAATTAGCAAATATTCCCCAAATGCAATCCCCCTCACATCCTCAGTATCACTTAATTCACTTCTATGCTTCCCTGCACCCCATGAATCACCCTCAAGAATTCTTCCTCTTTGGTAATAGCTTTTAAGAATTTCTGGAAAGTTCTCATACTCCCTTGTAGTTGTTGTTTACTTAAGTTTGTCATATTTACAGTGAATTACTTCACAGTAAACCCTTGGAGAACAAAAAACAAAATCCCAAAGCCCAATCTAGAAGCCAGGAGACCTGACACAGTTCACTCATTATGAAATTCTAGGATTTTTTGCAAGAAACTTTCATTTTGTTTCTCTCGACGTTCTCTTATTCTTTTCTTACAAATTTTTAATAATTTGCCTTCATTCCCTCCACCTCATAAGTTGTTAGCACTGTGAATTGTTCTGTTGCAACTCTCATATGCACTTATATGTTCTTGCATATTGTGGTTAATTGTGTTTCTGACATGTTCCCCCTATTAAACTGTGAAACAAAAGCAGGGAACATTTTTTAAATCTAAATAATAATTATTCTTCTCCTCTCCTCTAGAAAGATGATATTCTTCTTGTAAGCTGTTCATAAATCCTTGACAAATACATTACTACATAATTCTGTTATTGACAGAAGTAGCCCTGGGTGAATTAGGCCATTGTCCAAGGTTCTGGGATATGGCACTATGGTCTCTTAAAATTACTTTATACTGGTTAACCACTATCTCTACTTTATTATTTTTTTTACAACTGCCTTCAAGAGTTAATCCTACATTCTCACTTCTAATCCCAACATAAGTGGAAAAGTATTTATCAAAATGTAGACAAAGAAAGGAGATTACCCCCTCTCCTGGCTGTTTTTGCCATTAACCTCCAAGGTCTCTTGGCCAGAAATCAGAAAATATCCCCTAAGACTCCTTATTTTACAAATAGTTCATGATGACTTAGTACCTAGTGGAAGACAGATGGAGCAATGGTTAATATTAACAATAATTAGCTATAATAATTCACCATCCTTATAGTATTTATAACTTGTCATGTGGGAAATAATAGCAGCATGTATGTAGTACTTCAAGGTTTACAAAGCACTTTAAATATATTATCTCATTCTATCTCCATAACAACCATGGGAAGGAGAAACAGAGAAAGATCAAGTGATTTACCAAGACCATTGGACTTGAAGTCAGAAAGACATGAATGTGAATCCTGACTCAGACATTCACTAGCTATGTGACCATAGGCAAGTCACCTAACTTCTGTCAGCCTTAATTTCTTTATCTATAAAGTAGAAATAATAACTTCATCTATTTTATAGGGTTACTTTAAGGATTAAATAAGATAATACATATAAAATACTTAACAAACCTTTAAAGTGGTATATACATATTATTATTAACACCTATTGCCTACCTAATGTTATAAATTCTATAAAGAAGATGAAACTAGCATCAAAGAGATTACTTTGTAAAAACAATGCAAAATATGAAATAAAAATTTACTTCAGTGATCTGTCTTTAATAGTTATAGGCAGAATACTGGCTAATGTCCATAGCAGGTAAGAGCAAGCAGAGAATTAATTGTATTTCTATTTTATTTTCATTCTTAAGGCTAATCATTTAAGTGAGTCTCCTTTTGATTTGGAGAGCTGACATGCGACCAATAGAATTCAAGCACACTTGAGAAAATGAGTATACATTCTTTAACTAAAGGCTTTAATCATGGCTGAAAACCATGCTTAAATAATGAGCATTAGAAATGGAAGTGTAAACAAGGACATATAGCTTCCTATGATTAACTGATTTTTCTGTGTATAAAACCATAGAATCAGAACTGAAAGATATATCAGTTACATGCAGCCTACAAAAACGAAGGG
>CM053773.1:81051087-81079704 GCA_028658325.1 Potorous gilbertii | reverse complement strand
GGATGATGGAAGGGAGGGTAATGGGAGGAGGGAGCAATTTGAAGTCAACACTCTTGGGGAGGGACAGGATCAAAAGAGAGAATAGCAACAATAGGGGGCAGGATAGGATGGAGGGAAATATAGTTATTCTTACACAACATGACTATTATGGAAGTCATTTGCAAAACTACACAGATATGGCCTACATTGAATTGCCTGCCGTCCCAAAGGGAATGGATGGGGAGGGAGGGATGGTGAGAAGTTGGAACTCAAAGTTTTAGGAACAACCGTTGAGTATTGTTCTTGCTACTAGGAAATAAGAAATACAGGTAATGGGGAATAGAAAGTTATGTGGCCTTACAGGACAAAAGAGAAAATGGGGACAAGAGAAGGGATAGGGTGAAATTAGAATGCTCAGCGTACTGGGGTGGGGGAAAGGGACAAATGGGGAGAAAATTTGGAACCCAAAATTTTGTGAAAATGAATGTAAAAAGTTAAATAAATTTATAAAAAAATTTGAAAACTATTTCAATATAATTGGTTTCCTTCATAATCTCATTTATTTGATTTCATGCATTTAGAAACATTATTCTGAGGTGTCCATAAGTTTCACCAGTTTGACAGAGGAGTCCATTGCACAAACCCTGTTCGGAGTACTTGTTTTATCAGATGATAGGTTTGTCATCATTAGAAGAAGTCAGGTATTAGAAGACTGGGGCAGAGATACTTAGAAGATAATTGATCTTTCTTATGTCCCTGAAATCTCCTCACATAGGCAGCTGCCTCCTCTATCAGTGAGGAAGGAAGTTCTTTATACAGACTCAGTGGAGACTTTGGGGAGTTGGAGAGGGTCTTATTATTGTGCTACACAGATGAAGGCTCTCTGCCTTCTCTTCTGAAAGCCTTTTCCTGCTGCAGGGCAGTTTATGGCAGAGTTATTAACAACAATAGAGAGCTAGGAGACTGAGGGATGACTTCTTTTGATGGATATTTCTGTTTTCTAGAAGTCCCTGGTTTGGAGAGCCATCTAAAAGGGATACTCATACTTCCTTAGGACCCTGGCAGGGCATTTATTTCCTTGGGAGCCCTTTTGTCTGGAAGGATATTTTAGTTAATATTTCTCCTTTCTACCTTAATCAAGAGAAGTTTAATAAGTAATATTAATAAAAAAGAACAAAAATACTCCATCAGCAATAAACTAAAAAAAATTTTTTAGTATATTTTTGTGATGGAAATTTATAAGAAATAAAAGGTCCATGGTATGTGTGTGTTTGTGTGTGTGTGTGTACTGGCAGAAAGTAGATAGAAAGCATTACTTAAGTCCTGAACTTTCTACTTCAAGGATGGAACCAGAGAAATTTGACTTTGGTGATGGGACTCAGTGTGGTTCAATGGAAAGGATACAGGGTTTGGAGCTCGAGGACTAGGTAATAAACCTGGGAAACCAGGTTGCAGCCAGACTTAAAAGGACTTTATATGAGAGACATGAATACAGATAACTCACATGGGTCAGAAAGTGTAAGTCAGAATGGCTTGAGAGACTTAAAGAGTGAACTTGCAAAAGCAGAAGGAATTTTGTCATTATATAAGTTTGTAACATCTGTTTCCTCCTGGATACAGTGAATATAAAAGGGGTGAGAAGCAGTGTAGGGGATGAAATCTGTTACTATAGCTTAACCCATGGCTTAGAAAAATGTCCAAATGATCCAACTGTAAGATCAAAAAGAACATTTCGTTGCATTCCATTCCATGATTACCATTTGGACTTTCTTAAGCTCCTGCAATGGTGAAGATATAAAATTCCATGACCAATTCTGTGGGGATGAGGCTCATGTTTGTGGGGTGTTGAAGGAAAAAGCTCAGTGACGCTAGACATGATTTACTGGCTTTTCCAAAGAAATCCATAACAGGCTGGCACTTTTTATTACTTATGGCTTAAGGCATTTGTAAAATAAAACAGATTAAAACATTTCCTCCTTTTGGCAAATATCAATCTTTACTTATTGCATAATATATGAAAATACCCTGAACATAGGATACATTCTTTTGGTTTCTCCTGAAACAGACCCCTACACAAGTCTTACTTTCTTTTTTCCTTATTCATATGAAATTGTCCTCATAGTTGCATTCTATGGTAATTTGTGTTTCCAGTAGAGTCATATTTGTATCAGCTGTACAAAGCACAAGGAATTTCAGTTCTGAAGTATCCACCTCCAAAGTCAATTTTTCCATTCCTACTTCTATTGAAAGACTACTTTAATCTTCCAAGTGCCCAGTGTTAGGTTTGTACTTCCTATGTATTCAATTGGTTTTTAAGATGAAATATGTGTGTATTTCCCAATACTCCCACTGAAAGTTCAAGCATGCACTGAGCACTCAATCAATAAACATTTTAAAGCACCTATTATGTGCCAGGCACTGTACTAGGCACTGGGGATACAACAAGAAGCAAAGGCCTCAAAGAGTTTAAAAGCTAATCCTGGAGATAGCCAAACACATATGTACAAAACAAGATGTATACAAGGTGAAGTGGAAACAAAGAACAGAAGGAAAACAGTATTAAGAGGAATTGGGGAAGGATTCCACAAAAAGACTGGATTTTAGTAGGACTTAAAAGGAAGCCAGGGAGCAGAGGAGGGAAAAAATTCCAAACATGATGGATGGCCAGAGAAAATGCCCACAGTTGAGAGATGGAGTGTATTGTTTATGAAACAGCCAGGAGGCCATTGTCACTGGATCACAGAGTATTTGGTAGGGAGAAAGGTGTAAGATATCTGGAAAAGTAGAAAGGGGCTAGGTGATGAAGGGCTTTGAATGCCAAACTAACATTTTGTATTTCATCCTAGAGGTAATAGAGAGTGTATTGAGAAGGAGGGCAACATGATCGAACCTGTGCTTTGGAAAAATCAGTTAAGTGGCTCAATGCAGGATGCATTGGAATGGAGTGAGACTTGAGGCTGGCAGGCCCACCAGTAGCCTATCACAATAGTCCAGATGTGAGGTGATGAGGACCTGCACTAGAGGGCTGACAGTGTCAGAAGAGAAAAGGGCATATCTGAGAGATGCTGCAGAGGTGAAATCAATAGGCTATATTAATAGCTTGGATATGGAGGGGCAGGGAGAGACAGAGAGACAGAGAGTGGGGAGAGAGAGAGAGAGAGAGAGAGAGAGAGAGAGAGAGAGAGAGAGAGAGAGAGAGAGAGTGAGTCTTGGATTACTCCTAGATTGTGAACCTGAGGGACTGGGAAGATGATGTGGCCCTCTACAGTAACACGGAAGATAGAAATAGGGAGTGGGAGCCAGGGAAAAAGATTATAATTTCCATTTTGAACATGTTTAATTTAAGATGTATGCTGGATATCCAGTTCAAGATGTTCGAAAGGCAGTAGGATATGTAAGCCTGGAGATCAGCAGAGAGTTTGGATTAGAATAGGCAGATTTGGGAATCATTAGACTAAAGATGGTTATTCAATCCATGGGAACTGATGAAATTGCCAAGAGAAGTAAAATAGAGGGAGAAGAAAAGAGAGTCCAGGACAGAATCCTGTGGGACACCTAAGGATAGAGAGCTTGGTTTGGAAGAGGACCCATCAAAGAGACAGAGAAGGGAGCATTCAAACAGGTAGGAGGAAAACCAGGAGAGAGTGATATCCCAAAAACCTAGAGAAAAGAAAATATTAAGGAGAAGAGGGTGATCAGCGGCATCAAAGGTTGCAGAGAGGTCAAGGAGAATGAAGACTGAGAAAAGGCCATTGGGTTTGGCAACTAAGATCTTGACTAACTTTGGAGAGAGCAGCTTCACCCATCCATTAAAATTCATTTCTACTAGCTGACCTGCCCCATTCCTGACCCCAGGGCAAAGTATGCATTTCATCTTGGCATTACCCAAAACTCTCTTTTCTAGAGCTATCGTTTTGGAAAATCAGGTTTGTTTGCTTGCTGAAAAGCTCAGCTTCTCTTTAAGTCAAATATGAGACAGATAATTTAGGGCATAGTTGATCTGCATAAAAACAGAAAGAAGTGCTGAATCGGCTGCCAGTATGTCAAAATTTCCTTCTTAAATTCAGATTAAATTTTCCTAAGGAGCATTTGGTCAAGCCTCTTTGGACCATTATTTTGGGGCTTGCTCATTTTACAAGGAGGATCTTAAGCTTTCCCTCTCTCCTCCCATCTTTAGCAACTTTCCACAGTGACAGGAATTTCTCTCCTGTCTCTGATGTTTGAATAAATTGATCCCCTGCTGTCAGTGACCCTATTTGGTAGCACATTATTTTAAACGTCCATTACTATTAACATTAACTAATGGTTAATTACAACAGAATTCCTATGGAAGTGCATAAGAGAGTCATATGAATGCCAAATGAGTACATTAATGATTGGTGTTATCACAATGAATACCAAATGATCTCATAATGACTGGGGAGGTAATATATAATAAAAAAAGGATTGCTCCCTCTTTTATAGACTTATCATAGATTTAAACCTCATTCTTGGCCTCCATTCAGAAGCTATGAGTTACCTGAGAGTCTGTCTCTGAGGGTTTTTGAGAAATCCACAGGTTCTCAAGAAAAATTCAAACTCAGACACCCCTACTAGAAAAGCTGATCTGACCACGTTATTCTTTGTCAGTTACACCTTGCTGTGGAATGCAGCAGAATTCCTACTATGGGCTATAGGGATCCTGGCTAACTCTAGTTAGCACACGCGAGGTGAATAATTGTGATACACACTGGTCTGTAGAAGGAAAAATGAGTGGGCTTGATCTGTGTGGTTATGTTCAGAAGTCAAGCAATTGTTAATGTGTTCTGATTAGAGGGGAAACAAAACAAGAAAATATTTTCTGAGATTCAGCATTTCCAAAGCTCCCACACTATGGTCATCAGATTCTATTTTATTCTATTAATGGCCTGCTGGATGCAAGGAAGCTGTCAACTTCCTTTGGAATCCTTTCTACCTATTTTTTCACCTAGTATTCAAGGATAACTTTTCTTGACTCAACAAAAATATGCAATTTGAGCCTTTGGCCAGGTCTTAAGTATGAAATCTTTGGATGTGCCCATAACAAAAGTCCAATAGTACCCCTTTTATGCACAGCATGCTGTCATATTTATAATTATATAAGTCAGGAAAAGAAAAAATTTCTGTTTCAGATCTTAAAGTGAATTTACATTGCAGATTATTTTTACAACTTTGGAGTTGTTACTGTTTAAAATGCTATTACCTAGTCATTTTAAATTTTGTGTGTGTTCTAGTAAGCCAATATGGCTATCAGCATAAACCAATTCAGTTTGTGAGCTCTTAAAAACCTTCAAAAATTGGAACACAAGAAAGAGCAACTTTTTGATGTACGGACACTCTTATACCCAGTTTCTCAGAAGGATAAGTATTTGAAAATCCTTGACAAAAAGTATGGTACTTGCACTGTTTCCTGTTTCATTTAAATTTGCCAAATGGTGATATTAATTGATTGACCTTTGAGGAAGTAATCTCACGACTGGCATCTCCACATGTTGCACATAGCAGTGGATTTGCTTTCTTCTTCATTTAACGAATATTTATTGAGCATCTGTAGTTGTTGGGGCCTGTTCTGATTGGAAAAACTGTAGGACTGATTGATGTCCTTTGGCTTATTTTAATTCTCTTTGGCTTATTTATGTCCACAGGTTTTTAGTTGCCTGATTTGTATTTATGCCCAGACTTCATGGATGGGGTGTGTATGTGTATAGGGAAACATGAGAGGGGAAGACAGACAGGTAAGGGAAGAGAAAGATATCCTTTGTTTCCTTCTAACACTAATGCTATTTCTGTTCTGTTTCATTTCTTTTCTATATCAGTTGTAGATCACTAGTCCTCCTAATACATTATTCACTTTACTTTATAAATTTAGGTCTGGAATCAGACCTGAATCAGAGTTCTTTTGATTGAAAATGTGGCTATGTCATGGCTCTGCCTCAATGCCATGCTTCCTCTTATGACATCATGATACTTCTTGGGCCTTCACATCCTCCAGTGAAGATGACTGTGATTTTTGCTGTCTCCTTTGGGAATAATTTTGGTTATATGTTACTTTGTCCCTTCCTTCTCAATGTACAAGAACTCCGAGAGTTTTAACCGAAAGATATCTCTCTCTGTCTGCCTCTCAAACAAATGTTCTAAATTTGAGTTCATGACCAGAAGCATCCTCTCTATGACAGAAAATAGGCCCTGACTGTTGAGGATGCTGTTGGTTTTGCTTGACCAGAGGCTCCTGGTTCACAGATTCTTTCTAAGTAGTATATAACTTTCCATTTATTCTTCATAGTAATAGGATTAAATTCTTGCCTGAGTCCTTCTACTGATTTGTGCAACATTTTAAAAAATATATCATTTTTGGGACCCTCCATTCCCTATCAAAAGAGATAATAAACTTTTGTTTTTGTAATAGCAAAAAGTATAGTACCCGTAGCTGGGTTTATATAAATGCTTATTTAGTTCTTTTCCCCTCCTACTTCAAAAATACCTGTAGTTCCCTGAGCATCCGTGTCTGTGTGCCCAAGTATAAAGAGTGGCCCTGACCTATAGAAAGAGATCTTTCTTTTTAGTTTAGTGGTGGACAATTGATTTTTACTTTGGTGCTTTGAGCTGCACATGCCAAGAGACAGTTTTTTAATGTGTGTTCAAGAACAGAAAGAGTTCATGGAAATAGCAAACCTTTCGTTTTTGGAACATTCAGTGAAATGGCGAGACAGTTCAGGCCAATGGCAAGAAGGGCAGAAATGTGCTCAAGTACTTTTTTAAAGCCTACATTTGACAACTTTCATGAGATTGTGCATCATGTCTCCAGCTGTATTTGAAATGGCATTTATCTGGAGAAGAAGAGAAACTTCGAGGAAGTGCTTCCCTGCTGCTCTGTTCCTTTGAAGGGGGCTAGTGGGAACATGAAACCAGCCATGGCCTTAGCCAGGCATTCCACGGCGGGGACAAAGCCCAAGAGTGCTCCACAAAAGCAGCTGGAGGTGAAGAAGGTGGAGGCAGGAGCGTGGGCTGCACTGGGGAGAGGAAAGCTGGGAAGCCTTTTTTGTCTTTCACTTGCCCCCTCCTAGTAATAACGGAACATGACATCATAGCAGGCGGGCTCAGTGATGCCGAGGTCAGCTTCCATTCCTGATTCCCCATCCTTGACTTGGATAAGGTTGTTCCTCCAGTGGTTTTTAATTCTTCTTGTGTTTTTTAACCCGCAATGAGACCGAACTTAACAGTCTCATGCTTGGCTCATGACGGATGAGGGCACCCATCCCTGGCAGACTGAGTATCTCCTGGGGGCGGAGCAGGGGAGGACCTATGGTGCCATGCTTTCCTTTCCCTCCTTCCCGAACGAAGTTGCTTTTATCTTAGTTAAAATCTTAGTTAGTGAATGATTAGTTTAGGAATTTGTTTTGTTCAAAGATTTGCTGTTCTGTTTTTAACAAATACAGGAAACCTGGTGTCTGTAAGCTGAATGGATGTGAAGACCTGAATTAGTCCTAGGAGACACAGGGGTTAAGGATCAGGAGGTCAAGAGGCCATATTACAGGAACAGGGTAGAAGTAGTAAACATTTTTGTTTGGGAATGAAAAGACAGGTTTTTTTCTTAATAGTTTCATTTTAAACAATTACAGTTTATGAAATGACATTGAAGGGAGATATTGAGAGGTAGAACCCTCTGGAATTTGCTCCAAGTAGTTACTGGGAAAGAACATGAGGAACTTGGAATATGATAAACTTCCCAGTGCATCTGGAAAACAATAGTGAGCCCTCAAGAAAACCCAAAAACGAGGAGGGAAGTAATTTATTATTTTTTGGAAGCTGTGTGACTTCTGTTTGTATGTGTGTATGTGAATGTGTGTGTGTATGTGTGTGTGTTTGGTCATCAACGGCATGGGATGAATAGGATATGTGGAGAGATTTTTATTTCTTTGTAATATCTACATAAAGGCACTTTATAGTTTTGTGAAGGGTCTATGGTAACGTTTCCAAAGGATCCTTTTTCCTTCCATAAACAAAGTACAGGTAATGTGAGGTTTTAGGGAAATAGAGGGGAATGAATGTATATACACACAATACATATATGTATATATTCACATACATGTGTGCTACATATACGTATACACACATATAGGTATATACATATATAGACACATATTAAGTTCTACATACACACATATATATATATATATACATCTCTGTGTATATATACATATGTATGTATATGTATATTTCCTACTATATTCAAGAGACAAATATGACTGTGGGCATCTCCTTTCAGTTCTAGGCTCTATAATTCAGGCCTAAGATTTTATCCTTAATCCTAATAAAGTTAGCCATAAAAGGGAAATAAAGGGAAAAGTCAAAAGTGTAACCTCTTACTATGAAGTACCCTATGACTGCTGTAGCTATTGAACTGTTCGGTGGCCATAGCTGTAAGTGAATAAAGGATCTCTTTTATAGAATGAAGGTCTATAGACTCTGTTTTTAATGGCTGTGCTATTTTTGAAAAACATTCCTGCAGCATTCCCTGGAGTGAAACTTGGGACAATATTAAATTCGATGAATCACAGCAGACTCCAGAAGGGCAGGGCAGGAGAGCCAGTAGCGGTTCACTCTGACGGGGCCAGAGCCAGAGAAGCAAGCGGTCTCTGCTTCCTCCAGTGACAATAAATATGTTGGGCCTGCTGCTCTATGGGGATGAAGCCTCTTGCTAGACAGCAAAGAAATTGCTAATGTAAAATCTCTCCTCTCTTTCCTTCAAGTTTCCTGCTCTTCCTTCTTATAATTCTCCTTCCCACTCTCAAGTGCAGGAAAGGAGATGCTGGGCCTCTTTTTCCTTCCTAAACCCTCTGTAGAATTCCTTGACCATCGACACTACTTATCAATGCCCATGATCTGGAAGGGTGGGGGCTGTATTGCTCTCATCCAGTTCCTTTAAAGAAATCTTCAGCCTCACTCCACGATAAAGGGGAATGACTGCATAGTGATGTAAATAAATGGCCTTTGCTTATCCTGAGTAAACTTTGAATTTTTTTTAGGTTGTATGACTTTTGATATTTCCCCCAATCTTGTGGTGAGTGTGGGTTAATGAAACCATGCGTCAATAATTGTCTCCTAGAGTAGATGTTGCCTTTTCCAGAGAACCCCCTTCTGGCCAGGGGAATTTTAGAAAAGGGGTCAAGAAACTTGGGAGACAGACAAGGAACTTTCTTTCTCCTGCCCATTTGGGTAAGCCTTTGTTAGTTACCCTGTAGTAGGGACAGTTTCCCTCAGGTTGGCAGTGCCATCATCATTTGTGTTCCTTGAGATTAAAAAGTCCTGCTGATCCTAACTCTTACTCAAAAATGGATTCCATCTTCCTACTCATCATCCTCTAGCACCTGTGAGATTTGTGTGAGTGCAGTCATGGTTGGCATGTCATTGACCCAGGATCTCCCTTATTCCATATATACATAGTCTTATACATAGTCTAGTAGATAGATTTGGAGTTCAGGAGACCTGGGTTCTAGTTCCAGCTCTGCCACTTATTAGCTAGGTGATTTTGGGCAAGGTGATTGATCTCTTTGAGTCTCAGTTTTTTTATCTTTAAAATGGGTACAATAGTATATAGGTTATTGTGAGCTATAAAACACTATATGAATCTTAGAGCCTGGCTGTTTGGAGGCGAGGATTTTGGCTTCATCTTATCTGTTCTCTATGAGCAGACTGCTCTTGGGTGCCGTTTGTAATTCTGCCCTACTCATCATGTCTTGCCTCCAGCTGGATATGTCTTGTTGATATAATCCTGGTGCACCCAGAATGGAAACACCTTCCTTAAGTTCCTAACTTCATCTAAGTATACAATAGATACCGAAAGGGAAAAAGGAAACTCAGCTCTGGTGCTGGCAATAGAATCAGAAAGGGAGAGCTAGCTCCAAAGCATTTGAACAACATTATTTTTAGGTGATTTTTTTTCCCCCAATCCAACTCAGTTGGAGTGAGAGATAAGGGTAGAGGGGGATAGGAGGCAGGTTGACCACATTGCATTCATTTTGTAAAAACATAGTGAACCCACTTGCCCATTTCATAATAGGTTGAAAGATAAGTGTGCAAAACAAAAATCCCAGCCATGGATGAAGACACAGACAGGTCTAGGACCCCAGAGGGTGGCAGGGAGCGATGGAGCCAGGGATAACCTACATTTTTCATTCTATCCCATAGTTTAATGGAGAGAATTTGATTAAAAATATTCCTTCCTAAAAGCACATTCTGGTGTAGAAGAATAACAAGCCTGTTACCTCCAGCAGCATTGTCCTCACCCATCTCAGCTTGTTGAAATACTATTTATCCTTCAAAGCTTGTCTTGAACCCTGTTTCTTCCATGAAGTTACCCCAACTCCCTCAGTTGGAAGTGGGCCTTCTCCTTTCTTCCAACCTCTTTATCACTTTGCAAGTCTCTAATATCCAGTCTTGTATTCTAGTCTTCTCTCTTCTACTGGACTCAACTCCTTGAGGGCACAGAGAGAATTTCATTTATCATTGTGATAACAGCAACGGCACCTATCACAGGGCCTCGTGCAGAGGAAGCACTCTGTGAATGTTTGTTGAATGGACACCTGAACAGTTTGGTTGGCAGGAAAATCAGGCAAATGAAGAGAAGGTTCAGGAAGGAGGCTGTCGGTGAGGATGGGGAAGGAAAGAAGGATTTCATCTAAGCTGGACAATAGCTAGTGTTAATAATATAGCATGAATAGAGCACATTAACGTTGGCAAAGTGCTTAACAGGTTATATCATTTGATCACAGGGAGGAAAACAATTTTAGGTACTTTTTTTCTTTCTCTGGCTTTGGTAGTGTTTAGAACAGATGATTTATCCCTTACCATGTTTTATTCCTAGAAGAGATTTCACTGACTATGGTTAAACAGCGTCAGAACTGGGATCTGCCCCAGTCATTTTTTCCTTCTTCCCTGCCCATTTCTGTACTTTTTGGAACCCCTGGATCTCTAGATCTAACAAGCTGATTTACCATTCTTGGAGACTCACGCTTCTCAGACCTGGAACTATCCTACCCAGGGCCTGCTTTGTCCCCTTTGAGGAGTTTATCATGCATTCTACACTGTGGTATCTAGTCAGCCCCAGCCTTGCTTTCCTTCTGCTCCAATAATTTTCCTGCCATCAACCCTGCTATTCTATAACTTCTGGACAACTGGACATTTCTATTTGCGTAGTCAATATCTGCATATTCTTCCTCTACCTCTCCCACCTTAGATTTCCAGCTCTGAGTAAATAAAACAATTTTGCTCTTGATGCTGGAAAGGATGTATGTCAATTAACTTCCCTAAGAGTCCACATACAACTAAACACTCCTCCCTGACCACCATTCTTCCATGTGTATTGTCTCCCTCTGATAGAACATGACTTCCTTGAAGGCAAGGTGTATCTCATTTTTCTATATCTATTCCTAGGACTTAACAAAGTATTTGGCACATAGTAAATGCATAATAGAGGATTTTTCATGTATTTATCCAGTAATAAGGGAATCTTAAATGTATACAGACCCATCACAGCCTAGTCCCAAATGCTTTCAACCATTAGTTAATTAACTCTCGCTGAGATCTTGCGAAGTGGCAGGAAAGCCAGTACTTTTAACTAAGGCCTATTAAAAAGAAAATGGAGGAAAGACCAAAGAAAGCTGTAACTGCCATGAGGTCATTCAGTGAGTGTGGTGGCTGAGATTATAGTAGTGCCCAGACATCTAAATTCATGTGCCATCTCTGGAACAAACCGGAGCTTCCTTGTCCCCTTAACCCCCACTAAGAATGAAAGATTCCCTTAAGAGAACTCACATCCCACAAACCTATTTGTTAAGTGCCCAGTTGTCCAAACATGTCTGCAGCTGTGAGTCACTGGGGGATCACACATTTGTGGAATGAGTCATCCTTTATAAACTCCCCTTCATGGAAAATGTCATCCTCCATCCTGATGACACATCAGGTATTGATTGGGTTGATTCATCAGTGAGGGGAATGATTAATTCGCTTAATCTCAGTGTGAGCAGGAGAATTGCTGGGCTCACAGAACTCTTGCCGTGAGCCAAATGTCCCAATACTGAAACATGTGTGGGCTGAAGGGTATGTATATGTGTATAGAGAGTGTGGGGAGGGGAGAGAAGTGGAGCAAGGAGTGAGGGGGATAGGATAGTACATTTGACAATGAGCAGCTGTGATGCCATCCCAATTTACTTGAATTAGCTGGCCATTGACAGAAACTATAGACCTACTGCAAGGCACCTGCTGTGATTACTTCACAACCCCCAAAGTCCTCTAACATCTAGATAGTCTTTGGTATTCACTTCAACTCTTCAAGTATCTATGAAATTACAGAACCTCGGCATTTGAAAGGACCATAGAGCTAATCTAGTTCAACCTGTACCTGTACCCAGACCTACTCAGCAATTCTCAGCATATGATTTTGTCGGTATGGCTATCCTTTGCACCAACCATATTCCTCTACAGATTAGGATGTGCAATGGCTGAACCATCAATCATTTGGTGATAAGCCTCTTCAAACTTAACTGGCCTGATTCAGATTTGGAATTGGAAGGGGATTTTGAGACCATCTAGCCCAATACCCTCATTTTATAGATGAAGAAACTGAGGCCTGGAGATGTCAAGTGACACATAGGATCCCACAGGTAGTGAGTGGCAGAGGTAGGATTTAATTCCAGGTCCTCTGAATGCATAGATAGTAATCTTGCTACTTCACTAGTTGGAGGAGAGACATACATTCCTTTACTGGGCCCATACTTGAAGGTTTTATAGCTTGGTAGGATCTGCTGGAGGTTATTCTTGACTGAGTTAGCCTTTGGGAACTTAAGATCATTTCTGTGTCATAATGAGGTATCAGAGTAAGAAGAGCAGAGGAAACTTTAATTAAGTCCTTCAAATTCAGTTCCTATCTGGGTACTCAGTGACCTCAGGGGCTAAAGCACTGAGGATCCAGCCTCCTCCAAGAACACATACAGGCTTTACTTACTTTTGTTCAGTGCCTTTGCCTCCTCTTCGTGCAGGATCAGGATGAGGAAGTGATAAATGAGATGACTAATGGCTAACAAGGATTCAATAAAAGGAGGGAAAAGGTTGTTTTCAATAAATGTGCCATATCCCTTGCATAACCAGCACTCTTTGTGGGTACAGGGAGATGCTTCCCACTGGGCCTATTCAAGATGCAGGACAAGAGCTGGGCAGGCAGATGACACCTGCATCCTGGGAAATGAAAGACAGAGACAAATGGTTCTATCAGTGGCAAAAACTTTTTGCATGTGTTTTAATTAAATTTTCCATTATAATATTTTCCTCAAAGAAGCATAAACACCAGAATACAAAACTGATATTTAAATGTGTCTTCCTTCTAGTTTGTACTAGTGATCTATTTAATCTATATGAATAGTTCCTGCTGCCCCTTTAACAATACAAGGCCTATATATAGCATTCTATGCTATTTATGTATTTATGTATATCTATATGTGAATAGTGTATATAAAATGACATGCATGTGCATGTATATGCATCTATGTCTGGGGTTATAGATATAGGAATATGTACACGCATGTACATAAATACCCACACCCATATATATGTACACACATGTATATGCAACACAGTACACATGCATATATACATGTATGTATACATATACACAATCTATGCAGACATATATGTGTGTGTATACACACACACACACAACACATGTGCATATATATAAACTCAAAAAAATCCCTGTGAGGTGGTTGCCATTTATCCCCATTTTACAGATGAGGAAACAAAGGCACAGAGAAATTCTGCTTTGTCCATGGCCATATAACAAGGGTGAGATTAGAATCTACACTGACAGATTCCAAGTGTGTTATTCTCCGCATCACAGTACACTGTCTCTCCTATTTCCTTCAGCTGAAATGAAAGTGCCCAGGCCTCATTTTTACTTGATGCCAAATGGTAGAGTCAGCCAAGGTGAGTGGCATCTGAACTTCAAAGACTAGGCACACTAGGGCAAGTCAAGGACGCTGGTAACTCCCCTTAACTTTAGAACTCCTTTCTCTTGTCAGAAGGTGTCACGACCCTCGACGCTGCTCTTGTTGGTGTTAATTATTTCCTTTTCATTTCCAGCTGGCACAGTGCTTTAGCACCTTAAGTTGCTCAATGTGATCCCTGTGCCCAGGAACAAGGTAATTAAGGAAGCCACAATTTAAGCAAACGGATTTGCCCGTGACTTGTTGCAAGTCTTCAGACAGTGTTCCATCCTAAATCATTTGATAATGTAAGAAGCTCAGTGCAGTTCTCTACTTGACTGAGGGTTAGTTCATCAGGTCACAAATCAGTAATTGATTCTCAGTGTGTCTCGGCTGGTTTTATTACGGTAATGAGGACCATCTTTTTTTTTTCATCTCTCCTAATATGTTACCCAAACCATCAACTTCTCAGTTTGGTGTCAGGATGACTTTGACAGGTTGTTAGCAGGTATATGATGTACAGAACATCACAGGGATGTCTCAAACTGTGTTGCTGTGTACCTTAGAGAGCCTTAGGTGGTCTCAAAAATGAGTGAAAGCACTTGCAAGCAAAAAGTTACAGCTGCATTTGGAAAGACGCCTATGGTTTTGATGTCCTAATAAAGAAGTTGTTTGTATCAGCCTGAGCCCTTCATCACTCACAGGGCAGATTTCCCAGAGCTGGGTGGCACCTGCTTGCAACTGCCATAATCTTAAACAGGAGAGAAAAAAGAGGAAGAACCAAGGTGAGTTTTTGTCAAGGAAGTTTTTGCTGTTCTTTTCTTTTTCCTTCCCCACATTAAACAGTATTTTCAGGAGAGAGAAGAGAATCACAATATTTTAGGATTAGAAGGGGCCATAAAGGGATCCTGTTATAGTGAGAAGAGAATGCTAGATTTGGAACCAATTTAAATCATAGCTCGGACATTGTCTCTCTGTGGTGTGTTTGTCCTTCATTCTCCAAGAGGACCGTCACATCAAGATGATGGCATGACTTGCAGTTGACTTTGATTTGAGTGAGGGAGAGCCATGCAAGATCTCCAACCTCCCCTTCTTCTCCTGAGCCATCTGGGTCCAATGGCATGATATTCATCAGGAGGACTGGAGATGGCCCAGGATGTAATGAGAGACCCTGGCCCTTTTGGGCTTAAGTTATCACATTCTCACTTTGAGTGAGACACACCCTTTCAATGAATAGCCTTCTTTAAGTTACTCAAGGGATGACCCCTTTAATAAAACAAAAATCAAACTGGGAGGGGAAGACTCTCACAGTTCCTGGATAAAAGAGAAACAATTACTACTTAGTTATTACATCCACTCTGTGCTAGGCTGGGGGGCACTTGTCCAGTCTATGAGCTCCAGAGTGCACTGTCTCCTATGTGACCTAGGGAAAGTCTTTTAACCAATCTGGGCCTCAGATTGGTTTTTTCACCTGCAAAATGAGGGTTTTGGCCTAAGATAGTTTGTAATGTCCGTTCTGGTGTGGACATCTCTATGATTTTCTGAGACTGACATTCATATTGTACTTTAATAGTTATAAAGCATTTTACATACATTATCTCATATGAAATTCAAGACAATCATGTGAGATATGAGATAATATATTATCAACTCCCTTTTACAGATGGGAGATCTCAGACACAGAGGTTAAATGGTTATAGAGTCACCTCAAATAGTATTAGAGACAAGATTTCATTCCAGGTCTTTTTGACAGAAATTCTACATGCTGCCTTTATATGATTAAATAGTCCAAGAGCTCTGAATGAGGGAATGAAAAACTCCCAACTGGGTGGGTGAACTTGGATGGGAAACATGTGTCTTTATTGCAACATAATTGTTTTTCTTTGTAATTCTGTGTATTTAAGTAGTTAAATATGTTCTCCTGAGAAGGTGCCCATGGTGTTCATTTCTAAAGAGGATCAGTGGCATCATGGGGTGATGTCTTGACTTGTACACGAATTGGATTTAAGTGAGGCAGAATTGCACAGCTTGTCAGCTTCACTCTTTCTTCCACAGTCATCAAAGTCCGGCGGTAAAACAAAAGACAACTGGTGATGGCTCAGGATGTAGTGAATAACCTTGGCATCCTCAGTGTCTGACCAAGCTCTGAATACTCCATAGAATCTGCTTCAGTATCGTTCACAGTTGTTGGAACAAATTGTTCTCATCTGTCCATTGGGGTGTGGAGGAGGGAAGTCTTCATATGCTTGAACTAGACATCCCCCTAACTCACCAATGGGTTTGAGGCCCATTGATTACATTCAAGCTAGTTTTGCTCATCTGCCAAGACTGAGAGTTGGGTGAGAGGTGGATACCAAAGGTGCATGAGCACCTTGAAAAGGGCTCAGCAGCTCTCATACCAGAGGCACCAGTCCTTCCTGAATATCCCATACAAGGTGCCCATAGACTTCACCTGACTGCCAAAGGAATCAATGACACAAAGAAGGATTAAGTAAGAACCCCTTCTCTAGTAGAGTCACCTGAGCCCTGGAGAGAAGTGACTTGTGCAAGGTCACCAACAACCAGGGCTGGTGTCCTGACTCTATTGCCCACAACTCATTTGGAAATCTCTCTCTAAGGACTCTTATGTATCTGTTTTCTTTTTTAATTTTGAAAAGGGAGAAGAAATAACAAGAAGGTCATGAAAGAAATATATATTTAATAAATTCAATACTTAACTTTTACTATTTCCTGTTAAGACACCAAAGAATGAGAATTATTGAAAAAAGGAAAGCTAAGGAGAGAAGTGAATGGCTTTGCCTCCTTCATCAGTAGACATAATCAACTTGTTTCCTTGAAATTTTAGTGTGCATTTTTATCCAACACATGCTATTTTTTTTTTTACTTCTCTCCTGATTTTTGAGTGTTTGAGGGTTAAGGATCATGTTCCCAGGATACACCACTCTTCAGGAGTATGAAGAAGTTTGAGTTTGAGTTCAGACAGCTAGGTGTGTTGTAATCTTTCTCTGTGCAGGAGGACAGCTAAAACCACCAAAGGTCACAAAACCAGTCATATACAATGTACTAGATTCTATGACCCTTATTCAAGGAAAAATCTTTGAAGTCTATAGGAATTTTTCCTGTGTAAAGAACTGCAAACCAAGATCCAGTATTTATGGGCTGTGAAATAAAGTATTTTTATGAACTTTGTCGGAAGGAATCAGATTTCATTCAGAACCAAAATAGCAAGCCAGTTGGGTAGTTCCTGTTGAAATCAGAGGCAGCATGGCCCAATGGTCTCCATAATAGGCTATGAAATCCAGGGTAGAGTGTTGGAATTTTGATGGCCCCCTTTACTATATAATGATAAGGGTGTGGAACTGTGGTTGCAGAGGTAGGAGGTAGAGAAGGTAGAAATCAAAATGACAGATTATCCAAGCCACAGATGATAGTCTTCAGAGGTTTGTTTGTCACAAAATGTGTCCAATTTTTACTTGTGCATTTTTAGATTTTTGTTTTTTCTCACTTTAAGCTTGAGATAGAGAGAAAAAAAGTGTAACAAACTTGAGACATCTGAGGAAGGCTGTTGCCTCACAGAAGTATTGGAAGTCATCATTAGATGATGGTTATTAACTCCAATGCATCAGAGGAACATTGAGACTTTGTGATTTATCCCACATGTGCAGCCTGAGATTATGAAAAGCTTTTATCAACACCAAAAATAATATTTAGCAAGTCCCATCGATCCTTCTTTAAATAAAATACCTATTTTAGGTGACGTCGGCAATTTTATTCATAGGATTAATTTCATCCCACAAAGTACTGTGCAATGTCTGACAAAAGGTCTTTTTATAAATTCAACACTGCAAAATAAGTCATAATCCCATCTGTTCCTTTCATTTTCTCTACTATATAGAAGAAATTCAGCAAATGCAAGGTCTCCTGCAGATTTAGACAGGTGGAACAGATATTAATAAATCACCAGTAAATGTATAGATGAAGATGACAATGGCTATAAGAAATCACATCATCATGCTTGTTCTCAGCCTTTAAATGAATCTAACATTTGCTATACTTCTGATGTGAAAGTTTCTATATGGATGACAACATGTACATTTCAAGGCTCCATTAGGTTTAAAGCAATCCTGATCAATAGAATCATAGGATCCTAGGTCTTAGATTTAAATATCTGTTTAGAAGTCATCAAGTTCAACTTTCACTATTTGCAAGTGAAGATTGTAAGACCAGGAGAGGCAAAGTAACTCAACTGTGGTCACTTAAGTAAGATGTTGATAAGAGGATACCATAGGGCAGGGTAAACAGCAGTGGGGGACTTGGGTTTTTATCTGGACTCTGGCACTAACAAGCTGGGAGATATTGGGGGAACCATTCTCTCTTAACTTTGGATGCCTCCTTTACAAATGGCTAAGTTGAACTAGAATCTAGTTCCTTAAGTGTGTTCTGGGGACTTCTGGGTTCCTTCAGACCATTTCAAGGGGTCTGAGAGATCAAAACTGTTTTCATAATAATACTGGTTTGCTTTCTAATATGACAACTATTGATAGATATAACCATATAAAGAAAAACTCTTTAGGAGTCCTAAATACTTTTTAAAACTGTATAGGGGTCCTGAGACCAAAGAAATCAAGGACAGCTAGATTAGACAATCTCTGTAAGGTTCTTTCCAGTTCTGAAATGTTTGGAATTATATTTTAAATCAACATAGGCAGGTAGGTAAGTTGAACAAAGCTCCTAAGAGAGAATATTCCAAATAGTATGGGCATAGGCTAGAATATTTTCAAGGATCCCTTAGTATCTGTCACTAAATAATTTCAGAAGGGCCATGATAATTCAGGATGCCTTTTGTAGCAAATTCTTATTATTCTTTTATGGAGGTAGCATGGCATTGGGGCTACAGAGTTGGCCTTGAAACCATCTGGGTTCAAGTAAGGCCTTTGATATATATATTGGTTGCATGGCTAATTATTTAAATTCACGGTGCCCTAGGCAACTCAGACTATAAATTGCAGAGAAAGTACCAACCTTCATTGGTAGAAGGAGTTGACTCACCTGGGAGTTCCCTATACCAATAAAATCTCAGATCCAGTCTAGTCCCTTTTGCTAGCCTCCAGAGGTGTATATGTCTGACCAGTTGAGTCAAGTAAATTCTTCCTGATAGATATTTCAGTCAGTTGCTAAAAGGCACAAACTTTTCTTAAAAATAGTCAAGCAGGCTATCCTCTAAACTTCCTTCACCTTATATATAACAAATTATGATATGTAACCTGAATTAAGCAAGGTATCAATTTATCAACTCTTATTAGACTCTGGCACAAAGAAAATCCCATTATAAAATGCAAAAGTATTTTACTGCTTTCTATTTTTTAATTTTTAAAAATTTTCCTAGCACCATTACCTGGTCTAAGGGAAGAGTGTTGGTCTGACTTTCAGTTGTTACAGGCACTTGGGTGACTGTATTTGTATTCTCAGCACTCAGCATAGTTCCTGACATACAGTAAGTGTTTACTAAATGCATGTTGGCTGACTGATTCTGTTTCCTCATAGGGAGAATGAGGGGCCCTAACTTGATAACATTGGAGGCCCCTTCTAGTTATAAATCTATGATCCTAGATTTTTCTAGCCCAACATTCATAAATTGTGGGCAGTAATTTAAGTGAAATAAGTCAGTCATTCCTTTAGAATCATTCCTCACATGTTGCCCTGGGTTGTTCTCTAGGCTTGTCTTCTGTGCAATTTGTGAGTGATATTTGAAAAGATTCGTAGTGGAAGGAAAATACATATTTCTTTCCGTAAATACCACCTCTCCCAAACCATCTCAGGGCTGGGTACAGAGTAGATGCTCAATAAATGTCTTTTGATTGTTTTTTTTCCAATTCTCAAGACATTGGTCATTTAATGAGGTTTTATTTTTTCCCTCTCAAATCTTCCAAGCTCTTCTGAGATACTGAATGCCCTGAGAAGGTGATTCAATATTTAAATTCTCCTTGGTGCACTGGGTTTGCAGCTGCAGTTGAATAAAACCCTCTGGTAAGCACCTGAAGCAGCCATGTTTGGTGTGGTAGAGTGGTAGACTGCCTTCTGCTCAGCACAGCCCTGTCAGCCACAGTCCCTAAAAAGGCAGTGCCAGCTTCAGGAGGAACAGTTCCCATTAAATCTTCAGATCTTAAAGGGCAGTGAGAAACTTCACATTCTCCCAGCAGGAGAGTAGAAACTTAGTGTAGGTGTAAATCTCTGGCAGCTGATTGTTGGAACCCACAAGATGTACCTTGTAAATAATTCACTTAGGCACAGGAAATCTGCATATGAGGATGAAATGTCATTTATAACTCATAGGATATTGGCTTGGCTGGGAACAACTTTCCAGTCCCTTCAACTCATTAAGTACCACTAAGGAAGAGGGAATATAGATGATGTAGAATAAACTCCCCACAGTGGGCCTGTGACTGGTGCAGAATAGTTAGCAATAATCAAACTGAAAATAAAATACTCTGGGTTATGCCTGCATAATCACTCAGCCCTATATCAACTAAACTGCTCCTATACTGTTAACTTTCTTATAACCTATTCCTCTAGCAGTGGGTAGGCCTGGGCCCTTCACAAGGTAGGTGGTAGAAAGGCAAGAGCAAGATCTGTAAAAAAGGTGAAGGAGGTTGGGGTAGAATACCTAAACAGACCAGGAGAAATGTTTGCTATTCTGCATTTTTGTGAATTGATGCATGCATACTGGCTGCAAAGAGAATGCATAATGCACCAATTAAGACCTTATCTCCCTGAAATTCCAGGATATCATAAAGGCAACTCAGAGAGAAACAAGATGTTCTTTGTAATGAGCTCACTTTTTCTCTTTATTAAATATTGATTGAATAGGGATTGAAGTCAATTTCCAGATGGAGTTTAGGTCTGAATTTTGGAATGCTTGGTGGTAACTCTATGATTTGTTTCTTTTGTTTCATTTTTGTATTTTTCAGCTTATACTTTTGGTTTGAGAATTTCAAGTAAATCTACAGTTGCTTAACCCTTTTTCTGGTTGCCTGAAAGCTAAAGTTGCTTATGAGGGGTTGGAGGAGTTTTTGGTACTTCCGAATGCTCACTGGCACTAGATGACTGGGAGGGGAAGGGCGAAACTAAATGGGGTTTAATGTACATACTACTCGTTGCTTCAAATATTTCTGTCTGATATCCGAATTACACAATGAACTGAATATAGGAAATGACACAAGTATATGACTAAGAACCAAGAGGTAAGTGATCAGAAGGTATAAACAACAGAAGAATTAAAAGCTATCAGCAATTGTGCTAACAATAAGAGAAATGCAAGTTTAAAACCCTGAAGATTTAACTCACACCCAACAAAATGGTGAAGATGAAAAAAGATGGAAAGAGTTAATATTAGAAAGTCTGTGAGAAGAAAACATACAAGTAAATTATTAGTGGAACTGTACTTAGTCCAACTGTTGTAGAAAACAATTTAGAATGATCTTTTAAAAAGTCACGAAACTGTTCATACATTTTGCTTCAGAAATAACCCTACTGGGTATATCCCGAAGATATTGGAGACAGAAAGGGCCTATATTTACCAAAATCTTTGTAGTGATATTTTTTTTTACAGTAGGATAAAACAAAATGAAAACTGTTTTCATGAGTTGTGGAATGACTGAACACATTGTGTTATATGGATTTTATGGAGTATGTACTACAAGATATGAAAAATAGGAGTAATTCTGAGAAACATGAGAAGTCATTAATCAATCTACAAATATTTATAAGTACCTACTATGCTCCAGATACTGTACTACAGATACAACCATAGGGAATGAAACAATTGCTTCTCACAACAATCTTACATTCTAATTGGGGATACATATGAATGACTATAAAGTAAAATAAGTGAAAACAGAAGAATAATATATATGAAAAAAATAATGTAAGTGAGGAAAACAAAACTGAACCAAACCTAAAAGAAAGTCAAACTCTGAATAAATAGAATGTCCATTCTTGGTTCTGGAGAATGTGGGAGGAAGCCCATTTAAAAAAAAAAATTTCCATACAGAAATGACAGATCAGCAGGTTGTGTGCTGATACTGCATGATGCTAACACTGTTAGTTGATTGTGTTTGTTTGTTTATTTTAGAAAAAGTCAAGTATCATTGTGTATGTTTATATATGGGTGTCTATATATTGGGGGGATATATATGGAAATGACTGTTACATAAAAAGGAAAAAGAATCAATAAAACACTCTTTATAAAGCCAATGATTTCCCTTTGAGCCTAATTTTCTATCTGATACCCAACCATCTAATGCAGTGAATCAGGCATTTTATAGGGAATGACATTGATATGACCACATGTGAAGGGGGTGGAGAGTGGTTAGGAGAGGTGATTTTCAGCTGATTGTGGGTTGGAGGCCTCATGAAGTGGGTGCCACATGATTTAGGCCATAATGGAAAAAAGGATTTCAACAGGTAGAGAAGAGGAGAGAGTGTATTCCAGGAAATGGGGCAGCTCAAACAAATGTATGGAAATGAGAGTGTACAGAATGAAACCAGAAAAATAGCTGGTATTTTAGCCTGTCTGCAATGCAGAGATCATAAAGGTAAGTAGAGTTAAATAAGGCTGAAAACATTGATCAGATTCAGATACCACAGCAAGGCCTTTATATTTTATCCTAAATATCTTAGGTAAGGTAAGGAACTACTGTTGAAGATTTTAGGACTCAGAGAGTGCCATACTCAGACCTAGATAATATGAAGGTTACTTTGGCATCTTTTTGAAGGCTAGCAAAGGATTGAAGGCAGATACCTCAGGAACTAATTACCACTCAATGTTTCTCAAGTCTTTGAGAGACAAGGGAACTATTCAGATGAGCTTGCAGGACTCTACAAGTCTCCCCTAAAGACTTCCTCTGATTCCTCATTTTGGTGTGGGAATGATCATAAGTTCTTGAAGATAATGTTATCAGAGTGTAGACTATGACAGATCCTGCCAGTCTTTGAGTATTGGCGTAGTGACAGAGTGTATGTTTCTTGCCAGTCTTGCCAGGTTTGGAGGAGCTCATCATCACATTTGT
Organism: Potorous gilbertii; assembly: GCA_028658325.1. Classification (NCBI taxonomy): domain Eukaryota; kingdom Metazoa; phylum Chordata; class Mammalia; order Diprotodontia; family Potoroidae; genus Potorous; species Potorous gilbertii. The sequence continues at coordinate 81,056,663 of CM053773.1, read as the reverse complement.
TGAAGTTCAAATTTTTCAGCCACAGCAATTCATGAAATTGTCCACTAAGGTACATAAGGGCTGGGATCCATGTCAGTGGAGGGAATACAGATGCTGAAGAAATCACTGCTTCTTTAATTATTGGAGAGTAACAGGTCCATCAGAAAAGGTATATGTTTAATAACTTTAACTAGGTTAGAAAAATAGATGGAAATACAACAAAACAATTCAGATATTCGGCTTATGTGACTTCAAACATCTGGATACATTAAAAGCTGGTTTATCCATCATTCTGCCAACCAGAGCTCTATTAATAAAAAAACTTATACACAGCTATGGTATGATTATAATTCATGTTCATAATGATGACCCTGAGGCACTGCAAAATTTGATGTGAGTTCTAAATAACATCAAAGAAACGTTAAATCACATTCAGAATAGTTTCACTGTTAAGCGCATTTTATTTTATTCTAAGTATTTGAAAATTGTTAGGATAGGTATAGCATACAAAAATTCTCTATTGTTCAGAATATTGGGTCTTGCAGAAAGTTTTACATATACACACATATATATGCACATATATATACACACAATATAATATACATGTATGTAAACATACAGAACACTGACTGATTTCTGCCCCCATTTTCAACCAGATGTTGGGCCATGTACAGACATAGTCTGTTTGACTTTCCCAAGGTCACATAAGTCAGAAATAAAACAAGGACTGAACTTTCTATCTCTTCAGCCTTTCACAGCCTAGCCTAATTCCCTCTTGCAAAAGCTTATTGACTGACCATTAGCTGAAGGCTCATAAACAAAGCATGGGTATCAATGGAAATTTATTTCTAGTCAGAGAGATGTCCAGAGGAATGACACAAGGCTTGGAGCTAAGTTTAATTTAACATCTTTGTTCCTTCTCTTTCAGAGGAAGAAAAACAAACACTAAATTAAATGCTTCCATGATTAAAAAAGGAAAAAAAAAACTGTGAGCAATTCCGAGAATGGAGATTTTGTAGTAAGGTATTTGGGAAGTTAAAAATAGAAGATGGGATGTGATGGTATTTCCACTTAAACTGGAAAAAAAGAAAACTTTGGTAATATCAGATTTTATTCTTCCAAAGCTTGGTCTGAATTTGCCCCATGGTGGTAAAGCATATACACAAGAAGGCACATAACCTTATTCAGACCGCAATAGCTGAGGAATGGGGTTGGGGGGAGGGGAGAATAAAATGTAATATAATATAATGTTACAAAATAACATGTTTTGGTTAAGGTGTTTTGGAGCCTCCACCTATATGACTATGCAACCATGATGGTAATCACATTCTGTATCAGGAGTACCTACCTATTCTCCTGATACCAAATCAAAAATTAAATACTAGTGATATGAGATGACTATTACTACTACTGCTATTTCTATCACCTGACATTTACATAATGTTTTAACATTTGCAAACTATTTTACACATATTATTTCATTTTCACAATAAGTCAATGATTAGGACCCATTACTTATCTACATTGTATGTGTAAAGACCCTAAGGCTGAGAGAGATTAATCAGTTTACTGTGGTAACACAGTAAGTGTCAGAGGTAGGATCTAAGCTCAGTTCTTCCTGATTCCAAGTCTAGTACCACACTGCCTCATCAAAATTAATCTAGTCTGGTATAAATTGTTCCTAATATGCCTCTTTCACCTATTCTATTCCTTTCGAAATAGACATTTCCTTTCAGGTCATATGCAGGTGAGCCAGCTCACTAGAGCTACTTATTAAATTTTGAGTGTGAGCATTTACACCTCAGAAATTGACAAATTCTACAAATCACAGATGGATTTATTATTTTTGTTGATTTTCTGGACTTAAAAAAGTAATGGAGAATGTGTTAATAATGCAGGTTAAAATTAAACCCATGTCACGTATCCTTTTTCTTGCCCAGATTGCTGGTTGTTAAACACTTAACAATACATCCCTTGTCATATGATAGTTTTTATTCCCATCCTACAAAGTATTAATAATATTTCTAAAGTCACAATTCTTTTCTTGGGTTGGGATCTTTAGTTTATCCCATTTCTGGCCCATACGTCGTGGACATCTGTGAACATTATTTTGATTTCTGGTTTTTTTCTTACTTGTATTTAATGCTATTTTCCTAGTACATAGATAACTTTATAATGATTTAACATTTTAAAATCTCTTTACATGTTACCTCATTTAATCCTCATAACAACCTCGTGAGTTATATGCTATTATTAGTCCATTTTGCAGGTAGGGAAACTGAGTCTGAGAGAAATGGTGACCTACTGTGGACTACACTGCTACTAAATGTCTAAGACAGAATTGGAACTCAGGTCTTTATGACTTAAGCCCAACATGCTATCCTCTGTGCCGTCCAGCTACCTCTTGTGCCAATGCAACATTTACAGTGCCTACAGTGGCCAGGGGTATCCCAGCACAACTTTGAATCACAAAATACCACAGACTTTCCACATGAAGACAGAACCAAAACATTTGTTCAGACACCAAAATGCCAAATCTCTCATAGTAACAAAAATCTATACACGGTAACTAAGCAGAGAGCAGCACCATCCCCAAGCCCTCCCCCTGCTAGGCTTCCCACAAACCAGCTCCATTAAATAAATCACAAGTAGGCTTCCTTAAACAAAATCATAAACAAGCTCTTGCACTCACACTAGCCATCGGCCTGATTGCCTGCATCCTTCCTAGTTCTGACTGCTCTCATGACTGGCTCCCTCTCAGTTTTGCTCTACCTCCACCTCTTCCTGTTTTACACTTCTTGTTCCATCCAGTCAGCAAACTGCTGCCACCAGAGGTTCCATGTGACTCCGACCTCCAAGTGACCCAAGCAGGTCACATGGGCCTGTTAATGAATGGGAAAGATCTTCCCATTTAAATTACCATTACACTACCTAGCTTGTGCTCTTTACAATGTATTTAGAATCCACATACACATTTTGATAAACATATGTCTCCATAGTTTTCCTCCTCCTCCTTCCCTTTCATTTTAAAATCCCATTTATTGGATTCATTCATTTAACAAACAATGAGGGATTACTATGTAGGTCATAATAATATGCTGCAGGGATGAATAGAATGAACAGTAAGACACAGTCCTTGCCCTCGTGCACTCAGATTTTCCAACATTCTAATTATGCTCAATTTATTCTTAGTGTTAGGTGTATTTTATTATATTCCAGTTAAGTAGTTCTTTGATATCTTTGGGATGGATGTTACCTCTAATAATGCAGATTGCCAACCATTCATATCCACTCATCCTGTATGTCTTTTTTTTTTCCATGTCCTCCCCTATGTTTGCCAGAGGTTACATTCAGTGTGCTGAGGGTCTTTCTAGTTTTCTCCTGAAATTACAAGGATAGCAGCAGTGTACATGGAAAGTTCATCAGTTATTTTTTATGATCTCTATGTGTTTAGGCCCTGCTCCCTTCAATAATACATTTCTTTGATGACATCCTTTACTCTGGATTTTCATAGTTTCTTATTATGTTTTAGCCTTCTCACTCCAATGTACACCCTATCATTGACCCCATTTATGTAGTATTTGATAATATCAGTACAAAAAAGTTAAGCTTTTGATTCAGGAGTGGGGGTCATTTAAAGAGCTTCCCCCCCCAAAAAATAGCCCCATTTCTTCCTTTTGTCCTATTTAATCCTAGGCTTAATTCATTTTTCATTTCTTCTTCACCTAAAAAAAATAATATATTTCATTTTCAGTTTATGGAACAAAACAAGCATTTCCATAATATAATACAATAAAAAAGATGATTGCACATGAAGCCACAAATCTTCCATGTACAACTTGCTATTCCTTCCAAATATACAACAAAGTTATCAAGTAAATTTCTTTTTTCCCTTTTTTTCTTCTCTCCCCCATCCTAGAGATGGCTACCATTAGATAAAAATAGGTATATATATATGTATGTGTGTGTGTATATACATGTGTTTATACATACATATGTACACATTATATATAAAAAATATACACATACATAAAAACACACATATATACAGATATGTGTGTATATATATATATGTAAAATTATTCTATACATACATTGTTCATTTTCAATTTTTGTTCAGGAAATCTCTCTCTCATTCTCTCTGTTTCCCGATGTTCTTTCCCAAAATATACATTATGAATCTATTCCAATCAAAAAGTTCTATATTATAGAATTACATAACTGCTTAGAATTCTTTCACTCTGCATTACCTGGTATATATTCTCTGATGTATAGTTTCTCAGATTTATGCTTTACTATCAGCTTAGATAAAGGGGTTTCTTTTCTCCTTACTAAGTGTGTGCATTATGGAACTGGTATTTGGTGGGGAGTCAAATCTTGGACACAAAGCTTGGTTCCTTCTTTCCCCATTTATAAATGGCGAATGGAATTTTAGTTTGAACTTGAAAACTTCATCCCCTCAACTAGCAGTAATTAAAGGAACTGATGGATATAATTCTAGTCCATTTCCCTCTCTTTCTGAGGACAATCAGAGAAACCAAGCTTTTGGTTCTGACCTCCTGTTTTCTCTCCTGGCAGGAATGAAAATCTCCTTGGATAAGTGTAGAGATGGAGATGCTAGTGATGTATGTATTCTATCTCCCTTTGAGTCACACAACTATATCCCCATGATACATGTTGGGAACAGTCTCTCTATATGTTTATGCATTGCACTCATACAATATCACACACTAGGTGATTGCCTCTTTAAATTGTCCTTCCATCTGTATATAATAATCTGGACAATGGGTACCCTTCACGTACTTGGTTTTTCTGTGTGAATGGTCGCCCTAAATTATTTTGAGTGGTTTTTTATTTCATTCAGCAAGTTCTGCATTGTTGCAGAGTTTTATGCTATGAGGACAATGATTTCTGCAAAATGAAACATCTGAAGGACCTCAACAATTATAGGGAATTGCTCTTCAGCTTGAACTCTTCACTGGGTCTTCTCTGTGGCAGTGACAAATATTTTTTGTTAAGTATACATCTGCTTCAACCTCATATCTATATAAAATATTATTAGATTAACATACACATTTTATTAGACTAATATCAAGGGCATACTTGATAAAGTACTACTAGGCAACTGGGACTCAAAGGATCTTCTACAGTTGACCACATCTTGAATATCACCAAGCTGACTGGAAGATATACAGAGATGATCTTCTTGTGCTTATAGATCATAACAATGAATTTTATTCAGTAGAGCACAATACAACTTAAAGATGCACTTCCAACACAGGTTCTCCAGCACAACTTCAAAATCATATAAGATTTTCTGAAAGATAAAATAGAAGACATTAATTTGTTTGATAACTCTATTATGGGTATAATTTATTGAAAATTGGTAACCCACTACATCTCTATTTATCTTCACATTTGATTAACTAAACTACCTCATTTCCAACTGTGCTGGATGATAAGAGTTTACTGCATTTGGAAACCAACCAAAGACTAGAAGGGTCAATCAAGGTCTTGAGTTTTACACTATCTTCTTGCCAACCTCAGGTTGGCAAGAAGATAGTGTAAAACTCACACTTTAATAAATTGTTCAAATT
>CM053773.1:80820901-81049845 GCA_028658325.1 Potorous gilbertii | reverse complement strand
GTCTAGGCTCTTTTTTTTGATCATGGCTTTCAGGTAGTCCCATAATTTTTAAATTATCTCTCCTGGATCTATTCTCCAGGTCAGTTGTTTTTCCAATGAGATATTTCACATTATCTTCCATTTTTTCATTCCTTTGGTTTTGTTTTGTGATTTCTTGGTTTCTCAGAAAGTCAATATCCTCCCTCTGTTCCATTCTAATTTTGAGAGAACTGTTTTCTTCAGTGAGCTTTTGCACCTCTTTTTCCACTTGGCTAATTCTGCTTTTGAAAGTATTCTTCCCCTCATTGACTTTTTGAACCACTTTTGCCAATTGAGTTAGCCTATTTTTCAAGGTGTTATTTTCTTCAGCATTTTTTTGGGTCTCCTTTATCAAGGTATTGACCTGTTTTTCATGCTTTTCTTCCATCTCTCTCATTTCTCTTCCAAGTTTTTCCTCCACCTGTCTAACTTGATTTTCAAAATCCTTTTTGAGCTCTTCCATGGCCTGAGCCCATTCTTCCTCATCAGAAAGGAAGGGTGGAATCATTTTGTCACAAAGAAAGTAACCTATGGTCTTATTTTTTTCCACTTTTCTGGGCATTTTTCCAGCCAGTTACTTGACTTCTGAGATTCCTCTCCACTCCCACCTAGATCTGCCTAGCTAGTGCTTGGGGTCTGAGATTCAAATGCTGCTCCCCAGCCTCAGGGCTTTCAACAGCAGGCCTGGCTGCTATTCAATGGGAGCTTAAGTTCTGGTGCTCAGGTGGGGGCAGGGCTGCCTCCCAGTCTCAGTTCCCTCAGGGGGTTCATGGGGAGACCTTCTGTAATGGAGCTGCTGCTGAGCTCCTGCCTGCTGTGAAAGCCTCTGGCCACCTGCTGCCTCTCCTGCTGCCTCCCAAGGGGGCCCAAGTCATGGAGACACCCTGCTCCCCTCTCAGCCTCTCCAGAAATCTTTCTCACTGACCTGTGGGTCTGTGGGTGGAGGGACCTTCGCGGCTGCTGGAGATTCCATCCCTGAAGCCTGCTCAGATTTGTTCCTCTGCGTGCCTCGTGGCCAGGGATGGGCTGGGCTCCACTCCCGTCCAGTGCATGATGGACCTTTGGGATCGGTTTTTCGGGGCTCTCTGGAATGGAAATCTCCTTCACTGTGTTGCTGCATGGCTTCCACTGTTCCAGAATTTGTTGGGAGTTCTTTTTAGAGGAAATCCATGGGCTGTGGATTTGGAGCTAGCATATATGAGTCTTTCTACCTCAAATTATTTTTCTTAATTCACTAACTCCAGGTTAAGAATCCTTGCTCTAAGCAGAGATAAACCTTCATGTGCAAATTCCCGGATAGATGAAACAAACATACAATCACCACAACTACCATCATCATATCTAATTTTCATAAAAGGCTTCAAGATGTATAAAGTATATATGTATATATATATATATATACACATATGTGTGTGTGTGTGTACATATATATATATATATATATATATATATATATATATATATGCATACTTGGGTAAATATATGTTTCTTGTATATGTGCTAATTCACCATTAGTACCTGTTGCTTTGTAATGGTGCAATACATGACAAAAAGCTACTATAAATTCATAACACTTAAATTTTGATTTTTTACTAATTACAACAACATTTACATACTCCTGAGAAATAGCAATACATGTATGCACAAGATGAATCCTTTCTTCCATCTGTAGAAGGTTTGTTTGCTTATATATGGATTTGTATGTACAGGTTGGGATCCATTGCTCTAATTCAAACCACCCAATTTAATGGAAAGGAAAATGAGGTCCAGAGAAGTCACTTGCCCAACTCCCATTTGCAGTTGCTGCTGGTGTGTTGTTTCACATCTGCCAGTTGAAATGTCAATTCCATAAGGACAAGAATCCTATTTCCAGTTCCTTCTGTGTTACCCTACCACCCCTTTATCCCCATTTGCATAGGCCCCCTCTAACCTAGTGCACCATAAACACATTCTGAAAGGGTACTATGACATTACAATACTGCAGTAAATATTTATAGGAAACACTCAATAGATGCTGTTGACTTGTCATAACAATGATGCATCTCTGTAAAGTTCTTCAAGGATTACAGGACATACTTTGTTGAGAAGGGTCCTGGACCAGGTAGGAATCAGGATACTCAATGGGTTTTGGTCTGGGCTCCATCATTAGCTCTCTTAGTGAACATGGATAAGTAAATTTACTTCTCTGAGACTCATTTTTCCTCACTTTGAAGACAACAAAGGGGCTTACTGACCTCTAAAGTCTCTTCCAGCTCTAACATGACACCGCATGGTGGGAACAAAATGGTATAGTAGGCATGAAAGCACTTGAAAAGCAAAGCAGACTTTAGAATCATGGTATGAAATGATTTATACTGGTTATACCCCATTGTCCCCCCTTTATCCTTTGCTCTACTGGACTGATTTTTTTGGATGTTTTTGTTTCCCTGAGACTTTCCCAATGTTCTGGTAATACCAACAATAATTTTTTCTGCAGAGTAGGGGTGGCCTCATGGCACTCAGACTGCAAACTTAAAACAATTGCAGCTGCTACTGACTTTGGAAGACTGTCCAGCATTTTTCTCCTTAAATTTCATGAAGCAAGAAATTCCACACTCAGCCCACCTTAATCATTAAAGAGCTACTTGTGTCTACCTTAGCATGTCTATAAAAGCCATGAAGTAGAAATCTTTAATTACTCTGAAAGGTCAGGCTTCAAAATGGTATATTTAATCTAGATTTAAAGGAGTGCATTCTACAGAAATGTGCTGCTGGTATCTAAACACTTGTGACTTCCATTTTCTAAGAAGGGCACACACAAAGATAGACTCTCACCGGTTCCCTTTCAACATTGAGTATTTAAGTACCTATCAGCAGACGGAGGTTTCTTCTACTTCAAACAGCAACTTCAAGTAATACAGGATGGATATTTCACTGTGGAAACTCATCTTTGAAAGATTCCTTTATATTTTGATGATCTCTTGTGAAATCTAAAGAAAGGAGCTGGTCCACAGTAGGGTGAACTTCAGTGAAGAAATGTGGGGGTTGGAGTTCTAATCAATGCTTTCTTAGTGATTTCAAATATGACAATGACTGTAAGATCTATTTTCATATCTGTAAAACAAGTTTATCACCTAAACGCTCTGGACAAAATACTAAGTAGCAATTCTACAATCTGGTGCTAGCCCCACAAAGTATCAGTAAAAGTTCTCACAAAAAGACAAATTCCTTTGAGTGGGCCAAGAGATCTCAGATTTTATGAGATTAAAAGAGAAGAAAAGGTTGAGAAGAGAATACCTGGGATGCAACTAGATACAATGAAGCTGAAAAATGAAAGAGAACACTCAAAGCTGATACTTTTTGATTATCAAAAGCTAAGCTCAGTTATGTGAACTCACAGGAGGAGTGATACAGTGCTATCATTACTTTCTAAGGACAAAGCCCCAATGGCCCCACCATCTTTACGGCTCTAATCCTAGGCAAATAGGCAATGACACATTCAATGGTTTCAGAAAGACAGGGATGAATTTGCCACATCTATGTGTTGCCATTGAAGGAAATTTACAAATGTTTCAGGGGCTTCTTTGTTCGGTGCTTAGGTAGAGAAATATACAATCATTACTTTTAGTAACTAAGTTCTTTGTTGTATCCATGTGACACTAGGCGCTAAGGGAGATTGCTTTCCCCAAGTACTACGATGGAAATCTTGAATTTGGGGCACCACATTAACCAAACACTACAATAAATTGCAGAAAAAGAAAACTGGTAATCTGGTGGAATTCGAACTTATTGGTTACATCTTGACTTCTTAAAATGTCTCCAATGGTTTCAGTGAAATAAGTCAACGTTCTTTACTTTCTTTTTCCTAAAATATGAGTCAAATATAGATGCATAAATAGCTTATTTGAAGCAAAAGTCACTTTTAACCTCCTGTTTCCTAAATTTTCTCATCTCTAAAATGAAAATTTAGGGTTGGCCTAAACAGACTCTAAGGATCATTTCAGCTCTAGAGCCAAGAGTTTCTGAGGCTGAGCATAAGAAAATCTCAAAAGCTGATAACAAGTACCTAGCAGACACGCAATAAATATTTCTTGAGTCTCAACTTTTACTTTCTTTGGTTAGAAAAATGTCAATAAAGTGCTCTTACATGGATTACACAGCCCCTGAAATAAATAGCATACCTACCTACGGGGAATAACATTGGAGAAAAGGAAGGAAACAGAAAATATCATTAATTTAATTCATTTTACTCTCTATATGACTTTTTAGGCTGGAACCTCAGGATTCAGGATGTCAGGAACCTACCATTAAGGGGGATTTCTGACTTAGTCAGGAGAAGCCAACATCCTGTGACTGCAACAGAAAATAAACTAAAGCTAAAAATAACCAGTGTGCTATAAAGAGCCTTGAATTTGGAGTAAAGAGATCCAGGTTCTAGTCTCAGCTCTGGGATTAACTATACAATCTTGGGCAGTTAACAACCTCTCCATGTCATCATTCTTCCATATGATAACAGGATTGGAATAGAATTGGGAGGGTTTTTTAAACTTTTTTGTGCTGTGGACCCCTTTCACAGTGTGATAAAGTCTATGGATCCCTTCTCTGGATCATATCTTCAAGAGTCTAAAATAAAATGCATAGGATTACAAAGCAAGCCAATTTCAGTGAAACAAAGATGTAAGGTTTTCCCCATCCAAGTTCACAGGCCACCTGAAATCTATCCAAGGAAATATATCCTTGGTTACTATAGACTCCAGGTTAAGAACCCCTGAATTAGGTAGTCTCGAAGGTCTCTTCCAGCTTTATCGTTCTATTTCTGTCTCATAGGTAAAATCGGCATATCTTGAAGGCAATGAGGTGTAGTCAAAAGAACACTGCAGTGTTCAATAGTGACAGAACCTGACTTCAAATCCTGTCTCTGATCCTTACTACCTATTGACCTTGAACAAATCATTTATCCCCACTGGGCTCAGTGTCCTCATCTGTCCAATGAAGTGACTAGATGAGATGGCCCCTAAGGTCCTATCCAGTTCTAAATCTGAGTGTGGGAATGCTTGTATTCTTATTTCAAAGCACAGCTGATATTGACATTAATGTTTAACCACTTAAGTACATTTTTAGTAATAAAGCAGCCAGTGTCTATGTCCAATAGCCTGAGTCAACTATGTATTAGTTTTTTCTCACAACTCATTCTGCGAGGACATTCTCAACCTGATTTTTTTTTTACTAACTAACCAACACCTTCAGGTTTATGTAGGACCAGACAAAATGCTTCTTTCCTTCTTACTAGAAGGCTGTTGAAACAGTCAAAGCTGGATCTTTTTTCCATCCTCTGCTCCCAAAGTGGAAAGAGAGAATATGCCTGGCTGATGGCGATAACAATCATTTAGATTCTGAAAGCTCTCTTCCTCTAAAATGATTAGCCTTTCAATGTAAATAGCATCCAAAATGTGGGCTGATGAGTTAATTCATTCAAGAAAAAAATTCATAGAAAAGACAAAAGAAAAAGAAGAGAAAGCAGAATACCAGCTTGGAAGACTCAAGGGGAAGCTATACTCTCCATTAATAAAATTTAAAAAATAGCAGGGACAGGATGTTTCTGAAACTGTTAATGACATTTTGATGTTTCTTTATCATGGGTAAACATGACGTTTCTGCAATCGTATCTAGATAGGAAATCTAACATGAACAATTAGCCATTGCTATATTGACTGATGTTTGTATTTGAGTCCAAGCTCGGGAATCTTGGGACCACAAGTATCCCTGGCCCAAATGGTTGCAGAGAAAAGGGAGGACCCCCAGTTTCATCTGGGTACATTCATCTGGGCAATCACATTTTTATGAGCTAATTTAGCTCATGGGAGGAATCCACTAAAAACTATGGTGAGGCACAAACACAATGAAGGCCACACTGAAAAGTTCGGGGAGATTCAGAAGATGGGAGTTTAGGAACATCATGAACATAGAGAAGGACATTCTGTTTTCCTTCAAGATTTCTGTTTACAGGCCTGGAGAAAACCCAAGTTGTATCTCATGATCGTAAATCTCCAGATCTACTAAGTGCCTGAATCCTTCAATTCCCTCTCTTATGTCTGTGTGTGGTTTGGCTTTTTTTTGTTGCTGTTTTTGTTTTTTTGGGGGGGGACAGGTTGTTGCTAGGGTTTCTGTTTACTTTTCTGGTAGGAAAGCAATTTGCCTCCCTTTGGAATGAATCAGTGCATCTTAGATGATCTATCTGTCCATTGGATCCCATACCCTATGCTGTGCCTCCTGGCAATCAGCTACTCCTTCCAACTCTCAGCTCAGGACTTCTTGTGAGCAGATCTTTCTTAGATAATATTTTTTCCTTTCTGGGTCAGAGAAACCTATTGTCCCATTGAGTTCACAGTGAAATACTCTCAGATACTCCTTCAGGTTGGCTTTTTTGTGCCTGGCATCAAAATGAAAAATGGACAAAGGTTTCTAGGAGATATAAGCCAGGACCTGGCAGACAGCAGTAGCACTTCAGGTAGGTCAAGATGATACCAAGGGCATGGAATCATTGGCAATGTCCTCGATGCCCTCCCTCCCCCTGACTTTGAGATTCATTTCTGATTGCAGAATAGAGTCCTGTGTTGGCATACTGCCACCATTGAACTGCAGGTGTGTATTAGGTTTATCAAAAAGCTGCTGTTGTGATCAGAGAATGTCCACTGGGGGTGGCATGGGGTAGAAATGGGCGGGCACAGGGACTGAGGGTGGAGTGAGGTTGCTACCCCAGGGAAATGTTCTGCAGCTCCAGCTGCCACCCCAGCTGAGATATCACATAACGGCAGCAGCTGTCCAGGGCCACCAGGGGCGGAATGAAGTGCACCTGTTTGCAATATGCTTCATTATCATCAATATTCGTGTAGTCATTAAGGGTAATACATTGATAAAATACAGCTGCATCCAAGAGGAATTGCATTGCCTTTAATGTTGGGAATTTAAAATTCCTTTGGCAGGTATTAAAAGTCAGTGGTCAGGCAGAGGCTTCGCAGGGCGAGTACTTTGTTATCTCCCGTGGTAAGCCCTGGCACCTTCCATTCTTTCTGTGCTGCATTTGCTCTTCTCGGTGGAGAATTGAGAATGGGCGAACCAAGGCCGAGGTGAGCTGCCTGCTTTGCCAGTAAGTCACAGAGCTGAGAAATGGTAGTGAGCACTGCATTTTGACATACTCGTTCCTCCTTCTGTGTACTTGGCTGCCTCGCTTGTGCAGTCTAAGACTATCACAGGACAACAGCGGGTCAGGCAGCAGAGCCAGCCAATTTCTTTAGCCCTTTAACATTTGTCAATTTGGTCTTTGAAGGGTCTCAACTTGTATGTTCAAGTTCTATTGACTGAAAGTCATTTTAAAACAAAACACCAGAATTTCTGTAAGCTCACTTCTCTCCCTACAGGAATTAAATCAAGACAAGAGAGAAAGACATACAATGTGAATATCAAGAAGATAAAAATTAATTTATAGGCACTGGTCAAATGATAGCATCTCTGTAATCCATATAGAGGCAAATAGGGAGACAGATGAAGACAGACTCCCTGCTCTGTAATGGTAAACAGTACCAGGTTGAAGAATAGGAGTCCACTGTGACCCTCCTGTTCAAAAATAAGTTCCAAAAGACCACATGTTTAATGACTGATGACAGAGACTCCTTGATACATACCCCTTTACTCAGAAAAGGAGGTGAAAGATAGAACTAAAAACAGAGCTAGAGGGACTCACTAATATCCAAGAGCAGGGGCATTCTACCAACTAGACTTTTCTGACCTACTCATAATAGAGTATTCAAATGTTGACTAGACTTTGCTCATTCCGGATTGCAATATTCAGCTCCCTTTGTCTGCCTCAGTATAGAAACACACAGCCCCTAATTTTTGTTGGCTAGCTGGTGGTTCTGCTAGTTTCTGGATTAGGAAGAGTTCAGTGGAACTATGGCCTCTTTTGTTCTGAACATTGTATTTCTATTAAGATTACAATAGCTATAATGCGTGCCACATCCCTCTAATGACTTAAATTGAGCTTGCAGTAAACTAAAACCACTGGCTTCTTTTTTGACACAGAGATTTCTACCCTAGTGTCTCCCATCTTGTAAAGATTCAGCTGATTTCTTCTTAAAACTTAAATGTAAATAACTTAGCATTTATCCCTATTCATTCAATCTTTTTCCATTGTCAACAACAAAGTACCTCTTACCATCTCGGATCATATCCTCCATTGATTGGGGCCACATTGGGCTCAGGTCAAATAACACTTTTGAAGGGATAGAGAAACCGGTGAAGACAAACTGATGCTGGGGGTTAGTGAGGATACTTTTGGGGTATTTTTAAGGGCAAAAAAGGATCTCCCAGACAAAAATGTTTTAGAAGTGATTGTCAAAGGAAAAGAAGTGACAAATTATTCAAAACATAACCAATCATTAATAGGGAATCAAGACAACCACCTGAGCTGTTGCCTCTGTCTTGGTGACTGGTCAGGTACACAGGTACATTTGCCCCAAGGAGAGCAATCAACTGTCAATGACTTGGGTTCTGTGCTGAGTAGAGTTAGGAACCTTGGTCTCTAAAAGTATAAACTAAGGGTTTAATATGATCTAATGCAGTATATTTTTAATTAATTAATTTTTAATTTTCAATATTCACTTCTATAAGATTTTGAGTTCTAAATTTTTTCCCACTGTCTTCCCTCCCTTCTCTCCAAGACAGCATTCAATCTAATATAGGCTCTACCTATGCATTCATATTAAACATATTTTCATATTAGTCATGTTATAAAGAAGAATTAGACCCAATAGGAACAAACACAAGAAAGAAGACACAAAGAAAAAAAGAGAGAGCAAATAGTACGCTTTGACCTTCATTGAGTCTCCATAGTTCTTTTTTCTGGATGTGGATAGCATTTTCCATTATGAGTTGGAATTGTCTTTGACCCTTGCATTGCTGAGAAGAGCTAAGTCTATCAAAGTTAGCATCACACAGTGTTGCAGCAAACCCATTCCAGACTGACCTATCAGATATCTGGGGAGGATGGCTCCCAGGGACTATCAACCAAGGAGGTATAAAAGATCATTTTCCTTTCTACGCCTTCCTCAAGAAACAGTACTCTTTACAGACCTCTACACAGGTTACCCTGTTGAACCATGTATGCCCACAAAGAACATGAAACACTGTAGGCATTGTATATAGTAAGACTGGCAACAGGAAGGGAGTGCACTTGGTTCAGCAAATTTAGTAACATCCAGTAAATATAACACATATTCAAATCATATTAAATCATGTGCTCTGGAAAATGTTTAGGCCCATTAATAACCCAACTGAAAAACAAAACCTTGTGTACTTCTAAGTCACCAAAGTTAGCAGAAGAAAAACATATGCCATGAAATAAAGTTTGATTTACATGCTCTTGAGTAAAGAGGGGCAATTAAAAGTCTGGCATTCGGCAATTCAAAGGTTACTTGTAAGTCAAACTTTATTTAGGAGAGACACAATGTTATGTTCCTATCAAATTCATGTCTTGGATATTGTTGTGTTTTTTTTAATTCCTCTCAACAGGCATTGTTTAAAAATAAATATATCATTGCTGCTTTTTGTGTGTGTGAGTCACTTACCAAAGATCCCCCTCCCCCAGCTCTCCTTTGGAAAAAAGAAGTATACTTAAACTAATCAAACCAACATCTTGATTGTGTCAGACAACATATGTCCTAATCCAAACCTTTATTTTACCATCCCTTTGTAAGAAAGAAGGCAAAGGGAAGAGAAAGGGAATAAGCATTAATTAAGCACCTACTATGTGCCAGTCATTGTGCCAAGCACCTGTCCCGTTTGATCCTCCAAACAACCCTAGTAGGTAGGTACTATTTTAATGTAATGTAACTGTAATAGTACCCCCCTTTTACAGCTGAGGAAACTGAGGCAAACAGATTAAGTGACTTGCCATCCTTACACAGCCAGTAAGTGTCTGAGGCCAGATTTGAATTTAGGTCTTCCCGACATCCAGGAAACATGCTTCACCGGAAGTCCTCTGAAGTTAAAATATTGTGATGACTTTGTGAATTGTTTCCTTGGTTCTGCTTGTTTGTATCTCCATCCATTTACACAAATCTTCCCATAATTCTTTATATTCATCATTTCCTTTGGCACAAAAATTTTCTTAAAAACTAATGCCACAATTTGTTCAGACATTCCCCAAAAACAAGTCTATACTTTCCTTTTAATTCTTCACCTTATTTATTTTTACACATGAGCCCTAACTCTGTCTTTGACCTCCTTGATAAATAGACTCTGTAGCAACACCTATGGATCAAGGCACATAACACAGTTTAGTGACTTTTCTAGTAAAGGTCCAAATCATACTCCAGAATGGTCGGATAAATGCATTGCTTCACCAAATGTTCATTAGTGTAACTATCTTCCCATTGCCCCTTCAACAATTACCATTTTTGTCACTTTTCATCTATACCAACCTGACAGGAGTGAGGTGAAACCTAAGAAATGTTTTAATTTGTATTTCTCATTTTTATTAATGAACAAGAGCAGGGGTGGGGAGGCTACATGTGGCCCTCTAGATCCTCAAGTATGACCCTCTGACTAAGTCTGGGTTTGGTCAAATGGTCACACTTGAGGACCTAGAGGACTCCATGTGACCTCAAATTCACAGGTTTCCCACCTCTGAACTAGAGTATTTCTTCATATGATTTTTGATAGTCTCCATTTTTTCTTTCAAAAGCAGTCCTTATTTAAAAAGTAAGCCTTGCTACCCTTCAATATTGTTATCCATTTTGCCATGCAAATTGTTATTCAAAATACATAGCACGCCTCCATGCCAAAATATTTTGACTTAAATTTTAGACCATTTCAGCATACTGTATGTATGAGAGAACTTTGGGAGTATTTTTGCCCACTAGGTAGGTAGAAAGCAACAGAAAATGAATTGAGCAACTACAACTATGATCCTGTGGAAATGCTCTGCATGTAATAAGTATTTAATACTTATTGAATTGAATCATACTGAATTTCCATGGAGGTGAAGAATTCCTCCTTTGTTTAAAGTCCACCCAGGGAGCAGAGTGTTTTCTCCATGCCCCCACTGCTCTCCTGAACTACAAGGAGCTGAAGAGCACTTAGGAGAAAGATATACTCCCTAGGTCTTTGAGAAATGCAAAGATGGCTCCTAAGTGATTTCCTGTGAACAAGGTGTGACTCATCCATATTTTGACACAGTCACCTATAGAGATCACTGGATAGTGAAGTAATGGTTGACTCATCCTTTGAGCCTCTTATTTGTTCATTAAGTCCTTCAAACTTGGACTTTATCCTATACTGTATATTTCAGATTTATTTCACATTATTCCCTCTCACAAACTCCATGCTCCATCCAGTCTCTCCCATTTCCTGTTGCCTAAAACAATGCCCCTCCTACTTCATGCCTCTCTCTCTTGGAAATACGAACCCTCTTCAGGGCTCACCTAGGAATCACAAATATATGAAGCTTTTTCTGAAATCCACAATCGTTAATGTCCTCTCCCCAACTCCCTGGAAAATATTTATATATCTTTTGTATTTACTTCTCTGTGTCTATGTTTTAATTCCACCACAATCACCCGCTAAGTGGTGAGCTGCCTGAAAGCAGGGACAGTTTCATTTTTGCCTTCATGTCCCTGGCGCCCACCACATGTTCTTGCATGTAGTAGGAACTTGACAAATGCTTGTTGAATTTAATTTAATTGAGCCAAGTATAAACATAGTTATCGGGCTGAAAGTGAGAGGAGTGGAGGGAAGAGAGGGGTTTCTTTTTTTCTGACCTCCACAGAGAAAACATCAAGGACATCTAGTGCCCTCCTGGCAATAATCTTCCGAGAATTAATAAGGAAATAGCTCTGTAATATTTCAGTCCTGAGGACAGAGGCTATTATTTTTGCTTCTTCTGAGTTTATCAGATATGTGTCTTTCTTAATATTAACTATAAAGCTAAAGCAAGCAGAAAGATGCCACTATGAAAATATGAGATATTATATCTAAAGAAGTAGGTGAGATTCACTGAGTGATTAATCTGCCATCTATTTGGAACCTTTTTAGAGAAGAACGCTACCATGTTCTGGGATGTTCTGTTTGAACTGGTGGCTTAGTAAATTGATGCTGAGGGCAAGAGACAGTGCTAATTAGTGCATGAGTTTTTTCACATCTGGAAATCTGGGGATAGCTCCTTCTTGGGTCAAAAGTGAAAATGAGCTTGCTTCTCTCACCCTGATTCCTGTTGACATTTTCATCATCACAAAACTGTCTTATTATTTGGAATGACTACCACCAGCCTGTGTCAAGAGAGTCTCAAAATTGGAGCAGCAGGGGAGGGGGAAGACTCAGTCTATGTTGTGGCATGTAAGGTAAGTTTCCAGGTATCATTCCCTATTATACACATGGCAAAAGCCATTGCCTTTCACCCTTTGCTTGTAGGTACAGTAAATTTCTACACACTGCTTTTAAAGGGGGTGAAAAGAGAATTAATGGTGCATATCCAATCTAAAAGAGAGCATTATCCACTTTATATCACTCGTTCTGTTACATTTCATTGATTGTGCCACATCATCTTGAGTCACGTAAGCATACAAAATGATGCAATATAACAGAGGGAAAGCTTCCACACAATGAAATGTCACACCACATAGCATATCATACACAAGCTGTATCTAGATGTGCATGGAAGACTCAGACATGACTTATAATTTGGTAGTTCTTTCTGATTTGCTACAGTCAATTTATACATCCCAGTAAGTTGAAGGAACCCAAAAATATCAACCCTTGGCAGAACTGTCTTAATAAAATGTATTCGATTGGATTGATGAAATCTTTCAGGTGCATCTGATTAGGTTGAACACACATAGTCATAGCCTCTAGGTAAATGGGGATGGACTCAATGATTTTGTGTTTTGGTCTGTTTGTTTGTTTGTTTGATTTTTTTTTTAAGATTAGGTCTCCTTATCTTGCCCAGCTTAGAATGCAGCTGCTGCTCACAGACCCTAACTACCTAATTTGCATGGAAACTTTGACCTGCTCTGTCTCCAGATTGGGCCAATTCACTCCTTTTTAGGTAGACTGGTGTCTCCCACCCCCAGTCCTTCTCCTGGGATTTCATCACCTTGATGCCAGAGGGTGTAGGCACTCATGCTCCTACTGTAGCTCAGAACTCCTAAACTTGAGGGATCTGCCAGCCTCAGCCTCCCCAGTAGCAGGAACTCTGGGTGTGAACCCCATGACTGGTTGACTCTATGATTTTGAAAGGGTGTATTTTCTATCTATTGAGGGAAGTAAAAAAAATCACTCAGAAATCAAAAAATTTTTTTTGCATTTCAGTACATTATTAAACATCTATATATTTGAAAATAATTCTCTTCACAGAATAAGAGGTGAAAATCCAAGCATTTTGGGCATGCACAAATGTATGAAATGTGCTGTGATTTTGGCAGCATGGATTCTACTGAACAATATACAAATTGTGACTCCTTTAGTCAGAACCCAGAGTGTTTTCCTTGTCCAGGGAGCATCCATGGCGAGGATGGTGATAGTCTCATATGTGTGGTCAGATCAAATATTGAGCATTATGTTCAATTCTAAATTCTACATTTTAGAAAGGACAATGGTCAATTAAATAGTATCCAGAGAAGAGTGACTAGGATGATGAAGGGACTAGAGTGTAGAGCATGCAGTCAGAAAGACCTGAGTTCAAATCTAGCCTCAGACACTTCCTAGCTAGATCCTTGGCAAGCCTTGACTTCTGTTTCCCTCAGTTTCCTCATGGAATGAGAGTAGTAACAGCTCCCAGGTAGGGCAGCTAAGTGGCACAGTGAATAGAGTGTTAGGCCTCCAGGAAAACTTGAGTTCAAATCCAGTCTCAGACACTTACCAGCTGTGTGTTCATGAGCAAGTCACTTAACCCTGTCTGCCTCAGTTTTCTCATCTGTAAAATAAGCTAGAGAAGAAAATGGCAGATCATTCCAGTATTTTTGCCAAGGAAATCCCAAAAGGGGTCATGAAGAGTTGGACATTACTGAATGATGACTAAACAGCAACAAAATTTTCCAGGTAGGTAAAAGTTGGTGGTGGTATTGTGAGAATGAAATGAAATAATAATTATAAGGTGTTTAGCACAGTGTCCAGTGCAAAGTAAAAATTACAAATAGGTTATTTATCATCATCATCATTACTATTGCATGAGGAATGGTTAAAAGAACTGAGGATTTTTAGCCTAGATTAGAAAAGTCTAAAAAAAATGTGACAGCCATCTTTAAGTATTTCAAGAGCCGTTGTCCACTGAAGGATTACATTTGCTTGGCTTGGCTTTTGGGGGACAGAACTAGGAATGGGTAGAAGTCATAAAATGGCAAACTAAGTTTGTAAGGAAAAGTTATTTTGTTGTTGTTGTTTTTAATTTAGAAATATCTCCAAGTGGAATTGGCCCCCTGAGGAAATCTCATCTGAAATCTAGGTGAATGACCATTTGGAAAGCATATTTTGGAGATGATACTTGTTTAGGTGTATATTGGACTAGATAGATATCAGCATCCCTTCTGACTTCAGTGGAGTGATTCCTCTAATAATCTATATCCCATTCTGATAGATTCTGTGAACAAGGCAGAAGTACTCATTCGCCATTAGTCATAGTCATGTGACGGTCAGTTCATTTTTTTTTGGCTAGACAATGAGGGTTAAGTGACTTATCCAAGGTCACACAGCTACTACCAATGGTCAATTCATGAAAGGGTTTACAGAAGAATTTGGGAGGAGGGGTGGAATTTAACTCCCTTTAACAGGATCAAAAAAGTTGGCATGGAATAGTAACCAATCCACAACTCTGCCTATTGTGAATTCAAATGGAGAGAGAAGGGTCAATAGAACCATTGGGTAAAGCAGAAGGGAGAACCTAGAGAATCCTGTTGGGGCAATTTTATCCAATGCTTCCAGACTATTAGGGGACAAGGTATCTGACAGGATTTTCTAAGGAAGGAAGCATGGAAATGCTCCCCAACCCCCAGGAAGCATGTGTCCCTATCCCCTATGTGAAAACCCTGGATTACAGACCCATTGGCTCCATGTTCATTATGCTCTGTGATAGTGTAAGAAATTTTGGGTTGTTACTTATCTCCTTGTGAAGATTGCACTAGCCAATTATCAGGGATCCAAGTGTCCAGAAGAGAATACCCAGGGGCTGGACCTTGTGTTCACAGCTACTCTAGGGCAGAGAGCCTTGGAACTAATGTAGTAATTTGACCTACATATGGCTCAGGCAAAAGGATTAAGAGAAAGAATCTAGGTCAGGTTCTAGGTAGTTCTCAATACCTTATTCCTTAAAAATTCCTTCCTTGGACAGTGAGACTTGTCACACTCTGACCCCAGGGTACTAGAAGCATCCTTAAACAAGTAGAATATCCTCTCTCAGGAAACCAAGGAGTAGAGCAGCTAGGTCAGATCATAGTCGGATGTTCTCGAGAATAGAATTATATATTGGAATATGGAATAATGGAAATTTAAGGCAAGATTCAAGACCAAGGGAACAGCATAAGTTTGGAATTAGGCATCCAGAAAAACCAAAGAGATAGTCCTGGGTCCTGTGACTTCTGCAATCATAGGTCAGAAGGCAGGAGAACTCTAAAACAGATTAATTCCTTCCAACTGGCATAGAGAAGAGGGCAGGAGTTTTCTCTGCATCTTGTATGATAATAGCAGCACCTACAGAACCCTGTAAGATTTGCAAAGCTCTTTACATATATTTTCTCAAGTAGTTACTGTTATCATCCCCATTTTATAAAGGAGGAAACTGACACTGAAAGAGATTAATCGACTTGCCCAAAGTTAGTATTTGTCCGAGGTAGGATTTGAACCAAGATCTTTCTGGTTCCAGGTCCAACATGCTATTTATTGTGCCAATAAAGTCACAACTAAGGAAAGAAAGAAATATAGAACAATGCAGACAAACCCTGAGGAGCCAGATGTTGAACCATACTTTCTAATTTTCCTTCAGATGTTATTGTCATGTATACACAGCCCTTCAATGAGAATCTTACTCTTGCCTCATCATAGCAGGGAGGTGACCCTGGATTCCTGAAGCAATGAAGGGAAGCAAAACCTCTAGCAACTCATACCAGGTCAGAATAACTAAGATTGCAAAAGGAAGAATTGTTGACCTGTTGTCCAAGAACCAAAAAAGGTAGATCTAGAGATACTTAGAACCAAAGAGTTAGCTACTCATAGATGACTAGTGAAACCTTCTAGTAAGGTTTTGGACAACTGAAGTTTATCCAAGTTGGGTTTGAATCCAGAATGGCAAAAATCATAGGTCTGTGAAAGGAAGAAGACATAGCCCCTGCCCCAGCCTCCATGACAATATCTTTGAGATGAGTCTCTGGTTCTATAGACTTGACTGCCAAATCGTGTAAAATATTTGAAATTCTTAACAACTTCTCCATGCCCCAGCAGGTCAGCAAGTTGGTTTTAAAAGGTGATAGTATCCCCATGGCTTCTTCCAACATTAATGAGAATTATCAGTTGGCTCTCTGTGAAAATTGACTTCATCAGAAATATTTTATCTGCTTACAAAGGTCATCTAGAGAAGAAAAGCCACACAAAATATCCCTCAGGCATGGGTAACATGCAGGTTCAGGCAAAAAGGCTAAGAGAAAGAATCCTGGTCAAGTTCTAGGTAGTTCACATTAGATGCTCTTCCTTAAAAAGTCAATGCATCTTCTTCCTTGGACAGTGGGATCTATCACACTCTGGTTCCAGAGTACTATAAGCATCTTTAAACAAGCTAGAATTTCTGCTCCCAGGAAACCAAGGAGTAGAGCAGATAGGCTAGGTCATGATCAGATATTCTAAAGAATAAAATTCATAATGGAATTATGGCTTCTTCCCCATGGCTTCTTCCAACATTAATGAGAATTATCAATTGGCTCTCTGTGAAAATTATTGACTTCATCAATAATATTTTGCCTGCTACAAAGGTCATCTAGAGAAGAAAGGCCACACAAAATGTCCCTCGGTCATAGGTAACATGCAGGCAGCTGTTAAGGGTCAACATTGTTCCCCATTTCTCTAATTGATATTTGGGAATAAGTATTAATTGACCTGCAACAAGAAGAGTGGGTCATTTGACAAAAGCTAGTGACAGAATGGTAGTCCCGTCTGCAGAGTGTATCTAACCACAGCTAACACCCTCAAAGCGTTAATTCCATTTTATGTCTTTCACATTTAATAGCAAATTTGCCATTTAATCTTTAAGACAGAAGTTACTTATTCTCAATCTACCTCTCACTTGCACTGATATAATCTCATGCCACTCAGACTGGCCTGTGGCATGAAGCCCATCACACTTTCAAATCAGGTCCATTTTTTCATTAGCTCATATCCTTCCTGAGGTGCCCTCCTTTACAGATGGCTGATCAGCAATCAACACTAGTTTGTTTCAATCAGAAAAGCAGCCGTAACTTCTCATTTAAAGACTGTTCCTCGAGAAGCACATTAACGAAAGGCATAGAGAGCTGGCAATGAGGCAACGATGACTGGAACAATGGATTTTTTTTAAAGGAAAACACAGTTAAAATTCTTGTTTTAAGAAAAATCCTTTATGTTTGTATAAGACTCCACTAAACTCACAGCATTTACTTGAATAACCTCACCCTAATTAATAGTGGTTAAATTCTTTTCCTTTGTCTTCAAAAAGTGATAGGTAGTCCCAATTTTTCAACTGTGGAAATTAAGGCACATTGCCTTGCCTATCATCTCTTAGAATCAGAAACAGCTCAAAATAGATCAAAGATTCCTGAAGCAATCCTACGTAAATCTTATGCACTTAAGGCTCATAAAAAGCATACAGTCATAGAATCACTGAGTTAGAAGAGATCTTGGAGGTCATGCTGTCCAAGCCCCTGTCCAGTGCATGAATACCCCCTGTGACATCCCTGACAAGTGGTCATCCAGCCCATGCTTGAACACATTACGTGAAGGGATATTCACTACCTAATGAAGCAAACTATTACATATTTGGACAGGGAGAAATACTGCCGTCAGGAATTAAATCTCAGCACATTTAAAATGCATTTCCAAGGATCCCATTTCATTTCTAACACCCTGACACTGGAGGCAGTAGAGGAAGCTTGGCAGAGTGAATTGAAACTTGGGTTTTAAACCTGCTTCCACTGCTTGTGAGCTCTGTGAACCTGGGGAAGTCATTTAGAATTTCTAGGATTACATGCCATCGTCTCTAAAATAAGGGGGTGGGACTTAAAGACCTATAAGGTCCCTTCCAGCTCTAAATATATGATATTATGGACCTCTATTATACTGTACTTCTCATTCTCCCTTATCCCATCCTTCTCTCTACCTATCTCAGTGGCTTTACCATAGATAGAAAATGATAGGTAGAAAAGAAGAAAGGAAGAAGGGAAGGAAGGAAGGAAGGAAGGATGAAATATGGATGATAGAATGGATGAGTGAATTAATGGAACAGATGAAAGAATAATTGAATAAACACACAAATGAAAACTAAATAAATAAAAACAAATACATTAATGGACATATAAGTAAATGAATATATACATATATACACACATATATGATCTAATATCAATAGACAGAATAGCTAAAAGTTAATAGGAAAGATAATAAAGAAATTGGATCATGTTTTGGACTATTTCCCATATGTATATGCTGTCATTCTCTTTCTCTCTGTTCTTTTACCAATGAGTCAATGCTCTGCCCTATGACCTGCCTCACGGAGGTTAAGCGTTTACACTTTTTCGAAAACTGCTTAAGTCCACACTGGGAGATGCTGACTTTAATAGCAAGAGATTTTGACATTACTTTTTCATCTTATTCATCTTTCTTGTACTTTACTTAAATGCTACACACGTACCACAAACACATGCACATACCACCCCCAAGCACACTCAAATACACATACTGAATACACAACACATATAACATACACACTCAAAAATACACACATGCCCACATATAACATACACACATCAGATAATGAATTTTGTCATGGAATTAATGGAACAATTCAATATGTAATCCTCAACAAGTTGATGTAATTGTTTATTAAATGGCATTTAAAATACATATTCTAACATTTACCATGTGTATTCTTTCCAAAGGTTGTGTGGAATTTCGCTTGAGAATCCATTGTTCATAATGGCATCAACCTTCCATTTCAGTAACTAAAGTCCATCTGCACAACTGTGGCTATAAACCAATGAGATTGATTTTCATTCATTTATTTAGCAAGTACCTCCTATGTATAAAGCCCTACACAAAGTATTGCAGATACTAAGGTAAATCAAAAAGCTCTGGCCCTCAAGGAGTATACATTAACCTGGGACCCTAGTGACTTTTAACTCCTTCAAAGTAGGAATTTTGGAAGTTATTCCAGTAATGCTCCCTTCCCAGCATTTTGGAAACACCTGCTTCATACTTGCCTACAGACCCACTTTACAAATCATATAATAAAAACCAATGAAATACAGATTTTAGAGATGGAAGTTCTCTTACAGATCACCTAGAGTCTAGTTTATGGTGTCAAACTCATATAGAAATGGGACCACTAAGCCTACTAATCACTAGGATCTCTACAATCCACATATTGACTTAAAAAAACCAGCATTGTCTATGTTCTATCACATTTTTTATTTATTTTGTTAAATGTTTTCCAATTACATTTTAATCTAGTTCATCCTAACTGGGAAGTCTTGTGAGTCACATGTGGTTTTAATACCCCTGATCCAAACCAACTTCCTGTATTTCATAGATGAAGAAACTGAGATTCACAGAAAGCACAGAAGTGACTTGCCCAAGGTCATACATCTACTAGTGTAATGGAAAGAGTATTTTACCTAGGGTCAGAGGACTTGTGTTCAATTCCCTCTTGGGCTACTTACTATCCATATGACTTTGGACAAGTTGCATAGCCACTCTGGGATTTAGTTTCCTCATCTGCAAATAAAGACATTGAATTAGATAGTCTCTAAAGTTCCTTCCAGCTATAAATTCTATGAATTTCTAATTCTCTCAGGCCTCTTGACTCCCCAGTTCAGTGATAATTCCACTGTATGAGGCTTCTGTCTCATTACCTTATGGTCATACTTCATTTGTCCCCAAAATAGTCATAATAATAGCTGACTTTTTCTAGAGTGCTTTAAGGTTTATAAAGTGCTTTTTACATGCTGCCTCTCTTGACAGAGAGATGATGAACTCAGAATGCAGAACAAGACATACATTTGCTGTCACAGCCAATGTGGAAATGGGTTTTATTTGACTGTATATTTGTTACAAAGGCTTTGTTTTTCTTTATTTTTTTTCTCTATGACAGAATAGGAGTAGAATAGGGAGAAAAAGGAAAAGAAAAGAAAGAGGGTCATAGAGGTATTTCTTTAATGCAAAGACTAGACCAGAGGGGAAGGTCAGAAAGAAATAAAGACAAACAAGATAGATCTAAAAGCTACATGTTGAACTTAAAAAGAAAAGCAAGCTACAGATCACAGAGATCTGAAGTTTCATAATCCATCTCTCTCTTTTTTTTTTGTTCTACTATGTATATGGAAATTCCCACTTAGGTATTTTTTGAGTCCAGAAATAAATTTTTAATTATTATATATACAATTTTTCACTTCGACCTCTTGATACACTTTAATCATAGAATTTATTGATGGTTATGGTCTCCAAATCGCTAATGTCCATTTCTAGAAAAAAAAAATCCATTTTCAAAATAGGAAGATGTCTCACTCTTTGGTTAACAAAAATGCATACGCCGTGGATTCTTCTGGCACTGCTTAAAAAAGTGTCTCCAAAACGAACCGAGAGGAAAGTTTCTCAGAGTAACAACTTTGAAGAGTAAAGCATTCATTTGGATGTTGAAATTCTAAATTTATTTGTTTAAAAATATTTTGCATTTTGTATGGCACAAAGACCTAACTTCAAAGTATGCTTTTTAAGGACAAATACTCATCTCTGTATCCCTAGAGTCTACCACTGAACAATGCTTATGGTATATACTTAATCAACGTGTATTGGATTTAGTTGACACAAACCTATCATGAAATCCTTGGACTATAAGAATAGGATAGGCCTTTATTTTAGAATATTCAGTTCATTTGAACATATCTACTATTAATGTTGGATTTACTATTAAAAATTGTTCTAGGGACCCTTCATTTTCCTGTACACTTAATTTCAATCTAACTTCTTATTGCTGTTGTATTATTGGGGCAAGCAGGATCCCAATACCATATTTATAATGAATACACATGCATAGCAATTATCAAAAAATCCATTTACCTAATTCCATAGAAAAATAGAAATCAGAGAAATTATACATAGGAAAATATATACTAGACAACACAGAGTGAAGTTCTTTCATTGGGAGCAAGGTAACTCAGCTCAGCCAACAAAAAGAGTCTCAGCTCTTATCCAAGGGGAATTTCCCTTGAGTTGACTTCTTCCTGAATTTTATTCTCCCTTTAGCAACCCTAAGTGGAGTTGGCATCATCCAGCTTCTCTCTAAAATCTGGAAGTCGGAAGTCAGAAGCAACTGCAGAGTCTGAAGCAACTCAGCAACTTAAAAACAAAAAAACCCAGAAGGGCAACTTTCTCTGTGTGCTGTGTCTCTCTATCTCTGTGTCTCTGTCTGTCTATCTCTTTCCCTCTGTGTCTCTTTCCCTTTGTCTCTCTCTGCCTCTTTCTCTGTCTATCTGTCTCTGTCTATCTGTCTCTGTCTCTCTACCTCTCTCTCTCTCTCTCTCTCTCTCTCTCTCTCTCCCCAGCTCATTCCCCTCATTCAGAGACAGGACATTGATCTCAAGCAATGAAGAAAGTGTCTCTTTATCAATGGGCTTTGGGACTGAGGTTACATTCAAATGAGGAAACAATTATTCAAACAGATAAAATGACTTGCCCAAAATCAAATAGCATATGAGTGGAAAAGGCAGAATTCAACTGAGGTCTTCCGACCCCAAGTACAGGATTCTTTCAATCAAACCACAAGAATCAAACTAATTATTGTCTAATAGTTCCTTCCTACATACCACAGTTGGTGCTGAACATTCAGCCACTTTGTTTCAACAAAGTCTATTATGACAGCATATCACTACAATGAAGCCCCACAGACCTCAAGACTTGACAACTTGCTATATTCCATGCAGTTTCCAGGACAGAAAAATTTCATTATGAGAAAAAAATCTGGACACTTTCCTGGTTGTTCTCTATATTGACATTTCTCCCACATGAGAAATTACTTCAGGAAGGATTTGTGGACAAGGAACCATCAAATGAAGACAATCAAGTAGAGCCTTCTCCTTTCTTCTGGACTGCTGCCAGATCAGAATTATATAGGATCTCATGTACAGTAATTTTCCTAAGAAAAAGAAATTTTTGGTGCAGTGGAAAGAATGCTAGGTTTGAACCCAAGTGACCTTGGGTCAAATTTCCCTTCGACTTCTCACTAATTGGGTAAGCTTGGACAAGGCATTTGATTTTCCTGGGTTCCAGTTTGCTCATCTGTAAATTGAAAGAATTAGACTAGATGAGCTCTAAGGTCCTTTCAAGATTTGTCTGTCATTCTATGACTATTGCTATATATACATACAAGGCCAGTTGGAGAAGGAGATTGACCCAAATATAAATGATAATTGAGCAGTCGTTTTCAACTGAATCAGTGGTATTGCTTTTATCAAACGTTTTTTGTTTCTCCTCCCAAAATTTGGTTTATGTGCGCAAACAAGCCAAAGAGAATGGTAGTACAAAGCTATACGGTACAGTTAGTGTGACTGATGCTGGACCCCACACTACATGACATTCTTCCCCACTCTCAAGCAGTAACTCTCCCAGGAATATCCTTCAGATTTTTGGAGAAAATGGCAAATGGATGACCCAGCCATTAAGAGAATAGGAAATTAACATTATCAAATCTCATGAGGATAAATGAGAATACAAAGGATTAAAATTGGCAAATAGAATCAAGGCAAGTCTCATCAGTGATGCTATCACATATGAGTCATCAGCAGCCCTGGATGTACACATAGGATCATTCTCAGATCTCCCAAATGTTGCTGACTTGAGTCATTTTTGTGAAGATGTGCTTTTCCAGGGAAATGGAGAAATATCCTAAAGAAAATGACAACAGTTAGTTCCTCAGTGAACATGCAGGGTGTTTGAATGCTTTCACAAGTGGAAAACATGTCAGCTACTACTTTGACATATCACATAAACACCTAAAAGATGCCATGGCCATATTGTTCAGTTTTTTTCTATTCCCTTTGTTTGATGAGAGCTGCAAAGAGAGAAAGAAAGAGAGAGGTACAATGTACTCTCATGTCTTGGAAGCAATTGAACTGTCTTGATTGGTTTATTTATGATTTGCAGTAGATTATTCAGGAAAGATCACTCAAAAGGTAAGCCAGGTTAAGACCAAGGGTATCCTGATAAACATTTAGCAACTGTCTCTCTGTGGGAAAAAAATGTGTACCTGACATACTTTTTAAGTTTAACCTGCATTATTGACATTTTCTTCATCATTTTATTGTCTAGAAAATCAATAAAACAATAAATCAAAGACAAATTTGTAGTATTTTCTGATTTCTGTGAAAATCCTTACATAAAAATTTAACAGTTAATCCTTGTGAACCACCATATGTTGACTTTCGCACACCCTTAGATATTATGCCTCTTTCAACACTGTCTACAGTCATATTAGCTTTTTTGGTGACATCAAACTGTTGATTCGTATTCAACTCACAGTCACTAAAATGTCCAGATCTTTTAATAACAAACAGCCATCTTGTCCTGTCTCACCTGTATTGTGTTTGTGAAATGGATTTTTTTAACTCAAGTTGAAGACTTTACTTCTAGCACCATTAAATTTCACTTTCTTAAATGTGGACCCACATTCAAGATCTTTTTGGATCCAAATTCTGTCGTTCAAGGTGTAAGCTATCATTCCATATTGTAGGTCATTTCCAGATTTGATTAGCATGCTACCTCTGCCTTTATCCCAGTCATTGATAATGACACCAAACCATATAAGAGCAAGCAAATAATTTTATCGCCTTCTCCTAGAGTCCTACTAACATTAAATCAATGATGACTACCTTTTGGGTACAGCCATTTAAGCAATTCAGAATTCATAAAATTGTACTATCATCTAGGTCACATCCATTCTTCTTTTCTACAGGAATAGGATGAAAGTCTTTATCATATGCTTCCCCAAAATCAAGATAAATGATATCTATAGAATTCTTCTAATCTAACCATATAGTAACCCTGTCAAAAAAGGAAACGAGGCTAGTCAGGTTTGGCCTGTTCTTCACGAAATGATCCTGTGATCTTTGTAATTATTTCTTCCTTTTCTCTATATTCACTAATTATCTCTTCAATAAACACATTTGAACATGTCTCCAGGAATTCAAAGTAAGTTCATTTGCCCACAGTATGATAACTGCTTTCTCTTCCATTTTTTTGAAAATTGGGAAAACATTTGTCCTTACATAACTAAGCACTTCTCCTTTCTCCATAGTCTTTCAAAGATCAATGATAGTGACTCAGTAATCCTATCTGAAAACTTTTTAAGGTATCTAATGATTCAGTTCAACAACAGAGTCAGGTGACTTGAATTCATCCAAGACAGCTATGTGCTTCTTATTCCCTAGTTACCATTCTTAAATATCAACCCCATTTTTTGTTCTTTCCTTTCCAATCCAAAACCTTATCTCCTTTGCAGAAAAAACAGAAACAAAATAAGGGTTCAGCAGTTCTGCCCAATTGTTTTTATCAGTCATCAGTATCCCTTCCAAATAGTGCTTCAGGCTTCCTTAATCCTATTTTTCCCAACAGAAGTTTTAAAAGGCCCCTTCTTAACCTTGGCTTTCCTCACCAACCACAAATCATTTGGAGTCATCACACTCTTGACACCATCTTAAAGAAGATGCCATACTTTTGTGTTCGTCCTCCATTACTTGTTTTCACTTCCATATCATTAACATATATTTTAAAACATAAGATGATTGCTGAGTTACTTGTGTTTCCGCTTCAATACCTTTAGGCAACTACTATTTTCCACCTTCTCATCTAAATTGTTGCTTTTTATTTTGTTTGTTGTTATTGATGTTGAGGGGGTAATTTTGTTCTTAAAGCTTACCTTACCAAGTTAACTGCCCCTGCTGAATTTTAGTCTATGATCCTGGGTATACTGAATCAATCAAAAACTGTTCTCTCTAAATCTGGGGAACATATTAGACTTGTCTAGAGCCTGAACTCAGGTCTTCTGGATTCTGAGGCTAGTTCTTTATCCACTATAACACACTGCCTCAGTCTCTTAACTACCTTTTCAGACCCAGCTTAGGCTTCAACTCTTCCATGAAGTCTTTTCATCTTCCACAATGGTTTTTCTTTTCTAACTACTTTATAGTTTCTTATCTATAGTGAACAATTATTCTGTTATAATGTTATTTCCTGTTTGTATACAATAATTAACACTTTGCTTAATTAATAAATGTCTATCAAATGGCATGGGTTGGATGAAATGACAGTTTCATAGTATCTTATTCTAAATGTAGTTTATGATATGTTTATTCTGACTCTGTAGAATATCCCATGTCTGTACCATCACAAGTACTGACTCCCAAGCCTGCAACGTACTCCATTCTAACCTCTGTCTCTTAGAATTCTTAGTTACCTTAAGTTTCATCTGAAATCAGCTCAACAAAAATTTTATTAAATATTTATTATGTGCCAAGTACTGTACTAAGCATTGGGAAGACAAATGCAAGCAGTTAGAAAGGTGGTATCTGCCCTTAAGGAGCTTATGGTCTATTGGGACAGACAACATGAAAGAAAGTTGAAAACTCATGAACTGTTGGGGGAGGAGAAAGCATGAAAGAAGTTGTGAGAGTCAGGAATGGAGCCTGGAAAGAATGAAAGTATAAACATGGTTGACCTGAGTCCCTCCCTAAAATAAAGGTTCTTGGAGTAACTGACCAATCAGAGGAAGGGACCACAAGAGCAGAGGGATCTTTCAGAGTGATGCATTAGGTGTTAGTGGAGGAATATTGGACACCGGAAGAATGATGGATCTGCATAAAACATCAAAGGATTATATAGTTAGGTGGACTTTGTCCTGAAAAATAAATTTGAGAGGTCCCTTTAAGAAGGAAAAAAATCTCTAAGAAGCCAAAAATATTTTTCTGACTGACACTGCAATTGATACATGACCTGAAAGAATATGTCCTTGAGCAGTTATTTAACATTTCTCTTCCTCAAAATGAGGGTTTTAGGCTAGATAGCTCTAAGGTCCCTTTCATCTCTAAATCTGTGGTCTTATGATCACAAAACCTGAATTGGATGGGAGCCTAGAAGGAAGAAAAAAAGGTCCATCCAAATAAGAATTCATTCCACAATATACCTAATAAGTACTTAATCAGTCATTGATTAAAAACGCTCCAGTGAGGGGGAGATTTGATCTCCAACACTTATGTGTTCATCCTTCCTTGCCAAAGAAGAACATGCCATCAGAGAAATGATGACATGACTTGCACTTCACTTTGAGTGAGGGAGGGCTGTTCAGGTCACCAGTCTCACTCTTTCTCCAGAGCCATCTGAATCCAGTGACCAGATAATCATCAGAATAACTGGAGATGACCCAGGATGAGGCAATCGGTGTTAAGTGACTTGCCCAAGGTAACACAGCTAGTGAGTATCTGAGGTGAGATTTGAACTCAGGTCCTCCTGACTCCTACACTGGTGCTCTATCCACTGCACCACCTAGCTATTCAACATTTAGTAAAGTGCCTAACACTTAAGAAAGTGCTTAGTCAGTGCTTTGTCTGTCTCCTAAGGTAGCCCATTCAGCACCCAACTTTTTGAATTTAATAAACGTCATATTATTCATTGTAAGGAAACTTTTCCTTGCATGAAGTTGAATCTTCCCCTTGGAAAGTTCTACTCTTTGTTCCCAGCTCTTCCCTCTAGGAACAAGGAGAATACCTCTAATCTCTTTGCTATAGGACAGGCCTTCAAAGTTTTTCTTCTCCAAGATGAACATTTTCATTGCCTTTGATAAAAATAGAAATGCATATAAGTAGGAAAATCTAGATAAAAAAGCTCTAGAAATAATTCCTTGCAATAGTTAATTTTTTTCAAAAAAAATGCATAAGAACATAAACTATTTGGAGAAAAGCATCTCCATTTGTCAAGAACATCTAAGATACTAGAAAACATTTTGGCAGGAAAGAAATGGTTTAGACTAGTAGCCACAGTCTTTTCTGCTTGATTATTGTTATACCTTTGTTTGCCTCAGACCTCTTGCTGGTCATTCTGCTGTTTCAGTCATGTGTGGCTCATTGTGACCCCATTTGGGTTTTTCTTGGCAAACATACTGAAGTGGTTTGGCATTTCCTTCTGCAGCTCATTTTACAGATGAAGAGCCGAGACCAACAGGATTGAGTAACTTGCCCAGGGTTACATAGGTAGATTTGAACACAGGAAAATGAGTCTTTCTGACTCCAAGCCTGGCACTCCATCCACTGTACCACCGAACTGTTCCATCTAAATGGAAAAACCATCTAAAGACAAACTTGATCTCATAGTTCATTGAAAATATTGAGGCTGAAAATAAAATAAAATAGACAAAAAAGGAAGAAAAATTGTCTTTCAACAAGAGTTTCCCCTGCTCTCCTCAACTCATATCACCCAGATGCCTTCTGCCATTATCCCCTACTTCACCCGTCTTATATGATGAAATTGTCCCTTCTACATGCACAAGTGATCCCATTCCAACCTAACTTCTTCCCTTCCATCACTGCCACAGGACCCCCTCTATCACCCCCACTCTTTTACTTATCTTTCATTTATCTACTGACTGCCTCCCTGTTCCCTACAAATATGGGCATGCCTCTCCATTCTCAAAAATCATTCACTTGATCCATCTCCATTAGCTTTTGTCTTATATGTCTCCTTCTTTTTGCTACTTAACTCCTTGAGAAGTCATCTGAGATAAATGCCTCTGCTTTCTCTCCTCTCACTCTCTTCTTAACTCACTACAGTCTGGCTTCTGCCCTCATCTTTCAACCAAGACTTCTCTCTCCAAAGTTACCAATGATCTCTTTATTTCCAGATCTAATTACCATTTTTTTAAATCTTCAAACCTCTCTACTTAGCAGCCTTTAACATAGTCATTCACCCTCTTCCTCTTCATTCGCTTCCCTATAGGTTTTCCTGTCACCACTCTCTCCTGGTTTTCCTCCTACGTATCCTACTGTTTCTTCTCAGCCTCCTTTGCTGCATCTTCTTCCAGGTCATGCCTACTAACTATGGGTTTCCCACCAAGTTCTGAAGTGGGTTTTATTCTCTCCTCTCCTCTTTTCTCCTCTTCTCTTTTTTTCTATATATTATTTCATTTGGCGATATTAACTCCCATAGATTAAATTATCTGATGCTTCTTAAATCTTCAGATCTAGTTCTTATCTCTTTGATGATCTCCAGTCTCATATCTCTATCTGCCTATTGGAAATCTCAAACTGAATGTCTCAGAGACATCTTAAACTCAATATGTCCCAAAATACTCATTGTCTTCCCCTGCCCCTCTTCCTAACTTCCCTTTTACTATCAACTCAAAGGAATTTATGACCACACAAGACATAGAGAACATTATGAAATGCAAAATGGAAAAATTTAATTACATTAAATTGAAAAGCTTTTGCATAAACAAAGCCAATGCAACCAAGATTAGGAGGGGAGCAGAAAACTGGGAAAGAATTATTACAACTAGAGTCTGTGATAAAGGCCTCATTTCTCATATATAGAGAACTGAGTCAAATGTACAAGAATACAAGTCATTCCCCAATAGATAAATGGTCAAAGGATTTGAACAGGCAGTTTTCAGAGGAAGAAATTAAATCTATAGTCATATGAAAAAATGCTCTAAGTCACTATTGATTAGAGAGATGCAAATCAAAACAAGTCTGAGGTACCACATCACACCTATAAGATTGGCTAACAAGACAAAACAGGGAAATGATACATGTTGGACAAGATGTGGGAGAGTTAGAACATTAATTCATGGTTGGTGGAGCTATGAGCTGATCCAACAATTCTAGAAAGCCATTGAGAACTATGCTCAAAGAGCTATAAAAATGTGCATACTCTTTGACCCTGCAATAGTTCTTCTAGAACTGTAACCCAAAGAGATAATAAATGGGAAAAGAACCCACATGTACAAAAATATTTTTAGCAGCTCTTTTTGTGGTGGCCAAGAACTGGAAATCAAGGGGATAGCCATTAAATGGGAATGGCTGAACAAGTTGTGGCATATAAATGCTATAGAATATTATTGTGCCATAAGAAATGACAAACCTGGAAAGACTTATATGAATTCATGCTAAGTGAAAGTAACAGAACCAGGAGAACACTATACACAGTAAAAGCCACAGTGTGTGAGGACTGTTTCTGATAGACTTAGGTCTTCTCAGCAAAGCAAGGACCTAAAACATTCCCAAAGGAATCAAAATGCCATCCACATCCAGAGAAAGAACTAGAGAGTCAGAACACAGAAAGAAGCAGACTATTTTCTCTTTTGTTATGTTTTGTTTTGTTTTTCTTATGATTTCTCCCATTCCTTTTAATTCTTCTATGCAACATGACTAATGTGAAAATGTGTTTAATAAGAATGTATGTGTAGAACTCATATAAGATTGCATACTGTCTTGGGGAAAGAGGGAAGACTTAGGGAAAGAAAATTTGAAACTTATGGAAGTGAATATTGAAAACAAATACATTAATTTTAAGAAAAGAAGAAAAGAGAGTACTGCCATTGTCTCAGTTACCCAGATTTGTACACTAGGGGTCATCTTCAACTCTTCCTTCTTTCTCACATCCACACCCATCCCCATTGAATCTGTTACCTAAGTCTTAGGTCCTACCTTCAAAACACTTAACATATGTCCCCATCTCTCCTCTGACACTGACACTATTCTGATGCAAACCCTCATCACCTCATGCATAAACAATTACAATAGTCTACTGATTGGTGTCTCTGCCACAAGTTTCTCCCTACTTCATCCCAAACCTCTACTCAGCCATCATGTTGATCTTCCAAAAATATAAGTCTAACTTTGTGACCTCCCAACTCAATAAACTCCAGTGGTTTTCAATTATCTTCATGATCAAATATAAAATTCTCTTTTTAATATTCAAATCTCTTCATATCTTGTCCCTTCCCAGCACCACCTTTCCAATCTTCTTACATCTTACCCCTGCTCCACACACTTTGCAATTCAGTGACACTGGCTTTCATGCAAGCATATTCCTCTTGATTCCTGGGAATTTGTACTGGCTCTCCCCCTGCTTATTATGCACTCCCCTCATTCCCTGGCTTCCTTCAAGTCCCAATTAAAATTCCACCATCTAAGTCTTTTCTGATCCTACCTAATTCTAACTCCTTCCCCTCTATTGATTAGTTCCAATTTATACTTTATGTATTTTATTTACACATAGTTGTTTTCATGTTGCCTTCTCAGTTGAATTTTGAGATCCTTGAGAACAGGAATTGTCTTTTGCCTTTCTTTGTATCCCCAGTGTTGAGTAGAGCCCTGGCACATAGAAAATTAGTCCAGGTGAGACTGGATAAGTAGAATTTTAGAATCATCAGTACAGTGATAACAATTTAATCTATGGGAATTGATAGGATCACCAGTTGAAATAATATATAGGAAGACATGGGCCCAGAACAGAGCCTTGTGGGAAATCCATATTTAACAGGCATGACCTAGATGAAGACACAGTAAGAAAGACTGAGAAGGAGTAGTTGGACATATTTAATAAGTGCAAAGACCAATTAATTAACATAATAGACAATAGAAAACAGTTTCTTTCACAATTATAGTTAGGAAATATATATATAGTTAGACAAGTTATAGATACATCTATAGAAAAATAAAGAAGATAATTTTTATGAAATGAAACAAGTTTTTGCAGGAAAAAAAACAATTCCACAAGAATGAGAAAGTAAAAAAGTTAACTGAGGAAAATATCTTTGCATCAGGTACCTATGATAAAAGTCTGATATCTAAGATATGTGGATAATTGACACTATATAAAAGAACATGAGCCATTCTCCAGTAGATTACCAGCAATCATAGGAAAGATACCTCCAAATCACAAAGAAAAAGAAAAATTATGAATTTAAAGACCTATTAGATTTTTACCCCAAACCCATCAAACTTGCAAAGATAAAAATAGATGAACATGGTAAGTAGATGAGGGATGGAAGGGAGGAATGTTCTATGAGAAAGGAAGGTAAACTAATAGACTAATACTCAGACACATTGTGATTTTCCTGTGTTCATATAACTGCTAAGTATCAGAGGTGGGATTTGAACCCAGGACCTTTGATTTCATTGGCATAAAGAACACCAAGAATGGATACTCCCTCTACCAATACAAGTCAGTGCCTTTGCAATTTACAGACCTAGAGAGTTGCCTAGGGCATTGAGAGGTTAAAGTGACTTGTTCAGAGTCACATAGTTAGTATGTGTCAGAATCAGAATTTGAACTTGGGTC
The DNA here is from genome assembly GCA_028658325.1 of Potorous gilbertii. Classification (NCBI taxonomy): domain Eukaryota; kingdom Metazoa; phylum Chordata; class Mammalia; order Diprotodontia; family Potoroidae; genus Potorous; species Potorous gilbertii. The sequence goes on along the minus strand of CM053773.1, from coordinate 81,018,240 downwards.
TTCCTGGTTCACAGGCAAGCTCTCTATCCACTACCCCATGCTTTCTCTTCACTAATTCGTAGTGAATGCACTTCTATTATTTTTTTCCAAAGAGAATCCACCAGATTCTTCCAATTTAATAGTTTGTAGACAACAGGACAATGCTCCAACTCATCATCTGTTGTTCCTCATTTTTGTTATGTGGCCTGCCTGCCTCCTTTAGAGTTCATAATGTAGGCTTAAGCTTTAGTACACTAAGACTTTTGAGATGCCATATATATCCTTTATACCATTTCCCATACATATGTCATCACAATTTTGGTCATCTAAAATCTTGATTTTTCTGAGGTCATGATTCTTAGTCATAAAGTGGCCTTGAGAAAATATTGGAGTTAAAAAGGTGTGCTTTTGTAGGAAAAATCATTGGGACCATTGAAAAGATGGCAACATTTTCCTAATATTATCTATCCTATTATTTTACTCTTATTCATCTAAAGTCTTAACTCAAAAACTATCCACATTGCCTATATTTAGTATGATATTGACAGACAAAGTAAAAGGTGAATTATGAGAGTATAGGAAAAGGCATACTAGGAAAGGAAAGGAGTGGGGGAATAGTGATTAAACTTACACAGTGCCAAAATATTGTCAATGTTTAGGCCGAGAATTGAGTCAAACCATCATGGGAGTATTGTCTATCTGACACCAACCAGCTAGTATGACTGGATCTTGATCTCTCCTAAAGCATGTGGTCCCAAGGATGCTTACTTAAAGCAACTATTCAACTGTAAAAGTAGACTAATTTCAAACAATCTGTTTTCCCTCCTTTGACCTTGAATGAAGGCTACCATGAAATATATTGGCATTTCATAGTGATGTGTCACCACCATATACTAAAGGGAAACCTTATATACCCAGAAATAATGCATTACTTATAGTGGCATCTTACCTACTGAGATCAACTAAGCAATGGCAGTAACTACTAAGAGTAGTGGCAACTTGAGTGTATAAAGGTCAAGAAGGCAGGGCAAAAATATAAAGATTTTGAGAAAGATGATAGATCCAGTGGGGAAAGCAGATTTTCAAATCTGTAGAAATATTGATTTAGAGGTGGAAGGGACCTAAGAGGTCTTCTCGTCCACCCCTTTCATTTTGCACATGAGGAAACTAATACTCAGACATATTGTGATTTTCCTGTGTTCATATAACTGCTAAGTATCAGAGGTGGGATTTGAACCCAGGTCCTCTTGAGCCAAGGTTCAGTGCTTTATCCACCACATGAAGCTATCTTGCTTAGTATGTGCTTCCCTGCTTTCTTCCACCACTGCCACTACCACTATCCTTTATATCAAGCTCCCTCTCACTAAAAAAGAAATCTTCTCTTTTCCTCCCTGTCAGTCCTGCTTAGTTAAAACCCCAGGAAAGAATGGGTAGAAATCACCATCTCTACATTAACATAATAGTTTGCAGCCAGCAGAGGTGAATAACAACTTCTAGTCACTGACATGTGATCATTTCCCATCATGTTCTTTTCAATCTAGTTAAGAATTGACTGGTATCCATCCATAAAGCACTAACATCAAAACTCAGACTTATACAAGGTATTTATTAGTAAAGCTGCTGAGGAAATGAAAGAAGGAAGTAAATTCACTTCAGAGTAGGAAAAGATGTGTCTACCTAGCCAAAATTAGTAATTAGTAATCAAACATCCAGGTTTCTGTGTAGAGTATCTAATGTCACTGACTTGCATATGCTAGATATTCAATGAATGCCTAATGATTAAATTTATGTGAGAATTTTCTTGGAGTTAGGAAAACATTGAACAACTGAAGTGGAGAACCGAAGTACTTTTCAGGTAATGGAGGCCAAAAATTCTCTCTTCACTAAAATGCTCATTGTTGGACAAAAGTGAATTTGGGGCTTTACTTGTCTAGATAATTGCCTTACCTACCCAGTTCATTCTAGGGTGGTGGAATTCATCCATGTCTGTACATCTTGTTTTATAAAACAGTTGCTAAGTACAGAATCTTTCATTGGATTCACTTCCTATAGTTTCATTACCTTGTTTATATACTTTATGAGTTAGACAGCAAATATTGTTATCATGTAATGAGTTCAGGTTGACAAAGCACTTGGAGATCATCAAATTTAAGGTGATCTACAAGGACAGTGCTGCCTTTTCCAGTCTGTGTGATCGGCACAAATTAATTTTCACATATCATAAAGCAACATGACCATCAACTGCGTAGTTAAGACAACATGTATTCAACTCAACAGTTTCATCTGAAGTTAATACATAATTTACCTTGGTTGGGTCATTTTTAAAGGACAGTTGGAAGCTACCCTTTGGGGATTGTTTTTGACAGGAACGGGTTAATCTTCTAACCTTTTCCCTTCTTGTTCCAGTCTCAAGGTTGTCAAATGGATAGATAAACATGGTGCTATTTTCCGATTTTGTTTCAGTGTCTGTCACGAGAGTGGGCCAATTTCATACCATTTGCTGCTTTCATTACTGTCTCAAGGTTGTCACAAGAATTGATAAATTTCAGACTGTTTTTCTTGTCCTCATTACAATCTTAAGGTTGTCATGAGAATGAATTGATTTTGTGCCATTTTCTGTTCTCATTACGGTCTTTGTCATGAGAATGGCTTCATTTGGGGCCATTTTTGTTCCTGTAACACTCTTTTGTCATAGGAGAAGGGAGTCTTCAATGAAAATGAGAAGACATCAACTCAGACACTGATATTCAGAAAGAACTTGTTCTCGTGACAGAGATCATAACGAGAACAGAAAATGGTACAGAATGTATCCATTCTCGTGATGATTTTAAGGTTGTGATTGTGTGACCCTGATATGATCAGAGAAGGCAGATAAAAGGCAGCATTTCCATTTTTACTGCTGTTGTTACAGCTGTTTCTGCCTGTCTCTTGTTGGAAGGGAAAACTCTTCATGTTGGCTTCAGAGAGGTAGTTCTATTAAATTAACAGGAGGCACAGAAGAGAAGGTATACAAAGGAAAGACAGTATTATATTTGGTAGGTAAAGGCTTCAGTAAGGGCAGCTTTGACAGATCTTGCTTACAAGTGAATCATCTTACTTTCATCCATTCTAGAAGAATCATCTATCCTAACTTCTTGATTGAAGAAAGTGAAGATCCACCATTGAAAACATTCACAAGATGGTCAACACATCTACGGTATTACAACTTTTTCAAAGAGTTTGCCATTCCTGCTTTCTTTCTTGGCTAGATAATGTTCAAGATCTAGTAAACTCAACAAGCTTCTGTCAGAGAGGTAATAAACAGGTTATTCTCCCTAAGATCTACTTTGAGAGCTCTTAAATATAGACTATACTTGGTGGTCTGCAATGTTAGAACTCATAGTGCTTTCTATTTTTGCCCTACCTTCTTGGTCTTTATATACTCAGTTTGCCACTACTCTTAGTAGTAAGTGCCATTGCTTAGTTCATTATAATGTCATATTTCTGGGTATATAATGTTTCACTTTAGTATATGGTGGTGACACATCACTATATTCCAAGCCTTTCTAGGATTTTTCTCTGTATAAGGATTAGTCTTGTAGCCTTGAAAGTAAATCTGAGTAGATCCCATTTATGTGAGTTTCTAAGATCAACTCTTATGACTGAACTTAGCAAACCAAACAGTACAGTGGTCAGTTCAAAACAGTAGCTGATATTTAGAAAGCACTTTAGTCACTTTTCCTAACAAAGCACATAATCTTTGAGGTAGCTGGAACAAGTATTAATTCAATATTTTAAGGACATGTAACGTTGCTGGAGTGGGTGCTCCCTCCCCCAATGAAAATGGTGATTCTTCAACCTATCTTTATATGAGACAACTAGGTAGGGTTACTAGGCCTAGAGTCATCAAGATATGAATTAAAATCCTACTTCAATCACTTACTAAATGTTACCCTGAGTGGGTCATTTAACCTGTCCTCTTCAGTTCTTTTAGCTATAAAATGGAGAGAGTATTAACACCTAACCTAATTCATAAGGTTGTTGTGAGGATCAAATGATGTAACATGTGTAAAGGGTTTTGCAAAACTTAAGGTGCTATATAAATGTGTGTGTTGGTCCATCGTCGAAGAAGACCATGCCATCGGAAAAATGATGACATGATTTGCACTTGACTTTGTTTTGAGTGAGGGAGGGCTGTGCAGGTCACCAGCCTCACTTCTCCTCCAGAGCCATCTGAATCCAGTGACCACATATTCATCAGGATGACTGGAGATGACCCAGAATGAGGCAATTGGAGTTGTGACTTGCCCAAGGTCATGCAGCTAGTGAGTGTCAAGTGTCTGAGGTGAGTTTTGTACTCAGGTCCTCCTGACTCCTGCACTGGTGCTCTATCTACTGCACCACCTAGCTGCTCCTGCTATATAAATGTTAGTTAAGAGGAGGAAGATCAAGCAACTAAGTGGCGCACTGGGTAGAGCACCAGGCCTAGCATCAGGAAGACTTGAGTTCAAATCCAACCTCAGACACTTACTAGCTGTGTGACCCTGGGCAAAGTCAATGAACCCTCTTTGCCTCAGTTACTCATCTGTAAAATGAACTGGAGAAGGAAATAGTGACCCAGTCCAATGTCTTTACCAAGAAAATCCTAAATGGGGTCATGAAGAGTGAGACACAACTGAAAAACAACCAAAGAACAACAGCAAAAAAGGAGAGAAGGAGGAGGAGGGGGGTAGCCATCAAGAGTTGTACATCATCACCATGCAGCTACTAGGTAGGGAACTTTTCTGAGCTTAGCTACACTGATCCTTATCCAGCATATATACAATTTGTTAATGAAAGCCTTTTCAAATTGATAGACCCTTCAGTACACTGACCTTGCCTTAAGAACCCAGAATCATCCCCATGCTACGGTAAGGTTTTGGAGTTATTTGGAGTAGTGAAAATATGATCATCCCATTTTAAAGATGAAGAAAAAGATTCACAGAGGTAAGTGACTCACCCTTGACTATTAAGTGATAGACCCAGGATTCAAAGGAAATTTTCTGATTCTAAATTTAGAATTCTCTCTTTTCCATGCCATGAGTTTACTCCTTTTTTTCATAGAATTTTCATAGAATTGTTGGCATAATAAATACAGTTTCTGACAGAGTTAACTAAATGGTTCAGTGGATAGAGCATTGTACCTAGAGTCAAGAACATCTGAGTTTGAATACTGCCTCAGACACTAGTATTGTGAACATGGACAATGAGGGGATCAGTTTCCTAAACTGTAAATAGAGAGGGGTAGACTTAGTGCTATCTAAAAATCCTTCTAGTTCTAAATATATTCCTATGATAATAGGAGAGAGACAGACATATTAAGTAAAAAAGAATGCAAAGAAGTCTATAAAGACCTGAGATAACACTTCTGGCAACACGATGAACTGGGTCCACAGATGGGGGTCCCACGTAGATAATAAAGCAATCGAATAGCAGTTTTAAAATGTAGCTTTGAGATTGTTATGCTTTCTCTCTTATGAACATAAGGAGCAACAACAGATAGAAGTTTAAAGATAGAGAATGTCCGCGGAAATGAATAAGTCAGTTTTATAAAAAGGGAAGAAACAAGATAAAAATGCTAAGCTTCCTGCTCATTGAAATGTCAGAAAGAAATCAAGTTCTCAGTGAAACTGAGGAAGACTTTATTGATTAATTAATGGGTAGGAGATGAACAGGAAGACAAAGATGTGCGAATGAGCCACAATTATGTAACAAGATACAGGTTACCAGGAAGTAAATTACAGGTCCTGTTGAAGATAAAGACAATGAGATTTTCTTGAAATAGACCAAGGCAAATCTACTTCCCAACAGAATGAACACTGAAGATTCAAAATGACCTTGAAATGGTCAGAGGAGGCATACAAGACTGATGTCAACATGTTCTAAGGCATTCCAAAAGTTCTGCAATATCAAGGGAATCCAAGGGGATATAGTAATTGCTTAAGGCTTTCCCCTTGACATATGTAACAGATGACAAAAGATCTTATAAATATAAATACAAAAGACTATAGCTATGGACAGCAACATTTGGTTGATACTGGTTAACTTTTTCTTTAATAAGGTTCATCTTAATAACAAGCAAAGATTAACAAAGGACATAACAGGTTGGTGGGAATAGAAATTCAGAAAAGTTGTTAGGCAATGTGGAGCAGTAGAAAGAGACCTGGATCTGTAGTTAGATAAAATACCTCCTCAAGCACTTTCTGACTATCTGACCATGGGCAAATGTCTTAATTTCTCAGATGCTCAGTTTGGGTATTTATAAAATGACCATAGTAATATTTGTACTACCTACCTTCATAGGATCATCATGAGGAAAGTACTTTAAAATCTGAAAATGCTATATAAATGCAAGTTGTTATTCTTACAGACTGAGAAGGTGTTAGGGAGTAATTTCTAAGTTGTTTCCACAAAGTCAAGAAATGGCATATCTGGCAGTAGTTGACATATCAAATCAGACAATTAAGAGATCAGACCAGATGATTCAAATGGCCTCTTCCCCACCAATCTACGTTGTTGTTTTATAATACAGATCATCTTTTCCCAGCTTTCTTCTTTTTTCATTAGTATCCCTAAAGTGGCAGGGCTGTGATATCCAATATGCGGTCAAATCCCACCTGTGACTCCATGCATGTGTGACCTTAAGAAAATCACTTAACTTCTTTCAACCTCAGTATCCTTGTCTTTAAGAAGAGGAAGCTGGATTCAATGACATCCAAGTTTCTTTCCAGCTCTAGACCATTTGGAAGTGGCTAGGATAAATATTTAACCATAGATGCCCAGAGCCCTCAGTGCCGTACTTCCTACATCATGCACTCAACATCCCTGAGGTGGAATGACCTCACAGTAGCTTATTGCTTTTCATTAATTTCTTCAAGAAATTGTACATTTTAAAGTGTATCATTTATCAAACTGTTAGACTCTTTACAGTATCAAAGGGTCATGTGACATGTGAGAGATCCGAAAACACATCCACCCCATTCACAATTCTCCTCCCAGTACCAGAGGTATTATGAGTAGCTAGCAAAGCCAGCACATATCCTCTTTGATATGTGTCCCTTTTTTCCCTACCTTTGTCTGCTTCAGAAAGCTGTCTGCTCCTTAGAAAGGAAGCAATACCTAACTAGCCAGGATCACTGGATTGCTAGCTACCCCTAGTCAGTCTGTAGCCTGGGAAGGGATGCACTTATATCAATGATAGATAAATCCCAGCTAGAAATACAGGTCCCTGACAACCTAATCACTGAAACCCTGTCAAGTAACCCCTAATTTTGAAGCGAGTGGTTAATTCCCAGCAAATTGATTTATGCACTGTTTGAGGTTTGGCGAGTCGTGTTGTTCATCTGTTATTACCAGGAACTCAGCTCAGCCTATTCATTTAGACCACTGACACAACACAGTGCATCTCCCAAGAAAATTTCCTTTGTCAGCACATCTAGAATTTGCTAATTAAATCAACGATGACATTATTCACTTTCTCCAGGAAAAAAAATCACTCCTCCCCCCTTCTCTTTCCTTCTCCCTTTCTCTCTCCCAGTCTCTCTTTCAAATTTGACTCTTATAAGCATAGTCTATCTAGAAGTTTTAGTGACCTTTCCTCACAGACATATGGTGCTTTATTTTGTCTGCCTACCACAGGAAACTGATAGTTAGTTACTCTAGCCAATTTGGTGTTGTTAAACACACACACACACACACACACACACACACAAACATAGTAACATTTGCAGGGAAATAATATAGTGACTACTCTAAATGTTATTTTTTATTCACAAACCAGAAGTATGGATTTCATTTATATGATAAGGCCAGCCAAGGAGTATTTGTTGCCTATATTATTCCAGTTGAAGTGACTTTAGAATGCAAGAGAGTCAGTTTGCACCCCAGATTATGTAATATTGGGTTCACAATATCCCTGCTTCCCTTTTCTATGATGTAAGTTGGAAGAAATTACGAAAGGATCAGAATAAGCCATTTTGTACATTGAAAATTTCAAATCACAGGGGGTTTTTTGTTGGATTTTTTCTTTAATTTTCTTTTTTTAAGAGAAAAAAGACAGAAATAGTAATTAAAGTTTCTGAGTATGTTTATTTTTTTACAAAGAATGCCCTCCTTTTTTCAGGATCAGGAGATTGCAGAATTTAGACCTGGAAGGGATCTTAGGTAATAAATAGAAAATTACAGAGTAATTAGAGGTCAGAAATGTGAAGTTACTGGTCCAAAGTTCTGTTGGTGGGATATGGCAAAGCCAAAATTTGAACAGTCATAAGATCATAGATTCAGAGCTAAGAAGGACTTTCAAAGGCCATATGGTCCTTTTCTAGGTAAGGAATAAGAGGACCAGAGAAGTCAAGTGAGTTTTCCCAGGAAACATGGGTAGAATTGTTAGAGGCAGGATCTGAACTCAGCTGTTCTGACTCTAGGAGCAGTACTATTTCTTGTGTACTTCCATACTACTTCCCACTATACTATGCTGACGGCTCCGTGGGGGAAAAAATGATGAGTGCTGAAACAAATGTAATTTCTCATGTTTCAACTTTTACCTATTCCTTTCCCCCCACACCTCAATCTTAAAGGCCAATGAATATCTAAATCCTTAGGAAACAATAGGATTTTTTTAAAATATAGTTAAATATCATCATTAATTTACATTAACTGAACTCTCACAGGTCTCATAGACCTTAGGTATGATGAACTAGATCTACAAATGAGAAGGTTGGACCTTTCTAGTTCTTTCCAGCTCTCAACTTGTGATCCTGGGATCCTGCATAATCTAGATATAGGCAGAATATGAGACCAGCTGCCTGATGAGGTAAATCAAAAGTCCATTTGCTCAAACATATCTCCTCCAAAGCCCTCCCATACTATTTGAAAATTCTACCCTTCAAGTCATTTTCTGAGGCAAAGCTATGTCTTAAAATTCAAACAGGATACCTAGAAGCTATGAGGCATAATAGATCATTGAAATCCATTTTTTGCTCTTTAGCAGGAATAGACAGTTTCCAACAATTCTACAAAGCTAACGGCTTACTTTGTAGGAGGTGGGAAGATAAAGATGAGAAACTGTATAGGCCTTGTGTTCAAGAAACATATAGCCCAATTAGAAGAGAGTGGCATAATGGAAAGAACATTGACTATGGAATCAGAGGACTTTGGTTCCAAACTTGTCACTTGCCACCTGTGTGAGTTCAGGTGAGTTACAAACTCTCTGAATCTCAGTGTCCTCTTTACCCGTAAAATAAGGAACCTGACTAGACAGCCTTCCAGGACCATTCCAGTTCTTAATAGAATTGAGAACATTATACAAATGAGTGTGGTACAAAGTAGATTTTAATGTGTGTAAATGAATGATCCAAACAATGTGTTATAAAACATTTGAGGCAGCAAAATTGTTCACCAGGAGGGAGGGAGGAGGAGGATGATAAGACCTCAAATTGTAATCAAACCATGATGGTAAGAGTGAAATATGTCAACAGAGACATGGATGAAGTTCATTCCAGGCATGGAGGAGAAGGCTTGTGAACGAGCAGAGGTGGTAGAGAGCAAGGTGATATTAGTTTGTGAAAGTAAGCAAGTAGCCTGGTATTGGAATGTGGAGCATATTAAGAATCTCCTGAAGTAATACTGGAAAGGCAGATTGAAGATAGATGATAGATGGCCTAAAATATTAGGCTTAAGGAGAATATATGTCATCCTATAGACAAAGGGAAGCTATGTTGTAAAGGACAGATATTAGATTATTCTTCTGACCTTGTTTGGTCAATTTCTGAAAAAAAAATTATCCTGGGATAAATCTCTATCTTGTTATTATTCTTTTTGGGTTTTGTTTACTTACTGCTACACAAGTTTATAAAATAATTGCTTTTGTGGTTGAATAAAATAGTAAACTATTAGTTCATCTTCCACAGGCTTACTGAAAGTAGACAACTCCAGTAGCAGATAGGGTGGTGGCGACAAATGTACTTCATTCTGTTCCCATATGAGTTTGGTTTCTTCTTTTAGGTCATAATATTTTGGAAGATTTTTATTCAACAATGGTTAGAGATTATTAGCAGTTGGTACCGTGACTAATATTTTTCTTATATATTTAATGTTATTCTCTGTAAGTGAAAAAAAATCCCTTCCTTTTGTAATTTAATGTGAATAGTGGGATGTAAGCTCATTTTATGTAGACTCACAGAAAGCATCTTTGAGCCAGCCCTAGGACCTGACAGGATAACAGAGATGATATGAGCCTCATCTTGTTTCCACATAGTTTTAAATTCTTCTGTTAGGTCTCCATATTTTGAAAACCTTTCATTCTACATAGATTGAAGAGTATTCCTACTTGGTGCAGTAATGTCTATTTAAAATGTTATGGTTTATTTTTTATTTTTATGGACAAATGTTATGTCCAGGGAGTTGTGGGTATTAATTCTATCTGATTCTAGGACAGTTAATGTGATAGATTCTCTAGGATATATTGGGTTTATACTCATAGTACAGGGATTGATCATCTGTTCATTCATAAAGAACAGTGAAATTCTGATATAAAATTCTAATGAGATGTGCTATATGGTTTCTACCATTTTTTCATAATATACATTGATCAATAAATCTGATCTTCTAAAGTAGAAGTGAACAAACTATGACCCACAGACCAAATAGGACCCAATCCCTGTTTTTTGCACCGAGGAAAGAAGTAAAGGCCATTCTTAAGTCCTAGGGCCATATAAAAACTGACTGGATCTGGCCTGAAGGTCATAGTTGGCTGACCCCTCTTCTAAAGGATAACACTTGTGTTATTTCCAGTGACAATGATCTGATCCTGAATTATATAATAAACCCTTTTCTACTAAGAAAACTGCCTCTCTCAGCTGATTTTCTAAGACTTTTTTATCAATGCAATAATGTTGCTTGAATTCACAGGAATATAACCAATGATGAGTTTGTTTTATTGTTTCTTGGATCTTAGCCTTTTTATAGGCTCCATCTGGTGATGAAAGACTTTTGGTTATATTCAATAAATACAATGTTTGCCTATTATGAACCTTTACTATTGCATAGTGATATGAGATCTATTTCTTCAAGTTATTTCTGTAGTTTTTAACATGTTTATCATCTATCAATTCCAGGTGGTGTCATGGATAGAGTCAGGAAAACCTGAGTTCAAATCCACTTTCAGATACTTACTAGCTGCATGACTCTGGGCAAGTCACTTAACCTCTGTTTAGCTCAGTTTCCTCAACTGTAAAATGGTGAAAATAATAGCACCTACTTTCCAAGGTTTTTCTCAGACCAATTTAGATAATATTTGTAAAATACTTGGCATTGGTGCCTTGTGCATCATAGGTGCCATGTAAATGTTTATTTCCTTCCCTCTTTTCCCTTTCTTTAATGAAAAAGTATCTGTCTTTCTATAGTTGCTTTAAGATGATGAGCCACATGTTTCATTAATATTGTAAGAGTTTTTGTTGGGAAGGTTTCCAAATACATTACTGTCAATGTTACAGTTCCAAAAGTGTGTCACAAGATTGACATTACATAGGTGCTAATTGCTTTGAACATATTCATGCCATTGATACTTTACTTTTAAATTATTATTATTTTAGTTTGAGGTGTTATTTTTGTAGTTATTTCATTTTTTATCTTTTTTATAAGTTTCAGATAAAAATGATCCAAGGAAAAGTTACTATCCTGCAATTATTATATTATATTCATTGTTCTGTGGACTATTGCCTAGGAGTACAAAATAACTGCTATTTATAGTTGAGGAAAATATTAGAGTATAGACTCATGATAAGTAGACTCATTAAAAGCACATTCCCTACAACAATTTCGGTACAGACTGGACAATAGGAATGATACGAACTTCATCTTATTCTAACATTATCTTGATCTTAGTTCTATAAATTTTGAAAAGTTTTCATTCGATGCAGCATGTCTTATGAGTATGTGGTTTGGCAAGATCTGTAGGTATTTAAAATATTGTTCTTTAATTTCTGTGGATCACTGTTGTATTTGAGTGATTGTAAGCTATAGTCTGGTCCATAACAATGTCCTGGTTCCTGTACAATTTATTGGTTGAGTTCTCCAGGATCTTTGGAGATCTATATGTGTAGTATAGGAAGTTGTGGTCTGTCAGTCCATAAAAGACAAAGGTGAGATTCTGAACTATGCTATTAGTCACCAGGTTATGTCTTGCAATGTATTTGGTAGGTGCTAAATTTTTAGAGCCTGAAGTGATGTGTGTGCAGTTTCTTCTATTTCTTTTCATAATCTACATTAATCACTAAAAGTCTAGGTTCTTTAAGGAAAACCCTTGTGTAATGTGCAGTGGTAATAACCTGATCCTGAATAACCACCATAAACCCCTTCATTTCCATAAATAAATCATCATTTGTTTAGATATCATCTTTTGATTCTGTTTCTGGGTTTTAGTTATTCCATAGGTTCCATTCAAAAATTGGCCACTTACAGTTATATTTTATAAACCCAAGGATATTTATCTTTCATCAGTTTATAATATTGTTCAGTGAAGATTTTTGTTATCTTATTAATACTATTGTTTTTAGATTCTATCCATATGGGAATTTAAAGTTTGTAAATTACTTTGTGCACATGTTCTCATTGGATCCCCTCCACATACCGGTAAGGGTAGTACTCCAAGATGCTGGAGGCAAGAAGACCAATAAGAAGGTTTTTACAGTAGTGCAGGTAAAAAGGTAACCAAGACCTGAAGACTAATAGTAAGAATTAATAATAACTAACTTTTAATGGACCACTTTAAGATTTGAAAAGTCCTTTATATATTAACTCATTTGATCCTAACAGCCACCTTGTTATATATAGCTATATTTATAATTATATCTGCAATTATCTATATATTATATATATAGAAATATCTCATCTATATATAGATGATCCTCATTTGACAGATGAGGAAATTGAGATTGAGAAAAAGCTCAGTGACTTGATCAGAATCACAAAGCTATCTCTGAAGTAGGATTTGAATTCAGAACCTTCTGATGCTGAGACCAGCAGCATGGGTCGAAAAGAGAAAAGAGATGCAAAAGACATTGCCATGGTAATGGAGGTACACTTCTAAATTAAAAGTACTGAATGAGAAGTACTAAAATTGGAAGGTCAGAAAAAGGTATCTTCTCTACCCATCATTCTTGCTCCATGTCTCTTCATGAATCAGCCTGGTGTCTTCTAGTTTCCCAGCATAGGCTATAACATAGAATACCAGAGCTAGTGGAGACCTTAGATATCATCTTATCCAAATGCTTCATTTTACAGAGGAGGAAACTGAGGCCCAGAGAAGGTGCAGAGGTTACACATATGATAAATAGCAGAGGCAGAATTCAAACACAGGCCCTCTGACTCCAGTGTTCTTTCTACCACATCACCTGTGGAGAATTCTTACATTGTTGCCTTAAAGTGATAGAATTTCCCGACAACTCCTCATTTAACTCATTTACTTGTCTGTCCCACTACATCCAGTTGATTGATCTCAAACCCATTTACTAAAACTTCCTTGCACTTTCCCACTTTGGAGCCATCTCCAAATCCTTAAAATTCCCCCCCCGCCCCAGATCTCCCTCTAGGTAGCACAATGGATTGAGCTCTGAGTTTGGAATCAGGGAGACTCATCTTCATGAGTTCCATTCTGACCTCAAACTCACTAACTGTGGGACCCTGGGCAAGTCATTTAACCTTGTTTGCCTCAGTTCCTCATCTGTAAAAATGAGCTAGAGAAGGAAATGGCAAACCAATCCAGCATCTTTGCCAAGAAATCCTCCAGAACTGGGGTAACAAAGAGTCGGACTTGACAGAAATGACGCAACAGCAACAGATATCCCTCTCCCCCCAAAAAACTCTGACAATCTACCAAGAAATCTAACCATTTGGAAAAACAATCCCATTTTTACAATGAAGGCTTCTGAGCTTGATCAAGGGAAAAAACTCTGATTCTCCAGAAATTTTCATGAAGATTAGAATGGCTCCTTTCTTGATAATTTTGCTTGGTGTTGAGATCCTGGACCTTCTGCCCAGGTCTAGGCAGGAGGGCTGACTCTCGGCTATAGGGGAAAAATCTCCCACTAAGAAGTCACATAACCAAAATAGGGCTTAGGACAAGGGAGAACGGAGGAAAGAGGAGAAGGGATAAAGGCAAAACAAGTCAACAGGAATTTATTAAGAGCTCACTAGTGTCAGACCCTGAGCTAAGTACTGGGAGGAAGCATCATCCCCAACACACACACACACATACACACAACCCCCTACCCCCCACACACACATCCACACCATGCATAATTAATTAGTTAAAACTACAAACATTATGTTCTCTGTTATTACAGGGAAGTAGAAGAAAAACTCAACTAGGAAATAGGAAACCAGAATTTTTCTCAAACTCAACCTGTCCCGGTGTTCATTAGCTTTTGCCCCAAACCTTCTTCTCTTCCTAACTTTCCCATAACTATTGAAAGCACCACCTTGCTCCTGGTCACTCAGGTTCCCAACCTCCATTTCATCCTAGAGTTCTGATTCTCCCTCACTCCACATAAACAGTCTCTTGTGTATGGTTCCTATATTCAAAACATCTCTCCGATATGCTCCCTTCTCTCCATTCATACAACCACCACCGTCCTTCAGACCCCATCACCTCTTGCCTGGGCTATTGAAAAAGGCTTTTGATTAGTCTCCCTGTCTCAAGTCTCTCACAAACCCAATTCATCTTCCACTCAGCTGCAAAAATGATTTTCCTAAAGTGCAGGTCTGACTATGTCAACCCCACACCCTAAAATCAAATATAAAATTCCTTATTTGGCCTATACAGCCCTTACCTAGCCCCTTCCTACCTTTCTAGGCCTTTTTACCCTTTAGTCCCCTAGTAGAAGCCTAGCTGCAACTCATTATTCCTAATACAAAACATTACATCTCCTGACTGTTTGCATTGGCTCTCTCCTGTCTCTCCTCACTTCCAACTCCTAGCTTCCTTCAAGAATCAGCTCAAATCCCACCTTATGTGGGAAGCCTTTCCCAGTCCTCCCTGCTGTTATTGCCTCACCCTAGAGATTACCTTCCATTTATACTGTATATATTTTGCATAATTATTTGCATGTTGCCTCCTCCATGACAACGAGAAATCCTTGAGCATGAGGGATTATGTTTTTTTGCCTCTCTTGCATTTCTAGTGCTTAGTCTAGTGCCTGGCACATAGTAAGAGATTAATAACTGCTTGTTAACTGACTGACT
Source organism: Potorous gilbertii (assembly GCA_028658325.1). Classification (NCBI taxonomy): domain Eukaryota; kingdom Metazoa; phylum Chordata; class Mammalia; order Diprotodontia; family Potoroidae; genus Potorous; species Potorous gilbertii. Next base: position 81,003,003 of record CM053773.1, on the reverse strand, counting down.
GGTTTTTCTAAGATCACCTTGCGATCTTGGATAAGACACTTAATCTTATCTGTAAATGAGGGGATTGGATTAGATTCTTTGAAAAAATCCTTTCTGGCTCCACAAGTGCATAATTCTAATGCATAGGATCAAAGGTTCAGAATTGGAGGGGGCTTTAGAAGTCATATAAACCAGTCCCTTCATTTTATAAATGAGGAAACTGAGGCACGGAGAGGATAAACGAATTCTTAAGTTGTCACATAGCTAGTGTTAGAGACAGAATGGAACTGGAGTCTTCCTGACACCTAGTTAAGGCCGAGATTCACTTTGCACCTTACCTCCCACAATATTCTACTATCGATCTCTGTACTTACCTAGTTCCATGAACCTAGAGTATCCTTATTATGATTCACTATTTTTAAGCTGAATTTTAAAATTTCATTGTCTGAGATATAATGTATTTGTGTGTCTACGTAGAGGCAGATGATAGACCTAAAGGGAGGGAGAGCCTGTGGCCTCAAGCCACATGTCGCCTTCTAGGTCCTTGAGTGCAGCTTTTTGACTGAGTCCAAGTTTTACAGAACAAATTCTTATATGAAGGGAATTTGTTCTGTGAAGTTTGGATTCAGTTAAAGGCCTGCACTTGAAGACCTAGAGGGCCATGTGTGACCTTGAGGAGGCAGGTTCCCCACCCTGGAGAAAAACCTCTAGAAGCAAGGCTTCCAAACGACAGATCCATGAACTTTTAAAGATATTTATTTTGATAACTGTATTTTACCATAACTGGTTTCCTTTATAGGGCTATATATTTTATTTTATGCATTTAAAAATAAGAATGTTCTCAGAATAACCTGGAACAGGATCTATTGTATTCATCAGACTTCCAGAAGAGTCTATAACATAAAAAGTTTTTAAAAACCTTGGCTCTAAAGGGTCAGAATAAAATCAGTTTGTAGGGTTCTGTTTCCACAGTGTCATAAATAATTAGGCCCTTGGTAAGTGAACTTTGCTAATGAAAATGTAATATTGAAGAACTCAAATGAGAGCAGGTGGTGGAGGGAGGAGAAAATACTGCTTGGGGAGCAGCTTGAGTAAAGAAACAGGAAATGAGAGAACGGATTCCACATCAAGAGTTGAATCTAGATATCCCCAGCTAGAGTATATAAGGTGAGACAACATAGCCAGTTCCCTGGAGGTCCATAAACAATCATTCATATTCAGTCTCTTAGCTAATTGGAAACTCTGGAAGAAATCAGAGGAGATTTGTGATCTGATAAAATTAGTACCCTTGTTGGCCAATTCTGGCTGCAACGTACAGAATGGATTGGGGCAGGGGAGATCTGTAAATGAGCAACCCAAAGAGAAAGTATAACTTTTTATGGCTTCTCATGAGGGGGGAGAGATGGAGGGGGAAAGACCCAAAGAGATATTACCACTTGCCAAAGAGTCCAAATGTGTGTTTTTATTCTCTTTCCATTCCCAAAGATTACCTATAGACAGGCTATGTCTATATGATGCCAAAACAATTAACTGTGAAGTAGGAAATGCTGCCTATCTATCTCTTAGTTGTTTTGTCTACATGTAGGGTCTCCTATCACCACAGTAATCCTGATAAAAAGAACTAACAGAATGACAAAACAGTGGGGTCTCTGCTTGGAGAGTAGTTGTCCCTTATGATGATAAGCCCCACCTATCTATCCCTTGTTCATTCCTCCTCTTCAGGCTCCAAATTCAATTTCCATTATAATACCTCTGCTTTTATTGAATATTATTTTGTACTAAATGATTGTATCTGAACTACTCTTTGCTTTAAAAAAAATAGGTTACTGCATTTGTTGACTTGATACTTCATTTCTGAACCTGAAATGGAACCTTCCCCAACTCATTGCTTACTAATCAACTATTTTTTTCCAGCTTGTCATTTTGTTTAATGTTGCAAAACAAGGCAGTTTTTTTTTTTAAGACAGGATCTGATTTTGCAAAGAGATGTCTAAACTTAAGTGAAATAATGGATGTAACAAAATACCACCAAATATGACAGCTTTGTTCTGCCAATGTAATTTGCTGATTCTGGAAACCAAATGCAGAACAGGCTGTGCCAGTCTCAGAAAAGAGGCTTGTGTGACAGATATAGACCTGTTTAAATACCGGCATACACTACATTAAATAGCAGACTTCTGCATTCATTTATGTTTTTTATTCACTTGTCATAACCACTTTTTTTAATACTTCATTGTTCCCACCCGCCTGACGCCCCAGAAGGCAGTCTCTTTTTAAATGGGGGAATATGGTATTACTTGACAATGCAACCAAATTCTTTTATTTCTATTATTATTTGTGATGATATTTTAGGGAAATGACTGTAGTCAAAAGATCATTTTCAGGGAGATGCCAAATGAGTGTTTAGAGAAAAGATGGTAATAAGAGCTTACATATCTAGATTTCCCCTAGAGTTATGTACCACTCTGGAAATTAAAAAATAAAAAAGGCACTTTTCTCAATATCATCCCCACTTCCCCCTGGCCTAAAATCATGCAAAAATTCCTGAGATTGTGAATCTGGTACCCTTCCCCCTTCCCCTTTCTCCTCCTAGATCTACCAAGGCACAGGAAGGAAAGCCTGAGAAACATGCCCTTGGCTATAACTGAGCAATAGTTACTTGGCATTTCTTTGTTCCATTATAGCCCTAGAAACATAACAACTATTTTAGAGCAAATAGGACACTCTAGAACTACTTACACTGAATTATCTTCTTTCCCACATGCCATGATGATAGGCTTTCTCAGACATTAAAGAAGCATTGAACCCTAAGCTCTCCAAGGGTAGGAACCACATCTTCTGCTTACTTTTCAACTCCCAAGATGAATAATGCAGTGGCACAAAGTACCCAGTAGGCCTTTAAGGGGTATCTCCCGAAGACTGATTTAGTGTTTTTTTCCTGGCATGTACATAGTCAAATCAAAAGGAATACTTTCTATGATGCCACCCACTAAGTGCCCAGTTCACTGAGACACTTAATAGGTATTCATTCAATCAATAAATGAAGAACTCAAATATTTAGAAGTATTTGCCATTCAAAATGTAAAGAGAATGTACTTTGGGTGAAAGGTATATTTGTCAGGAAAGCCAACAGAAATAAATGTGAGATCAGACATGAGAACAAACTCATTGTTCAGTCTTTTCAGTCTTGCCTGAGTCTTTATGATGTCATTTGGGGTTTTCTTGGCAAAGATACAGGAGTGGCTTGCCCTTTTCTTCTCCAGCTCATTTTCACAGATGAGGGAACTGAGACAAACAGGGTTAAACAACTTGCCCAGGGTCACACAGTTAGTGTCTGCAACCAGATTTGAACTCATGAAGATCAGTCTTGACCCTAGGCCTGGCAATCTATCCAATGAGCCACCTAGCTGTTCTGAGAACAAACTCAAGGTTTACTAAGCAATGACATTATTTCCCCTGTGTATGAAATATGAATTTCTGAATTGAAGTTACTTGAAACTATATTTAGGATCCTCCTGTGCAAGGCAGCATCTTCTTGGCACATCCTTTCTATGACTTTCATGCATTCATTCATTCATCCAATAAACTTTTATTTAGTACATACTATAATTATAGCTCAGTGGGTTGTTGATCCAACTGCATTTCACAATCTGAACAATAGAAAGTTTTTCTACATCTGCTTTTTCTGATGTGGATGGTTAGGACAAAAAGTTTTAAGTAATTGCCTCATTTGGGCAACTCTGCAATAATACAGCAATTAGAACCATGTAATTCCAAAGTTAAATGGCATCTCAATGACCATCTAGTTGGTATTCACACTCACAAAAGAATCATATCTACAATATACCTGATGAAAGGTCATCCAACCTTACCTTGAAGACTTCCAGTAAAGTGAAATCTACCACTTCCCAAAGCATCTCATTCTACTTTTAAGTAGCTATAATTTTTAAGAAATTATTTCCTTAAATCAAGATTGAATCACTTTAAACATTCTATCATTTTTTCTTCTAGGATCATTCTGGAACCAAATGGAGCAAAGTTAATGCCTGTTCTACACAACAACTCTTCAGGTGTTGGAGGTATCTATCATATTCCCCTGAGGCTACTCTCTAGGCTAAACCTCCCCATTTCTTTCAACCTCTCTGTATATGCTAGTATATCAGATCAAGTGCTACACTTGCAGTCTGGAAGACTTGAGTTCAAATCCTATTTCAGTCATCTATTAGTTTCATGACCCTGGGCAAGTGACTATTAAATCTTCCTCAATTTCCTTATTAATGGGAATATTAAATAGCATCTACTTCTTAAGGTGCAGATATTATTCAATAATATTTATAAAGTATATTGTAAACCTTTAAAATGTTATTTTTATATTACATTATATTATAAAGTACATTGTAAATCTTTAAAATGTTAATTTTATATTATATTAAAAATAACTATTATCATTATTTACTAAGGACTGGAGGTCTTTCACTATCTTTGTTGCCGTCTTTTGAATGCTCTCCAATTTATCAATATCATCCCCGAAATGTGGAGATCAGAGCTGAACACAATACTCCAGATGTGATTTGTACAGATGGATTATCATCTCCTTATCTTAAGAAACCATGATTCTTCATGTAGTACAAGATTGTATTAACTTTCTTGGCCACTATATGTTGAGTCTGACTCTTATTAAAATTGAAATCAGCTACAAAGTTCGTTTTTTAGACAATCTGCTTTCGGACCATGTCTTCCTCAACTTATATCTGTGAAGTCAATTTCTTGAATCCAAGCGTAAGATAGCATTTAATCTTATTCGATTCAGCTCAATGTTCTATCCAGTCGAGATCTTTTTGAATTCTTATTCAGTCACCTGACGTGTTATTTATCTATTCCTTCCAGCTCTGTATCATATGCAAATTTCATGAGTATTCTCTCTATGTATTCAAACAAGTCATTGATAAAATCTTGACTAGGGTAGGGCCATGTACAGATTGGTAGCACAATCCTTTGGAGAGCTCCTTCCAAGACAACATCAAACCATTAATGACTGCTACTTGAATCTAGTCTTTTTATTCAGTTCTAGATTCATTTAATTGTACAACAGTTTAACTCCATCTCTCCATTTTTTCCATATGAATAATTCTTTACTGAATTAAAGTTTAGTTTAATGAATGATTTGATGATTTCCAAGTAAACCATATCTATAGCATATACATCATCTACTAATTGAATAACCCTGCCAAAGAAAAGGAAATGAGGTTAGTCTGGAATGACTTGTTCTTGATTAAGTCATGCCTTTCTAGATGTTCAGTAGTCATCTCTTTGATTATATACGGTAGAATTTTCCCAGGAATTGAATCAAACTCCCTAGCCTGTATAGTTCATTGGATCTATTCTCTTTCCTTTTTTGGCAAATGGTTGCCCTCCTCTACTGCTGTGATAACTTCCTCTTCTCCACAGTTCTTCAAAAATCACTGAGAATGGTTCAACCACATATTTGAAAGTTCTTTAATTACCCAAGGATGTATTTCATCTAGGGTAGGTGACTTGAATGGATCAAAGACAGCTAAAATTATTAATCTCCATACCTAGATAGGGTATCATCTTATTTTAGTCATTTTTCTTGTGTTCTTTTTGGTGCGGAAATTTTTCTCCTTGTGAGGAAAAAAAAAGAAATAAAATAAACATTGAGAAGCTCTGTCTTCCCCCTTTTGCCCCAGGCACCAGAAGCAGTGGCCGTGTCTCCCTTTTAATCTACCTCTTACATTCAGTATAGCTTTGAAAAAAAAAAGATTTCTTGTCCTCATCTTTCCTCATTAGCTTTTGTTCATTCGGAGTTTTAACCTACCTGACCAGATTCCTATAGCATGGCACTTTTAGATGCATTCTCTGACATGTAGGTCTCTTCAAGCAACTCTCATTTCTCTTTGTCATCTGAATTATTTCCTTTTGTGTCTTTGTACTTTCATTTTGGGGTTTCCATTCCTTTGTGACTGATCCCCCTTGTCGTTTTATTCATGATATCCAAATTACATTTTCCATGAATCCATTGAAATCTGCTGTCCTAAAATTCATAACCAAATGGAGAACCAAGGAGTAGAAGTCAGAGCTCTCTCCAGTGAGGAATCTAACTTTTGATCACAGAAAAAGACATTTACATGAAACAATTAAAACTATAGGTAAGAGGATTATTTTATAGTGCTAATAGGTATAAAAAGGCTGAAAGTACTGAATATGAGGGGGCAATTAGCCAGGAAAAGCTTCCTGGAAGAGGTGAGTCAATTCATTTTGAGAACCAAGTAATATAGATTTGTGGAAAAGGACAATTTAATTTGGTTTCATAGCTTGAGTAAGTAACAGATCATCCACATACAGAGAAAAATAGAGGACCTGATAGGGTTAGAATGGACTGACCAAATTTGGGCCATTGTGAGAGATGCATTTAGAGACATAGAAACAGAACACTGTTCAAATGAATGGAGAGGCATTATAGACCCACTCTAGACACTTAAACAAAGGATTGGTTTAAGGAAAATTATGTTTAAGGAAGAATATTCCATTGATTAATATGCAAAATAGATTGGAGCAGAAAGAGACTGACTAAAAATCAGATATCCTGCCAAGGTTATATATAATATTCCAGGCACAAGGTGATAAGATCTTGGATTTGAATGGTGGCTTATAGAGATAGAAAAGAAGAAATTCTAGAGACATGGCATGGGACTAAATATGGTTCTGTCCTAATCAATTGCAGACTCTATCAATAACAAAGGTACAAGGAGAGGTCTGGCCAGTTTCTTGATGTGTGTTGCTTGCAATATAAAAATACTATATCTACGGGAGGATATTGCAATTGAGAGCATACCATGGTTGTATCTAAGTGATGCTCACAGTCTTTCCTGTTCTTGGAATGCTTGAAATACCCTCTCCTTATAGAAATTTGTCATCATTTGAATTCCTTCTTATTTTTAAGGCCTCAATTCAAATGAATTAAATAACCCAGAGAATCTGGTTGTTACATGTGAGTAGAAATTTCAGGGTACTGTTAAAACTGTGTCTGCATACAGCTGGGGGACTATAATTTAGGTCAAATTCCACCAGTCAACAAAGATGCAAATGTAGCAGACTGTATAGAGGAGCAGTTTCTGTTTCAAGCAAAAGTTCTAGGCAGAAGCATTTTATCATAGCTCTGTCATTGACTAGGTAGACTTAGTTTGGCATAAAGCTGTAAACAAGAGCTTAGTTTGCAGTGAAGAACTTGGGAAAGTGTCAGCAATAGGTAGATTATTAATAAATGCTTCTTATTCATTTTTTCAGTCAATTATTCCTTCCTCACTCTCTCCTTCCTCCTTCCCTCTTTCCCTCTTTCCTTCCTTCATTCTTTTCCTTCACTCTCTTCCTTTTTTCCTTCCTTCTTTCTTTCCCTGATTTTCCTTTATTTCTTTTTTTGTCTTTCTCTCCCTTTCTTTCCTTCCTTCCTTCATCCTTTCATCTTTCATCAAACTATCTATGTAAAAGGTACATTGAGGGCAACAGGAAAATAAAGAAGACATTCCTCCCAGACAGAACAACAGTCTTGTGCTAGTTTGACTAACTTCACCCTCTTTCTTCTCTAGATTGAATATACAAAACCTGGTGAATTGTGCACACACCCTTATTCTATTGTACACCACAACTGCAAAAAAAAAACTATTGTGCTTAGGCTGAAAGCATACGACATTCTTTAGCTGCTCACAACCCCATAAATGTCGTACTCAACATAGACGTTTCCAGAACAGCCTCCTTATATGGATAACTACTTTGATAGAGTTTCTGCAGCACAGTCATAACATCACAGAGCTTTAGAGTTGGAAGGGATCTCATTCATGGATCATCTCATCCAAAGGTAAGCAAAGTATGGCCTGTGGGCCAAATTGGCCTTCCTGCAAGTTTTTGTGTGGCTGATAAGCTAAGAAAGAATATTTTAAAATGCAAAAACCATTTTTAGTTCACAGGCCATACCAAACAGAAGGAGGCCAGATTTGGCCCATAAAACATAGTTTTGTCAATCTGTGACTTCTAATCCAATAATGTCATTTCATAAATAAGGAAAACAAGACCCAAAGAGAGCTTTGCTGAAGGGTAAGCATAAGAAGTGGGGGAACCAGGTTAGGTCCCAGCCCACTTAGCTTTCAACCACTAGTTTTAATATAAAATATTATGTTTTGAAAAGCTTGAATTTTATCCTAATTTTATACATGATTTTAACAAGAGATTAATAATAACTCTTTTTCTATAATACTTTAACGTTTAATGAAGCATCTGGTGGCACAGTGGATAGTGTGCTTGACCTGGAATCACAAAGATCTGAATTCAAATCTGGCCTCTGATACTTACTAGCTGTGTGGCCTTGGGTAAGTCACTTAACCTTGTTTGCCTCAGTTTCCTCGGTTTTAAATGAGGGTAATAAAATAGTACCTACTTCCCAAAGTTGTTGTGATGAACAAGTGAGATAGTATTTGTAAAGTGCTTAGCCACAATGCCTGACACCCAGTAGGCAATTAATAAAAGCTTCCTTCCTTAATCACAGAAGCACAGAAATTGGAACTTGGAAGCAGCCATTTAAATCCATTGGCCTATAGTTGGAAGCCTTTGTTCTCTTCCCTTTTTTTGGAAATTGGGGCAACCTTTGCCCTTTTCTAACTTCATGCTATTACCTCTATTTTTGATGATTATTCAGATACCGATGACAGTGGCTTTGTAATCATCCCTGAAGTTTCTTTTGGTACCTAAGGATACAGTTCATCTGATCCAGGTGACCTGAACTAGTCAAGGACTATCAGCTAGTCTCTTACTATTCCCTTATTATATAAGAATGTTTCTAATTGTCTATTCTTTCCTTGGATGTACGGATGTCCTGCATCCTGCCACACGAGCAGAGAAACTGCAAATATGACACTGTGGAGTGATAGTAGATTAAACTGCTTGACATGATGTTTCTAAGCATGCTATCCTCCACAGTTTCATATAGCCGTATTTGTCAAGACATAAACTCTCCATGCCTGAGATGCACTTCCCCTTCACATCCAAATCGCAGAATTCCTAGTTTTCTACAGAGTTTATATCAAAGGCTACCTTTTTCAGGAAGCCTATACTGATTCACTTTCCCCAAGTCATTAAAGCCTTCACCCTTGAAATTTTTTATACTTCCTTTTATATGTTTTGTATTCACTTTTCTGTTGAAATATTCTTTAATCCCATAGGTTCTTTGGGGGAAGGGACAGTTTTGATTATCTTTGCACTTAGTATAGTGATTGACATGTAGCGAACCCTAAAAAGAAATGCTTATCAAGAGATAAAGGGGCATCACAGTTGCTTCATAAAAAATGTCATCGGAAAAGTTCTACAAACCAAAATGAGATGCTGGATGACTGAGTTAATTTCATTTTTGAATACAATTCATTGCTTTGTTCATATAAGTCTATAAAAGTTAAAAGTGCTGTCGTTCACTATGTTTTCTACCCTCTCCCTTGAATATACCAGTCCCTCTCAAATCTCCCTGTGCAACCACTTCAAAACAAATTGCATCATATCAGTTCAGGATTCCCTCCACCTCACCCCTAGAAGCCAATCTGGGAATTTGGTACTGATTTTGACACTTTGTGAATGATGAAGTAGCTCACATTTGTTCATATTACCAGCATATTTTCCACAAGAAAAGCTATTTGTCAGTTTTGAAGCATAAGCAAAGATCCATCCTGTTAGGGAAGTGGTAAGGCTGCTTTGCCAACTTTCTTACTCCTCTTCATATTGAATGAATTTGTAATAATATCATTTGGAGTTTTCCTAGGATTTCACTCAGTTTTATTGACACACTAGCTGTTAAGCCAAGACAGAACAATCATCGTGTAGATTTTAAGTAAATTCAGAAATTAAATTAAACTTCATTGCATTCTGCCCTGAACTTGCTTATCACAAAACTAAAATAAATATGAAAAATATTCTTTAAAGATCATCCCACTAGAAAATCAGCTGAAGAGCTTAACCTGTATTAAATATGTTTTAAGAGTATTTATACTTCCATAGGATAATAAATTTAGAATTTGAAGGAACCTACCTTGGAAGGAATCTGGCCCAACTCCCTTATTGTACAGATGAAAGTACTGAGGTCCAGAATATTGAAATAACTCAGCCAAGGTCACTCAGGTAATGTGTCTGAGCTCAAACTTGAATTTAGTCTCTAGATACAACGTTCATTCTACTACACCAAATTTCCTATCCCTTAATAGAAATGGTGTTTCCAACCAATGAATGAAAAAGTTCAAACTTTAGAATGCCATCATTAATAGTCTATTCGATTTGTACCAAACAGAAAGCAATAAATGTTATCCTATTCCCTGATTCACACTAATTTGTTTTTACAAAATAATAAATCCTAGTTTTTTTCTTTTCTGCCCATGCCAATATCTTCATTTAGAAACTCTGATCATTTGATTATTTTCTTCAAAATTATAAGCATAGAAGTTTTTTATTATGTGTCAGTTTTCATTCATCCATCTATTTGGTCCTAAGGATAAGAGCATCTAGGTGTTATGGTACATAGAGTATTGTACTTGGAGTTAAAAAGGCCTGAGCTGCAGATATTAACTAGCTGTTTGACTTGGGAATTTAGCCTTTCTCTGCCTGACTTTCTTCATGTTTAAAATGGGGCTAATATGACCTACCTCTCAAGGTTGTTGTGAAGATAACAGAGATAATATATATATGTGTGTGTGTGTGTGTGTGTGTGTGTGTGTGTGTGTGTTTATATATATAAAAAACACTTGCAAACATCAAAGCACAAGAAATAGCTAGCTATTATTAACAGGACAAATACTGAGTTTGAATTGGAGTTATACTTAAACATCAGCATTTTAATAAAGAAGTTGAACGAGGAAAAAAATGAAAATTTAATTAATACTTAAAATAAAATTGTCCATTTTCCCCATCTTTTCCTAGTGGGTCTAATCAGCTCACCATCGTTTCCTTCCTCTGTTGCCTTCCTCTGAAGAACTACCTCATCCCTCACATCTCAGACAATCATCAGACTCACTACAGAAGATTTTCCTTTCTGCTCATTCATAGGCCATCTATATCTGTGAGCTGTACTAAAACGGACTGTGAAAAATACAGAACATGTATTAGATTGCTGAATTTTCATTAAAATAAACAAATAACCAAAGCTGTTGTTTATAGTATGGTCAGTTCAATTACAAAGAGTCAAAGTTGTGGTGCAAACCTGAGGCTGTTGGGATTCATTTTGGCCCCAGGTAGATTGATCTGGGACCCAATTGTGAGTCCTTTGGGAACGAAAAAAATGAAAGAAGTTTCTGGAATTTTGTCAGGGAGTTCTGGAAACACCAGGTAATCTCCTAGTCAATTGCTTTTAATCTTGTGGATGACTTTTACTTATTTTTATCTTCCAGAATTGCTTTTAACCACCTCTGGAACTTGGGTAGGGGGAGGTATTTGAATAAATTTTTCATGAAAGGCTGTTTGCCTGACCCTAGGACTTGAGTAATCCATAGTGGCAGGTGAGTTATAGTGAGAAGGATACCATGTAGCAACAATAAAGACAACTGGGTTTATTAAATATAAAGTATACTCAGTAATAGAACAGAGATCCACATACTCACATGGTTGTTATTTTTTTGTTATACTATTGTAATTGTACAAATTGTTCTATTGGTTCTGCTCATTTCATTAACATCAGTTTATAAAGACTTCAAAATTGTTCATTTTTATAATATTAATATTATAGTATAATTTTTTATTTTACTTTATCATTCTGCAGTCTGGCTTCCCACCTTACCCACTCAACTGAAACTGCTCTTTCCAACATCCGTTTTAATGTCCTTTTCTCAATTCCCCATCTTGATTTCTCTTCAGTTATACCATCAATTCCTGGTGCTCCAACAATGCTAATCCGAAAAGGTGCATCAAACTTTGAGGAACAGGTAAGCATTGGATTTAACATGAGTTCTCTTGGACATGAAGATAAGGAGGAAGAGATAAGTTGAGTTTAATCTCCCACTGGAAATATATGATGCAAAATGTCTTCCTCCCTTTCCCACTTCAGAATATGAAGAGATATTCTCTGACTCCTTGCTGCTTGCCATGAACAACCTTCATTGGTTGCTTTCAAGCACACCATCATCATGCCCTGTGTTGGATACTTTTTGCCCTCAATCCCAGCGTCACCTTCTTTTTTAGTTAACTTGTAAACTCCTTGAGGACAAGAACTGTCTTTTTCTTTTCTGTATCCATAGTACTTAGAACATTGCCAGGTTTAATGAATTATATTGTATTGTATTGTATTACATCGTATTACATTATATTATATTATGTCATATCACATGTAACACATCACATTACATCATATTATATCATATTATATTATATGTAATATTGCGACCTTTCACCCAAAATAAGAACTTATCTTTTCCTTCTAGTCAGCCAACATTCACTTATAAAGTGCTTATTATGTGCCATCCACTCATATATTGCACCACTTAATTGTCCTGCACATGAGGTGAAAATTTAATTGTCTTTTCCTTCTACTGGCTGTGTGCTGCAAATACAGGTGTGCTTGTGTGTGTGTGTGTGTGTGTGTGTGTGTGTGTGTGTTAGATTGTAAATTTCGGAAGGGCATGGACCAGGTCTACATAATTTTATTCATTTTGGCACCTAGAACAAAAACACAAAACATTAGGTACTATGAACTTCAGTCACGCATAGTCAACTGCTTGCTGAATAATTCCTTTTGGATGTCCTGGAGGGAATCTCAAATTAAATATGTCCAATATAGAACTCATTATCTTCCTTCCTAAACTTATATCCCCTCCAAACTTCCCTATTTCTGTTGAGGATATCTTCCCTCTCACTCAGGATTGTAATCTAGAGTCATCCTTATCTCTTTCCTCTTCATCAGCCTTCATCTATTATCACGTTTTGTCAATTCTACATCATCTATCCCCATGTCTCTCTACTGACACTAATTCAAGTCCTCACCATTTCTCATTTGAAATATTATAATATCTTCCTAAATGATCTCCCTGTTTCCATTCTTTTCCTTCTCCAACCTATCTACCACACAGCTGCCAAAATAATATTCCTAAGGCAGAGGTCTAACCATTTGACTTCTCTGCTCAAAATTTCAGCAGTTTTATTGCCTACAGAGTAAAATACAAACTTAGCCTGATATTTAAGGACCTCCACAATCTGGCTTCCACCTGCCTTTCCAGATTTATATCATACTACTCCCTATGTTCCAGACAAAGCCCAAGTTCCAGACAAAGAGGGCTATTTATATAATTCTTCCCCACACTCACTTCTCCAGCTCCCCACCTCCATGGATTCACACCCACCATCTCCTATGATTGGAATGCACTTCCTTGTCATCCCCACTCATAGGAGTCCTTATTTCCCTTCAAGTCTCTGGTCAGATACAACCTCAGCACCCTCATTTCTCTCACTCTAATCTTTTTTTAATTAAAGTTTATTAATTTATTCTGTTTCTTACATTACTAATGTATAAATTATCTCTGCTCTGTGAGAGGTCTCTTACAACAAAGTAAAACACTTAAATGAAATTAATGATACAGTGACCTCATCTGAAAGCACATGTAATATTCCACATATGTAGCACCCCTACTCCATAATTAACAAAAATCTATTTTCTCTCCTCCTACTCCACACCCCATTGTAAAAAGAAAAGAAAAACAAATTTGGTGGGACAAATATGCTTAGTCAAGTAAAATAAATTCCCTGAATGGCTTTATTCACAAACATAGGTAGATAGAGGATAGATAGATAGACAGATAAATAGATGATAGATAGGTAGATAATTAGATATATAGATGGATGGATGGATGGATGGATGGATAGAGATGTACTTCTGTAACCTAAATCCATCATCTCTCTGTAATGGATATTTCAACTATGGTTCTTTAGACTCATGAATGGTCTTCATTATGATCATATTTACTACAATTTCCCATGTTATTTTTTTGTTATACTATTGTAATTGTATAAATTGTTCTATTGGTTCTGCTCATTTCATTATTCATCAATTTATAAAGACTTAAAAAATAGTTCATTTTTATAATATTAATATTATAGTATAATTTTTTTATTTTGCTTTATCATTCTGCAGTCTGGCTTCCCACCTTCCCCACTCAACTGAAACTGCTCTTTCCAATATCTGTTTTAATGTCCTTTTCTCAATTCCCCATCTTGATTTCTCTTCAGCCTTTGAAACTGTCAGATCTCTCCTCCTGGATAATCTCCCGTGTGGGTGGTCATCATGCTGATTTCTCTTGATTCTCTCCCTCCCTGCTCGAACATTCCTCAGTCTCTTTTGCTGGACCTTCATCCACATCACTCCTGCTAATCATGGGTGTCCCCCAGGACTCCACCTTAGAGTCTCTTCTCTTTTCCTTCTCTACTGTCTCCACTGGTGATCTCATCAGTTCCCATAGATTCAATTATCTTTAAACAGATGATTCCCAGATTTATATAGCCAGCCCTAGTCTCTCTTATGAATTCTAATCCTGTATCACCAACTGCTTTTTATATCTAGATTTGGATGTCCCTTAGTTATCTCAAACTCAGAATGTCCAAAACAAAACTCTAGCTTTTCACCTAAACCTTTGCCTCTTCCCAATTTCTCTAGTGCTATTAGTCAGTCAATAAATATTTAATTAGTCACCTATGATGTGCCAGTCCCTGTGCTAAGCACTGGGGAGACAAAAAGAGGAAAAATGTAGTCCTGCCCTCAAAGAGTTCATAATCTACTGCAGAGGGTACCACCCTCCTCCAAGTCACCACAACTTGCAAGCTTATCACAAATTCCTCCCTCTTATATATCTAATTACACATCTAATCTATTTTTAAACATCATTTCTACCTTCCCAATATCTTTCATAAACATCTGTTTCTCTCCTAGTTGTAACCTTTATCAATTCTTGCTTGAACTATCGCAATAGATCAATTAAGTCTTCCTGCTTCAAACATCTTGCCATTCAATCCATCCTCTGCTAATTTATCTGCCAAAATGATTTTACTAAAGCACAGGTCTAACTCATGTCAACTATACACACACATTCATACATACACTCTCAATAAACTATATTAAATTGGCTTTCTATTACCTTCAGGCTCAAATATTAAAGTCTTTGGCATTTAAAAGCATTTCACAACAAGATGCCTTCCTATCTCTATAAACTCTTCTATCTTACTCTCCTCCATACACTCTAAAATCTGACTCCACTGGACTGCTTGCCAGCCCCTGTATGTGAAGTCCCATCTCCTAACTATTTACCTTTCTGGGGTGTATGGGGTATTCAGGGAGGACTAGCACCTCTGGTGTGAGGGCTTGCCAAACCCTTTTCAATGCTGTTCATCCACCTTTTGGAGTCCACCTTCACCACTCTCACCTGTGGCTCCAAGAAGTGTAGCATTTGCAGCACCCATATCCCAGTAAATCATCTTGGAAGATGGGCTAAACCAGGCTGAGAGTAACCTACAGACCTCAAACTCATTGGTGAATTAGGGGAATATGTACATGAAGCATATGAATACTTCCCCTGGCAGAATGAGTGGATGGAAAATAATTTGTTCCAATGACCCTGAAGGTGGATGAAGCAGGTGCTACCAAGGACTTGGAGCATGTCATCAAAGTCATCAAAGATACCAAGGTCATCCACTGCAACCCAGGCTATTGCCAGTTGTCCTGACTTTTGTTTTGCCACTGGACTTTGATGACTCAGGAAGAGTAAGACTGATGACTTCATGCAACTCTGCCTCATTTAAATCTAATTCATGTGAAAATCAAGACATCACCCTATGATGCCACTGGTCCTCCTTGAAAACAAAGGATAAACAACACCATGCCTTTTCAATAGCTGTACCTCCCATTTGGAATACTCTTTTTCTTTTTCCCCATTCCAGTGCTTAGATTTACTGAATGCCTTGAAGACACAATTCATATCACACCCTACCTCCTTCAGAAAGCCTTTCCCAGCCCCTCCTGATGCTAGTCCCTTCTCTCTGGGATTACATTCTATTCACATTGCATATATATGTAGTATTTACACACTATCTCCTCCATTAGAACATAAGCTCCTCAAGAGTGGGGAACCTTTGTTTCCCCAGCACCTAACACTTTCTCTGGCAATTAGAGAGAACTAGTAAGTGTTTGTTGACTAACCTTAATCATTAAACTTCCTCAAAATCCTCTAAGTCATCTGTCCCTCCTTAATATCCCTTGCTCTGTATCTATTCATGCAAATATACCTCTCAAGCAATAAGGAAACTTCTTGAAGGTAGGAACTATTCCCTTTTTTGTTCTTTGTATCTTCAGTTTGTAGTATCATGCCATGTACATAATGATACTTCTCAAATTTGAATTGAATTAATTGATGAGCGCCCTGTGGTGAAGAGGAGGAGAACAGTGATGATTGATAATGACAAGGACTGTGTTGTAAAAATTACTTTAGAATTCTGAGAAACATCATGCCCAGGATTATGTACATATATGTTATACTCATGGGTCCCCAAGCAGAGCCATACAGCATATATGAGTGCCCACAACTGGAGAAAAAAATCTGCTGAGCACCTCCAAATGGAGCAAGGTCCTGACTACAGCTTCTATCTTAAGGTACATGCCAGACTATAGAGCAATCTCATGTTGGGAAAACCTAGGAAGGATATGACTAGGCTCTAGGTGCAATCTCTTCAGCTGAATTCCTTCTTCAGCTTCTTAGCACTTTTCCCTCTGCCCAGCTTTTCTTCCTGTTCTCTGACATATTCTCCATTATTAATCCTCATTAACTTCTCAATATCTTCCTTTCCTCTTATCTGTCTGATCTAAGTCAACAACCTATGGTATACAAGATGAGTGGTAGTGGATCAATAGCTGAAGCTGGAGAGAGAAATGTTCTTGTGGATCAGGCAAAGGTTATATAGATGAAATTATTTGAGGGCATCCTCCTGTTTCTCATATCAGCACCTCTTTTCCCCTTTCTGGCAAATATCTCCCCACTTTTCTATTACAGCATCAACTCATAATCAATTTAATTCCACAAACATCTATTGATCACCTACTATATGCAAGGTACTATATTAGGTGATAGAGATGCCAATATTGATAGGATTCCAGGTTAAAAATGTTGTAAAGACGATAGAAACCAAGAAGGAAGAACAATATGTACGCAAATAATTATGACATAAGTGAGAGTGTTGCATGTAAAGTAGAAAAGTGTAATGAGAAATTTGAATAAAGAGAGATCATTTTTAGCTGGGAAAGCTGAGGGATGGGAAGAAGTCAGGAAAAGTTTCAAGGAAGTGGTGCTAACTCATTTGGTCCTTACAGAAAGAGGTGAGATTTTGGTCAAGGCTTAAAAGTACTCACGTATCATAGAGTCAGTCAGTCAAAAAAGTATTTACCAAGTTCTTATTGTGCCAGGTGTTATATATTAAGATTTGAGGATGCAAAGGAAGGCAAAAAACAACCACCACCAAAAAACCAGCAACAATAACTATATAATCCTTGCCATCAAGGAGGCTATATTCTAATGGAGTTTACAACATGTGTTTGTCCTTTGATGCCGAAGAAGACCATGCCATCAGAGAAATGATGACATGTCTTGACTTTGTTTTGAGTGAGGGAAGCTATTCAAGTCACCAGCCTCACTTCTCCTCCAGAAACATCTGAATCCAGTGACCAGATAGATATTCACCAGGATGACTAGAGATAACCCAGGATGAGGCAATTGAGGTTAAGTGACTTGCCCAAGGTCACACAGCTAGTAAGTGTCAAGAGTCTGAGGTGAGATTTGAACTCATGTCCTTTTGACTCCTGCACTGGTGCTCTATCCACTGCACCACCTAGCTGCCCCTTTACAATATGTAAATAAGAGGGGAGGGCGAGAGACAGACAGACAGACAGACACAATTACAGAAAATGTAATTTATGGTCAAAGAATTGAAAGTGGAGTAGTGTAGTTGAACTCATAGAGTGTATACAAGGGAGTAAGGTAGAAGGCCTAAAAGAAAAGAAAGGTTTTGGTTATCAATTTTAAATGCCAGAGAACGTTATACTTCATTCTTAAGTTAATAAGGAACCACTATAAAGAAGGTATGGATGTGGAGGAGTACAGAAACAATTTCATACATATATATATATATATATATATATATATATGTATGTATATGTATATAAAATACTCATGAAAGAAGTCAATATGAGACAAGGAAGGGAGGGCATTTCCAAAGAGAACTGAGATATCCCTTTAAAGATGATCTTTAATGGAATTTAACAATAAACTGCAGCAAAATCAACCTAGCTTAGTTTTCAAAAACAAGTATGTGACTTATTTACTTAGAGACTAAACGGACATGCAGGGGAGTGGAATCAATAAACCTACTTTATGCCTCTTACAAGGAAATTTTCCAATTCATGTAAAGCCTTTCAACCCATAAGTATTTATTGAACAGTTACTGCATGTGAAATACTGTACCATGTGTTTGGGACAGTATGGTATAGTGGAAATAATGACAAACTTGGAGTTAGCAGTGTCTGGGTTCAAATCCCACCTCAGATATGCATCCTGTAACTCTGAGCCAGTCATATAACCTCTCTGAGCTTCTGTTTCCCCTTCTTTTAAATAAAGGAGTTGGATTACATAGCCTCTGAAGTCTCTTCTGGTTCCAAATTCCTAAAGATCAATGGTGTCGAACTCAAATTGAAAAGGGAGCCACCAAATCTTTCATAAGGATCCCCATGGGAAACCACAAGGTAATATTAAATATGTTTTATTGTACCTTTGTTAATTTTTTAAATAGTTCCCAGTTATGTTTTAATCTGCTTCCGAAAAGCAGTCAGGAGTATCAGTGGACCACATGTGTTTGAGACTACTGTTGTGCTTGATTCACAAAAGAAATAAAAGACTTGCTCTATGTCCTCAAAGGGGTTACAGCCTAGTGGAGTACTGAAAGATGAATCTGGCACGATATGGAAAGGGAAAGACATTAAGTTGGTAAGACTTTGAAGAACTTGGTCTAACCCTTTAAAGAATGACACCATCATCTGTAGATGAGTATCATTCTACAGGCTTCTCTCTCAAGTCTCCTGTGAGAGCATAAATGGCTAACATTTCTTGCTTTGTGAGGGGTTTTTTTCTTCTAATGTTCAGATAAATAAATGTTGAATTCATTGCCTACTGCTTTTTGAACATACAAGTGGCCAAACGATTCTGTTAATCTGTAAATGCCTGACTTCCATATACAACATATTGCCTCTTGAAACGCAGTTGAGTCAACCATTTCCACCAAACTAGAATGATTTAGAGTTTGCTATTTGGAGGTCTTTCTTGTAAGTCATATTTAGAATGATATCCTGGGTTGGTGAGAATTCTTAATTTTCAAGTTTTCTTGCCTTTTAGAATCCCCAGTTCCCTCTAAAGACTCAGCTCAGACTTTATTTCCTGCATAAGGTTTTTTTCTGATATTCCCCAAGTCTGACTGCCCTTCTCCTTCCACTGTATAACTTTGCATTTATTTTCTTCAAACCATTTTATCTGCATATGTATTGTTTCTCTCCTAAGAGAATGTAAGTTAGCTGAGGAACAAAGACTGTCTCCTTTTTGGTCTTAAGGCCAACCACAGTGAATGACACATAGGAGGCACTTAATAAATGCTAATTGAGTTAAAAGGAATTCTAAGACCCATTTAGCTATTAGATATCACTTGACCAGCTGGTCACCTTGCTTACCTTGTCTTTCCTTCTCCTTCCAAACAATAGGGAGCATTTTTTATAATCTTAACAGATTCAGTGTTTGATTTAACAAGTGTTTATTAAGCACCTACTATGCAGCGAAAGGTGCTTTATGAAAATTAAAATTAGTTGTTTCAGTAACCACAGTTGGTTCTCAATTTCAGCTTTGAATCCAGGATAAGTAATTAAGCCGAACCCTCTTCCTCTCCAGGCCCTCCTCTGACACTATCCACACTGCTCTGGGAGCTAATTGCCTGTAGCATGCTCCGTGCATCCGGAGCTCAAGGTGGGGGCCCGGAGCAGAAACAAAAGCCAATTAGTTTGCAGTGGTACCCATAAAGAAGTAGGCCAATCGCAATTAGAATACTTTGGAGGCCATTATTAATATTTTTTTAATCTTTCAAGGATGCTCATGAATACCTGTGGATTCTTGGACTCTCTTCTAGGCTGCACACCTGTGCTTTATTCTGTTCTGAGTACATTCACACTTTTGTGCTTCATTTTAAAGGTACCCAAGTGTTTGCCTGTGGCCTATGGTGTCGGTGCACATTAGTTTCTTCTGGGCACGGGCATTACCTGGCTTTAACAATTTCTATAACGATCTTTACTCAAGTAGGCCAGTGGCCTTCTGAAGGACAAAGCAAAGTCACTGAGAGATAAACTAGGAAGGACTGAGGACTGGAACAAGATCCTGAAAATTCCAGGATCAGATTCACAAAGGACATTTCCGGATAAAGTCAGCACAGTAACTTAAATTCATATCACTGGGGGAAACTTTATGAAATCAGGAAATGTGACTCATTATTTGTGCAAATTATGCAAGCTCCCTCTTTAAAAAACCAAGAGGGGAAAAAGAGCTGAGTTTCAGGATATCCAAAAAAAAAGTATTTGGATTTCATTTAAGTGAGAAGGATTAACTTGCATGCTGTGGATTTATAAATGGCAACAACCCGATCCCTTACATTCTCCACTGCAGTCATCTCTTCTGCACGGTAATTCCCAGCGTTCCCTTTTGAAAGCCCTTGATATTCAGTTAGCCCCAAGGTATAATGTTTGATAATATAGCTACTGCTTCTGTCACCGCGTTTTGTACAAACGCATTCTATGTGGCCTAGAATGGTAAAGATTTATGTATGGGTATGGAAAATAAAAATCAGCATTGATTAAAAGCCCCAGATAGACCATCCAATACCGCCCAAAGAACATCCGTTATTTTGCATTTTGACGTGGCGATTGATAACTCATAAATGCAAGCAGGAATGACAAATGCGGATGGAAACCAGCTTTGACAAAAACGATAACAGTATCAGTCTCGAGGGGCGATGGAGGTATAAGCAGGAGCTGTTTAAAATATTTAATCATTTTATGAAGGCTGCAAGATGTTGTTTGACCCTGAAGGAGTGTGAATGTCACATGGATCAGAAATTGCCAAGTCTTTGAAGTGAAATAAAAAAATGGTGTTATTATAGATCCTTCTTGACATCCTATCATTTTTGTATAGGATTAAAAATATGTATACAAAGCACTAGATAAAGGACTCCAGCAAAGGATGTCTTGGTTGAAGGGAAGGGAAGTAAAGACATACTGGTTGTGAATTTTTACTTCAAAATCCCAAAGCAGTTCTTTTATTTTTTCCCCTGAATGGCATGAATAGATCCAACAGCCCCTAGTAAAAAGGCTCCTTTGGTTTTTAACTAAAGGGTAAATTACCCTTTACTTTTGTTACCTTGGGTCCCACTGTTGGAAATTTTTACATCTTTTTTCCTGGTGCATTCAGACTCACTTGGGTATTGTGTTTACAGTACATGTATATGGATAGCCATACAGGACATACCTAGCTATAAATAAACATGGGATATATTTATATACCTGTGTGTGAGGGGGTTTTATTTGGTCCACAGTGAATTGGTAATCTTAGTTCTTATCTACTGTGCTGTTTAAAATCCTCCAGGTCTGCCAGCAGAGTGAGGCTCTGAGTACTCATGAGTAGCAAAGCCGCAAGTGAATTCTGAAGGAATATTCCCTTCTGACTGAGGATTATCTCATGTTTCACTGTGGAATATCAGTGGATGAAATATTATACTATATGTTTTCTTTTATCTCTTGTATTTCTTTTCTTGTTTTTCCCTAGTCTTGATCCCAACCCCCACCCTGCCCCATTTCTAAATTTTGTTTTGACTGTGGTTTGTGGGTGTTAGGAGTGGTTTGTTTCAGGGGACTTTTTCTTTTCTGGGAATGTGTGTTTCCTTTTGGTGGCTGGCATTTCATTGTTCTTGAGGTATTGTTTTCCCTTCATTTTCAACTGCTCTGTAGATTTTTTCATGGTTAGGAAACATTAAACTTAGCATGTAATTTTTTTAGTTCTTTCTTGGATTGCACATATGTGTGTACATATGTATGTGGGCAGAAAAAGAGATTATGTATGTGCATACAATTCTTTTCTCTTTAGAGTTTTTATTTTATTTGGATAATCTCCTTTTGCCCCAATCTATATTTTATGATCAAGGCAAAGTGTCCCTTGCAAAACTTTTACAATACCCTACACAGATTTACCTCTGCTTCCTCTGTCCCCATTTGTTTAGAAATTCCCATTTGTTTTAGACACAACAATCCCACTGTCCCCAACACCTTAATCTTTCTCCATCCCTTCCCAACACCTATGCCCACTTTCCCATACACACATGTTCATTCACATACACACACACACACACACACACACACACACACACACACACCACTTTTCTTTTCAGTGGCCACATTCTTTGTTTACTCAGGAGAGGCTAACCTGTGTATTTATTTAGAAGGGTATCAAAGCTTCATTATCAGTGGTAAAAGGGAACTCCCAATATTTATTAGTATACTGCACCAATTGCTACTTATATGCCTCCCTGAATATGGGTATGCAATAAAGTCTTTTGAAAACATCAATATTCCTACAAGTTGCTGCATCTGCCTCACCATAACATTCTTTCTTTCTGCAATATCTAGTCACATATTAGCAGAGATAGAAATGAGGAAATCCATAGTAGTCTTCCTTCTACAAACTCTGATTCATTATGCTAGTCTTTTCCCCTTGGTATCTCAAAATACCCATGATCGTTGGCAAGATCTGGGTTAGCATTCTGTCTGATTAGCCATAACAGAACAATGTTATCTGTACACTCCCAGAATCTGTGTGGCTTTCACTCGCAATGAGATAAGAACAATGGGATGTTTTATGTTTGTTTGTTTGCAGGATTCTTAATGTGGGAAAAATACTCTTATAGTTCCATACCAATAACGCTACATGGAACAAAAGTGTTGGTATCGTTATGTACAGAATTTGGCAATTATTCAGCAGGTTTAGCAATATTGAGAAATCCATCAGTATTGAAGATTATTGCATTATGGTTAGCTGTTTTCAAAGTTAAAGGCTAATCAGATTTTAGTTAATGAGTCCCAATTACCCTCTGCATCAATTTAAGATTCCTACTCTAGTGTTCTAAGATGATCCATGAGTTTTCCCATTTCCATCTTGCTTTTCTCTTCCTATCTTTATTAATACTTTGTCTTTTCCCTCTGTTTGAGTCATGATAACTATCAATCAACGAACAAGCATTTATTAAGAATGTGCTAGCCCCTAGACTAGGTGCTAGGCATATGAAAAACACATAAAATAAATTAAATAGACCCTACTTTCAAGGAACTTCTACTGAAAGAAGCACACAAATAGAAAATATATGTATAGCAAATGTAAAATGATCTGAGGTGGTGAGTCTAGGAGTTGTAGGCCTCAAAGGAAGTCCTTGTGTAGGAGAGGGCAGTTGAGCAGAGGTAGAAAGGAAGCTAGAAGGTAAGAGGACAGAAAAAGTGTACTCCTGTCATGAGGATATATGCAAAGGAATGAGTCAAAGAATGGCATGCACAAGGGATGGCAAGGTCAACTTGACTATACCATAGAGTGCATGAAGGGTAGTAATAACTACTAATAACATCTGGAATTTACATCGCACTTGCTATGTGCCAAACTTGGTGCCAAGCTCTTTTTACAATTAGTATCTCATTTGAGACTCACAACAACCCTGGGAGGTAAGTGCTATTATTTTCCCCATTCTATAGATGAGGAGACTGAGATGAATAGAAATTAATTAACATGTCTAGGGTCACACAACTAATAACTGTTTGAGGCCAGATTTGAACTCAGGTCTTCCTGACCCCAGGCCCCACAATCTATTTGTGCTATTTAATTGTCCTGGTGACCAGCTAATACTGGAAAGGTAGGCAGGAATTGGATTATGAAAGACTTTAAACATGAAACAAAGGAATTTTTATTCATTCCTAGAGGCCATAAAAAGCTATTTGCGTCTTAAATCGGAGAGTGACATGGTTAGACTGGGGATTAGGAATATCTATCCGACAACTCTGTGTAAGATACATTGGAAATGGAAACATTCTAGGACAGTGAGAGCTTTTTCAATAGTACAAATGAAAGGCAATGAGGATATGAATTAAGTTGTCATCTTGCTAGTGGGATGAAGGTGATGGATAGGAGAGTTGTTGTGGCTGTAGAATCAGTAGATCTTGATAACTAAGGGTAAGTGGGCAGAAGGAAAGAGTAGAGTCAAGGATGTCTCAGAGACCAGGACCTGAATAATTGGCCTCACAAGGTTCTACCATAGTGCACATCCATTCACCCCTAGCACAACCCTTCGGAACTTCTTTAGAGGCAAAGATCCTGCTTGTGATCGATCTATACTTCAAACCAAAAGAACCAACTAAAGTAAAATTCACTTCATTATTAGTCAACTCTAATCTGAAACAAATTGTTCTAACTCTCCAGGGTTCTTAAATTTATTTTCAGAACCTTGCCCTTGCTGGTAATGATAAACTTGGAATGAGTTTAACTGGTTTTCAAGCTTCTAGTCTCCCCAACTCTGATTCATTCTACATATATCAATGACAAACTAAACTTCCAGCTTCAAGACAGCTTTTGTCACGTCACATTCTTCTGTTTAAGAATATTCTTCCTGCCAAGTGTGGTGACACATGCCTGCAATTCCTCCTACTAGAGAGAATGATGCTGGCTAAAGAAATCTGAGCCATAGTGGGCAAAACTAAAGAGGTAGCTCCACAAAGTTTGACCTTCATATAGTGAATCCCTGGGAGTGAGGAGTTGGGGGTGGAGGCGGAAGGGATGGGTGATATTAGGCCACCTTAGGAGGGGAAAACTGAACCATATTGAATGTGGTGCAGGTTGAAGCTTTCATGCAAAATCAAAGAGCCAGATCTGTGAATAACCACTGCACATTTAGCCTAGATAAAATAAAGAGGTGAAAGAAAGAAAAAAGAAAGAAAGAAGGGAGGCAGGGAAGGAGAGAGAGAGAGAGAGAAAGAAAGTAAGAAGGGAAGAAGGAAAGAAAGAAGGAAGGAAGGAAGGGAGGAAGAAAGAAAGAAAAAAAGGAAGAAAACAAATAAAATACATTCCCACCTCAAATGCATCCTTCTTCAGGAGATCCCAGGTTTCTTTAGTCATTAGTACCTTGCCTTCTAAGATCACTGTGTATCTGTTTTGGATTTATGTTATATGTACCTATAAATATGTATATTTATATGTTGTCTCGCCCAGTGAAACATATGTTTCTTGAGGGCACAGATTGTTTCTGTATTTTCTTTCTTTCCCTAATGCTTAGTAAGCATTTGATTAATACTTATTGATTGCTTTATTGATACTCTATTGCGTTTTTCATCAAATCCAAACACCTCTTTCTGGCTTTCAAAGTGCACCATAATCTGGTCCCACCTCATCAGTATGATAATGTAGAAAAAAAAATTGGTTGTGGTTCAAAGCAAAGACCTTGATACAAGTTTTTTTCTGCTACTTAATAGGTGTTTAACTCTGGGTAAATCATTTAGCTTCTTAACTTTCACCACTCACTGGAAATATAAATTTGAACTTATTCTCTTAATCTCTCTCAGCCTCAGTTTCCTTATCTGTAAAATTAAGAGTGTAAACAAAATGATCTCTCTCTAAGTTTTCTTGCAGTTCAAAAAGCCTAAGATTCTTTTGATGGATTCTATAACCCTAAACTGGTGTTCAAGTATGCCTCTGAGCCACCAAGAAGCCATTCCACCTTAATCCTCTAACTTGTACAGAAAGCCTTTAGGTAGTCTGTCACTCAAGAATTATGCCAAGGACTTTGTTGGATCTCATTTCCAAAACAGTACCACACTCCAGATTATTAATCATCCTGAACACTTGGGTCACATATTAACTTGGACCAAGGAAACTCTTGCATACAACCAAAATCTTTGTTGGCATCACAAACTTGAAAGCTGTCCCTGACTTCTGCTACCTTGGCAGGATGCAGTCAAACAGTGTCCTGTTAGCCAAGCCATGAGAAAACACTAACCAAAAAGTCAGCATATCTTTTGGCCAGATTCACAGAATCTAGTATTAGCATAGCTAGCATCCAGGTTGAGACCAAAGTAGAAATAATGGCATTCTCTTATCTACCATCAGTTGTGAAACTTCGACTTCCCATGACTTGAGACAAGTTATAGCAATAATATCTTTTCACTCTACTTCACATTATATAGCAAGGTCACCCATGATGAGATCTTGGAGCATGGTCAATCAGATCAATATTACCACAAAAACACTAGTGAAAGATAGGGTGTAACAGGCATGAATGGAGTGGTTCAGTTTGAGAAGAAATATGCTCCCAAGATACAAAGAGGAATCATTGATGTTGATGATCCCTGGAAACAGCAATCATAGATACTAAACACTACATCAGGCATCCATTCAGGTTGTGTCTACCCACTACAGCATCCAAACATAAATGAGAATTGTTCCTGCTGTCAATTTTGGGGTAAACTGATGAACTGAAACTATCTTCCACCACTCAACATTGTGCATCATAGGCAACAGGTATTTAAGAGATGTTTATAGAACTGAATTGAATTCATGGTAGAATAACATCAGAGATTTAAAAGAATCAGTTTTTCCAATATTATATACAGTCACCCTTTTTAATTCTTGACTTCTAGAGTATTTTTATATTTTAGGGTTAACTTTAACCCCAAATGATCCTATGACTGAGGATGGCAACACCATAAGAATTTTCTTACTTCAGTTCCTGAAAATATTTATAATCTTTTTTGGTGCGGATACTCTTTTCACAGACACGTAATAATCTGGTGAGTTACTAAGACCAAAAAAAAAAATCAGCACCTGGTACGTCTGACTGACTTTTGGACAACAACCACTCATTCTGTCATGGAATTTTTACTCAAAATCTTTCCAGTGTAGGAAGACCTCCCAGAAATTTCCATTATTTGCACTATGTTCACTGTGTCAGTTTTCAAAAATCTAAGGTCACTTCAATATGAGGATAAGACATCAGAGTAGGACTTTAATTGAAGATCATCAATTTTCGTCTCTCCACGTTCCATCAGCGGCTCTGCTTGGTTTAACTCCAAAAACATCATGCCTCCTCCAGGATAAGGTGATCACCTGAAATCTCATAACCACACATACTGACTCAGTTTCTGATATTCAACATCTCAGCATTCTCAGTTGCTTCTCCCCATGATTAAGGGTTGGAGAGCAGAGCAATAAACTCCTCCCAAAGCCTTCCTTTCTTTATAGAGGGTTCAGAACTTTTCCATCAGTGGCTCTGCTTAGTTTCAATTGTATGTATCATCATGCAGCCCACTGAATACTCTCTGGTACCTGTGGTGACCCTCGTATCCCCACTTTCAGCTCCTTTTTGGATGTTATCTTTCCCTATTAAATTATAAGCTCCTCGAGGGCAGGGGTTCATCTTACTTTTTTCTAAATTTGTATCCCTAGCACTCAGCACAGTGCCTGGTACATAGGAGACACTTAAACATGTTTATTAAATTGAAAAGAATTGAAATCATCAGTCTGTTAGTGGGGAGTGCATAAAAGATAAGTTTCTACCTATAATTTCCTCAGTGTAGGGAACTCCTGTGGTTGGACCTTCCCTCCAGTGATGCAGATAACAATCACACAACTATTTTCTCTCAAAGGCTTGACTTAAACCCAGGTCTTCCTGATACCAAGACTAGTCCTACTTCACTACAATGCACTGCCTTCCTAAATAGCATTATCATATTTTAATAAAGTAGATACTGATGTATATGCCTGCAATACAAATGCATAGGAAAAGAATCATAAAGATAGCAATAGTAGCAAAGACACCTCTAGTGGTCTACCTAACTAAAGGGGGATTAGTATAGGGTGGATACTTTAAATATTCTGCTCCCCATTCTATCTCATTCTGCTCTTTATGATATAAATTAGTGCCATTTTTTCACCTTTTTCTAGTCCCAAAGTCTTCATTTCACATGGATCATACTTAAATATCAATATTCCTGAGTTGCTTGAAGTCAGGGCCTACTTCGCTATGTATTTGCATCCCTAGCACTTTGCATGCTGCCTAATCCAAGACTTGTTGATTGGTTGAATGGTTGACTGATCTCCATCTGTGTCCCTTCAAACAAATAAGTATATAATATGCATACTATTGGAGCCAATCAAGATATTTTCATCCATCAGAAAACTACCAGGCATGTTATGAGTGACGAATGGGTCTATGAATAGTTATCCTAGCTTCTGATGTTAACAAATTTTTTTTGGTTAACAAAACAGCACTTTCATTTTTCATCTGTCAGAAGACTACCAAGCATATTATTTGTGACAAATCGCAGAATTTGAGATTTGGGAAAGACCTCAAGAAGTTTACTGTCCAGTGATTTAGGACTATCTTAGACCAGAGAATCTATCCTAAAGGAAATGCCACAATTTCCCTTAGAGAACAAGTCCCACATGTGGGAAACTTTTACTTATATCTATTTAAATCCCTCATGATACAGTTTAAGCTTGTTTCCACTTATATGTTCCCCAGGAGAGATCACAGTCCTCTGTATATTCCACTCCATTCCATCCCACTGGGATATGCCATGACTCAACAAATCAACTAAATACTGTACCAAAAGTTCTTTTCATTATTTCTCATTTTAGTATTTTTAGTGATTAATATTTTATGTTAGATCATGGTGAGGTGTCAAGGATGCTAGTTTTATAGTCAGAGGAGCTGGGTTCAAATCCAATCCAACTTCTGTCATGTACTACTCATTGTGACCTTGGTCAAGTCATAACTTCTCTGGATCCAATTTCATCAACTCCAAAATCAAGATGAGAATGGATAGACTAGGGGACCTTAAAGGCCTTGTCAATACTGGACTTAAAGTGAGAAACAAGTTCAGATCTTGACTCAGATACTTACTAGTTGTGCAACCTGGAGCAGGTCACTTGATGTCTCTCAGCCTTAGTTTCAAATGTGAATAATAATAGCCCCTACCTCTCAAGGCTGTTGTAAACATAAAATGAGATATTATATCTAGCGTGTTTTTCAAGTCTCAAAGCATTATATAAATGCTAGCTATTATTATAATATAAATTATTATACTATTATTAATCATATCTATATCCAATCCTAAGCCTAAATCTATTATAGATAGCATTATATCTATTATATATCTATAGCTATTATTATATACAGAATTCTACAATCGTCTTTTATTGCCCTGGAGGACAACAATTTTTTCATTCTTTCTCCTGGGATCTCTACATGTTCAAATGCTGGACATTTTCACTCTCCAAATGGTTCTAAAGGCATCTGTAATGGGGAGTTTTTTGCCTTCGGGATATGATTCCAGTTGAGAGTCAAGCTAAGCCAACAAGTGACAAAGATATGCTCCCTCTTTATAAGTTGAATTTTCAACAATGACCTCTAAACTTTTAAGAAGGGTAGACTATTTGTCCATTTCTCATGGCAGAAACAGTAGTCCAAGCATTAAAATGAAATATGAAGGGCACAAAAATTGCCCGCTCTCTATATGATAGCCCTTAATGGCCAACAAGCTACTAATTCAAAATTCTTCCACTAAAAATTTACCCATTTAGAAAGCCATACTTCCTTTAATTAAGTTGTTTCCCACAGCTATTCCCCACAATTCTGTATCAGAAAGAGCATAGTAATATTGTAATGTTATTTTTCCAGGGTTATTTTAGAACTTCAGGCACAAACCACCACTTACCCCCTACACACACACACACACACACACACACACACACACACACCATTTCTTCCTGCCATATTTCAAATTTGGTGGAACCACAAAGTAAAGGACATTTGGAAACACAGTATGAGAACACTTTGGCAGATGAAGAACTCCACACATGGCCAGACCATGGAGTCTTAAATCCTTCAAGTTTTCTTTTTTCCCTTTTGTTTTTCCCTTGCAGTCCACGGGGAACTACCGTGAATGTATAATCTCATTTCATTCAGCCTGACTCTTCGCCTGTCAGATGTTTGTCAAAGCCACGAAGCAAGCAATTAATAACAACCCAAATGGAATAGCCCTCAATCAAAACAAAGCCGTACCCAGTGACTGGTGGGGTTTTTTCAAGAGTTTCTAGCTAGAGGTTTCCCAAGCTTTCTAGATCTTTTCAAAGACAAAGAGGTGAATCAATTTGCAGTCAGGCAGTTAGGTGTGGACCTTTGTCTCCTCCTCCTCTTTTTTTCCTCCTCTTTCTTCCCCCTCCCCCATACAGTACTTTCATTTCAATATCCTTGTTACTAAATCTGAGACAATATGTAATTATACAGAAGAAAAATCTGTCAGGGCACCGCTGAAGTCGCTTAAATTGTGCTGATTTACAAAGATGAGAGATTTTCTCCACTCAAAAAAATACCTTTTTTGTGTGTATAATGGCAAACAACCTCCTGCAAAGTCAACTCCTTTTCTGAAAGTCATTGCTAGTTTTATAATTTCTGAGTCATTAGATAACAGATAGAACTCCACACTTAGTGGTTTCAAATGTTTATGGTCTGCAATTCATTCTTAATGAGCTCTCTCCATGTCTTTATTCTTTTTCACACCCTCCTGCTGGGAAATGTCTTACTCTGCCTTGGCTTTTGTTAATGATTCCACAATCACTTCAGAGCCATTTCTTCTGCCTTATGTAATTCTGACACTGCATAAGAGCCTGGCTCGGCAGCCTCACAGTTGGAAATGTAACCTTTAATGTATTAATTTCTCTTGCTCAAAACAATTTAACCTCTGTCTTGGTTTTGTGATTGCTAAGTGTTCCAATTAAATGCCTCTTTCATTTTTTGTCCTGGAGGGCTTGATCTTACCAGGATGATGTTGAACGTACCCTACCTCGCAAATGATGAGCATGCCGGGGGCCCCCTCAAGTGTTCACCATCAATCCATTATCTCTCTCATGAGTGTGTCAGGTTTTCAAAACAACCTCCTCCCCAAAAAGATTAATTAAACTATTTTTCAGTGCTAGGGAACACCACTGGCTTGGAATAGAATCAAATAATTGGGGAACAGAAGAAACTGGGGACTGCGGGGACAAATATTCCTTTTTTTTCTTTTATGAAACCCTCTTGATCAGTGCGAACTGATGAATGAATGGCCATTTAAAAATGGAAGCACCCACTTTGGGCTTCAACACATGTAGAGAGGAACAAGACCGGGAAAAGGAAGCACAACAATGAAAATAAAAAGGACCTCTCAACCTCTATTTTTTGTTTATTATTACCTGAAAAGCAAGTCTGGAAAGATGTAAAGTATGTTGGAGCAAACTGTCCAGTTATCATGGGGTACGGTGATTCTCTGCATCTATTCCAAAGGTAGGGAAAATTCCACTGTGTAATGAGTTTGCTTAAAGTTCAACATCCAAAGTATTTTCCCATATTTTTGTCTGAGATGATCTACATCTGTTAACTGTCCAGGTTACTGACTCCACTCTAGATAGGTAGGAGGCCTTCCTCAGAATCACTGACTCTCATAGCTGTAAGAATATTGGAATATGTGGTCCAGCTCCTTTCTCATATAGATGAAGTAATTGAGGCTTCAATTGGTCCAGGAAATGCACTACAAGAAGAGTGGTAATATATTTTGACTCTCCTGTAAGTTCCCAGTTTAATTTGGTTTTCAATCTGTTAGTAAGGGAATTCTCTCCGGGAACACTTCTATTTTGAATTGCCCTGGGAACCAAAAGGTTTATTCTTTAGAAAAACTTCATTGTCCCCTTACTGAACTGATAAGTCCAATATCTTTAAGGCTGTGTCTTCATGCACAGCCTCGGGATAATTATGAAAACCATTCCAAACAGAAGTTTCAGTCAAACCAATTGAAATAATTTCTATATGGAAGCACCATCCAAGAACACAAATTTTGCTTCCCCATCTACCATGCTGCAGAGAAATGTCAATAAGTATGGCGATTTTAAACGTCTGGAAACTACTTTATTTTGGTAATTTGAGCAAAAATATTTCCAACTTTCTCGTCTGGAAGCCACGGATATTCTATGTTCAAATTCAATTGTGGAGGTATAGAATTATATTAATGAAATTATATTTATGTAGATATAAACATGTGTGCATATAGTGATTATATGTGGAAGTTACATATGTATATAGTTTTATATATATAATTTTGTATATGACTATGTATGTTTCTATACAAATTGAAATTATATATAACTATATGTAAATCTTTTATTTGTTCATTTATATATTTATAGACTCATGTATTTCTCTATATATACATATATGTATGTATGTACACATATATTTTATGTATGGATGTGTATACACACACAGGTGGCATATTATAATGGATAGAGAGTCAGTCTCAAAGTTAGGAAGACTGGAGGTCAAGTCCTACTGGTAACATATTCCAGATGTGTTTTCCTTTGGTAAGTCACATAGCCTCTTAGAACCCTAGGCAGCTCATTAATACTGTAAAGCTAAGGCGGATCCTTTGATCTGCATTAGTCAAAAGACTTTCCTTGCTTGAAATTCACTCTACCAATGAAACCACAAGTTATATCCCTATCCTATCTAGCTATTAATATACATAAAAAGCCAAGTCCATAAAAAGCCATTTTAGTTATATACTTAAAGCACCCTAGTTATATACCTCCTCTTGTACAGATGGATCAGATTCATTGGCTCAATCAAAATGTATTTTCAGGTCCATTATGAGTATTCTAATTACAAAACTAGCTCTTTCATTTCATCCTCACCCTGTCAATCAGTCCTTCTCATGAATCAACCAAGTAGCAAATACAAGAACATCTCTTAGGGAGGGAAATATATTAACATGACTAAATCCTCCATTTTTGGTAGAAGGAAAAAAATGGTTTGATTAAGTCAGCTATTAAATAATCCAGACATTCCAACAACCAACAAGGTGCAGAAGATAGAACGTTGACCTGGGCATCGCAAAGACCACTGTCCAAATCCCATCTGTGATACACAAGTAGCTTTGTGACCTTGAGCAAATGACAACCTCTGTTTCTTCATCTATTAAATAAAGGAGCTGACCTCTACATTCCCTTCCAGTTCTTAATCTATGATCCTATATAATATTGAATCACTCATCTTATAATTTTTAAACCTTCAAACCATCTGAGGACATCACATCTACATAGCTCAAATAATGTCCTTTCTCAAAATGAATAGTGGAATTGTTCGAGAACTGGGTTCAAGTCCTTCCTCTGACACATTACTTGAATCTAATCTCAGTGTTCTAGGCACTCTCAGACTATTGGTTGCAGGGAAGATGATGACTATAAGTTGCAGAAAAAGCTTCTTTACCTGCGAGTTGCCTATGTTAATAAAATCACAGGTCCATTCCCCTGTTCTTTCTATATTAAACGTCATTTATTCCTCAAAAAAAGTTTTGAAATTACTACCACTACTTTTTGTGTTTTCTTTCCTCCCCTGGTATGACAATCAATAGTTCCTCCTAGCTCTCTCCCAGAGTGCTGCTCTTTGAAAAGATGGATTTTATCACCTTGTCGGAAATTTTGAGAGGTGCTGAGTCTCTTTTAAACATTGCAGTTCCATTGTGTGCACCACAAAAGCTCTCCCCAACTCGGTGTTTGCTTTTTAGGGTTCTTTTCGTCTCTATGTCACTGTCAAGCCTGGCATTCAAAGAAGAGTAAGGTGAAAGAATTCAAATCTGCAGCCTCTGAGTGGCAATGTCTAAACAAGAACGCACTGTCTCACAAAAGGAAAAAGGAAGAAAGGAAGAAATCCCCATAAGAACAAACAACACAAAAATTCAAAGAAATATGGAGAACTACTGAGGTCTGTAGAGTTCTCAAGCTGTGGTGACAGGAGGAATGCCAGTTTCTGAAAATATGTTCAAGACTACTGAAGGCTTAGACTTATTTAGTAATAAAGATGAACAGAAATCAAACTTAGGCATCTCTGTAGCCATCTCTGATGCTTCCCTTTAAATAACAATCCTGAGGAGCTCGCAAAAGCATTTCATTAAATCTTAAGTTACCCTTGCTTACAGCTAAGCAGCAGTTATTCTTCTCCCCATTATAATTTGTTGTTGGTTAGTCATTTTAGTCGTGTCTGACCCTTAATGACTCCATTTGACGTTTTCTTGACAAAGATACTGGAGAGATTTGCCATTTCCTTCTCCAGGTCATTTTACAGATGAGGAAACTGAGGCAAACAAGGTTAAGTGACTTGCCCAGGGTCACACAGCTAGTTAGCATTCGAAGTCAGATTTGAATTCATGAAGATGAGTCTTCCTGACTCCA
Organism: Potorous gilbertii; assembly: GCA_028658325.1. Taxonomy (NCBI): domain Eukaryota; kingdom Metazoa; phylum Chordata; class Mammalia; order Diprotodontia; family Potoroidae; genus Potorous; species Potorous gilbertii. The sequence continues at coordinate 80,968,591 of CM053773.1, read as the reverse complement.
GGACCAGTACTCTACCTACTACACCACCTAACTGTTTTCCCATTAAAAAAGTATTCCCATTTCTCAGATAAGGAACCTGAGGTCCTGCTTTCAGATTTTAGTGAGGCAATGAGTAATCCTTAAGTCAGTTTCAACTTCCAGATGTGGGACTGGAAACAGGATAATGTTACCTCCACCTTTGCATGATGGCTCTCTTTCTCTTTACTTTCATTTCATAAAAGCAGACATTTGATACATGGAAAATGAGGAATATTGCTCTTGTCAAATACAGTATGTGAATTGGTTATTACATCACAGAATGTGAATTGGTTATTACATCAATATGACCAATTTTTTCCCCCTAAAACAACAACAAAAATCAACAAATAACCCCATGAAGGACTTGATGAAGGAGGATGAAGGAGATTCGATTCTAATGACCTCTAGCACAAGACTGAAATATCAGAAGATTTTTGCCGCATCTTTGATTATTTTTAAAAATAAAGAAAAACTGATTTTAATTTTCTAAGTTATTTTTTCATAAAATAAGATGAAAATATTTTAATTGTTATTTAAGAATTTTGACTAGGATTAAAGCAAATGATAGTTCTCAGTGCTTTCATGACACATGAGCCAGGAGGGAAATGCTACTGTATGACTCCAGGGGCTAACTTGTTAGATTAGGAATGAGAAAAGCAAGAATTCTTATCCTTTGCTGTAGTACATTTCTGGGGAAGCTGCTTAACCTGTCTTGATCTTGGTTTGCTCATCTACCTTATTTTGTTGGGGATATTGTAATAACTAATAACAGTAGAAATTGCAATGTGACAACTACTGCATAAATGAGAATTGAATTAGAAATCTTTTCTAATGATTACTCGGCTAAAAGATGCCCTCTGAAAATTATCACCAATCGTTCTACTGAGGTCTATCAATGCATTCGCATATATACATGTGTTCAGAAGCTAAAACAATTTTAACCTTCCCCAGGGGGATAAAGCTATTGGACTTGGTTCATTTTTTTGTATTTAGTTTACATTTCATCTTTTCCTTAGACCAAACTAGCTGTTTAAAGACTGTACATCCGCTTGAGAGTCTTTTGTTAATTTAATCTGTATGAAACCTCCATGTTCATCCCTCTAACTGTTCCTTAAATGTATAAAGTATGTTGGGAAAATGGATAGATTACCAGATCTATAGTCAAGATGACCTGGGTTCAGATTCTATTTCTGACACCCTCTAATGGTGCAACCATGGATTAGTCACAGGCATGTTGCAATCTGACTGTAGAAGGAGTTTTCAATACAATAGTACTTCCCCCCTCTTCCCCACCCCGCACAATGTTAAGATCACCAAACTTTGACTATCTGAATGTGTGTTCATCCTTTGTTGCAGAAGAAGATCATACCATCAGAGACACAATGACATGACTTGCACTTGACTTTGTTTTGAGTGAGGGAGGGCTGTGCAGGTCACCAGCCTCACTTCTCCTCCAGAGCCATCTGAATCCAGTGAGCAGATAGATATTCATCAGGATGACTGGAGATGACCCAGGATGAGATAATTGGGGTTAAGTGACTTGCCCAAGGTCACACAGCTAGTGAGTGTCATGTGTCTGAGGTGAGATTTGAACTCAGGTCCTCCTGACTCCGGCACTGGGGCTCTATCCACTGCACCACCTGCTGCCCCAACTATCAGAATAACTGCTGCCAGGGTCACAATTATTACTAGTATTTGAGTGTCTACTCTTGAAATTGGTGAGAATGTGCCTGGCACAAGTCCAATTCCTTTCCAAGACATGAACTTGGGTGTTATTTCTGGCTTTTCCTAGTAATTAGCATTCACATTGTTATTGAACTCTCAGGTGGGTAAACTCTAAAATGAGGATGTATTTTAGCCTAAGCCAGTTGCTGCCTTTGAGGGTTTGTCTCCTTTTTTAGCACCTTGGTAAGTAAACATGATTTATTTTATAGTCTTCTCTTTAAGAGCTGAAGATGAGGGAAGTTTTATGTTGAAAACAAACAAAAAATTTAAGGTAATATCCATTTCAATGCATCTGAAGAGTAGAATAAAGAAAGAACGGTTGTAATAGACAAAAGAATATGAAGGGGAAAGAATAAACGAATAAAAGATTACACTGAGGTTTGAAGAAATAGTCTCATTAAATAACTAGAAAATGGCCTTCTTTTGATTAGGTAGATAGCCTGTATATTGCTCTGATGCGGAAAATCTTTTTAGTTTGTTTGTTTTGGTATTTATTCTTGACATAGTAAACTAAGTAGGGATTATATAGGCTCGACTGAAATATTCTACCTCTTGATACGCACAATGGCCCAACATGAGGAATTTAAAACAAAATGATACATTATCTTCCCTTTGGGTGCCATGACTGTGCTTGAGTCATTTCATATCGCATAGATCGGCAGGAGAGAGGAGTCATTGCAGATTGGATGGAACCAAATTTTCTAGGCTATAATGATCCACAAATTTACCTTTAAAATATAAATTTGCAGGATTTCAACCTCAGATCCAGAGCTTTGGCTTTGAGTCAAAGAGAGAGGGAAAAGGAAATAGCAGTATTCTCATGCTTGAGACACTGACAAGGTGAAAATATCCATAGGAAAGTGATTCGGAGGATGGCAGACCTTAAGACTATATACAATAAACAAGCATTGTTTGTAGGAATCGTGGATATTTAGCCAAGGAAAGAGAAGCCTGAGAGGAGGGGATCAAGACACAGTAACGGTCTTTTAGTATTTAAAGGGGTATCATATGAAAAAGTGAAGAGACTTATTCTGTTTGACTCCAGAATGCCAGATCAGGAATGATCAGTCAGTCAATTAACATTTATAGGCCCTTACTATGTATCCAGCAACATGCTAAATGTTAGAAAAACAAAAAAAAGGAAAAACAGCCTTTCAAGAAGTTCACACTCTTGTGGGAAAGATAAGTAAATAATTAGGAAGATAAAAGAAATATAAAGAATAGATAGAAAGTAATCTTGAAAGGAAAGGATCTGGCAGCTTGGAGGACAAGGAAAGAATCTCTGAAGAAGGGAGATTTGAAATGAAGCTTGAAGAAAACCAGGAATGGTGAGACCCAGAGGTGAGGAGGAGGCAGAGGCAAGAGTCAATGAAAAGGCATAGAGAATAGGAAGGTGAAAGTAGAATGGTGTAGACAAGTCAGAGTGTGTGGAAAGGAGTAAGACTGAGAAGAGGAAAGGCTTCAAGGAGCTTCAAATGCCAAACAGAACTTTGTGTTTGATTTTGGAGGGAATAGGGAACCACTAGAGTAATTCTACTGCCTTTGAATACTCTTAAATAGAAACCTGATCTGAACCACATTTCAGGCACTTAAATGGAGGATGCATTGGAATGGGGAAAGATATAAGGCAGGGAGACCAGTTAGGAGGCTACTTCAAAAGTCCAGGAGAGATATATGCTGAAACAGCACAAAATATCTTGGGGTGTATGGGCATATATCATTCACTTAATTCAGGGGAGTCAGTACCCTAAATTTCCAAGAAAATACAGAGAAATCAAATATCAGCAGACATGGCTTCCTCTGCCTCAATTCAACAGACAGGTCCAACTGTCTGACCATAATTACCAGAAAGGGAAGCACCAATGTCAGGGTTTTCAAAGCTGAGGGGCTCCTTAAAGTACCTTCCCAGAGCCCTCATTTGGCATTCAAACCTTCTTACAAAAACTAAGCCCCCAAAGTAAAAGCTAAGCCTGAATCTGGTATGATTGAATCTAATCATTTTTATGATGTATATAGAAAGAAAACTGATTGAATTTTTGTGGTGTGGTATGGTGGAAAGAACACTGGATTGGGAGCCAGATGCCCTGGCTCCGAGTTTAATCACTTTTTAGAGTCAGAGGGCATAACCCTCTGACCCAATGCCTCAATAGGAAAAACAGAAGGTATTTGGGATCCTCCTACAAAACAGCTCCCCTAATCAAGCTTCCCACAATGGGCAAGCCCATTAATAGGTGGGAAAGATCTTCTTTAATCACATTATTCAATCAGAGGCACTTTTAGTAAAACAAAAACTGCAAAAGATTCTAATTTAATTGCCATCACAACATGCCAGTTTCAATAGATATCCTTTGAGTTCCCTTCAAATTCTAAAATTTCTTATGGACAAGGGTAGGGTGAGGAATGAGTGATCCTTTAATTCCATTCTATTTTTTTTGAAGCTACTCAAGATAATCCTCCTGGACCATTCCATGTCCTCCATCATCTTCCCTTTTTATATCAAGACTATATATAGGTTAGTGCCAATCAAATGTGAAGAATTCCTGCCTTGCTGTTAAAAACAACAACAACAACAACTACCTAGAACATTTTCAAAGGAGTAGTGAGGGTGAGTGAGGGAGATGCAAAAAGTCCAGAAAGCAAAGAGATGACTACCCAAAAAAGCTAGAGTTCAGGGCAGATACACAGGTCAGACACACGGCTAGGTCTAGTAAGAGGTAACAAAACAGAAGAGGAGTGGGAGAGAGATGGTCACCTTTGGTTTGAAATGGAAACAAGAAAGAGAAAAAGAAGGAAACAAAGTGGAACCATCTTATTCCGTCTATTCAAGATCTTTTCTCCTCAGGCATTCCCTCCCTGCCAAAGATCTTTCCTTCAGACAATTTTATAACCTCTCTAGCGTAGATTCCTCATCCTTGGTGAAGCCAAGGACAGAAAAAAAAGCAGCGGCCAAAACCACAAAGCCCCACCTCAGCCGTTCAGCTTGTCTACCCAACCTCCTTCATTAGCATCCATTTTTAGATCTCTCCTGAGAAGCCAGATCATCCCCTACACTTGTTTTTAGTGTGGTCATTATTAGAGCGATTGATTCAATTATCATTGGGTGTTGCCTATTCCAGGGTAGCATTCTTCCAGCTGAAAAGGTGTCCTTAACCCAGATCAAAGGGTAATAGAACTGACTCTACATGTCATTCTCAGGGGGAATTCTTGCCTAAGAATGTAAAAAGAATGTCACCTTTTCTGACTGTGTAAGTCTGAATGGATGTGCTCAAGGAAGAACTAAGTTGCAAGCTAAAAACAAAAAAGTTAGGGGAAATAAAATATTCATGGTCTCTGGACTCATGTATTATATGATATAATAGATATTTCTCCTTAATATGTTTCCCCTTAAATTCTCTTTTCTCATAGGATAAATCTGTAACTTTAGGTAAAACTAACAGCCTCAGGTCACACGAGGTTATAGAATCATAGGTTCATAACTGGAAGGAACTTCATGGGCCCTCTAATCTAATTCTTCTTGCCTATAGGTGAGTAACAGAAACACAGAGAAGTCAAGATTACAGAGGTAAAACACAGCAGGGATGGGATTTAAACCAATCCAGTGTTCTTTCCACCACACCTCACCACAAAAATTCAACCAGTTTTCTTTCTATATGCATCATAAAAATGATTAGAGTCAATCATACCAGATTCAGTCACTGAAACTATGCCATCAAGTAGCTCCAATTTAACCCCTTAGTGAAATTAGCCATTTAGTAAGCAGTCACAAAATAGTACCCACATCAGCTATAACATCTGCCTTCCCTTTTCCACCTTGTAAACACAATTAAACTGAAGATGATATTCATTCAAACAAAATAAACATTTCTAGAAAGCTGTCACCTGTCAACATACTTTTTTTCTGCAACACCTTTCAATGTACTTCTTTCTGCAACAGAAACATCTGACATGATCTATATTATTCCCTATATTATATCTTGGGGTCAAGCCCAGGAAGACTCTAGGACACCAGTGGGGTACTTCCTTACTGTCTTAATATTTCTGTCCTCCTTAATTGTGGACCACATAAACAAGTGAAACAAAACTCGAGAGGAAAGGGGAAAAAAAGCTTTGGGCTAAATAATGTAGAAAATTAGGAATTCTTGCTTCATGTAGACACAGCTTTAATTCCTAATAATTATGGTTGCAAATGCAAATACTGGTCCCTGGGACTCTTCATGCATTTGAATCAAATTCTTAAAAACAATTGCTAGCTCCAGATGAAAAACAATTTCTCAACAGCTGGAGAACATTTACAGAAGGCAACTTTAGGAGAACAGAGTGAGAAAGAAAGACAGATAGACACAAAAGCGATCACGAGCCATAGTGTGTCTAAAGAAATCTAACAACCTCAGATGGCATGTTATTAATTACCGCACCTACAGCTATGCTCACCATTAAGCTGCAGCTAAACTAGCAAGTTAAGTCAGAATAGCATTTTGTGTTGTCAGCACCGTTCATCAAAAATTACCCTACCTCTTATCTTATTAAAAATAGAAATCTTTTGAATATTAAGAACTTCTTACTCAGTTTCAGGGATAAGGATAACCACAATAACAAAAGCTGATCGTTACGTAGCAATTTGGGGTTCACAAAGCATTTTGCATTCATGATTCTCTCATTTGATTCACATAACCACCCTATGAGATAGCTCCTGAAGGTGCTAATATTAGAGCCCCCATTCCCTTTTAGAGATGGAGAAACTAAGGTTCAGAGACATTAAATTAATTACCGAGGGTCAAATAGTAGAAAGTGTCAAAGGCAAAATACAAAGTGAAATCTCTCCTGACTCCAAGTTCATTGCTAAAATGTTGAAGTGCTGTCCAAGTCAAGATGTCTTTACACACATACACACACACACACACACACACACACACACACACACACACACACACATGCATACTCACATATACCAAGCCATATAGTACTTTATTGTTCTACCATTTCTTTTGTATTCAATTGCTTACTACACAGACAAGGGAGAGGAAGGCAGAAAAATATGTTGGACCAAATAACACCCCAAAATAACAAATGCATGTACATTTAATATATAGTGTCCCAGAAATACAAAATTCAGTGCAGATTTAAGGTAATCATTTTATTTTTATGGCCTTTAGGTAATTACCAATTCTTTAAATGATCCTAAGTTTCTCTCTGAGACAAATCTCCATGTTTTTAATACCCATATTCTTCTAAGTTTGGTTTACCCTTACAAGTCATGAACTATTACAGTCTATGAAGAAATGGAATTGAAGACCATCCAATGGGCGATGGAGAAGTGCATTATGGACATCACCAGGTCATAGAATAGTATGAATAAGGAATTGTGCCATAGAGCAAGGTAAAGAAAGTCATCAAAGTATGACCAGGAAAAAAAATATTACCAGTCACATGCAGAGGGCAACAGCAGATGGACAGTCCCCAGAATGTATCAGTATCCACATATCTGCAAAAGAATAAATGACAAGAAATCCAGCGTCACATACAACAGGCAGGAATGGAGGAATTACAGTCTACATACTTAGTAAATCACAGATTCATTGGAATTGGATAGAGATAGACATATCACAGAATCATAGCTTTAGACTTCTGAGAACATGAATGCAGCCTCCTCAAGCAACCATGGCTAAAAAAAGAGTAAGTGAATTGCTCAAGATTACACAGCTAGTAAGTGTCTGAGGCAGAATCTGATCTAAGGTCTTCCTAACGCATGTTGCATCACCTAGCTACCTATATCTCTGAGCACAGTATTAGAACACGGAGGAAATATAGCAATCATTTCTTTTAATGTTGCAGATAGAATTATTAGAGCAGGCTATCAGAACAACACATAGAAAGAATAAAGGTCAAAGATGCTTGGGGCTTAGCAGGGAGGAGAAAGGAACTATAATGAATGGTTAAGTCCATAACCAGTTTGGAAGGCATTAACTTAAGGTATCATAAAATGAATTTTATCCAATTCCTAGTTTTCTAAGTAAAAACTCCAGGGTAGGGGTTTTTAATCTGGGATAGATTTCAGGGGGCCAATGAAATTGGGTAAGAAAAAATGAAATTGTATTTTCACTTACCTCTAACTGAAATTTGGCGTTTTCTTAAATTATGAATGTAGCCAATAAACCATTCTTCTGATAAAGGGTCCATAGACTTCAGCAGATGCCAAAGGAGTCTGTGACACACACACAAAACATGATTAAGATTCCTTGTTCTAAGGCCACTGAAGCTCAGGTAAGTATACTCATGAGTCTGAATCTACTTCAGTCATATAAAGATGTTCATAAACTCAATAAGTTAAACTAGAGGTGAAATTAACCAATCCCCTTGCCTATGATATCATAAATTAAGCCTCTTTTTTTCTCAATTATTTTCCAACTTTTTTATAGAGTTGGTTAGAGCACCATGGTATTGAGGCAGAGGTCAAAGATATTTTTTTGTTACCATGTGCATCAATTTCATAGCAACAGACTCTATTCCTAGGCCCTGACCATGTACCTTACAAAAGTATACCACTGGTCACAAGAAAATCTAAAGGGAAGAGAATACATAAATATTTATGATAGATTGATTAGTGATTGATTGACCAGGACAAATTTATGACCACTATTAGAAGAAAAATCAACTGCACTCACAGGTCCTTCTGATAGCAGGCCTATTGGTACAGTAGCTCCATATTTTATATGAGACAGCACATTTCAAAATCAGTAATTCTTTGGTCTTTCACAATAGGATTTCAAATAAACATAACTCCTTTCATCTGAAGAAATACAAATAATTACCACTATTATTTAGTACTATTAGTATTATATGCCTTGCAGGTGTATAAACTATAAGGCATTCAATGGCTTAATAATTTGCCTGAGGTCATAGAATTGTTTAGCACTAACTTACAAAACCACAATTACAAATGAACTTGCATGGGAAGGAAAAAGTTGTTATGCTACTAACCATGAAGAAAAAAAGAAAATTAGATAATTGTTTATGAGGAAACAAAAAATAAGAAAATGAAAGAAAAGTATATGCAAGAATATCATTGCATTCAAATACTGAAGCACATGACATTTTTGGTCTCTGGAGTATGAAGAAGAAGGAAATGTGTGCGAATAGGAGGAGAAAGAGGAGGAAGAAGATGGATTAGTCTTTTTTTGGCCCATCCATCCTCCTCCTCCCCCTGTCTTTTAAACACACTACACTTTTTCACTAATGCAGTTCTTTCTTAAATGTATTGTTTTGCACTGCTGATGGGTTCTTTTCACTTTCTTTAGACTGAGCTCATGAATTAGTGGCACATCCAAGTTCCCACTGCAAATCAGTCAGAAATAATATTCAAAGCGTCTCTCAAAAAAGTAGGGACAGGTAGGTGCTACGTGCCATCTAGACTTACTTCTTCGGTTTTGTATTTTATATCTTAGAAATCAGTCACACAAGCCAAGCAAGAAGCCAAACAGAAATACCCATTTCAGAAGTGTGAAGACAGCTAACCTTTAAACAGATGGATAATTCTAGACAGCACTGTAAAATTAATAGGGCCTAAACCTTAGGTCTCAAAGCTGTAGAATACATCTTTGGAGACCATGTTTTTGAGATCATCATAAATCAATTTTTTTTTTCATATCAGTCCCTTATGCATACACAGTCTACAAGAACTGCCAGGTTATGAATATGTATGTCATGACACACTGGCTGATCCTATACTCTAGTATCAAAGGTTCTATATGCTTATTGCATCAGACTATACCTTCCGCTAGTTGACATTGCCTGAAAAACATCATTGCCAAGGTGTTATTGCTACACTCGGGGAAAAAACAAAGTTTGAATTTCTGTAGGGAGTACTTCACTTCAAGTAGGCCTTCTCTTGGGAAAATTATTTCTATTTTTTATTTGTAAATCTTTCACTCATTAAATAAAAAAGTGTTGTGGACTTTTAAAAAAGCCAAATCAGTTCAGATCTCCCAAGAGACACATCAAATGAAGGGCAGAATGTCAAGGAGGAATATAACCTGAAAGATAGAATAGCTATCTCCCAAAGGATTACTTGCTGCCTTACTATTCAAAAGTCACACGTGGGGCAGCTGGCAAAAAAGTACATATATACGTGTATGTCGGGGGAGACAGAAGAGGGGACCAGGGCCTGTGTAACATTATTTTTGTCAACTATTTTATAGAACATTGGTGGGGATATCTCTTTAATGATTGGGAATACTTTAAAATCTGGTAGGTCATCAAATGCCAAGTAAGAATCTGAATTTGGATGGAATTAAAACTGAAAAAGCAGCGTTACAGAACTGCCAACCTCAGCTATACCAGTCCCTAGGAGACTCTTCTGTTAGCAAGAGGAAAGATGTTTGCTGTGGAATAAACATGAAACTTGAGCTGATCATCTCTTGCCTTGATACCACATAGACTGCTACTAATTATGGAGCTGCATGACAAGCAAACGAGTCTGAATTTGAAGAGTAACTCCAGACAAAGTCAGCCAGTTTGTCATCATGTCTGAGAGACCTAACAAAGTTTGAAGGTTATGGTTGTTGCTGTTTCTGTTATTAAAAAAAATTTTTAATTAAAAAAAAACTAGAACCATGAAAATATAGACAGAGTTTAGAGCTAAATCCTAGGATAGATGTTGCAGGAACAGTGGGCATGTTAGGTGGGGGAGGGTCTCACATTTGATGTTTTCCTCTTCTAACTTTCCCCCAACCCAAGAGTATAAATTTTTTTTTTACCTTCATCAATTAGGAATCTATGGCAGCTGGACATTTTGCAGCTATTTAATATTGGAAAAGTTAATGTAATAGTATTACTGCAACCACCAGGAAATTCTAAAGCCAAAAGAATTCAATAGGGACCTGAGCAGAATACAGATTGAATGGACTGGGGGGAACCATAACAATAGCCTGGGCTGTCTACATGCACAGAAAACTCACTGCAATAGATATGTATTGAATGGAACAGACAATATAGAGCTTCTAAGCAATATGTGACCCACTTTAGCGGATGCCTTCTGCCACTGAGTATCCAGCGGCACATTAACATAAATGCCATAAAATGTTGGCCCTGTATCTTCTTTATTATTTTTATAGATATATAATTATTGAAAGAAGGCTGTTAACTTTTTTATGGACTTTTAAAGTCTAGCTGCTCCTTCCTATCCTGCTCTATTTGAGATCGGTAATTTGTGCCCAGCAGAACGACTGGGCTGCTAAAATGGTGAATTGCTTAGGTGCACAGTGTGGGTAGGGAGGAGAGGCAGGCATTCCAGGCTATTCTACCATTTCTTGGGAAAAGAAGGGGAACAGACGCCATCACGTAGCCGGTCTAAGTACAACACACCATGTGAATCAGGGGAGACTGATCCATCAAGGGCAAGATGTAGACCAAACCAACCCTCCTCTTTAGGAAATCACAGCACCCATCCTTAATACACATTATAACCTCAGAACTTCTGCAGCATCATAAAAATAATAAAGAGTAATGTCCCATGTCTGGAAACAGAAATTATTCCGATCATAATATATGCATTCAATGCAATTAATCTAGATTTGGAGGCCATCATATCTGAACTTCTATTAAAGCTGACAGGCCCAGCTCAGTTCAATCACTGTCAAAGAGTACTCCCGAACTCTCTTACTAAAACATAAGCAGACACACCATAGGAGGAGTCATTATGGTGGTCACTTTGACTCATATATTATACTTTTCTCCCTTCCTTTTTTTCTTTTATTTTTGCTTTCTCTCATCTTACATGGGCAGTCAGGAGAGGTAATTCAACTTTCTGTTGAATTCAGAGGATTAAACAGTGTCTCAACTAATTGCCTTTCAGTACGTCACTGTTTCTCATGGTGTGGGGAACAATTCAACTGTCTTCTTTTAGAAATCTGTCTAGTCCACAATATCATATTTAACAAAATTCCCAGCCTTGCCATGCTTTCCAAACTTATTCTAATAACATTTATCATTACCACCTTAGCTCACCCCCCCAAAGTATAAAATCTGTATATTTATCTTTTGCCTTCTAATAAAACCATCTCTGACTTACTGACATCCCTGTAACCATCACTTTTCCTGATAGTAACTGAACTACCTGAGTGTTTCCACTGAGCATTAAAGTGTTTACAATAAAAAGCAAGTCCCGGGGGAACCTCATTTCATTGCACAGCTTATAAATTAACAAGAAATGAAGACTGCTGTGAATGGCAGAGACAAAAGGAAGTTACACACTCACTGGGAATTGAGCGCATGCACAAAAAATGTCTGAAAATCCTACAAATCACAGATGGTTAAATGTGGGTTGAGCACAGGCCTTCTACACAATAACCAAACAGAGGTTATCGGATGGGCTTTTTTGATCACCATGACATGACAAGCATTGTGAGTAGTGATGACAAATTGAAGTGTTTTAAAAAAAAAATACAAGTCATTCACTGACTCACTCGGATATAGAAGGGGGAGTTTGTTGGGTTAGGAGAAAGTTAGAAGAGGAAAATACCACATGCAAATCCCTTTCCCACAAAATCTCTCTAGTAACATCTATCCAAGGATTTAACTCCGGCACAGCCAACACCGACTTGAACACTGAGAAATATCCAGAGTTATCTCATTTTACTGTTCTCAATTGAAAAATAAATATGTGAAGTAAGGAAACAAAGAGAATGGAAGTAGCCAATGGCAATGGTCAATAAAAATTTGCTAGTCTACTTTGTTTTCATCCTTCTACTGCAGATAGCTATAGTCCTAGAACTAAATTTTCAAATGTAGGTACATACTTTGCCCAAAAAGCAACTCCATCAAAACCAGCAATTGCTACAGCTATACTACAAGAAACAAATATATACCCACTGGAAAGTGGTATATGCTATTGATAGGAATCTAATATGTCACTCAAAACGTCTCTGTAAAAGTCAGTGTTTCACCAAGACATCATAGAAAAATCATCATGATTTGTCAAAGTATTGTCTTTTTCAGCCAAAGCATGTAATTAATAATTTTTAAGATTGTGAAAATGATTTATCTGGGAGGTTCCCAAATAACGTAAGTAGTCACTGGTCTCTGGCAGCTTCATTTGTTTGTGGTACGAAATCATACTACTTAGTCTTCCTAGCTCTGGATCCTATTAGGAGAGTCTTTTTTTGCCACCAAAATAGGCTAGTAAGACTAAAGTGGAAATTAATCTAAAGATGCCAAAGGAATCTTATCACTTCAGTTATTCTCACTGGAAAGTAATATTCAATAATAAAGTTCTGAATTCCATTACGGAGACACTGAATAATGTGGTTACTGTTAAACAAAATTTTATTGTCTTCATGTTTGTTCCATAAAAATAAATATATATTTTATCTAATCCAAATTGCATCAGACTGTTATAATTTGTGAGAGGTGTTGAAATGCTTTTCTCACTGTTATTTTTAATGTGCTTTCCTAGATAATGAACTCAGGCTTAGAATCAGAGAAATTAGAGATTGAAAAGACCTCTTGGGTCAACCAGGGCACCTCCCTGCCAGACTTAAGAACAAGAGAATATTCTACCAATGTGACAATTCTGCCCAAGCAGAAGCCAAGAGAGAGGAGGAGAAAAATATTTCCTTTAATTGGTCATTTTTGTCCCTGAGAGCTTATGGTTAGGAGTATACGCTTTAAGAAGATGTACTAAAGACATTTTGCCATATTCTCAAAAGAAGCTTCCCTTCCATTTACTCAGTGGCTTGGGGTGGGAAGGGGAGAGTGGGAAGGGGAAAGAGGGTACAAAATGAGATTCTTATGGAAACCAGGCCAGACTGTAAAGCACACAGAGCAATTGACCACTTACATAGTGTGATTTCAGGGACTCCTGGAACACTCTTCTACATCCACCCAGGCTGCTCCCCTACCATTTGTTGCTTCCTGAAATTACCCTAATGGAACACTAAGAAAATGCCAATTCCAATGGGATAAATAGCATGTTGACAAATTCTCACTAAGCTGTAAATAACTGATATTCTTCTTGACTGGAGATTTTACTGGGGTGGAAGGGGTGATGAAAGAGAAGAAAAGACAATATCTTCTAAGTGAGGACTAGGTCACAGAAAACAGAGGTCAAGACAAAAAAAAGACGAATTAATTGCACTTAAGTGCTACAGGACAAGGAAATGTGTACATGTGATGCTCCATGCCTCCCCTCACAAATCACTTTGTTTTGCCAAGTACAGAAGTTCTAAGCTCAGAACTCTAGGCCAATTTCAAAGATGACCTGCACTCACATCACCCCTACAAGGCAATACCTAGAAGCCGTTCCATGGTAATGTAAACACTACAGAAACCATGTTTAACTAAGCTTTTTCTTGGCTCTTTTAAGTTGGTTTCATGGTGTCTGGTAGGAGGAGTGGTCCTTTGGTTTGACTTGGCTCTGCTGATATGTTTCGCAAAACATGCTAGAAAAGGATAAATGATATTGATGCACTTGTTTCCAAGAATATGAAGGATGTCACCCACAGGCAAGTGCATTCCCAGAATCAGGAATGGAATTCCAAACATGCTCACAGGGCCACAGCATAGTGCTGAGGATTCATTGCCCAGATGTATAGCAATGTTCTGATCTCACATGAACTGTCGGTCCAAAGTGTAACCTGGAAAGTCTTTTGGGCATTTTGTGACTATTTTTTATTCCTGACTTGATGCATATATCTTACCATTTGGTTCAAGTCAGCATATATCTATTAAGCACCTACTATATGTAAGGAGAAAAGTATCATGCTTTCATGGAGAAAAAAAAACCTGACCTTGGAACTAGGCAGTATTAGATGCTGGATCCACCTCTGACATTTGAGCTGAGTGACCGCAGAAAAATCACTTAACTTCTTATTGCAAAAGCAATCAACCAGCATCAGAGAAGGGAATTTCCTCATTGGAAGTTCACTACCCCAATGAAATCACAGATAAAAACCTGTCCTTCCCAAAATCAAAGCAAGAACTTCTATCATACCTGTTTTTATATTCTGGAACAGTACCTTGCATATGCAGGGTTCCTCAAAACTTTCAATGCTGTTTTAGGCTTTAGTAACTTGTAACCCCTGTCCCAAAATACACGGACATGGGACTTTCTTCTCATCAGTGGAGACCTACGAGGGATGAAGCAGAGTTGGCAAGAGACAGAGAGCTTGAGTTCTCCACAATTCCCTTTTGCAACTCTTCAGAGCCAGTGTCACCCTTTGGGAGCTCTTCACATAGGAAGAATCATTTGGGACTCCTCAAGTTTCAGGTCTTCAAGGGTTGAGTCCACTTCCAGTTTCCAGCTTCAAGAAGAGATCAACCCTACTTTAGGCTGCCAAAGGAAAAGACTCTGGGAAGAAATGAGAAGATGAAAGGTCTCTCTCATGTCTCTGTATCCAGCTGGCTACTCTAAAGACTATGGGGAGATCAAGGACAGTCTTAGTTGAGCTGTGCTATCTCACTCCCAATGGGAGAACTCCTTCACTCCATATTATCTGGTATATTTTCTCCTGTGTACATCTTCTCTGATTTCTGTTTTTGCTATGATTTGGATAAATGGGCTTCTTTGTTGTCATCTATGTGTATTCATTGTGAAATTGGAAGTAGATAAAAACAGAGCAGCAATTCTACAAATGGAGACCCCAACACACAAGGCTATCTAAGGGATACTTAATATGCTTTTCTGCTCCCCTGCCAGTACTATACACATCATTCAAGAGAGCAACAGTTGGCTAAATCTATGCACATGCACCTCAAATGGACTATTTTTATTTGAACTGCTCATTACTATCCAGTTGTTGGTCAGGGTAACTATGTGGGACAGTGAAGTGCTGGACCTGGAATGAGAAAGACCTGAGTTTTATATACTGCCTCTGGTCATGTCACTTAACCTCAACCTGTCTCGGCTTCCTCATCTATAAAATGGGGATGATTATAACATCTACTTCTCAGAACTGCTATGAAGATAGAATAATATTTGCAAATAACTTTTCAAAAAGCACTATATAAATGCTAGTTATTTTTATTATTGTGGTTGTTACCAAAATTCTGACTTATTCTAACCAAACTGATAGAGTAATTCAACCTAAATCTATTTAAGGGTTTTATAACTTGGGGTCTATAGACTTGGCCCTGAGGGAGAGATAGATAGGCTTCAGAATATCCATTACTTTGGTTAGGAAAAAATTACATCCTTATTTTCACTCATCTTTAATTGAAATTTAATATTTTCTTCCGTTACAAATGTGAGAAATAAGCATGATTCCAAGGAGTCAATAAGCTCCATCAGGTTGCCAAAAGGGTCCCTGACACACATACAAAAAGGCAAAGAACCCCTGATCTATGGGTATAGATAAGTCACAGGAATGTGTACATTAACTCCCAAGACCATCTTTAAAAATATCTTCTGTTTTTCTTTTTGGTATATATTCCAATACACCAAGGGATCCATGATCTTATCAATGAGGGTGTTCCTTCCAAATGAGTAGATCCACACACCCCCATCCTGTGGAACTCTTGCATGTTTTCCTCCATGCATGCATCCCAGAGGATCCTCCTACATTACTCAGGGATTTCTACTAACTCTCTCAAACATTACAGCAAAATATACTGGAAAGAGAACTGACTCTAAAGTCAAAGAACCCACATTCAAATCCTACTTCTGACACTTGGCACCTGTGTCACCTTGACTAACTTACTAAAACTCCCCTGTGCCTAAACTTCTTCATCTATAAAATTAAGGTGGAGGGACCTGAATAGCCTCTAGTCTCTCCCAGCTCTAAATCAGGAGCCTATGATTCTAAATGAACACACAGATTGTCCCCTGGTTGTCCCTTACTCTCATCATGTGACTGACCCACCTTTTTTGGAGTTGTATATATCAAAGGATCCTATGATCTCCAATGACATACTTTACACCAGCCAGCAGTGTCAAATTCAAATGCAAATGGGGAACACTAAGCCTGGCAAACATCCTTACAAAGGACACCTGCATGCTGCATATTGACTTAATGTTAAAATGTAATATTATATATGTTTTATCTCATTTTCATTTATTTAGTTAACTATTCCCCGATGACATTTTAATCCAGTTATCCTGTGTATTGCTGCCCTGGGAGACCAGTAGACCCCATATTTACTCCTTTACACCACTTCTCCTAACCTTAGCATATATTTACACATCATTAGAAAGCTTACATTTTATTGTTGTTTGGTGATTTTTAGTCATAACTGACTCTGTGACACAACTTGGGGTTTTCTTGGCAAAGATGTTGGAATGGTTTGCCATTTCCTTTTCTAATTCACTTTACAGATAAGGGAACTGAGCCAAACAGGGTTAAGTAACTTGCCCAAGGTCACACAGCTAGTGTGGGCCAGATTTGAACTCAGGAAGATGAGTTTTCCTGACTTCAGATCAGGCACTCTATTCACTGCCTTACTAGTAGTCATAGAAAAAATTCACATAATCTGAATTAAACATGCAAGAAACCATCTGCCATTGTTTGCCCTCTATGACTGCCCATACCCATTCAAGACCAAAGTGGAATAAGATGCTTATAGCCTGGTGATATTAGATGGGAGAGAGAGAGAGACAGAGAGAGATGATAGATAGATAGGCAGATGATAGACAGACAGACAGAATTTTATTCTTTTTCCTTCAGATTTCCTTGTTGACGTCACAAGAGTGGTATTTGTCAGAAGCTAGGTGGAAAATAATGACACAATATAAAAGAAATAGCGTAGGTGACCTACTTCCTCCACTAGATGTGGATGGATGTCTTTGAATTACAGGAGGGAAAAAAACCCCTACTTTTCAAACTCGAGTACAAAAAAAATAATAACAGCAACCCGGTGCTTTAACATTTTACATGTGCTCTCTGGGTATATGGCGCAGAGCAATGTGAATAAGGACAGACTCCAGTATAAATCTTGTCTTATTTTGTGTTTCAGAAGGTATGCAATAGAAAACCCATTCTAACAATAAATGCTAGTCACCTGAGGTCTATAGCTTGTTTTGTAGCTAAGAAAATAAAGCCTCCATTCACCCTTGGCCAACTGAGTTACATTTTATGCTATTATTAATGCATTGCAAGGCTTTTTTTTTATATCAATTTGAAATTATACATCTGGGAAATCCCAGTACAACGGCAGTCAATGCTTTGTTTCTCTGTGTGGCCCTTTGCAATTACAAGAATGTGCAAATATAATTTAGCTCAGGTAAAATTCAATCAGTCACCCCAAGCACAAAGAAATCTCCATCTCCCAGGAAAAAAAAGAGAAAGAAACAACCAAGAGAGTGTTTCCCTGCAAATGGCACAAGGGAGCTATAGGAGTTTCTAAAACAAATTTATTAGAATATTTAAATTCAAATTGTAATGGGAAATTTAGCTGGGTAGGTGAGGTGGCAGGGCATAGGAACTAAACCAGAGATTCAGTTCTACAAGCCTCCTTCTTCCCTTAAAAGATATAATGTCTAATCTATTGGTACCAGCATAGGATAGACAAAAAATAGGGTCATCTTTTTCCCTGGAAGATAGGGATGTGCAGGAATAATTACTGAAAGTAAAGTCATAATATTTGGAAAACCATAGTCAGAATTAAGAAACTCTTACCAAGAGACCATAGGATTGTCTGTGCTTCTTTCCTTACAAGGAAAGGAAAATATATGGAAAAGGACCCCAAAGAGCCTACAATTCAAAAAAAGATGATCAGATGAGGTCATTCATTTTTGTGTTCTCTTCTTCCTTCTGCTGTAGGGAGAGATGGCTATAACGAGTTTTATGTAATATTTGTGAACTGATTTACCTGAAGAAATTAAATAATTTCTTCACTTCCTAATCAATTTATAGGCAGAATATACAGAGTATATAGAAATCAATCCATATCAGCCCATTTTCTGAGGGGTCTTGAGTGTTTCCTGGGTTTCCAGGAAATATTAATAGTAGCAATAATTTAAAAGTCATTTATACAATGCCTTAAGGTTCACCAACTACTTTACAAATATGTATTCTCACAACTCTGAGAGGTAGGTGCTGTTATAGATCCATTCAAAATCATTAGATTTACTATCAGAATAACTAATTCCTTTTGAACCACAAAAATTCTTTAATACCAGCCATGAGGTTCCATTTTAGATTTTCAGTACCCACTATGTGCAAATCCATATGAGGAACACACATACAGAAAAAGTAAAACACAATCCTTGCCCTCAGGGAGGTTATAATTTACTAAGTCCTTCACCAGTCCTTCTTAATGATTTTAGTGAAATCATAAATCTGGATCATTTTCCACTTGCTTGGCTGACTGTCTCCTTCCCAAGCCCTGCTGATTTGTTTGGGGTATTTGAGTCATCCTAATTGGTCTTCTAAATTAAGGTAGGGCTAATCTTGTCCTATCTGCAAATAGACATTTTGCTATATGGCCCATAGCATAAACATAGCTGAACAATTAACTTTTTACGGCCAAACCTATACTTTCAGTCATTTAAATGACCAATTTCTTCCAGAGTGATTAAAATTCAGTCATTTAGATAGTCTAAAACATTAGCTCAACCATTTTTCAATCTGTAATTTTCTACCACAAGCTAAACATACTGGAGAAGGGAAGACTTTGGAGGGACATGATAACAGTCATCATTTTTTTTTTAATTCTAAATTGAACATTGACTAAAATGAGTACTTCCACTTACAAAGCAGGATAGAAAAAGAATTGTATCTGGAATTATGAATAATAACAATAACAGCTAGAATTTATACAGTGCTTTAAGGCTTGCAAAGGACTTTTTCAATATTATCTCATTTTATCCCAATAAACTTGTGACAAAGGTTCTATTATCATATCCATTTTACAGATGAAGAAACTGAAACCCAGGGAGTTTAAGTGACTTGCCCAGAGTCATACAGCTAGAAAGAGTCTGAGACTGGATTTGAATTCAGATTCTCCCACTCTCACAGATAAGTTGGGCGCACTCTGATTCTACCCCTCCTCAGAGTTTTAGAGGTAGTCTTGAGGAAAGTGGAGATCTCCTCTACAGTGCCACCAGCTTGGACCTCATTCTGCTATTTTCTCCCCAGTGTTAATCACCAAGGAGTAGTGTCTTGATTTTATTTAACAATTAACATCAATTAGCTTTTACAAAAGGGGATTTACTGTGAAGATACAGCAAAAATAGAAATTGCAAAGTATTTCTCTTATGAAGGGAAAGGTCACACTCTCTTATATATTACCTCAGTCTGGGCATGCGATTATAAATAACACAAATGACTCTGGTAAAAGAAAATAACTCCTACTTTCTGCTATATATTTTACACATATTATCTCATTTTATCCTCACAACATTACTGTAAGATAGATACTATTAATACCCTTATTGAGGAAAATGAGGCAAACAGAAGTGAAGTGATTTGTCCAAGGTCACACAACTAGTAAGTGTCTGAGGCAGAATTTGAACACAGATCCTTCTACCACGCCCTCTATGTGCTACACTATGTACTACACTGTGCTCTAAGAGTGCAAAGGCCTGAAGAGGCCTTCCAACAATGGCTTACAGCAGTCTTTGCCTCCTCACTTGAGCACACACCCAGGCAAGATAAAGAAAGAAACTTTCTTGGGCCAGTTAGTGACTTTTGAAGGTATCCCAATTCTGGCTTAGTAGGCATCAAAAGTCCATCCCTCCATCATTTGTTAGTAGATTAGAGCAATAACAGAAGCTCTGTGCATGATCCAAAATCCACATGGGATTGCATTAGCCATGCACACTGCACATGCTCATAAGGGCTTGGTTTTCCCCAGTCTCTATTACATCACATTATAAATGATTATTACATTATATTACAATCTATTACATTAGTATATAATAAATTCACTTGTAATTTTTCGAAGCTATTCTGTTTTTCTCTAATTTCTTCTGGCTTTCCTTCTGAATGTTTCAAAAACACATTTCAATGAATGTCTTTTCTTCTTTCTTTTTTAGCAACCCTATCCCTAGTACTCATCTCACTCCCTACTCCATACACCCAAACTGAAAAAAGATAAAACTAAACTAAACTTTTGAAGTAAACATGCATAGCCAAGCAAAACACATTTCTACACTGGTTGTGACTGAAAATGTATGTTTCATTCTTCAACTTGAGTAACACACCTCACCATTAGGATTCTGGAATCCTAGTTTGTCATTGCAATGATCAGGGTTTTCCATAGTTGTTTGTTTTAATAAAGTTGTTATTGTATAAATAGTTTTCCTGGTTCTGCTCATTTCACTTTGCATCAGTTCATAAGAGTCTTCCCAAGTTTCTCTAATACCATCCCTTTTTTATTTCTTCTGGCAATGATTTGTATATCCAATAATATAAATAAATGACAATTTGTTCAGCCATTTCCCAATTAACGGGCACCTTTTTAGTTTCCAGTGAGGAGATTGGAACTGAACTGGAACTTGAACCTGATAACTAGGCTCATGTAAAAAAAAGAGCTGGTCCTGCTTGACCCATGGAAGTGCTGGTAAATATTTAACAACTAGCTCTCCAAAGTGAAAAAAAAAAATGCACACATAATATAATTTTAAGTTTAATCTGAATTACTAACATTTTTCCATCACTTTCTTAAGTCTAAACTATTTTTTTAAAACCAATTAATTGAACCATGATTTGTAGCATTTGCCAATTTCCAAGGTGTAAATGCTCACACTGAAGACTTAACAAATGACTTTCCTGAGCCGGGTAGAGCTGGTTTCAGAACAATCCTGGCTTGACACCAGTGAGTGGAGATAAGAGGAGTAGTGGGTGGCATTGGCAGATTTGGATATAGTACAATGAAGAATTGCATACCACATCAGAACTTTACACAAGTGGAGCTATAGGAGGGAGTGAGGTCCCTAAAGATGTTCAAGGAAAGCAAGATGACCACTTGGCAGGGATATTATAGAACAAATGCTTGTTAAAGCATACATTGGGCAAGATAGCCTCTGAAGTCCCTGTCAACCCTGAGATTCTGTGATAAAATAAATTTTGTTTTTAAAAAGGCAGAAATAATTGTGCATTGGCATCTGTTTCATTTTTCTTTTTCTCTTTTTATTTCTCTTCCTTCCCTCTCTTCTCCCTCCCTCCCTCCCTTCCTCTCTCTCTCTCTCTCTCTCTCTCTCTCTCTCTCTCTCTATCTATCTATCTCTCCTCCCCCCTCCCTCCTCTTTCTCCCTCTCTGTTTTTCTCTTCTTTCTTTTTGAGATTGAGTCTCCTAACCTGTCCAGGCTAAAAGACCCATTCACTGACCTGTTCCCATTGCTTGTCAGTACAGAAGTTTCAATTTGCTTCTTTTCTAATATGGGCTGGTTTATCCTTCCTTAACTAGCCTGGTAGGCTCCCTCAAACCCTATTCTCAGGGGCTCACATATGAGTGTCAGACTTAGTGGGGACACCCAATAGACTTTAGCTCTACTGCAACTCAGAACTCCTGAACTTAAGTGATCCATCAGGTTCAGTCTCCCCAGCAGCAGAGACAGTGGACATATACCAGGCTCTCATTTTTTCTAATAGTAATTACAAAAGGGTTTTTGGAGGAAGGAAGATTCAAGGTGTTTGAAAAGGCAAGGATAAGCAAATAAAGCCATATCTACAAAAATTCCTGGCTAGGAAAGGGAATAAACATTTATATAGCACCTACACATGTGCCAGTTACAGTACTAAATGCTTTACAAATATTATCTCATTTGGTCCTCAATAGCTACGTGCTATTATCATACCTATTTTACAGTTGAAGAAACTGAAGCAAATAGAGATTAAATGACATGCCCAAGATCACAGAGCTAGTAACTTTACAGAACCAGATTTGAACTCAGGTCTTCCTGAATTCCTAAGCCCACATCCAGAGTTCTATCTCCTCTGCCACCAGCTGCCTGTTGGGGCCACCATGGTACCTTGGTAAGCTGAACTAAAAGGTGAGGTGGGAAGAAGGAAGAGTAGGTAACTCAAGTTCATATTGAGAGGGGAAAAAACTTTATTGTTAGAAATCAAAATTAAAGAATCATCCACTTAGTGGACTTGGAGGGTAACCTCTAAGGTTATAAAAATATTAATTTTTTTCTACTTGATCTGGTACTTGGATTTTTTTACTCTATAGCTGGAAAGTTAGACAGAGATAGATAGATAGATGAGAGAGATAAACAGATAATATACTTGCAAAATATTGGCTGTATTGGCAGAAAGGAAGGAAGGAAGGAAGAAAGAAAAAGAAAGAAAGAAGAAAGGAATAGAAGAAAAAGGAAGAAAAAAGAAGAAAGAGAGAGAAAGAGGCAAATAATTCATAGGTTCTAGTAAAAGGGTTATAGAAGAAAAGAAATTGACTAGTGTTTGAGACAAAATTAGCAGCTCTGGAGACTAAAGGCTTAGTTGTTCAACCAATGATTTGTTTTGGGTTAGAAATATATGCCCAGAAATGATTGGTGGATAAGATGATTTAAAGTCATCATTGTCTTGGAGAAACCGTTAACATCCACAGAACAGGGAGCCAAAAGCTGTGTGACAAAAAGCGGAACTTGTATTGGATTTATTTGAAAATTGCAGAAAGAATTCTTAATGAGTTTATGGCATTTAGTGGGAGGAGGCTGAGAAGTGAGAAAAGGAATTGTTTACAAAAAAAAGCAAGAATATTCTTTTGTATTATTATTAATGAATGAACAAATGATTTTTAAAGCTCTTACTATTTCAAAACTGTTTGAAATTTTAAAAATTATACATTTCTACAAATATAAAAATAAAACAGTTCTTGTTCTCAAGGAATTCACATTCTAATAAGGAAGACAGCACATATGGAAATGAGGACCCCTGTCCAACACTAGTGGATGAACTTGATAACAATGACCTCAGGTATCTTGGTGGGAAAGGAATCAGTACAGACAAAAAATCATGTCCCTGGAGCATGTCTCCCTACTCCTACCTAAAAGATATAACCCTGCCATTACTAAGGTAGTACAAGAGGCTAGGTCTCTTAAAAGTCAAACAAACCAACCTACCAGAGACAAGGCTTTCCGGAAGACTTTGAGTCATTCAGTAAATAGCAGCACTTGATAGGATGATTCCCACCGGGTAACTTGTCCTATTTTGGAGGAGTCTAGGATGATATAGCACTTTCTTTGTTGCCTTCTGGCTATTAGATCTTGAAATAATTTATAAACCCTTATGTCTCTTTCTACGAAAACATTACCTTCTTCTTCTCCCATCATACCTTAGGTGTGAAGATGTGGTATGGAGGAAAGAGTCCCAGCTGTGCAATCAGAGGACACACATTCAAATCCCATCTCTGAGGACTACAAACTGTATTACCTTGGACAAGTCACTTAAATTTCCTGGGCCTCAGTTTCCTCATCAATAAAATATGCAAGTTGGACTAGATGACCTCAAAAGTCTCTTCCAACTCTAGATTTATGATCTTATGAAACTTTCAGGCAAGAACTAACTCTGTGCAATCTAAGAATGACATCATCTGTGACTCTTTTTAGGAATCTGAGCTATTTATGTTGGTTCCTTCCCACTTCTCACATACAGACATAGGCTAGAATACTTAGGATCCAGGGAACTGAGAACACAGGGTCACTTGCTGCTAATCCCCAATGGAACATTCTGCTACTGTGCCAGGCAGAGGAATACAGGTTCACTTCAGGACCTTGAACTCCCTTATCCATTTGCATTTAGTAGCAGGACTCTCATCTACTGATACTCCAGTCTGGATCTGAATTGTCCTGATTATTGAGTGAATGAGTGAAAATTCATCTAATCAGTCTCATGTCACACTTCACATGCCATCTAGCAATACGCCTGGACACCAAGGGCTACTTGGGCATGGTAAGCTCTGTATTGCTGCCACATATGTCCTTCTTGTTCCAGTCAACGTTCCACTTCTTCAAGTGCATACTATTGAAAAGAACATGGCAATCATTTGTCCTATGCCTCTATTCAAAATCTTTGCAGTTCTTCAGACTAAAACTCCCTTCCCTGGGCACCATACTCCATATGTGTTGTTTCCCCATGTTGGAACACAGTTCATAATCCATCACCATTTTACTCAGTAAAAATTTACAACTGAGTTTATATTCTAAATAAGTGTTCAGAAGATCAAGTGTTCACTGAGTGAAGTAATAACTAGGCTTTATTTTTTCTTATTGTTGCCAAGATGGATATCACAGGTTCAACTTTCTTAGGAAATGGTAACAATGTCTGTTGTTTTATCAGTTTCCTACTTTCCACCATAACATCTTATTTAAATAGGTCAAGTAGAATTGCCTCAATAGAATGAAATAGCTTCCTATTTTTTATTCTATCTTAATAGTAATTTTTATCTTTTCTCTAACAAGTCAGCAAGACTAATTGTACACTGGAAACTGATTTGAAAATTATTTATATATCAGAATGTTGTTATTTCCTATCTATAGACTAGAATCTATTTCATTTTTTGTACTGTTATGTGGTTTTTTCTATGTTCAGAGCTGCTTGTCTCAAGCAAATGATTCATAGTATATAAAGAGGCTTCTATAATTCACACATCTTCTCTTCTTATTTCTGTACCATATTTTCTGACATCTTTCACCACTCCTGTTGGTGCCCACCTTTACAATGAAGCCATCAAATAGGAAGTATATCAATCAGGAGGGTCTTGACTTTCCCATAGAATTTACCTACTCATCCTCTGCACTAAATTTTAACACGTAAGTTAGGATCATTTCCATAGTTTTCTTTTACAAAGGCCCACCACAATCACTGCGATGAGACCAAATGTCTCATGAAATTACATTTCTTGTTACCTTTGCAGTCCAACCTTATTTGCCTTTTCTTTCTTTCTATGCTACTACTATCATCACAAAAAGAAGATATCGTTTGCTATGATTCAGATCCAATAGTATTCAATTTCACTCAATTTGACAAATGATGATTATGGGCCTGCTATGCACACTGTATTAGCTAGTAACTGAGTGCACAAAAGAAAAACATAATCAATGTCTCAAAGAACATATATAATCTACTGGAGTGACATATTATGTGCACAAATTAAATAAATACAAAGTGAACATAAAATAATTTCAAGACAGAGAGTAATATAATAACTAGGGAGATCAGGAAAGGCCTTCTTTCAGAGGTAGCATTTGTGCTTTGAAAGAAACTGTGAGTTTGGGAATGTGGAGATGAAATGGAAGAACACTGCAGATGGGGGAGACCACTTGAGCAAGAGTGTTCACTCATTGATTATAAGAGAAGGATCTACAGTTTAGCTGCCACCCTCTCACTTTACATTTACAAATAGACTAAAACCTTTTGTAGCTCTTAGCACTCTCCTCTCCAATTCCCATCCTTCTGTATTTTCACTACAAAAGCAAAAGAAAGCCATGCAATAAGACTGAAGGCAATTTTGTACTTCATGAGTTTGAAAGTTTGAACTTTCATGAGTTGCCACAAACAGAGAAAGTACCACATCACGTAGGCAGACCTTTGGAAGTGAACCTCTCCAGATAAAGTTAGGTTGGTCCTTAACTGTTGCCAAAACTCCACTAGTAGCATGTCCAGCATGAGGAAAGCTGGCAGCACTTGTCCTCCATGTCCAGAGTTACCTCCATACCACAATGGATCAAGTAAGTAGGACTATATGGAGGAGATA
Organism: Potorous gilbertii; assembly: GCA_028658325.1. Taxonomy (NCBI): domain Eukaryota; kingdom Metazoa; phylum Chordata; class Mammalia; order Diprotodontia; family Potoroidae; genus Potorous; species Potorous gilbertii. The sequence continues at coordinate 80,942,218 of CM053773.1, read as the reverse complement.
AACACTAAACATGTTTTCAATTCATCAAAAATAGCTAACTAAGGATTACCTGAAATGCCCATCTGTACTGTCATTTTAATCTCATTTTAAGTAAAAATGTTGATAAGTGAAGCTTTTTGTGGATAAATAATGTCTAGATATTAGAGGAAGTAGTACAGACACTGAAGGAAGTCTAAATTACTCTGCTTTTGTTATGCTGTTGTGTCTTTCCCTTTTTATCACTGTAGGGCATAGATATTCTAATTTTGCATCATTGGGTTTTTTTCTTGATTTCTCTCACAGAGCTTTACTTTTTATCTTGCTATTCTAAGATATCAACCCTTAAATCCAATGAATGGCTTATGTCATGTAGGACCTATAAGGAGCTTAGTAAGCACTGGGGCCAGCAGAACGAGAGCAGAGGTAATGGATGATGGCATGACAGTCAAGACTCACCGAACAGTAGAACATCAGAGCAGGAAGAGAACTTGGAGATCATCTTGACAAATACCCTTCTCATGTTACGCATGAGGCCCTGAGAGGTTCAAGGATTGGTCTAATATCACACAACAGAGTCAGAATTCAAACCCAAGTCTTCTTATCTCAGATCCACAGCTCTATTGCTCCGGTAACTACAGGATATCAAGACACATGAGATATCACATTGTTGAGTAAGGGTATGCTGGTACATGTTTAACAATCAGCTCTCTTAGAAAAAAACGTATACATGACACTTTTCAATTGAATCTGCATTATTAACATTTTTCCCATCAATTTTCTTAAGTCCAAACAATCACTAATGCAAAAATTCAAGCCATAATCTGCATCACTTGCAATTTCTGAGACATAGATACTCTGAAAATTTGACAATCAGCTTTCATGAGATATGGCTCCAGCATGACCCTGATTTTTGTTCTTATTGAGCTTGTAGTTCACTGAAAGTCCCAGAATACTTTGTTTGTTTGTTTGAAGCTGATATTTATCCAAGTTTCCTCAGACTTGTCCTTGTAGGTGTAATTTCTTTGAAATTAAATGTAGGCATATTCATATTAAATTTCTTATTAGATTTTGACCAGAGTTCTAGCCTGTCAAAAGTTGGTGGTTATTGATGTGGTTTATCCTGACTCTCTCATTTAAGGTGTTAGTTAGCTCTCCCACTTTCATGTTATCTTACAATTTGATAAAAATGACACGATTCTTTTATCCAAGGCATTATTTTTTTTAAATGACCAATAAGGCCTAGAACATACACCAGGAACAATTCATTGAACATCATTCTTAGTCAATATCAAACCATTAGTGAAATTTCTTTGGATCCTACCATTTAACCAGCTCCAACTTTAACTACCTGAGAGATTCTCAAACTTTTGGGTGGTCATGGACTTCTTAGTCAGAAAAAGCCGATGGACCCTTTCTGAGAATGATATTTTTTAAATGCAGGAAGTAAAATGCATAGAATTACAAAGGAAACCAATTATATTAAAATGCAGTTATCAAAATATAATTTTCAGAGTTCATGGATCCCAGCTTAAGAACCTTTGAAATGTCATTTTCTCTTCAACTACATTCTTTGTAGATCTTTTGACTCCTTTGTCAATGGTTCTAGTGAGAGACAATACCGTTAGAGAATGATCTAGGGACCCTCCCTGATCTGAGATCATGTAATCTGTGTGAAATTGGCATCTTCTTTGGACTGGTGCTGTGTCTAGGTGAAGGAACTGGAGTATCCTAAATGTAAATTTCAAAAAGAAAGTGAACCTCTGGACTTCTAGGTTTCCAGGTTTTGTATTGGTGACCTAAAGAACAAAGAATAACCTTGGGAGTGACCTTAGTACCTAGGCCATGGTGGTTGAGACAAGGACTCATTTAGGACCAAAGCTAAAGAGGACCTGGGCTAAGAGTGTGTACCCAAGGTATTGGGGGATGGGCAGAGGGTGGGGAGGTGAATTTCAGTTTCTGTTCTTGCTGTGAAACAAATATCCTTTCACAAAAGCTAATTGATATTAAAAAACTAAATAAAACAGGACATTAAACACTAGTGGTTAACAATAGGGGAGGAGGACACAGCCTTTGGAGATTTGAACCACTGGTAGAAGATCCTTCCCCAACTCCTAGGGTGCCTCAAGAGTCATTAAAGGCAGAGAGAGCTGCCTGGTCCTGGGATAATGGGTCAGAACACATTCACTACATACTTCCAATAGAATTCATTCCTTGAGGGGAAAGATTGTTTAATTTTTGTCTTAACATCCCCCGTATTCCTATTACCTCCAGAATTAAATATTATTTAATTAAAGCCCTTCACTGCCTGGCCCCCTCCTACTTTTGCATTCTTTTTTCTCTTTACTCCCTTCTACATACTCTACAGCTCAGAAACTCTGGTGTTCTTACTGTTCCTCTGGCTCTATACTCCATGCCTTAGCGCTGGCTAATCTCCATGCCTAGAATGCTTATCCTCCTCAACTCCACTTCTTGGCTTCCTCGAAAACTCTGCTTAAATCCACTTTTTGCAAGAGGCATTTTCTGCCCCCGTGCAATAGCTTGAACCCCAGCATACACAGGAGGTCCTGTTATACAAGTTCTTAAATCTGCTTTTCTCAAAGGAAAGCAACTTTTGAGGGGTCAACAATCTACCTTAATCAAGTACACATATCATTCACTTTGTTCAGAGGAAAAAGTCAGCACTCTGAACTTCAGACAAAATACAAACCAAAATTACAAGCAGAAATTACTCACAGAAAGACCAACAGACAGGGCTTCCAACTGTCTGACCATAGACAATACATATATTGTTACCAGAAAGAGAAGCACCCACATCTGAGTTTTCAAAGCTGTGTGGCTCCTTAGCTGCTCTGGTGTGCCAGAGTCTCTTCTGGCACACCAATAAGCCCAAAGTAAAACCTCACCTGCGAGTATCTGTACACTCTTCAAAGCTGGAGGGCATGATTCTCACGACCCTCATGATCCAGTGCCTTATTAGAAATTAACAAAAAGTATCTGAGGCCTATCTTTAACTCTTCCCCCCACCCACCATTAACATTACATTAACATTATACCCCTCCACCTGACATGACCTCCCCTTTACACAGTACAAGTCTTGGATGTACAGAGTTGCTTCCATGTTGTCTTTTCCATTAGTGTTTGAATTGCTTGAGGGTAAGAGCCATATTTTTTACTTTCTTTATATCTCCAGCACTTAGCAAAGAATCTGCCATATAGTAAACACTTAATAAATGATTATTGATTAATGGATTGTGCATAGCACAATACTTGGCATATAGTAGTCACTGAATGAAAGCTCATTGAATGGAAGAAAGGAATTGTGAGATTTTATTATCTCTTCTTCCCAAGAGAAAACATAATGTTTCTAAATAGATTCTTTTTATTATTTGCCCTTACTTTCCTCACCAGGCCTAGATCATCCTGAGCTTTAGCACTGCTGGCATGTTTTAAACAGTATCATGCCCCACAATTTCATGTTAACTCTATTATAACTTCCATCTTCTAATAATGTCTTTCAAAAAATCCTTGGTAAGTTTCCTGTGTATTCACACAGATCTCTTTACATAATTCCTCCCCTACCCTTTGTTTCCTTCTCACCTGAATTATTTTATTTATGTGTTCAGAATTTCATTATTTAGAGTTTTCAAAATGCCCAGTATGAATTCTCTTCTGGAATGTTACTCCATGGGACCTTACCTATCTTCCTTCTGAATTCTATGAAATCTGCTCTCCAAAAGCCGAGCATGTTTGTGAACCTGTGCCCTGCTTTGTTCTCTTTTTCTATCACAAATTCTAAAAAGGAAGGTTCCCATTATTTCATCTCAGCAATCAATTCATCACTGTGAAAATCACACCCAGAATATATTTTCCCTTTTTTAGCTACTCTACTTTTGAAGTATGAAATTATTATTAAGACAAATAAAGAAATTATTAGTTACTTGGAAAGAGAGTTAGACAGATGTCTAGATAATTTAAGTCCCCCATTACTATTATATTATGATTCTGTCAGGGTGGTGATTTCCCACCCTCCTCAGCTTTCCAGTTCTTCATCTATTTCCTCCATCTGTCCATGTGGTTTGTAGTACGTTCCAAAGAAAAAAATTGCTTCAAAATTTTTTTTCACTCCAAATATGGTCCTCTTCTTATTTCTAGATTTCCTCACATGAAAAAATTATCTTGATATAAAATGTCACACCACTCTCACTTTTTTACTTCTCCCATTTTTTGAATGATTTATTCATTTAGAGCCCTATTCCAGTCATAGGTTTTATTCCCCTGATTCTCGGTGCTAACTATGAGGTCAAAGTTGCCTCTTTACATTAGGATCTCTAGTTCATTTTGCATATTGCCTATCCTTTGTGCAGATGCTTGAGGTCATATGAGGCTCTTGAATTTTGCTTCTGTTATATTTCTGGATGTTTCGACTGCTAATCTTCTTCTTATAATTGTTCTCTATAATACTTGGATATATATGTAGAAAATTTTCCTCCTCACCCTTTCATTTCAAATTAAAGACTTTTTGATTAGACTTGCCATACAATAGGCAAATACATCAATCAATCAATCGACAAGCATTTGTAAGCATCTTCTATGTGTTTCACTGCACTAGGCACTGGGGACAAAAATATAAGGAATAAAATATTCCCTACTCCCTTATAAGGTGTACTTAATCCCCTGAGATAGGAGCCTATCAATCCTGTATTTAATCCAGAAATCTAAATACTATTTTCAGACAGAACCTCCTCAACTAGTCATTCATTTTTTGAATCTACTTAACTCTTCTCCATCCATTGCCATTAATGGGTAGTTGATAAAAGCACTTGTGTACCTGTGGTTTTTAGTTTCTTTCACGAAACTTTGTCATTTTTGACAATGCATTCTATCTTCCTCAAGTAGCATCATTTGTACCATGTGACTCACCAGAAATGGGTTATAATCTTCCATTTCAACATATCTTGCGAGATTCTTTCATATCAATCGCTCCACTCCACAATAAGGTATCAAAGTAGGATTTTCATATGGGATCATAGATTTAGAGCTCTGAGGGATTTGGGGGGTTGTCCAATACAATTCCCTCATTTTACATATTGTAAAACCGAGGCACAGAGAAGCTGAGTTAAACAAGAACATACAGATAGTAGATGGCAGAATCAGAATTCAAATCCAAGTTGTCCAACACTGCCTAATAATAAAAGACCAAAATATGTTCATTGATGTATGATGCTTAAGTTGTGGTTGATGTTATTTTTTTTTCTACTTTTCCTTTGACAATAATGGACAATTTCCTTTGAAAGTAATGGAATATTTTCAGGTCCAAATTGAAGCTAAAGCTTGATGGTAGAGTAGAGGAAATTTGGTATTGACAACTACATACCAAAAGAACTAGCCAGGCTATATAGATTCCACAAGTTTTTCAAACATGTCCTTGAGAGCTGGAAGATACAATCCTATGTACAATTGAAAAAAAAAAGTAAGCAGAAATCTTAGCTTCTATGCTTAAAGGAAGGAATCTTCTGTGAAAGGGCATCAAAATATGTCCAAATCATGAAAGTACCCTAGAGAAACCAGTCTGAAAAGTATTCTTGGAATATCTATGGCTATCTGGAAATAGTTTTCTTGTAGTGGGGTCCCAAGTTGGACAGTGTGTGTGTGTGTGTGTGTGTGTGTGTGTGTGTGTGTGTACTGGATTGAGTCAGAGTTAATAAACATTTATTAAGCATGTACTGTGTAACAGTCACTATGCTAAGTGCTAGGGATACAAAGAAAGGTATGGTATTCCTCACTCTCAAAGAAGGTAAAATCTATCTGCAGGGATAAAAAATTAAACAATTAATTACTGCATCTAAAAAAATTGTCCCAAAGAAAAGCATAGTAATCCAATCACTGATCAGTCATGAATTTGTTTTTTATCATTCCTGAGTAATAAATTTGGTTTAATGAAAGTGTTGTCATAGGGATAGATTAAATCAGTAGAGAGTTTTTTTGCGTCTAAAAATGAATTTCCAGGAATCAGAGAGGCTAAAATGAAAAGAGGGTGTGCTTGTGGAGTCCTAAATAACGGAAGAGATGAAAGATAAAGCATTTGTATAGAAGTCACTTTTTAAAGTGTCAAAAAAAGTTTGGGAAACTACAAGGTAGAAACCTAGCACAAAATTGTCAATGATCTTCTTAAAACTTGTAAAATTAAAAGATGTTATATCACTATAAAATCCATTTCTTGAATTCATACTAGATTTTTCCCCCCAGGAACCTACATGATATAAGTGCAAAGTATGGAGAATATTTCCATCAAGAAAGTTCCTCAATAGAAAATTGATACTAGCTCAAATAGAATACAAGCCTGCTAACTGATTATGCTTGGATGCTGAGTAAGGACATTTTACAAATGAAATACAACAGCAAATTATCAGTAGCAACTTTTTAGGTGAGTTAAACTAGCACAGCTCTGTTTTGTATTTGGTATCAAGCAGGAAAAATTCTATGTTTAATCTATTTTCATGAATATGATTTTTAAAACCTGTCTTTCTTGTCATTTTTGTACAATTGTTCAAGGGAATATTGAGAAGTAGCCTTATTTTCGGTATCACATGGAAGTTTTTCAAAAAATAAGGATATTAAAAAAGATAAGGAATTCAAATGTTGAAAGAAATGTGTAATGTACTTTGTCGATCCTAACACAACTAAAATTGTAATTAGTTTGGGAAATATGAACAAAATGGAGACTGAATGATATGCTAAATAATAAGTAAATAAAAGGAAAAATCACAAAATAGCAAATAGCCATTTTAAAGACAATTATAACTGTGATACAACTTGGTAACATTTATGAGATGTAGCTGAAGCAATTCTAAGAAGAAATTTTATATCTCTAAATACTAAGAGAAAGATAATTTGTCAGGTAGTATTTTTTAAAAATAGATAATCATCAAATAAATAATCTTTAAATAAACACAAAAGTAGGAATTCTAACAAATAAAAGCTAAATTTGGAAACAAAGAATTATTACATTAATAAAAAGCAGAATTTTAAAAGACTAACAAAATCAATAAACTATTACCTAATCTGATTTTAAGAGCAAGAAAGAACCAAATTAACAAGATAAAAACAAGATTTTAAAAAGTTATAATTCACAATGAATTAACAAGAAGAAAACAGTATCAAAAAAAGACCTGACTAGGTCTGTGTAGCCCCAGAAGAGGCTGGAAGCACTCAAAGCATCTTCTGGACACTTCCTGCACCACAGCCCTGGGATTCCGTACATGAAGTATGCATCAGTTAATATTTTGGTGCCTTGAATGTGATGATGCTCAGTTGACTCCTGTGTGAAGAGGGCCCCCATCTCATGAGCTGCTCCAGTCATAACAGGGACAAGAATGACAGCTATGAGAAGAGTGCAGCTTCCTACAGCAGAATCTAGGGAAGATCAGCTTTCCCACTTCACTTCACCTGCATACATCTCCAGCTCAGCTCCAGCCGGGCTTCTCTCACTTGAATACGTAAGAAGGCTTATGCTCAGTTGTATCCAGTGATGTTGGTCAAGCAAAATGGATCTGTCATTCATATCAGATATAAGGAACCTTGCAGATCCATACAATGCAATAGATATTGACACATTTTCTCCAGAGGAAAGAATGATGAGACTACGCAAATTGAACCCCAAGTATGGGAAAGTGGGAGAAAATGGAGGCAAAATTTGAAGATGACTTCAATGTGGAATAATAAGCAAAATTTTGGAAGAAAAACTGAAAATGTTATGATGTTAAGATTGTACAAAGGATGGGTCCATTTAATGCAACAAAATATTGAAATTTTGAAAAATTAAAAACTACTAAAGTTTAAAAAAAACTTAGTTGCATAAGTATCTTTAAAATTCTGAATTTTTAAAATTCTAAAATACCTAAAATATCTAAAATATAAAATATCCTAATTAGTACAGTATTAAATAGGAATTCTAGATGGCTCAATCTAAGAAAGAAAAAAGTGAGTAAGAATCAATGAACTCACAAAGAATATAATTCTTTTTCAGTTGGATTTATGAGTGATTTCTGTTAAACATAAAAAGAAAAAATCATTCCTATGTTGTATAAACTATTTGCAAAAACGGAGAAGAAAGATATTTTATCAAATTCCTTCTATGAGCCACATAATGTTCTGATGCCCAAAGCAAGAAGGGATAAAGCAGATAAAAGTGGTATCACTAACGAATGGTGATGCAAAAAATATTAAATAAAATATTGACAAAAAAATTTCAGCAATATATACAAATGATCCATTGTGAATGGGCTGAATTCATAAAAGAAACATAAGGACACTTCAGCATTAGGAAAATTAGCATGATGGATCAAATAACTAAAATTGCCTATTTTATTAATAGGTACATAAAAGAGCATTGAAAGTGTAACACCAATTTATGCTTAAAATACTAAAAAAAAAAAAGCATGTGGATGAAGGGAACATTTCTCAATATGATCAAAAGTATTTACTTAAAACAAAGAGTTAATATTATTTGTAACAGAGAGTCAATGAAAGCTTTCACATTAAGATAAGGGTAGAGCAAAGATGCCAATCATCTCTATTTTTTTTTAAACAATGGTAGAAATGCTAGCTATAACAAATTTTTTAAAAAGGAAAAGAGCTAAGCGAATAGGTATTGGTAAAAGTATTTCTTCCTGATAATATGATGGTTTGTTTAGGAAACTACCAAATCAACCAAAGTTACAACTAATATCTTTAGTAGTCAGATAAAAAATAAATCTATAAACTCATTGGCATACCTCCATATGATGATCAAAAGTCATAAAGAAGAGCTAGAAGCAAAGTTTCATTTAAGGTATCCATAAATGTCTTAATTATATTGATATTAACCTACCAAAACACACAGGATTTATAGAAATAAAATCATGAAATATTTTTTACAGAAATAAAGGGATGCCTTAATAATTAGTGAATAGACAAGTTTGATGACCCTAAAAATGATGGTGCTATTAGATTATAAATTCAGTCCTATGCTAACTTGATGTTTTATTATTAAAAAAAATAACAAAAAAAATCACATGGAAGAAAAAAAGGGCAAGAAAGTCAAAGGAAGTACTGGAAGAGAAAAAGAAGGAAGAGGGCTTGCATGACCGTGTCTCAAACTGCATTGCAAAGCAATAATTATCAAACCTATCTGGTCATAAATATATTTAAGGAATGCTGATTTCATCAGTATTGGAACTCCCTCCACCAACACAGATTACAACATCCCTGTAAATTAGTAGATAAATCCTAAAGAGTTGCCTAAGGCTCAAAAAGTTAAATGATTTGCCCGAGGTCAAATAGACAATAAATGTAAGTAGATGGATTGAAATTCATTCTTCATGAATCCACCACTCTTAACAATTGTTCCATGTTGTCTATTTTTTGTCAGGTACTGAATTTTTAAAAAAGTAGTCAACTGAAAAAAATAAATAAGACCCAGAAACAAATATGTGCGGCAGTGTAGTACTAGATAAGCCCAAGAACACAACTAGGAGAACCAGGACGAGAAATACTCAAAAACTGTGCAGTTTGGCAGAAAACAGGCTTAGACAAACAACTCACACCACATACCACAATAAATTTCAAATAAATAGATGCTCTAAACATAAAAAAGTCATACTATAAATTAACAATATTAAAAAATTTAGGAGAACATATGGCTTTATTCATGAAATGCAGACAATTCAACATTAGAAATATTAACATAACTGATCACAAAAGAAAAAAATTGCCTACTTTATCAATAGATACATAAAAAGACCACTGAAAATGCAACCCCAGTTTATGTTTAAAACACTAGAAACTATAAGAATGAAAGGACCCTTTCCTAATATGAGCAAAGTATTTGCTTAAAATGAAGAACTAATATTATTTGTAATAGAAATACAGAAATCTATAGCTCTGGATGGCTACATTGAAGACATCTACCTCTTCTCAAAAAATCACAGAAGTTAAATGTCAAAGTGAATTATTCTAACACTTCCTGATTCCCCAAACCATTTTACCCTAAGTAAAACCTCAAAAGACCAAATGACTTGATCAAGGAAGTAACTGGAAGAGTGAGAGATCTTTCTTAGGAACTATGTATGGTTCCTACCTTTGGTATTCCCTTCGGTCACCCATACACCCCCGTTCTCACAGTCCAACTTGGAAAACTGGGCATCATATAGGTGGTTTTACAAAGTACTCTGAACCCTACCATAACTTCCTACAATTGAACTGAAAATTGACACCTGCCAAGAATAACCAGGTAGGAGAAATGATGTACTTGTCTGTGAAAAACCTCCAGTCTAATTGTCCCTCCTAGAAACTGAAGGATAAAATCCTTTGTCTACTATACAACTTGTTGGTTTTCCAACAAGACCTCAGTAATTAAAACTCATATTTTAAGTTTCAACTCTTGTAAGCCATGAGGACCCCTCCCAATTCTATACCTTTTCAAACTATAGCTACCCAATTTCCTCCCACCACACATTACCACCATTACCACTACCATCAGTACTGGCAGATGGGTGGTGGGCTGCTGACATTCCAATGAAGAGGTATTCAAATGCCCTATTTAGTAGACTGGAAAGGATGCAAGATATAAGAGTTCAGATGAAAATCTACCTATAATTCCCATGCACCCAAATTAGTTCAAGCATTTCGCAAGTTTCACTAAATAAGTTTCCATGAGAGGGAGAATGGAATGTGTGCCCCAAGGAAATGCCAGCATAGAAGCTTCCTTGGTGTAATGTGGACAGACATGATTAACAGTGGACAAACACAGGATTGAAAATATCTAAAAAGCAAATGTAGGCTTGAGTAAAAACTGTGGATCTCTGCCTTCCTCTCCAGATTCCTACCATATGCGTGGCTTGCCTTTTACTTTTTCCAATAAGATATTTATCAACTGCGGGACCTTGGACAAGTTACTTCACCTTTGTTTTCCTCCGTTTTCCCATCTGTACAGTAATAAGAACACCTAATATGCAGGATTGCTACGAGGTCAAGTGAAGCATTTAACATAGTGCCCAGCACGTGGTAGATGCAATATAAACATACCATTGTTAATTATTATTGTTAATTACTTTCACCATAAATTTTCCTCCTCATGACAATTTGGACTGGTCTTCTTTGGTTCTGATTAGCCTCCTATCACCTTGATCACATAACAAGTTCCTGGCAGTGACTTGAGGGCTTCTGCTAGCACTTTCCCTGAACATAGGAACAATGACGATCTCATTAAGCACTCTGCAGCACTTACACTTTTGTCGCTCTCCCCTTCTGGAGACTCTTCCCCTGCCAGTTGCACTTCCATGGTTCTCTTCCTGTCTTCCTACCCATCCCTTTCTCTCCTTTGCCCCTTCCACTCCTGTACTCTAAATGTACTCACCTGCCCAGGCTGTCTTCAGTCCTCTTCCCTCTCTACACTATGCATTCACTGGTGGCCTCATCATTTCAGAAGATTTCAGCTATCACCAGTACACTTCTAATCTACATTTCTAATCTCTTTTCTCTGAAGTTTCAAACTCGCTTTTCCTAACTGGTGGATATCTCCAAGTCTTTTTAGAAGTTAACAAGGGGCATGTACAAAATTGAACTTCCTATCTCATCCCCAAACTGATCTGACTTCCTAATTTTTGTTGAAAATACCATCCTCCAAGTCTCCCAAACCTAAAACCTTAAGATCATCATCTAATTTTCCAAGTTTTTTACCTCTCATATCAAAGAACTCATCAATGCCTGTCAATTTTACCACTTCGATGTGTCTTTCATCTACTTCCTCCTTACCATTTCCACTATTGCAATGCTGCTTCAAGTCTTTATGAGATTTTTTTCTAATCTATTACAATAGCATCTTAACCAGTCATCCAGTCTCCAGTAGTCAGCCCCTTCCAATTAATCCATAAACTGTTGCCAGAGTAATTTACCTAGCTACAGTTCTGATCATATCACCACTCTATTCAATATTCTTCAGTGGCTCCTCACTGCCTATTCATAAAATAATAAATAAATATATATCCTAAATAAAATTTACAATAAATAATGTAATAATGCATATTAATGAATGTAATAACCTTTTAATAACTGATAACATTTAAATTTAAACAAAGACATAAGTAATTACAGTCATAAAATACTATTAAAAGTCCTCCATAATTTGACTGCAACCTAAATTTCCAGGCTTATCTCTTATTCTCTTTCCTCTAATCAACTCTATTTCTTTCTGCTACCTAAGCCTGATCTTCGCGTACATGCCTCTTGCCCATAGAAGTGTTCTTTTTACCTGGAATGCCTTCCATACCTATCCAAATTCATCAATATCTAGTCAATATGATATTTCTTCCATGAAACACTTCTGGATTCTTCTCAATGAGGAGTAATTTCTCCCTTCAACCTTGGTTTTGGCACTGAAAACTTCCATATTATTTTAGGTTTATCTTCCTAGTGATCATCATCCTTCCATCCACATAATAATGTCAAGAACAATTGATGTGAAATATGGCATTTTTTAGGGACACAGTTTAAACCCATTATAATTCTATTCAGCCTTAAATCCATGATTGTTTCTCCTAAATAGAACTAACATATGGCTTCCAAATTAAAGAAGTCTACTTGATATACATGGATGATACCAAACTATATGGCTTTACCGAAACAAACAAACAATACATAAGATAGTTCCTTCCTTGTGTGCAATCTGTCTCTAATGCTATAAAAATGTCACTTGGCCTTGATTAATGTACAAGGAAAGCTAGAGTCTGAAGACTTTGAACTTACATCCTAAGGTCACATTGAACTGATGAAAGGAGGCTATATTTATAAATACCTTGGACTCTCCAGTAAAGTCACATAAGTATGAAACTATCAAAGAGGAAGCCATATCTGAATACATTATTGAGAAACCAAAATTAAATGAAAATACATATTCAGCAGTTAACACCTATGTCACCCCAGTCTTAGTGTACACTTTTGGAACTGTAAGATAGACCATGGCAGATTTGGAAAACATCCTAACAAAAACCTTTATGATTTTAACAAAACATAGGGCTCATCACCCAAAAGCTGCTATATAAATATTAACACATCCTCCCCCCAAAAAGAGGACGAGGATTAATAGATATCCTCAGAGGATATAATAAACAAGCAAAAAATAAATAGAATACTTTTGAAACAAGGAGACATCACTTTACTCAACAATGATAAAGGCCAATAACAGGTACACAACATAGAATTTGGCAAATGTATTTTATTTCCAGATGGAACCTATGAAATGGCTAAGACTCAAAAGTGGAATAAAAATCCCCTCTGTGGGTGACATCTTCATGAACTCAACCAACAATATGTTTACAAAGAAGCTTAGGACAAATGGATGAGTCATGCAGATTCGTTTCTAGAAACGGAAGGGATTTATAATGGGAATTAAGGACCAGAACTCTGCCACCAGAAATTATACAAGAGTTACCTTTAAAGAGTCCAGATTAAATGATCAATGCAGATTATGCAAGGAAAAGCAGAAACTGGGCAACCCATAGCTGCAAAAATTTATCATCTGTCACATATCTAGTGAGACAAGATCTGGTAGCTAGAATTATACATCAGAAGCTCCCTATCATTCATAAACTGACAGATGACAAATCTACATACTACAAATAGTAACAGATATTGGACCTGTGATTTCACTGGCATAGAAAAGTCCCTGGAGGGAAAATTCTCTTTACCAATGCAGGTCAGCACATATTTTCTGTAACTTAGAGTCTTAAATATTTGCCTCAAAGTCTAAAAAGTGAAGGTTTTGATCAGGGTCAGACAGTCAGTATGGGTTAGAGGTGGAATTGGAACCTGGATTGTATTGGCTCTATCTACTATGCAACGCTGCCTCAATTAGTACAGATGCAGACCTCAGAATATCCTTAAGAACTCAATAAAACTGTACATTTTACTATAGGCCATGGTCACATACCAAATTGTTGCCCACCATCACATAAAGTTAACTGATTCATAAAAAATTAAGAAAAAATATTTTCTCGGATGTAAACATAGCAAATTTCTAAGCTACTAGGAATACAAAACTTTCAAAATGTGGAGATCTATCAGAAGTAACCAATACTACATGTGAACAGGATATGAAGTACACATCATCCCCAACATCCTTTCTGCTACTTCAGAGTCTGTAAGAAGATGAATACATTATAATACTTTTACTCAACTACAAAGAAGCAATTATCTTACATGACTGTGGAAAAGGTCCACAGAAGAGTAAATATAAAAGAATCACATCAAGATAGTGATTTATTCAAGGATCATTTCTACCTGAACTCCATTGAACAAAATGAGAACAATTTTTCTAAAATAATACAAGAGTTCTCATTTTTATGGTGCAGCCACTTCGTTCTTTTCCTACTTTCTTACTTTTGAACTTTGCATTATACCTTATGTCATCTCATTTCATATATCCCCTACAAGAATGTACGTACTTCAAAGACAAAGATCGTCTTAATTCCCTTTGCATTCCCCATTGCACCAATACAGTGTTTTGATGTATTAGGCGCACAGTAACTGTTTGTGTTATTGAATTTTGATGTTCACCCATTTATGAGTCAGGTATGACTTTATTCAATTTATACTTGGAGAGCCTGAGACATGGAGACCTTTTATGAAATCATGGCTATTCCTTTGAAGGTCTATAGATATACAAAGGATCAGATAGAAGTCTCAATTTCTCCATTACTCAATTATTTTAATACTAACAGTACAAAACTATAATAGTGGAATAAAGTATATATCATCCCCATCATCCTGCCTACTACTGGCGTTGTATCAAAGATACTTTTGGTCAGTTCCTGGAAGATGTTTATATCTTAATGCTTTTAGTCAATTACAAAAAAGCAGATATTTTATCCATCTGTGTACACCGCACATGAAATGCAAGAAAACAATACCAGGTTAACAAGAGTAGAGGATGAAGCCCAAAGTTATTAAGTGACTTGTTTATTACTATACAATCTCTATCTACAACATACGTGATTGTCCAGCTGTTGCTTTCCCAAGTGAGGGGAGAATCCTATGATCACCAAAGGTAGCCATTTCTTCTTTTAGATAACTCTTACCATTTGGAAATTTTTCCTTTATCAGACCTAAATTGGATTTTGAGAGTGTAACTTCCACTCATTGTTCCTAGTTCTGACTACTATGTGCAAGCAAGGTAAATCTAATCCCTTTTCCTCACGACAACATTCAAGTACTTTAAGACAGCTTTCATGTCCCCTGAAGTCTGTTTTTCTCCATGTTAAATATCTCAAGGTTCTTCAACTGGTATTTTGTGCCATGGACTCAAGATCCTTCACCATGCTGGTTGACTTCCTCTGGATACTCTTCAGCTTATTAATGTCCTTCTAAAAATGAGGTGCCAAAAAAAAGATGTCATCCAACCATGCCATTTATGTCTCTTTTAACTTACATATCTATCAGGCCATTGACTCATTGAGCTGGTAGTCCATTAAAATCCTTAGGTCTGTTTTTCTTTTCCCCAACAAACGACTATCTTACCCAGCTTCCCTTATATTTTACTTGTGAGGTTGATTTTTTGAACCCAAGTGTAAGAATTAATATTTATTCCTGTTGAATTTCATCTTATGAGAAACAGACCAGAACTCCAACTTGCCAACATCCCTTTGAAAACTGATTTTGTGATCCAGTACATTAGATACTCCTCACAGATTTGAGTCAAATGCATACTTGAAAATCATGCAATCTGTGTTTTTTATCCAAATCATTGATAAAATTTATGGTAGGAAAAAGCTCAAATCCTTTGTATACACCATTGGAAAACTCTTTTCATGTCACTATTGAACCCTTAAGGATTGTTCTTTGGGTAGAGACATTCATCTAGTTCCATTGCATTGTAATGTCACTTTGTCTAAACTCACTTATCACAAGTCAAGTACACTTGGCCTATAGTTTGCAGAAACTATTCATTTATCTCAAAATTGGGACATTTTTTCTTCTCCCATTCTATTATACTTGTTTTCCGCATCCTTTCAGGAATCAAACGGTGAATATACAGCAATATCGTCTACCAGTTCTTTCATAATAAAAATAGTTAATATTTACTATGTGCCAAGCACTATGCTAACAAAAACCCTGGAAGGTTGATGCTATCATTACCCATTGTACAGATGAGAAAAGTGAAGCAAACAGTAATTAAGAAACTTTCCTAGGTCACAGAGATGTTAAGTGTCTGAGACCAGATTTGAACTTAGGTCTTCCTGATTCTAAGACTAGTACTCTATTTACTGAACTACCTAGCTGCCTAACTAGTTCTTTCAGACCCATAGAATGTCATTCCTCTGTGCCTAGTGACCTCAACTCCTCTGGGGCAGCTTGATACCATCTCACTGTCTCCTTACTCATCTTGAGCAGCAGACTCCCCCTTAATCATATTTGATCTTTTCTTTCTAGTTCCAAATCATTCAACCTGGCAGGGAAATCAAGAGAAAACTTAGAATTGAGAAGTTTAGCCCTCTTTTCAATATCTGTTATCTTGGGGGACACAGAGAAGAAACACTTTCATAAAAGATGAGGAGACATAGAGAGATTGAAATCTGCACAGCCACACTTACATAATGGCAGATCCACCAAATTACTACATAGACAATAACAGCCAAACTTTGACTTTGAAATGCTCGGGAGCTGTATCAGATTTTTCTTTTCTTTTTTCTTTTTAAAATTTCCTCTGGATAGTCTGAGTAATTTGGGCTATTTGGGGTATGGAGGTTTCTGCTTAAATATCTAGACGTTAATGATAGTTTGCTCAGGTTTTCAGTTTTGCAGAGTTTCAATATAGTTAGAAAATAAATGTTTAAAAGCTCCATTTACATATACAAATGAAAAGTAAGATTCTGGAACACTCTACCTGAAAGATGTCATTTAATGAAGAATAAAAACCCAGAGAATTTTCTTCCTTAAAGTAGGTTCCTTCATTTCCAAACTGTCCATTGCCTGTTTCTTAGGAAGCAGATACAGAATTTACTGCACTATATTAGTCTGAGAATTTCTAATCAAAACAGTGAGAGACTGAATCTAAGCACCAAGGCCAGATTCAATAACAAAGGATGTGGCTGTTACATGATTTTTTGTTTTGTTTTGTTTTGTTTCAAATATTGCCTACACCCGGCTAGCAAGAAGTGCATTGTGTGTGATCTCAGGAAAGAAAAATTGAAAAATTATGCAGACAAATACTAGTAGGAGTCTGGAGTTTAGAAAAACATGTAGTTGCCTCTCTGCTTTTATTGCCCATGAAAGAACATTTCATATGGTCAACTGCTCAAATTTATGTGGACCCTTAAGGGTAAGTTTCCAGGGTGCTGAATGGAGACTCATACATACAGTTCTCTTCATTGTTCATGGAGGCTGTGTATCTACTTCTTATTCAGTGCCCTTTGTTACATATGTGTATATAAAATACATATATGTGTATAACACATGCAGAAACACAAACATACACACACACATGTGTATGCTTGTGCTTATGTATTATAAACACACCTTCACAGTAATGAGAGTGGAAACCAGGGGGCTATAAATATTTCTGACATAATATATATTTTATAATTGTATATTTTATTATGTTTATTTTATATAAAATCTAAATCTATAATAATATAAATATAACCAAATAAATAAGTATAATATAATTATGTTCATGCTTTACATTTTATCACAAATCTATATTTAGTCTTAAATATCTGTGGCCTCTTGCTACCACCCCAATTATCTATTAATAGTCCAGAACTACACTAAATCATAAGAGAATTGTCAATGTAAACATTCTACCATTTCTCACATCCTCAGCTACCTCCTCCTCCTTTACCACAGAACTTTCCACATTATTACCTTTCTATTTTAATGTTTTCAGGGAAAATGTTGAAAAATTTTGCAACTGATCTCAGAGGAATTAAAGTGGTGGTATGGAATAAGCATAGTAAAAATGAAAAGAAATATGGCATTTGCCTTCTCCAGCACATTGTGTTAAAGCTCGGATACAGTTTGTTAACTAAGAGAAGCTAAGTGTGTGATACACTTTTTATTGTCCAAGTTTTTTCCATTGTACATTTAATGTAGCCTGTAGCTTCAAAGTCTTAAAGATAAATAACATAGTAAAGATCACACTTCTATTAAGAAGGTAGAAGATAAGAATTATGAGTAAGGAAAAGAAGACATTTCCTAGAGTTTGTAAATCGTGTGTGTAAGTCACCTAGGAATTAACATAATATATGAACAGAACAGTTTGGACAATATGTCTATAGTTTGACAACCAGTCTTAGAAAGAACCTTTTACCAAGTTGGCTGCAGCAATTTTTTTTTGGCCACAAGAAATCTTGAAGACCATCAACTTTGTCAAAGAAGATACCACTTGTGTTAGTGAGTGAAGTACCTAATGTACAAAAATCAGAGATCCTTGAAGGACTGAAGCGTGAACAGAAACAGGAAATTTGACCCAGATGGACAAACTATACAGGAATTCCCTGAAAGGTATTTTTTCCTGATCTTCAAGAGCACAGTGTACCTACGCAATGATTCACAGATAACAACGCTTGTTCAGGTGTCCAGCAACTTACAGCAATACCAAGGGGAACTGGAAGAGCAGAAGAGGACTTAGTGATATCGGAATGGGAATTATCAGTTGTTTTTTTCAAATAGAGGTGATCATCATAGCGACAGATTTCATGAGGAGCACACATACATTGCAAGCATCTCAATCCTCCATTGGATTCAGTCAGCTAAAAGCAGAACCTCACAGATTTTTTTGCACCAGTAGTTGCTCTGTTTCCTGGTAAAGATGTGAACTTGAAACCTCAAGCCTTTTGTGTTTCATGCTTTGAAGTGAGTGGTTTTCTTTCCCCACCGAGCAGCACCATTTTAACTGAATGTATAAATTGCAATTGCCTGTAGGTCTTGATGCAATAGCAGTGCCATATGTTCTCTGCAGTCAGCAGTAGGAATTCCAGGAAGGGGGAAAAAAACAACCTTAAGTTGTGCAACAGAACTCTACAGCTGTGGCTACAAGCCGAGACAACAACTGGAATATTATACATGATGCCCGGGACACTGCGGCAGTTCCCATCCTCTCCCAGAAGGCTGCTGAATATTATGGAGCATTTAACAGAGAAATCTCCCTGAATTCAGCAAGGCTCCATTACAGCCTACAAGCAGGTGTGGCAACACTTAGTGCTTTGCCATTATGTTATCTTGCATCTCTCATCTTCAAAATACTCTCCAATTCTGACTCCCCCGTGTATGCGTCTGTGTGTGTGTGTGTGACAGAAACAGAGACAGATACCAAGACAGAGAGAGAGAGAGAGAGAGAGAGAGAGAGAGAGAAAGAGAGAGAGACTCTCCCACCACAATGACTGGAACCCACTGATCAGTTTTCATTACTGATTGTTCAATAGCCCTCAGATTAATTAGCATTAACAGTATATAAACTCAGCAGGCATTTTAGAATTTCTTCCAATTGTGCTTTCAGCTGCAAAATAGATACCTACACATCCTTTACTCTAACACTCCCCGTTCTTTCTCCCTCTACCACCATCACTAGTACCACTGCACATATCAGTACAGGACATGTCTTTGTTATCCAATGTGTGATGTACCATCAGCTTACTTCACACAGAAAATCTCGGCTAGGAGGTGCATTTTTCAATGGCAGAATCTAATGGAAACAAATTCAGTCCAAGGGTCAATTATGGGCTTATTTTCATATTTATGGACTGAGTACTTCCCCCCAAAAGACGCTAATGATAGCTTAAAGGACAGGCTAATCAAAACAACAGCTACTGAATGGAAAGAAACGGAAGAAAAGCACCGCTGTGAAATTCTACCCACCTCCTCCCCACACTGAATTGTTACATTCTGTATATTCTTTTTCCCTCTTGATCATTCCCTAAATGAACACTTTTAAAAATCTCTTGTGAAAGTCTGTGTTTTCACAATGGTGATTATTCCTAATTCCCCACCCAAAGAAGTAGTAAGCGTAGACACTAGGATATAGAGGAGAGAGCACTGGATTCGAGGTTAAGAGATATGGGTTGGGATAATGGCTCTAATACCTACTTGCTTGGGTACCTCTAGGAAAGTAGAAAGAGCTCTGGATCTGGAGTGGCAGGATCTGGGCTCTCTTTGAATTTGAGCACCATCAACATATCTAAACCTCAGTGACATAGGGATCATGGGGTGTGTAGATTGAACTAGGTTGGAAGGGACCCCAGAAGTATTTTAGTCGAACCTCTTTATTTTATAGATGAGGAAATCAAGGTACAGAGAAATTAAAGTATTTGTCCAGCATCTATCTCACAAGTGTTCAGAACAATTTGAAATCAGATCACCTCACTTGGAAGCATTTGTACTTTATTCTGTACAACCACACTGTCCTCACCTCTAAAATGAGGGGGTTAGATTAAACAATCTCTTAAATCATTTCTCCCTCTAAATCCTGTGATCCTAATAAAAACTCACAACACACTGAGTCTCATCTGTAAAACAGCAATATTTTAGGTGGCTTTGTGTAAATTTGATATTAAAACTAATGTCACTCTTCTCTGAATCAGGGGTTGTTAATTGACCTTTCAGAGACTAAACTGGGACCCATTGTTTTTTCTGGTTAACTCTCTTCTGTGATACTCAAGGGTTATTTAACATAAAGCTGTGCATTCAACCCACCATTGTCCAGCTTTTTAAAATTATGCCAGGTGAATTTGGGGTGATAAGCTATTCCAAAGTAGCATCCCTATTTAAGCTGTACATGCCAATTAGAATAGTAAACACTGTAAAAGCAATCACTGAAAAATTCATGTGGTACAACTTCATTACATTATTAGCTGAATTTGTTGGTTATTAAGCAACATTAGATTTAACAGTCTTGCATTCATTTAGATAAATAATGCTACATTGTAATTTCAAATGTTCCTTGAACCAGCCATGATCAGAATGAAAGGTGCAATCTATATTTTTTATAATCTACCTTTAAGCCATTCATTATAAGGAACCCTGTGCTTTGGGATCAACACAAAGGTGTCTACTACCTCTTCAAGGCCTCTGAAAACCTTTGCCTTTGAAAATCCTCTCCTAGAACACACATTTCAAGACAAAATGTCACTCTTTGTCCATGATGAAATGCCTGTAAGAGCCTGCCTTTTGGACTTTAAATAATTCACACCTCTATTAGGAAGATAAGCATAACTGTGTTTGTTTTCTGACTTGGACTATTTCATACTTCTGAATCTTCTCTCATAAATGAGATAGCTAACATTTTAGATACAAGTCAACCCTGAGTCTCCCCAGACCTACTCCTCATATCAAAGACCCCAAGATAATATAACAACAGAATCACTGAGTTGGATGTCTTCTTAAGGATCCAAATTCTCCCGAAGGACCCTTCTTCATGTGCACGTTCTCCAGAAAAATTCTCTAGGATGTGAGATCAAGGTCATGCTGGAGCCTAGCCTGGGGATCATGACAGAATATTCAGCCATCCTATGCTTTAGGTCTTCTCTTCTGCACATGAATACATGCACAAGAAGGGAAGTCTTTAGTGAGTCATTATATGAAATTAAGAAGAATACTACCAGGCACATGCCTATGAACAATAAAGGACTAAGACAAAAACACAGCAAAGACCGAGCTCTTTTGCCTTCTGCACATGTAATGAGTATATTCTAGTTCGAAGTACATAATTATGATAAAGAGGATATAGTCAAAAAGTGTTTGAGCCTGTATCTAATCTCACTTCATGAGCTCATTAACTCTCATGGGTTCAAAGATCATCTCAATGTCGATTATTTCTATATTATGTATCTTGCCCTAGACTCTCCTCTGAGCTCCAGGCCCACATCACCAACTACTTGTTGGATATATTAACAGCATGTTCTGTGGGCATCTCAAACTAATGGAACTCATTGTTCTTCCTTCAAATCCCACCCCTATTCCAAACTTCCCTACTACTTTCAAGTGTTCCACCATCCTCTGAGTCTCCCAGGTTCACAGCTTCAGGATCATCTAGTGTCCTCACTCTTCTCTCTCATGTGCAATCAGTTAACAAATCTCCACCAGATTCCTAGATGAGACCATCTCCCTGTCTTCCAGCTGCATTTCTCCCTATACCAATATATTCTCCACATAGTTCCTAAAATGATTTTTGTATCCTTGCCTCCAATTCAAAAAATTGGATCCCATTAAATTTCTACTACCTCTAATATGAAGTACTCCTTTATATGGCTCTTCATGACCTGAACTGCTACCTTTCCAGTCTTCTCACACAAATAAGGCAAGTGACCAGCCCTCGAACACAATGCTCTATCACTATGCTTCTTCATGCTTTGTATCAGTCATTTCTCAGACCTAAAATGCCCTATTTCATCATCTCCTTCTCTTAGAATCCCTCAAGTCTTCATTTAAAACCAGCTCCAGGTAGTTTTAATCTTGTCACTTCCCAAACAACAAGGTGGTATAGAGGAACAGAGGAATCATGAAGATCAGAGTTCAAATTTGATCTCAAATACTTAATGGAAGGACCCTGAACAAGTCACCTAACCTCTGTCTACCCCAGGGAAGGGGAAAATTTTTCATTAAGTACCTGCTATGTGCCAGGCACAGTGCTAAGCACCTTACAAATATCTTATCTCATTTGATCAACATGGCTCTCCTAGGAGGTAAGTGTTATCCCCATTTCCATTTCATAATTGAAACTGAGACAAGAAGATGTTAAGTGCCTTGACCAAGGTCATCTAACTAGTAAGTGTGTGAGTCTGGACTTGAACTCAGATCTTTCTGGCTCCAGGTTCGGCACTATCAATTCCAAAATGGGGATAGTAAAAGCATCAGCTTCACAGAGTTGCTGTAAAGATCAAATTTTAAAATAATATTTGGAAAGATGTGAGAGCAGTACTAACACACAGTAGGCACTTCATAAATGTTTGTTGATTGAAGGCAATGGTCCTAGATAGCTTTTTCTAGCTGAGAGAGGAGAGATGCAAGATCTATTTTTTAAGGATGTGGGAGTCTTGGACATATGTGTAGGCAGAGGAGAAGGAACCAGTTGACGGAGAGAGAACAAAAATTAGAAAAAGGAGAAGATTGAAGTGCTAGCAAAGATAAGAAGGAATGGGAGGAGTTAAAGAATTTATGTAGACACTTTGGATTTTGTTCTTTGGATTTTGCCTGTTCATATCCTTTGATCATTTATCAGTTGGGGAAAGGGAATTTGAAATAGTTCCTTACATATCTTGAAAATTAGATCTTTATCACAGAAATTTGTTACAAAGAATTTTCCCCTGAGTTAACTGTTTCCTTTCTAATCTTAGCAATGTATTCATGTGAAAAAAAATACTCCAAATCACTAATAGTTAGAGAATTCAAATTAAAACAGTTCTGAGGTTCTATGTCACACAAAGCTGACAAAAAAAGAAAATGACAAATGTTGGAGGGGCTGAGGGAAAACAGACACTCTGATAAACCTGTGGATCAGTCCAGACATTCTAGAAAACAATTTGCAACTATGCCCAAAAGGTTACTAAATGATGTGTCCTTTGACTCAGCAAAACAACTACTAGGTCATTATGCCAAAGGAAAAAAAATTAAGAGGATGAGATTCTATATGTACAAAAATATTCATAACAGTTTTTTTGTAATGGAAAAGAACTGAAAACCCAATAGTGCATGAATGGGGGGCAGGGGAAGTGGCTGAAAAAGTTAGGATATCTGAATATAATGGAATACAATTGTAATATTAGAAATTAAGAAAAAGATAGTTTCTGTAAAATCCAGGAAGAGTTGTAAAAACTGATGCAGAAATGAAGCAAACATAACCAGAAAGACAATTTATACTATAAGATCAACAGAGGGAAAATAAATAATTCTCAAAAATATTAGGACTGGTCAATGCAACAAGAGAACTGATGAGATACATTTTTAGATATGGACAATGTGAGAATGTCTCTTCTTTGACTAGGTTTATATACAACAAAAGTTTCATATTTCTTTCTGCCTCTTCCAGTGGGAAAGAGGATATGCAAGTAAGAAAAAAATAAATGCCTGATAAATTTTTAAAAATTAAAACTTTAAAAGTGCACTTAGAGGACTTTGCCATAGTTAGTGGAAAGGACATCTAATTATCAGAGGCTATAAGGAAGAAAGAGTAGGGGATAATGTCAAGTGGTTTTGAAATGAAGAGAGAGGAGAAAAGGAAACTCACAGCAAAAAGCCAATGAGTCAATCAATCACTAAACATTTCAGGACCTGTGGTAAGCATTTGGAACCTAAAAGAAAAGCAAAAAAAAAAAAAAAACAGTCCCTGCTCTCAAGAATCTCAGAGTTCAAAGAGGAACTCACAGTTTAATGTAAAAACATCCTCAATTTTCTCAAGTATGAGATGAGGTCCCAAACTTGGGGATGGGAGTGTAGAGCAAAGAAGGAATCTATAGGAGGATTGAGGATAAAAGATGAGCTTTGGAACAGCCTCTGTAGGGAGTGGAGTATGAGCAAGTAAAAAGATTGTCTTGCTGAAGTCGGGGCCTTATCCAGCTAGCTTGGCTGGATTTCTTCTACCTCTGTTGCAACACATGAATAGGAGTTGAGCAGGCAGACGGTGGGAGTTAGAGTTTGGTAAGGCATGAAGAGTGATAAGAAAAGAGGGTAAAAGGATTCAAGAGCAAAGGACAAGAGCAGTGTAAAGTTGAACTGATTAACTATAGGGTTGAGACAGACTTCCTAGCAGCATCAATGATCTGAGAAAGTTTGGAAGGGTAGAAGGAATGCAGATTGTGATGAGGACAAAGAGTGGTTTTAGAAGACGTTAAAGCAAAGAGCAGTTAGGTGGCTCAATGGATAGAACCACAGATCTGAAGTCAGAAAGACTCATCTTCCTGAATTCGAATCTAGCCTCAGACACTCACTAGCTGTGTGAGCCTGGGCAAGTCACTTAACCCTGTTTGCCTCAGTTTCTTCATCTGTAAAATGAGCTGGAGAAGGAAATGGCAAACACTCCAGTATATCTTTCAAGAAAACATCAAATGGGCTCATAGAGTCAGACATAACTAAAAAACTTAACAACAACAAATCCATACTGAAGTTACTATCATTTAAAATAACTGCACAAATTGTTTTAAATATGGTTTGAAGTATGCCTTTGATTTTCTGAAATTCCAATATTGCTTAGTCTATGCTAATTATAATTGAAAAAAATTGTAGCCAAAGCCTTCAAGAATCCAGGAAGAAAGAAAAGTAGAATATTTTACAATGAGAAACAGCAGAACAGTAAAGGAACTACATGACGAAAACTAATATGAGCCAGAATGCAAGAGGCCAGGATGCAAGATTATTTGAATGCAAATAACTGACAGAGGGACACTATTTAATTGGCATGGCATGTAGCTGACACAGACAATTGGTCAGAAAGAAGGAAGTTAAATTTAGCAGTTAAAAGAGACATTTCTCTCAAACACGATTCGGACAGCACCAAAATGTCACACAAAAGAAAGAAAAGACCCCCCCAACCACTCTCCAACTATAGCGTTCCTCTGACACAGGCTACTGGCTAAAAGGTCAATCAACCTTAACATGACAGGATGAAACAGAAGCTTTACTTTGCTTCTACCTATGTATGTATCCTTCTTTTTCCAACATAGCATTTCCTGAATCTGCTCCTCCATTCTTCTCTCTTCTCCTCTACACCACCACCACCACCATCATCACTACCACCACAGCCTGCATCATTCAGATTTTGATGGAGCTGAGCTTTGTGGAGTCTCAATGCAACGGATCTCTGGCTTGGGCTTTGCTTGTTTTTCTCAATATTACTTCTCCCAAAAAGCTTTGGGTCTACCTAGCCCATGGGTCCTGAGGGCTCTTCCCCAACCCATGGGTGAATATGAGATTTTCAAATATGAATGTCAGAGGCAGAGATTTAGAAGAATGGAGAGGGCTGCCATGATCTGGTTTTTTTTTGCACCTGGTAAAGAGGCTTCCCACTGCACTAGCAAAAAAGGCAACAGCTGTGACAAGTGGAATAGTTGAGGTTCCACTGATGAGGCTGCCAAGTTGATGAAGAACAATATGGATAGACAGCAAGGAAGGGATTCAGGTTCTTATGGGCAGTGGAGCCATGGGTAAGATTCATTTAGTAAGGATATGGATGATGTGAGAAACTCAAACATACTTCAGTCCTATTCCCATGGGAGTCAAAAAGTTTGCCAAACTTTCCATTTATTTTAAGTCTGAAGCAGAAGTCTACAAGAGTGAAGTTCTAA
The DNA here is from genome assembly GCA_028658325.1 of Potorous gilbertii. Lineage (NCBI taxonomy): Eukaryota > Metazoa > Chordata > Mammalia > Diprotodontia > Potoroidae > Potorous > Potorous gilbertii. The sequence continues at coordinate 80,915,933 of CM053773.1, read as the reverse complement.
CCTAATGGGGGTCAACAGAGGGAAAACAAGAGATTGGAGTCTCTTTTGAGACACATTTGTCTGTGTTTACTTCTATCCAACCCAGTTACACTTCTTACCTAGATGAAGAGCCTCTGCCCCTGTGAACAGGGAGTGGGGGACAAGCAAAAAAGTTATGCTTGATAGAAACAAATAAACATCTAGTAATCCAGAACCTAGGTTAGCTTAATGCAGAGGGGCTAAGCTTTCCTGGGAATGTTAATGAATGGGTATTAGCCACAGCACACCCTTGTGACTACATTAAGAAACTCCATTGTTAGAGTGGTGTGATGGTGGTAGGGCCTACAGGATACAACTGTGCAAGACAAAACTGATGTAGCATTTCCCAAATCAACTCAACTCTTAACTGAACCCCAAATCCTATGGCCTTTTCCCAATCCTCTGTCTCTTTGGCTTCTCTGCAATCTCTTACACCAGTGATCACCTTCTCTTTAAGACTTCCTTCTCTTTAGGTTTTGGAACACAGTCTTCTTTTGAACACCACCTCCTACCTATCTGACCACTCCTGATGACTCCTTTGTTGGATCCTCATCCAGATCATGCCTTCTATACAAAGTTGTCCCTCAGGATTCTGTCCTGGTCATATTCTCTTCTCTTCTCCCTCTATACTATTTCACTTGGTGAACTCAGTTCCCGGATATGTAATTACCACCCCAATGATGATGATTCTCAAATCTACTTATTACTAAATCTACTTCTCTTAATCTCTTTTCTGAACACCAATCTCAAATCTCCAACTGTCTTTCAAACATCTCATACTGGATGTACACAGGAGACATCTTAAATTCAATATGTCCAAAGCTGAACTCATTTTTACCCCAAAGACTCCCCTTCTAACTTCCTTATTATTTGAGAGGACAACACCATCCTCCCAGTTCTTCAGGTTCCCAACTTAGGTAATGTCTTCAGCTTTTCACAGTCCTTCACTTCCTATATCCCATTTGCAGTCAAAGTCTGTTTATTTCATCGTTGCAACATCTCCCAAATATTCCCTTCTCTCCTCTGACAATGCCAACTCTGGTGCAGCCCTTCATCATCTCACATCCTGGACCATTGCAATAGTCTGCAAGTGGGCAGGCCTTCCTCAAACTTGCTCCCACCACAATCCATCCTTCATGCAGGTGCCAAAGTGAAGGCCTGACTATGACATCCCCCTACTCAATAAACTTCAGTAGCTCCCTATTGCCACCAGGAACACATATAAAATCCTCTGCTTGGTATTCAAAACCTTTCATAACCTAGCCTGCTCCTATTTTTCCAGTCTTCTTACATATTATTCTCCATCACATATTCTTTGATCCAATGACACTGACTTCCTTGCTGTGAACAAAGCACTCCATCTCTTGACTCCAGGTATTTTCTCTGGTAGTAAAATGTTCTCTCTCCTCACCCCTACCTACTGACATCTCATTTTCTTTAAGACCCAACTAAAAGGCCACATTCCAATCCCACTTACTTCTAGTGCCTTTTCTCTATCAATTATTTTCTATTTTTCCTGCATATGTCTTGTTTCAATAAAACCCTTTGTTTTTTCCCACATTAGATTGTGAGCTTCTTGAGGGCAGGGACTGTCTTTTGCCTCTTTTTATAATGAGTGTTTAGCACACAATGGGTAATTACTAAATGTTTAATGACTGATGAGTTAAATGTCACACTTGGTTAACATTCTTAATCACAAGGCTTGATCTTGCCAGTCCACCACGCACTCAAGAGATGATTCACAACCGAAGGAAATGGAAGTTGGCTGGATTTATACACATTTCATTCTGATGAAGATCCTAAGAAAGCATTATAATTAGTGAGAAAGGTATCAGTCAAGAAGCATTCTCCTGTCTCTAGCCCCCCACACACACATACATATTCCCACATGTAACAACACATTCCCACATACCATATTTTGTACTTAGGTATGAAAACCTCACAAGAAGAAATTTGGCACTTATTATAAGCAGTTATAAAGAACAACACATGCAAAGGTATTTGGTTTTGTTCAGTCATTTCAGTTGAGTCTGACTCGCCACGATCCCATTTGGGGATTTCTTGGCAAAGATACTGGAGTAGTTTTTTCATTTCCTTCTCCAATTCATTTTACAGATGAGGAAACTGAAACAAGCAGGGTTAGGTGAATTGCCCTGGGTCATACAGTTACAAAGCATTTAAGGCCAGATTCGAACTCAGATATTTCTGACTCCAGGTCTGACACTCTATCCACTACACCACCTTGCTGTGTTATGCAAAATTTACAGTTTCACTTTTTGTTTAAGTAAGAATCCCAGCTTTCCCTAGTATGACTCCCCCCGTGCACAGTGCCCACTTGAAAACAAATGAAGATGGAGGCTAACCCAGGGATCCTAGTAAAACATCCCCTCAACCAAAATCCCTCCACCTCAGAATGGGTCTTCTCTTCCCCACGAACAGGAAGACCTTCAGGCATCATTCACATGCAACCAGGAGAATGACTGCTAGCTGGGAATAAATGTGTTTGTTCGTCCTTTGTTGCCAAAGAAGACCATGCCATCAGAGAAATAATGACAGGACTTGCACTTGACTTTGTTTTGAGTGAGGGAGGGCTGTGCAAGTCACCAGTCTCACTTCTCCTCCAGAGACATCTGAATCCAGTGACCAGATATTCATCAGGATGATGGAGATGACCCAGGAAGAGGCAATTGGGGTTAAGTGACTTACTCAAGGTCATACAGCTAGTGAGTGTCAAGTGTCTGAGGTGAGATTTGAACTCAGGTCCTCCTGACCCTTGCTCTATCCACTGCACCACCTAGATGGCCCATCTGTGAAATAAGAGGGCATCAGAAGTCTATTACAATCCCGACTTGCTTTGATTCTCTCTGATTGATTCCTCAGCACCATATTGGCTTAGTAATGTGTAAATGAGCTGAGTTAAGCAGAGATAGCTAGGGGGTGCAGTGGGAGAGACAGCATCAGAGCTGGAATCTGGAAGACCTGAGTTCAAATATGTCCTCAGATACTTACTAGTTGTGTGACCCTGGAAAAGTTACTTAACTTCTATTTGCCTCAGTTTCCTCACCTGCAACATGAAAATAATAACATGTACCTCCTAGGATTGTTGTGAGAGTCAAATGAGATAACTGTAAAGCACAGTGCCTGGCACATAGTAAGTGCTATATTAACGCTAGCTATTGTTTTTAATTATTATTGAGCAGAGACAGATGTCTCTTCTTCCAGCTCTGATTTTTCCTAGCTGACAGATTCAGGTGAAAGTCATAATGAACTTGATGAAAACCTGATGTATTACTTTCTACAATTATAAATTCTTTTCTTCCTCCAAAATAATCTCACTACTACCACATCCTTAATTGTCCAGAAATCAACATGGACACCAATTTGCGGCTGCATAAAAGAAATGCTACTTATGTCATATACGAAGGCCCCAAGACAGTTGGGTTTTTTTTCCTCTTTAGTAGTTCAGCCATCAAATATGAGGCTTGAAACTGCATTCATGTGCTAAGACTTGATAGAAAGTGGGATGGCACAGTGTGAAACGATCTGATAGCACGAAAAATTGTTGTTAGGAGGTGTTGGCACTTGAAAAACAACACATCGTATTCCTGTTGGCTTCAGCATGAGCTTTCTCCAAGAACGTTTGTGCCATGGCCCCTGTTTGGAAATCTTCTGTATCACAGCTGATGGTGAGTGCAAAGTGTGTTAACAAGAATCCTTCCACGACCCCCACAGACTCAGTGAGGATGCAGTGAGGTGGCTGGAGTAGACGCTGATGCAATTTTACCATCAGCTTCACACTTTCTTTTTTGGCTTTAATATAAAATATACATATACATACATACATACATACATACATATATATATATACATACATACATACATATATATATATATATATATATATATATATATATATATATATATATATATATAAGCAAAAACGAAACTAAGGAAGAGTCCAGAGTGCATTCACAGAGCATCCTGATGGTTAAAGATTTTTAACAAGCAAAGTCCACTGGGACAGAGTTTGCAAAAAAAAAAAAAAAGAATGGTAACTGCTAAGTAAGTCTCAACTGATGCAGCTGAGAGTTTAATACCTATTGAATCATTTCCCCCTCCATTTCTGGCTTTTCTTCTGGAAGATTTTCTGGGGATTTCTTGTTATTGTTTCAAAGCTCTTAGAACTGGGAAGAGTAATGCTTCTCATGGGTAGATTGACTGTGACATCTGTTCATATGTCCTTGATCATCACTTCTAGCTTTCCAGTTGTGACGAGTGGATCTTTTCTTGTTAAATCAGTCCCTCCCCTGTTCCTGCCCACCACCCCTCATTTCTAGACTTTGGGCCTCTTTACCTCTGTCCTCATCCAAGTGAACAAAAAAATATGGCATGTCACTTCCCTTATTTCCTCCCTGTATTTCTACAACATGAGTTGGAGGAATGCACTACTTTTCTGGAAAGAGGAGAGGGGGAGGGGGTGTCTGTCCTAAGCAGAAGTTACTATATCTTTTAGTGGAAGTTTTTAGCATGCTCATAGGAGTGTGTGTGTGTGTGTGTGTGTGTGTGTGTGTGTGTGTGTGTGTGTGTATTTGAAAGAGAATAGAGGGAGGGAAAGAGAGAGAGAAAGAGAGAGAGCAATAGAGAGTACCAGGAATTATCTATGCATAAAGAAATTAAAAGAGAATATTTTCCAGAGCAATTGAAGCCCATCTCCTGAACAATGACGACAGCTCCTCATTTTCGACAACAATAGAGGGCACGTAGGAGTCAGCTCATTAGAATATCTGTGGCTCTTTTCTGTTCTCTCTGCATTAAGCCCCCATAATGTCAGTTGTCACTTATTAATGACAATTAACTACTAATCAGCAGTGAGACTCTTCGAGGTGGTCTTCGCCTGACAGGTGAAGAAAGAGATGCATGCGTAGTGCCATGCAGTGACATGGAACCTTCAAAGGGAGCACGGCATTTCCATAAATTATTTCAGAAAGAAATTTTCTTTTATACATTCTCTTTAAAGCTTAAGGATCTTTAACCCTAGAAAGGCTACAGGATTGTAGCTGCCCTTCCCTTTCCCTGAGTCTTTCTCCTAGAAGCAAATCTACACAACTGCACTAGAAGAGGGCTCTGGTCTCTGAAGGATGTGGCTGTTCGTTCATCCAATTGTGAACCAGGCCTTCATCCAACTATTCCATAACACCTGTTTGATATTCAATATTTATCATTTAATATTACCTCCCCAATCAATAACTATTATTTCCTTTATGTACTGGTTGAAATCCTTGTTGCCGTTGTCCAAACTTATTGTACAAAGGCACTTCACCCATTTCTACCCATATCCATCATCAAAACACCTAATTCAGTCTAAGCTTTCTTTACTGCAGACCTCTTTACTGCTTTAGTTACACAATCACCTCCCTCAGAATATCCATCTTCAGTGACCAACAGAAGATATGTTTATAAAGTCTCACTGGAATATGGATGGATCTTTGATTTTTGTCATTGGTTCAGAGAACACCCTGTATGGGAACATCTTCCATAAACACAGACCATAACCAGTCTACGACTTAGCAGATAAGTCCTAAGGAGTTGCAAGGGCCCATAGACGTCAAGTGTCTTGTTCAGCATCACATATCTAGGAAAGGTCAGGGGTAGGCTTTCAATCTAACCCCAATAGTTTATCCACAATACCAAACTACTTCAAATTGGTTCAAGTCAACCAATCACGGATCACAGAATTTCAGAGGTGTAAGAGATCTGACTATCCTCAAAGCTACTTTGCCCAAAGTCCATAGCAGGTCCTTTTCCTCCTTATAGTATTAAACTAATAAATGAATATATGAGTGAAATGATTAATGAATGATCAGTATTTTTAATAACAATGATAACTACACAATCAAGAAGAAAAGTACAAAAATGTGGAAAAGAATTTAGAGACACTTGAAGGAATACAACTTGGTTTCCTATTAACCTATATTTCCTATATGAGTCTCCTTAGGCCTCACCGATTTACACATTTTTAAAACTGGGAAGTCTGTCCATGTTTCTTACCTCCTAAGAAAATGTTTAGTGTTGCCCTATTGCTTCTAAGACAAAATATAAATACCTCAGCCTAGAATTTAAATCCCTCAACAATATGGCTCCCACCTACCTCTCCAGATTTAAATTTAATTTAATTTCTAGCATTCTACATTCCCTTCAAAATATACAGGCTAGCAATTCCCAAACTCAGTGTTCCATCTCTCAACTTTATGCTCTTGCATAACCAGTTCTTCAAGCTTGGAATGCCCTTCTCTTAGAATCTTTAACCTCCACTCAATCTCAGCTCAAATTCTATTGCCCATATGAAGCTTTCTCCACTAGATCAAACAGTAAACGTTTCTTCTCCTTCTTCAAAAAGCCAAGTATTTACTGATCTGTGTCCATGTTGCATAACATGTTAAGAATATCGAGGTAGAGGCTGTTTTGTGCATGTGAGTGCCTAACGTGGTGACATTTATATAATAGTTAATGACGTTTTGCTGAATTGCTGACCTTAGAGATTATCTTGTCCAAGAAACCCATCTATAGACAAGGAGATAGAAGCCTGAAGAGGAGATCTGATTTGACCAACATCTCACAACTAGTCAGTAGTACAAGGCAAGGCTCATATCCAGACCTACTAACTTCAAATCTGGAGATTTTCCTATTGCTCCTCATCTCTTAAACTGTTTTGGCTGCCGTGAAGAATTCCAGTTTAGTTATTTTCAATAATATTTCATTTGGATGGCGAAAGTAAAGTCTACATGGTGCCACTGAGGGATGCTTCTAATGTTCAGTCTTTGGGGAGTTCAGAGGCTTAAGAGAAGCAACATATGCCCATGGGAAAGGGCCTTTAATGATGTCTTGCTGTGGGAAATCTAGGTGTAGAAAGACAGCTTTGCTGTGTATGTTAAAAGTATATTTAGCCAATGCATTTCCTGTTGTCATTTGTAGCTACAGAACTCCAAACAACTCCATTAGATCTTCCTCCCAAGACAGCAATCATAGTCAAGAGGTATGAGAATTATAGTAGTACCTGCAATATCAAACTTTATATCTCCCTTTCACACTTGGTACATTCTTTATAAGACATTCTGCTTTTAAGTGTAAGATATTAGGCACATTAAAAATAGACAAAAACTTAGAATCTCAGTCTCAGAGAAAAGACTGCTTTAGCAGGATCTTTAAGGAAAGTGAGAGGTCATTTGGAAATATATAACTTTATGTCTTCTTTTTTAGAAATTTATTTTTTTTCCTCTCAGAAGCTAGGGAGTGATGGGGACTTGCTGAGCCTATCTGCCAGCTTTCATTGTTTTGTTAGAGGGATTTTTTTTGGTGACATTATAATGCTTCCATGACAACAAATAAGATGTTACACATTGTCACCGTAAGGTTCGAACTATCTCGCTAGGACTTAAAGACTAATGTTCAGGTTGTAGTTAATAAAACAATAAAGAACATGGAATGACACTTCAAATGTTCGTGGTATTTTTAAAAATAAAAATATTTAAAAATAAAAACATTCAGTATTTCACAGGAATTTGAAGTTTTTTAATCCTTTCCTTTATATTTCTTTTTACAAATTGTTTTAAAATTTAATGTCACCAGTTTTCACTAACTGATGGAAAAAATGATAGAAAATGGAATGTGACTCAATCAATATGTCTAGTATTTGGGAAGACAATGAGTCCTCTTCTGAGATGTGGCAATTTATCATGCCATTTAACAATGCAAAAGCCTATGATTTCATTAAATGGAACCAATATTTGATCTCAGCATCCTGGAATCTTGAGTATCCAAGTTAATGACTTGAGAATTTCACAGTGCTAAAGAGGATATAAATATACTAAAGAAACCATTGAACTTTGTGGATAGAAAGTAGATTTTTATCAACTGATTTATAAATGTGCTAAAAATGAAATGTTGACATCTTAGGACAATGTTATAATTTAAAAAGAAAAAAATCTAAGGATAATTGTAAGTTTCATTTCTATCATCTAAATTTTACTCAGAAGAGTCAAAGGTTGAAGTTGATTAGTGAGTATAACAACCATTAATTGATAAATCAATAATCAATTAAAATTGGGCATAATGGCACAAGATATTTATCAGAAAGCTATCACCTAGAGATATAGCCTCATCTATAATTTTATGGAGTCTTGAGACTTCTTTAAACTAAGTCTGGATATAAAGGACTTTAAAATTTCAACAACTCTCAGCATTATTATGAAATAATATTTATTACACAACTACTTGCTCTGTTGCTCCAAAGGAAAAAGGAACTCTTTGCTTGAATAGGTCAGAGAAAATAGAAAACATTACTCTGAAAGCCTCCTGTATTAAACATTTGTAAAATCCTCACCAAAATAAGAAAAGTGCTTCAATATTCGGAAAGATGAGGTACATCATAATAGCCTCTAGGAAATCCACTTGGCTAAAGGCAGACCGGAATGCTTCAGTAAATGAAACTAAGCCTGCGGAGAATAGGATTTAGAATCTGAGCAAGGACTTTTCCTTATGATTTATACTTTTAACAAACCATTGCTCCCAGTTTGATTTTACTGAGGTCTTCTTCCTCCCACATCCTTCTTGCTACAAAAGTGCTACCTGGATAAAAACAAGTTTTAGGGAAAAGGGGATATTTGAAACGGCAAGCTTAAGTAAAGGACAAAATTATTACTTTTCTGTGTTTCATTCACCCTGAAACAACACAGTTTAACCTAAAAACAATTGAACCAGTTCAGATTTAGATAGTGGGAATATATCAAACAAATCCTCTCTTTAAGTAGAATCCAAATATGCATGAGGATCCTGAGACTATTTTGTTGGTAAAAATGGATTATGTCACAACATTTTTAGACTATCTCAAACCAAACAAGACCAAGCTATAAAATGTCAATGCATGACATAGAAAAATTAAGGTTGATCATTGCTTAGTGAACCTCCAAATTTCTGAATCCAGCAAAAACATTATTTTAAATCCCCAGCATAGCTATACCCCACAAAGCTTTCATTGTTCTCTGGTTCACCCACCTTGTTCATTCCTTAACATCTTCACTGTTGTGAATGGCTGTAAAATATTTGTATTAAAAATGTGGAAAAGACATGGCAACAAACTAAACTTCTGATGGCTTCTGTTTATGTAAGAAATACTTCTTTTCATTTGATCCTAACCAAAAGTTCTATCTTGCCGAAGTTACTTTAGGAGTTAAAATCTCATTTAATTGTAATTCTTCGTTTCAGTCTGGCAGATGCTTTTCAAGACAGACTAATCAATGATATACTAAAATTTTGGAATGTTATCCTCATGGTTAATGGTGTAGTTTTACAAAAACAATGTTCAATCATATTGGCCTAAAGATATATATTACAATGAAGATCACAGAAACATAGCTCCTGAGCTGAAAGGGACCTCAGAGGCCTATTCTCATTTTACAGAGGAGAAAATTAAGGTTCAAGAAGAAAAATGCCACTTAAATTATACAAGGGGTAAGCATTAATGGTGGGACTTGGGCTTGCATCTTCCAAATCCAGAGCCAAGCAATATGACACAGTAGAATAGGGATTGAATAGGGTGTCAAAGGACACCCTCTGAGCTTACGATTCCCTGTCTATGAAATGGGGGGGGGTGTGAAAATACCTAACCCACCTATCTCAGAGTTCTTATAATGATCCTACGTGAAAGAATTTTGAACTATTATTAAACGTTTAAAAATAATTCAATGTATTCAAGATATGGCATCCAATGTCTTCAACTGCTTTCAAAGGGAATATGTCAAAATAAAATTTCACTAGAAAAATAATTACACTGAAGGTTTTATTTTTAAAAAAAACAGATATCTTAAAAGTTTTAAGTTAATGTTCAGCCATTTTAGTCATGACCTATGCTTTGTGATCCCATTTGGCAAAGATATTGGAGTGGTTTGCCATTTTCTTCTCCATATCATTTCATAGATGAAGAAACTTAAGTAAACAAGGTTAAATGACTTGTTTAAGATCATATAACTTGGCAGAATTTGAACTCAGTCTTCCTGATTGCAGGCCCTGTGCTCTATCCATTGTGCCACCTAGGTGCCTGAAAGTTTTAAGTACTTTAACAAGAAAATAGCTAAATTAAGCATTAGAAAAATAGAACACTTCAAAGAATGCATTTTATCATTCCTTTTTTCCTAAAATGTAATCTCCTTGAAGGCAGGGGCTGTTTCATTTTCAGGTTTTGTGTCCCCAGTACCTTGGACAGGGCTTGGCACATCGGCATTTAAATGGTTATTTGACATACCTTTTGTGAAATATTTTTTCTCTCCCTACCATATAGCTAACTGTCAATAATAATTTCACAAAAGAAGAACCTTTTGATTAAAAAAAAAAGTCCTTCTTAAGATGTAGCAAACCATTAAATCTTTCTCTCTGTCTCTCTGTCTCTGTCTCTGTCTGTGTGTGTGTGTGTCTCTCTCTCTCACACACACACACACACACGCGCACACACACAAGAAATAACTGATGAAAGATAAAAATGCTAAAAAAAAGAAAATGAGCCCAACACGAAGTCACTTTGGATCTGATCCAGCTTAACTGAAAGAAAAAAATAAATATAACTGAAAAGTAACTCCATTTTTATCATCTCTTCCTCAGTGTTCTAAACTAAGAGAGTATGTAACTTAACTACCTTTGGTTGCTCAGGACCTATTTGCAAACATTCTGATAAAGATGCTGATTTTTAGAAATGAATAAGCTGAGTTGAAGTGAGGACACATTAAAACAGAGCTGGGTGATCATTTTTAAAAGCAGCAGTCAATGAGCACACAGGAGAGTCTACTTCCTGGAACACAGAGAACAGCAGATGAACTAATAGGTGAGTCTATCTACTGAAATACCCCACTTGGGGAGCTAAAAACTCCAGAGCAATTACTTTGATAAGTTATTTCACATCAGTCCTCTGATTTCTATAAAACTAGGATTTTCTGTACTGTGAGTTCTCATATAACTGGGTATACCTGTATTCACCTGACCACAATGTCACAAAATGATAAGAAACATAATTTTCTTCTTTTAGTTAATAACAACAAAAGATGATAGCCAAAGTTACAATAGGATGTCAGGTAGACTTCAAGTCAGGGTTGAAAAGGCATTCAAGTTCAATTCAATTTCTCATGCTAATGCCAATTAATATTTACCCCAATCCAATTCTTTCTGCTCTACATTCCTTCCAATGATCAGAAGGGCGAATCTACTCCAAAATGTCCCCCTTTGAGTGGATGAGGACTCCTGCATGTCCATATAAGGGACTTATGCATATAGATTTAAAAGAACCAAGTCTACTATACACAATTTAGAGAATTAAATTCATCTTAAATACCAGAGTTTGTGGAAAACATAAAATCCAGTGTGGTGGATGGAAGACAGGGAGTACAGTAGAACGAATATTGGTTCTTATAGATAAAGGTCTTGGGCTCAAAAATGACTTCTAAGCGGAAGTATCAATGTGATGGTGGTCAAATCAGTTAACATATCTATGTCTTAGTTTCCTCATCTTTAAAATAACACAGTTGCACTTCATGACCTCTGAGGTCCCTCTAAAGTTTAAAACTGCAAAGATATGTCTATCCTACATCCAGCTTTCAATGATCAAAATTTGCAAGAAGCTTTTAAGTAGCTTAATGGATCTTAGAGTTGGAAGAGACTTCATGGATGACTCCATATCCCAAATCCAGAGGCATCTCATGGAACAATGGATAGAATGCTGGGCATGGAATCAGAAAGAGTTGGATTCAAATTCAGCCATATACACTTACTAGTTGCATGATCTTGGACAAGTCACTCATACTCTTTTTGCCTCAGTTCCCTCAACTGTAAAATGTAGATAATAGCAACACCTACCTTGCAGGGGTATCAGGAGAATCAAATGAGATACTTGCAGAAAGCACTTAACACAGTGTCTAGCACATAGTAGGGGTTATATGAATGTTTATTCCCTTCCCCTTTTCTGCACAAGAATTCTTCTACAACATACACATCAAGTTGTCATCCAGCCTTGGATGACTGGAAGGCCTCCAATGAGGGCGAGCCAATCATCACTCATGACAGCAGATTTCAGTTTCTACTAGCTGTTAAGAAAAGATTGTCCTGACATCAAACTCAATCTTACTTCTTTGCGATTTCAAAGGATCCTAGATTTTTGTGCCAGAAGAGACTTTAATGGACTTCTCCTCATTTTACTTGTTCAACATCACAAAGGCTGTGATGTTGAGCTTGGATTCAAACTCAGATCCTCTAATTTGTTATCTAGCAGTCTTTCCAGTGCTGCTAGATATCCCCTCCTACTTCTGCCCTCTGGGAGCCAAGAATTAGCCTATTCACCTTTCTACATGAAACTCTTGTTAACAGTTGAAGCTATCATCTTCCTCCTAAGCATTGTCTGTTTCAAGACAGATTATTTCTGGGGATGCCCATCAATTAGGGAATGACTGAATAAATTATGGTATATGAATGTAATGGAATACTATTGTGCCATAAGAAATGATGAACAAGAAGACTTCAGACAGGCCTGAAAGGACTTATATGATCTGATGCTGAACGAAAGGAGCCGAATCAGGAGAACTCTGTGCACAGCAATGACCACAGTGTGTGAGTTTTTTCTGTAGACTTGGAACTTCGTAATAAAGCAAGAACTTAAAAAAAAAATTCCCAATGGTCTTCTAAGGCAAAATGCCTCCCACACTCAGAGAAAGAACTGTGGGATTCATCTGCAGAATGTAGCAGATCATTTGTGTGTGTGTGTGTATTATGCTTTGATTTGTTAAAAGATTTCTTCCATTTATTTTAGTTCATCTACACACATGACAATAGTGAAAACATATTCAATAGGAAAGTATGTGTAGATCCTATATAGAACTGTATGCTGTCTTGGGGAGGAAAGGAGGTGGTGAGGGGTAGGTAGGGGGGGAAAAATCTAAGTTTTATGGTAGTGATTGTAGAACATTAAAAATAAACTAAAAAATAAAATTAAAGAAAAAGATAAATATTTCCATTTTCTTCTACCAGTGATCCTAAGACATGATTTTAAGGTCCTTCACCATTATATTTGCTCTCTTCTGGGCATTATTAACCAGGTGAACAATATTATTTCTTAGGGATGATGCCCAGAACTCAACACAATTCTCCAGGTGAAGAAAGCATATTACTGTGGGAAGGATGCCAGATTTAGAATCAGAGGACCTGAATTATAATCTGCCCCTTACTATGTGAATGACCTCTAGCCTTCAGAATACTCATCATTAAAATGAGGGGCTTGAACTAGTTAGTTAGTCTCTGAGGTCCCTTCCAGTCCAAAATCTATCACTCTAAATGATCTTACCAGAGTGGAATATAATAGGACTATCTTGGTGGTGGCGTTCAGTCATGTCTGACTCTTTATAGCCCCATTTGGGATTTTCTTGGCAAAGATACTGGAGTAGTTTGCCATATCCTTCTCCAGCTCATTTTTTCAGATGAGGAATTGAGGCAAACAGGGTTAAGTGACTTGCCCAGGGCCTGAGGCCAGATTTGAATTCAGGTTTTCCTGACTCCTGGCCTGGCACTCCATCCACCACACCACCAACCTGCCCTCAGCAGGTCCATCATCTCCCTAAATGTTTGGATACAATGTATGTCTTAATGAAGCCTAATATCATATTAGCATTTTTTATCTGCCATGTCACTCCATTGGCTCATATTGTACTTTTAATCCACTAAAATCCCCAGATATTTTTCATATTTGTTTTAGACATGACTCTAGCAACCATGATTATAGATCTCCTGCTTCTCTCCTGCTATACTTCACCTGTTTCATAACCCTTTTATTCAAGAGAAATCTATACTTACATGTTTGCAAGCCTATAGTAAAATAATACATCCTCAAAGGATTATTATGCAAAGACCCTGAATTACTGCCATTGGCCTAATAATTATCTTCACTGTCACCCCTTGGGCCCAAAGTACATAATCATGCAGTAATTGAACTGAAATATCTAAATTGCTAGAACCCCTAAAGCACATAGGTATTCACTGATCATGAAAGGGGTTTTTTTCCCTTCGTTGTTGTTTTAAATAGCCTTACTGGTATTATGCTATACTAGTAATAAAAAAAGAAAAACACCTGTGTAAATACAACTGACCAAGACCTAGTCAGCTCTCCTAAAATGATTAAAAAAACAGAACAACACTTGGCTGTCATTGTGATTAGAAATAACATAAAAGAAATAATTAAAATACCACAGTTGTTTTGGTTGCTATTGAACATAGTACTGTAAGCCTAACCTTCATGAGAATGTGATTTTATGAAAAATTAAACAAGGGGTAGGAAAAAGAGATATTTCTCCTTAAATCATCAGCTCCATCTGAAGAAAAGAAAAAAAAATCCAAGGAGTCTTAAATTTAACACTCCCCCATAGCACTTACATATCCGAGCTGTCCTGATGGTCAGCATTCTAAATGCAATCTGCAATGCACAAGAAAGAAATGAGGCCGAATATCTAATGTAAGAGTGTCGGCTTCCCTCAAAACTTAATATTTAGAAAGAAGGGAAAGAAATCTTTCTCTCTACTTAAATTCAAACTAGTACCAAAACCTCAAAGGTCTTGGCTACCACAAGAGCTACAAGACTCCCCTTCCCCCATGCCAGAATCATGAAGCCCCTGGATGCACACAGAGGATAATTATAAGTGTTCACAAATAGCATATAAAGATGCACTGAACGAACCTTCTTAAACCAATTAAGCACAGAACACATATCACCCACTGGATAAACCTGGAATGATTTTGTTACCCACTGGAGTTGAGATTTTAAGATCATTTTTTAAAAATATGTTAATATCTATCACATAAAGGAAATATGTCAGCACACAGATCATGAACAGATGATTTTGAATAGACTTTTGTTGGTCGACTGCTTAAGTGATACCTCTCGTTACTGAAATAATACCTAAAAGACAATATAATGACGACATGACAATGTATGTAAATCAAGAACTGTATGTGGGTTTATTTTACATTTGAGAAACAAGTGGATTTAATTGTGTGAACCAAAATGTACTGTACAATATTAATGATAGAACATCAAAATGTATAATTAATAGTGCATTGCTTGCTTTATTTTATTTATTTATTTATTTTTGTCTGATAGTCCCTTTAAGTACATGCATCTGGAAAGATGCAGGTGCCAGTAAAATTTCTCTCTTTAAATCAAGCTGCAGGAACTAAATTTTATTCAAAAATTGTGGTTTTACATTATATACACAGAAATCGAATATAAAATGACAATATAAAAAGTTAAAAGAGAAAAGCATACAGCCAGAAGGTACAAAGAAAGTTGAACAGTTTTAAAATGGTACGATATGTAACATGTAGTAGTTTAAGCTGATGCTGGCAATTTACAAGGAAAAGACTCCAACATTTGCCCCAGGTTTTTTTTTTTCATTTACCAATGCAGCACGCTATAGAAAGGTCAGCTTGTACCAAAGCTTACATTTGTAAATAACTATAAACTGCAGTATTTTACAGGAAAAAAGAAATAGCATTTTTACATATTTTTAAATAACAGCTTGCATACTTTATTTATTTAACTTTTTTTTGCCAAAAGTGGCATTTTTCAGCATCCAGAGGGTTTGGGCATAGTGGCAACTAGAGTCTGATTTTTTTTAACTTGTACAGTTGTAGCTTCCTAACCCCATGAGTATGAGATAGCTTTCTATCTTCCAACAGCTGCATGCATGTTTTCTTCACAAACCAGTTCTGCATAAAAAAGCTTATTAGTTTTTTAATTATTAAATAAGTTTTGTGTCTGACACAGCTTTTGATCTGAATGAAATATGCCTTTAAGTCTCTTTTTTTATTTTTGGAAAAGGCACAGAAATGCTATTACAGTCCTCAAAGGGTTAAATTTGACACTACTAGGTTCTATGACCTTTGTCATGGCAACTTTGTAATTTTAGGATGTCTTTTTTATCATTGTTATTTGTGTCTTTCTTTACGGCTAAATTAATGTCTCTGAATAGTGTGTCCCACTATATCCTACAAAAGATAGCTTAACATCAAGAACAGATGTTGAAAATAAAGGTCAGACTTTGACTCACCAAAAAAAAAAAAAAAAAACCAAAAAAAAAAAACATGCACAGATCAGACAAAGAGCATATAAATATAACTACAAAATATGTGTAAGAAAAACCAAGGTCCAGATAGGCAGTTCAGCAACAAAAGTAAGACTGATTTCAGAGGCTCAGATCAGGCCTAGTGCAGTACTATTCAGAAGTTTTAGTGCAATGTTCCCATGGTCACTTGCATACCTGGACGCTATTGTTTTTCTAATTCAGTTACATAGATCAGGTGGTCCTCAGGGGATTTGCCATGTGTTTTACTAAGGTGCAGTTTGACTGCATGTTTGCTTGCAAAAGTTCGGTTACAGAGCTTACACTGGAATGTGGAGCCCAAGTCCTCCTCAGCAACTCCCAGTGTGCCCAAAGTTTTGTTTGCAAGGACTTTTGAAACATTCTGCTGTTCCTGAATCTGAGTGAGAGGCAACTTGGACAGATCCTTCAAGCTAAAGCCCAAGTGTGTCTCTAGATGACTTATGTATGTAGAAGCAGTCCTGAACTGAGAGGCACAATCATTGCAAAAGAAAACAGGATGCCCCGTGTCTAGGTTCTTTAAGAATTTAGTTCCACCTGTCCTCCTTAACTGATACTTCACATTGGCCAGCCAATGGCTAATGGTGGTCATGGAAAGACCAGTAAACTTAGAGATATGCACCCGCTCCTGTGGGCCCAAGTCTGACATAATATATTTGCCTTCAGGAGTCTCTCGTAAGCTGGAAGCAAACTGAGCTTGAAGGATCAACAAATGCTGAGGATTCCAGTTAGACTGCCGCCCCTTCCTCTTGTGGACAGGTGATAGTTCATCCAAAGCTTCCTCAAAGCTGCTCCCATCTGCATCGGATTTCTCAGAAACTGTGGAAGGGGTTGAAGACTTAGGAGTCAGGCGGCCTGTGAGGTTTTTCACCATGTCAGAGATGTCCATCAGTGCACTTTCCCGGAGAGGCGATGAGACTGAATCAGCTACGCTAGAAACGAGGGGTTTATTTTTGGACTTGGTCAAGTCAATGGGCTGGTCACTGTTTTCATAGTAGTACCGGTCGATTGCATCAGCTTGTTTGACTGGGGTTGTGGGGTAGATAGGCTTGTCCAACATACTGTTGCTAATTTTATACAGCATCGCCAAAGGGTCTAAAGAAGGGCTGACAGGTTTAGAAACTTTGCCTAAGTGGGTATTCATAATGGACTGTAAAGCACTGAGGGGGTTAATGAAAGATGGCTCAGGTGAATGATCTGTGATAATCCCCAGATTACTACAGCCATTGGTGACTTTTACTTTGAGAGGCTCTGTACCATTTGGGGGATGAGCTTCCACTGGACTGTCCTTTTTGGCCTTCTGCATGTCCGCATCAGGACTCTTCTTCTGCTGTGGTTTAACTTCCTCAGATCTGGGGAAATCTTTATTCTCTTTTGCAACAGGAGATGTGGGCTTAGGTGGAGAACTCTTTTCCTTTTCCACTGGCTTCTCCTCCTTCTTCACACTGATTTTTCCCGTCACCTTCTCTACCAATTCCTCCATAGCAGACACATTACTTTTATGAGGTGGAGGGGTGAGACTACCTGGAGAATGGACTAGTGCATTGTGCTCTGAGGACAGGGACTTGACACTACTGGCATAGGACGGTTGCATCTGCACACTCTGGACAGCAGGCTGAAGAGGTTTCACTGTTCCTGGAAGCTGGTATGCAGCATGAATGCTAGGATATCCTCCCCAGGAGGGCGCTCCATTCTGGGCCTTGCTGATAGCAGTGGTTACTGTATTCTCTAGAGATTTTAATATATCTATCCCACCCTTGGGGCTATCATCCAAATCCTCCTCTCTCAGGTACTGATAAACAGTGGTTGGCTCAAATTTTTCTGCAGAGTCCTCATTCTCCTCCTTAATTTTCTTATCTGTTTCAGTAGCAGCAGGGACTTTCTCCTTCTCTGGCTCCTTCTTCTCCTCAGAAGTTGTTGACCCTGCAGGAGAATCAGGCTGCTTCTTGATGTTAGAGGCAGGTAGCCGGGTGTGTGTGGTAGGTGGCAGGGGTATAGACTGGATTTTTTCTTCAACCACAGGATCTAACACTAGCTGTTTCCCTTTCTTGGAGGCTGAGGTTGTCACCTTTAAGAAGTGGCCAGTGACCATCATGTGGGCAGTCAACTGCTGCAAGGTATCATGGGAACTGCCACACTCCATGCACTTCAGAATCTGGGCTTTGCGAGCCTCAAACTGCCAAGTGTAACTAGCACCGTTCTGGTAGCCGTAACGATTATTCGGAGTCACATATGGGTTTGCAGTTTTCTGATCTTTCGCCGATTCCGTCAATGCCACTTCTGCTGCAATCCCCGTTGGCTCAGGTGAACAGGGAGAAGCCAAGTCCTGAAGTGCTCGTTTTTTGGTGGAAGGGACCAGCTTGGTGATGGCCGGCACTGGTTCCTTCAGAGGCACTTTCTGGTAATGCTTTGTTTTTATCATGTGGACACTCAGGTCTTGCAAAGATTCAAAGGAATGCCCACAGTACATGCATTTCAGTACTTTCTGGGCATCTTCCTTGCCCTCCATCTCCATCAGGGACCGCTTCCTCGGCTTGGACCATCTCTTGGTCTTTTCTGAGTCCTTATCTCTATTGTCATCACGGTAGTGTCCAGTCTCGTTCATGTGCACTGTGAGCTCCACCAGGGTATCATAGGCAGCACTGCAGTCTTTGCATCGGAATTTACTAGCACCCGTGAACACCGATCCATACAGTTTATTGTTCTGCCGATAAAGCTGTACCGTGCTAAAAAGGCTTGGCTCTGGGAGGAGTCCATAGGAGGAAGTCTGCTGTAAAGTTTTAGCCAAGGCGGCCTGGTGCCAGTCATACCCAGAGCTGCTATTGTTACTGTTGCCAGTGTTACTGCTACTGCTCGTGCTGGTGCCCGTACTTGTGTGAGTACTGGTACTGGTGCTGTGGGTGCTGGCACTGGTACTGGTGGTCGTGGTGGAAGTGGGGGTAGTAGTGGTGGCGCTCTCATTCTGGGTAGATTCATTGTTACTGGTGGTTGAGCCAGATTTCTTTAAATCCAAGGCTAGACTAGACCAACAGGATTCAGAGAGTAAGTTTGCATACACGGCTTTAATTTGTGCCAAGCTGTCCTGTGGGTACGGTGCACTGTCGGTTGACTGAGGATCTTCTTTCTCTTCTTTAGCTGAAGAGTTTTTGAAATGGGCTACCTGGTCACTATTTTCACTGAATGGTGACCCATAACCTGCATCCTGATTGGTTGCAGTGCTTACTGGAGAGTCCTGGTAGCTCTGAGCCTCTTTGATTTCTGTTTCTTCATTGCACAAATACTCACTTTCCTGTATGTCCAAAGATAGCCCGTCATCCTCTACACTTTCTTCATCTATTTCTGCGGCCTTCAGTTCTTCCTCAGGAACATAAGCTAGAATGGAAAGACAAGAAAAAGTCAGGGGAAGTAAGTCACATTAAAGATGACAAACCACTTCCAGCCCTTAAGCCCTGCTCAAGCTCAGTTCCCATGCCACAGTGATATGGAGCATATTCATGCCAGCCTTATAACCCTCCGACAACCTTTAGAGTCCAACACATATACATACACACACACACACACACACACACACACAAGTTTCTAGATAAATTTCACTCAAGTAGTATAACCACAGACCCATGATCTGCCACGTATCTTAAGAGGCTTACTATCTAAGGCAGCTTGGGGCAGGGTGAAGAAGCCACCATCCACCTCAACCCCCAATCTCCCTGACAGACACATCTACCTTTCCCTGATGAGAGTATAGCTGGATTCCCTTCTACACTCTTAAGTAGCTTATATTTTTAAACATCAATCAGACAGGATTTAGTTATTGACTCATAACACAGGATATTTCATAGACAATATTATAACAATTTCTATAATTAAAAAAAAAACAGCCCTCACTGAGAAGCAATAAAAATACTATGTTTTTCACTCAAAAATAAGCCTACAACAAAGTAGGGTTAATGCAGTGCAAAGATCAGTAGAAGAGACACCCCTATGAGATGGAAGCTACATGGACAACCATCCTCTTTAGAGGGCTTACAATTCTCACCAAAAGACCTACTCTTTTAGGTTTAAGGCATTAGCTACCAAAAGTCCCCATTTGAATATAATTATGTTTCCTGGGAGGGGTGGTACATTAACCAATTATATCACTAATAACCTAATCACATTATGTTACCTGGGAGGGGCTCTGCATCAAACAATTATCACTAATAATCACTTTATCAGAAAGCAGAGCCCCAAGGAATGGAACACAGAATAAGTAAAAGTTAATGGAGGGTAACTACCCAGGAAGGGAGAAAAGAAAGGGCCTGGGGGTTATACTGGAGGATAAGCCCTGGTGAAAAGAGGGGAGAAGTTGGGAGAAGAGATTGTTGAGCAAATGGAAGCACTCTGAAGACACAGGTAAATTCTGTGGGTGAATCAAGGGTGAAAGAGGACAGAATACCAAAGACACACAAAAGAAAATTTCATCTCCACAATTCTGCCTAGGCCCACTTCTCTCTACAGGTATGGGGTGACTATGAATTTGTGGACAAACACACACTGGTGTATATACACATTTAACAGAATTCAACACTTATGAATAATAATTTGTATTCATTATCTCATTGGATCTTCATAAGATATATAAATCCATGAGATATATATAAAAAAAAAATCTAAGCATCTTGACCATAGTCAGAATTGTCAAGTGTCTGAGATGTGTTTCAAGCTCAGATTGTTTCTAACTGCAAATTCAGCTCTCTTTGCATTGCGTCATTCTGTCTAACAGAAAGCTTAGCATGTCATGTCCTCCATGGACTCTACAGTCAAATGTGATGAAACTGCACATATACAAATAAATATAATATTAAACAATAAATTTTAACTGCGTAAGAGAAATGCATTGTGAATTACTCTGTGAAGTCTGATGTAATTACCAATTGGACGAAATCAAAGTCTTCCTAGAGGAAACAGTGGAAAGAATGCTGACTTTGGAGTCTGAGAAGCTGGGCTCAAAACCTATGATATTACCTTTGTAACCTTGGAAAAGTCATTTAATTATCTTGGGTCTCAGTTTTCTCAAAACTTAAAATAAGGGGTTTGGACTAGAAGTTTTCTAAGGTTCTGTCCAGCTCTACATCTATGACCCCATAATAGAAATAAAATAAGGTGGCATTTGATTTAGGCATTTAAGGAGAAGTAGAAATTCAATAGGTAGATCTGAAGTAAGAGATCAGAGTCAGAGAAAGGATTTTCAAAGCACTATGCTAGGCACTGAGTAAAGCTAGAAAGAAAAGCAGGTTTAGGGTAGGGGTGGGAAAATCTTGAAGAGTACAAAAAGGAAGAGAGGATTCTGGGAAATGTCCAATATTTTCTTAAAAAGCATCAATTATCTTTTTAAGAAAAAAAAATATCTTGGAAATGCTGATTATAAGTTTTAACAAAAGGGCATCTAGATAGAGATGTCCTGTAGGGTTTTTTGAGTTGGCTACATATGACAGAAGAGTCAATACTCTTTTCTTTCAAGTGGCACTAATTGACCAAGCTAATGGGAATATCTGCATATAGGCATGTCTACCTATTAATTTCTATATTTAGGATATAACAATAATTGATCTGAATATGTCCATTAATGTGTGTATATGTACACACACATAAATGTGTGTTTGCATGTATAAAATATGTCCACATATGTATAATATTTACATATGTGTTTTCTGCCTGTATATACTATTAGACTAATCACTGATCTTATTAGGGAAATATTTTCATATTCAGGGTCTTTAAATGAATATAGCATACCATAAAATAGAGCATCTGGTGGACCTTATATGTAGGAAAGCCTTTGACCATTTATACTGGACTGGACTTTCTTTGAGACAGTAACAATTATGTTAGGTGAGCATATGTACGATGTTAATACTTAGGCAACTTTACAATAAAATTATCTCTGTGACTCTGGCTATCACAGAATCTTCTGTGACTATAAATGCTTGAGATATTCCTTGTGGAAATCAAGACTGTAGACCTTCTTCACTTATGTAAATGCTTTTCCAATTCAACAAACATTTCTTAAGTATCCACTATGTTCCAGGCACCATGCTAGGCTTTGAAGATACAGTGGAAAAAATGAAACACTCTCTACAGTCATCAAGCAAAAGCAAAGCATAATATTGTACTCTGTTATCTATGAAGATGATGTCTGCTATAGAAAATCATTTGCAGGAATTTGACTGTTCCCTTCATAGATTTTCATCAGGATGCCCTAGATATGTGTGTAGATGATTCTCATAAAGATTTTATAGCGATGCTAAAGTAGGCATATGTTAGTAGTTAACGATATCCTCCTGATTTCTTTTAAAAAATATATCACTTTTTCCAAATATCTTAGCATTTTGCCTTTCTTTACAGACATATTGAAAATCAATCCCTCAATGCTAATGAAATTATGTTGTATCTTATCACAGCTTTCTTCTCTGAGTACAAGGTCTAGTCCACTATATTATTTAATGCTATTTCTGTATCTTCAAATTGCACACTGGGGACTAAAGCATTGGAGGTTGTCTATCTGTAGGGTTTCCACTGTCAATTTGCTATTCTGTGGACATAACATTCTATCTCCTACCTTCATGCTGCTGCACAAGTCATCCCCTGTGATTAGAATGCTCTTCATCCTCACTCACTTGCTCACCTTGAAATTCCATATCCTTTCAAAACTCAATACCTCTTTCAAGAGGCCCTTCCTGAGTCCCCCTAGTGCAACCCCAATTCAATGTGTATTTATTTTGAATATGGTCCATATTTACCTATCTAGAACACTGTAGGTGTTTAATACATGACTACTGACTGATAATGTAAACAGTTTGTAATAAAAATACTGGTACCTCTGTCACATTTTTCATCCATTTGCTATCCTTCCTGTTTCATCTTTAAATACTTTTGGAATAATCTGACTTAGCTGGTTCTTATGCCAAGCTTTCTACAGATTAATTTTTCTTTCCATTGTTTCTTGCAGAAATACTGCTGATATTTTTCCATGATTTTTCTCTTACAAGGCTTTACAAGTGAGTTAATATTCTAAACTTAGCGAAGTGCTTGCTCTTTAAGGCAGTTTCTGGGGTTTTTTTTGTCTCCTCATTGCGGTGAATATTTTGTGGTGCCTTAGGAAATGGCAACAGCCTGTGTCAAGGTCTTTTCCTTTATCAATTTCTCATTTTTCAGCACTTACTGGAATAGGTAGGTTACAACTCCTATACCTGCATTCAGTTATACTTCTGTTAATATTCATTAGTATAATTATTTTTAATTTTAGTTTAAAATTAAAATTTGTCCTTGAGTTCAATGATCACTTTCCTGAAAATGCTAGCATTCCTGTTGTGAAATGCAAGATGTGAAGTTCACATTACCTTCAGTAACACTTTCAAAGAGCCAAACTTTGCCCTTACACTAAATGTGATGGAAACACTTTATTTGACCTGGTTCTTCTCTAGGAAAAGTGATTTTCTTCAGATTCATTTGCTATACATTTGAACTACTTCCATATAAACAAGTAACATACCAAAAGTAGGAAAATTGCTATAGTTGCCTATTTCCAACCAAAGACTTACTGTAGTTACAGAGTTTGTTCAACTCTGAATGATACTTCCATTCCTAAACAGAAGCTAATGGCAGAAGAGGGATCAATTAAACAAAAAACAAGCCTTTATTAAGCGTCTACTATATGTCATGCACAATGCTAGACATATTGGTGATACAAACACAGAAGATGGTTCCTGCCCTCAAGGAGCTCGAATTTTTCCAGGAAGATACAATACATATGAAGGAGTGGAGCCCAGGGAAGGGAGTTTTGATCTACAGCGAGGCACTCAGAAGGATTGTAACTGCACTTAGAAGACAGTAAACAGAGATGCCCTATTCAGTAGCAACGATAATACTAATGTGATGATTGTTCCCTGAACAAATAGTGGAAGGAGACGGGAAGCATCAGGAATGATGGCAAGATTCTCACAATGGTTCCACGATTGGGGAACCTGTGGTCTCGAGGACACATGTGGCCTTCTAGGTCCTCAGGTGCAGCTCTTTGATTCCAAACTTCAAACCATAAATCCCCTTGATAAAAGAATTTGTTCTATAAAACTTGGACTCAGTCAAAAGGCTGTATCCAAAGACCTAGGGACCTACAGGGCCACACATGGCCTTGAAGCCACAGGTTCCCCACCCCTGGGTTAGGTCTTATCGTAATGTGTCCTGATGACTGGCTGAGACTGAAAGAGTTATGTCACTCATCTGCTCCTTTATCAAAGACCCACTGAGTATCTTTTGTGCTAAATAATATGAAAAGGTAGAGAGGAATGAGGGCTTTAGATGATACTATGATTCGACAATGTAAATCTAGCTTTTTTCCTGGATCACATCTGTGATGCTGTCCTTTTGTATGTTATCTTCTGTGTCTCACTCTCCACTATTTCTCTTCCATCCCAGAAAGTACACAAGCTTAACCCTTTCAACCAATCTTTCCCAGAGAGGAAGCCACCCTGTTTTCTTTTCTTGTGGGAGGACAGTATCTGGGAAAGAGTCAGAAAGAAGGAAGTGTTTTTTCCTCTATTCATGGTTCAAGGGGACTCTGAAATTCTATGTACAATGCATTAACCTAAATATATAGCCTTGAAAGGCAATGGAGCCCATGGCAGCAGAGGAAGTCATGGGTACCATTCTACAAAAATTTAATATAACGAGTTGAAAGCTCCCTCATGATCAAATATGGTCTAATTCTAGGGTGTAAAAAACAAAACATTCCCTACTCCCTTTACCATGCAGAGGTCACCTGAAAAACTTGAGTCAAACCTTAGATTGGTGGGGCTCAAATGATTCCCTAATAGGATCTCAGATCTAGTCTGCATCTTTGCCATGCAGTCACAGACAAGTGAAATAACTGATACGTACTTGGAGTTGCCTATCATCAGCTTAAAGACTGTGGTCTAACTAGGCGTTGATATGAACAGTCCCATGGCTCTGTAGTAGCGCAAACCCAAACCAAACATGTAGTCGTGTTGACTGATTCCATTTTATTCTTTGTCATTCAAACAGGGACAGATAGGACTAAATAATAATAAAAAAACTTGGAGTGGTTTTTGTCATGGAATTTTGTTGGAGACCTTAATTTCCCTGGGGTAAGTCAAATTGGAATATAGCTAGACCAGTCTATGGAATCCAGAGAGTCTGATTTCAGCCAGGTCATAACTAGATTCTCTAGGTACATATAAGTGAAAGGGTCCTACTCCCTACACCTCAGAAAGCTTATAGCTATTGGGAAAGAGAAAGAAAATTAAACTCCCTTTGTTTGGGTGTATCGCTACTGACTTAAGCTGGCTGCTGCTGTGACATCCTTGATAAAGGTCAAATTCTGAACTATCTGATCACTGGGCTAAGCATAACCACGTGCTTGCCCTCCCATTCTACTGTACCATGGCCATGCAGACAAGCAAAGGACCACTGGGAGAAGGGACTTTGGGGTAAATACACAACAATCTAGTATATATTACAGGGCATGTTCTTGTTTTAACATAATGTCACAGAAGCTTCATGTTTAATGAAAGATATATTCTGGGGTTTTTTAATGGGAACCAACAAAAACAAAACTGTCCCAAAAATGTTTTATTTTATATATGTATAATCTGTACATATTCAATATATAAACATATATTTACATGTTTTATATATATATATATATATATATATATATATATATATATATATTTAGACCTCATGTTAATGATATACAACAATTCTGAGAAAAGTTAATCACTAAAATTGCTAAGTTAGCCAATTCTCATCTTTCAGGCATCAGTTATTCCATCCCTGGTCTATCTGGGTTCATTTTCTTCCTCTCCTTTTTTTCTCCTGCTGTCTGCTTCAGCTATTTCCCGGCTTACTACAATCTTTGCCAGAAAACAGAGGAAGGAAGGGAGAGGTTGTAAAACTCAAACCAGGCAAAAAAATGTTCCTCGTTAGCAACTCTTCTACAGATCTGATAGGAAAGAGGTTGAAATAAATGACAAAAATAAGGTTCGGGAATTTTGTTTATCAAGGCTTTCTCTTTCCCTCATTAGCACGTATAATTGAGAGTTGGCTACAAATAAGGGAAATGGATATTTTAAAGGGACAAATATAAAACATAGGACTACATTCCCAGCTTGGTTATTGGCTTACAGTAAATATCAAACTTTGCTATTGTATTGCCACCTGGTGAAACTATATAATCGTACCAAATTACGTGTTTATCTACATCAAACTATTTTTTTAGTCTGGCAAATGTGATATTCATGAACAGATGGCCATTATATCAAAATACATTTACTCCAAGGGCCCAATTCACAAAAGTGGCTTACATGAACCTAAGTGATAAATGTACATTTTCATTGCACTGTAGAACCTTACTGTACACAGCTTCCTCCAGATTTATGATGGAGCACTTTTATTGAAATCTCATCTTGGTAGTACAATGCAGGTGGGTTTTCTACGAATCAGAATACACCTTGCAAATATATAATGAGAAAATTCATAGTTGGCGAATTTGTTCTTTCCCATTCTTGGAGGAATGTTGATATTAAGCAAGTTGTATGAACAATGACTTGATAAAATGGGTGTGAGGCTCCGGAGGGCTGAAGGTACACTAGGGAAAGTAAGCATCGCAATTCTGCTCTTCTGTGCTAAGTCAAAAAAAAAAATGAATCTTATCATGAGAGCAAATTTTAGTTGCTTCATATCATTCATTATTTAATGTATCAGTCTGCATAAAACACTTGCTGGTTTATCATAGAAATAGATCTTCATTTAAAAGACACTGTTGGAAAACATTTTTAGGAGTACTAGAATTTACAACCAATATGACATTGATGTTAACTGTAATTTTAATTAGGAATCTAGAACTAACTTACACAATAAACATAATTTCTCTTATCTCAATATTATTCTGAGAATTCAATCTTGTATTCCGTAAATAAGCATAAAAAACTCAAGATCTCCGAAATACATTTTTTCTTTCTTCCATATGCCTTCCTCCAAATTTCTTGAAGCATTTGCTGTAATTCCTGCATTGGTATTGAATTTCTTTTACTAAATTTTTAAACAGTACAACATGAGTCAAAGCACTATTAAAACCAATGTCTTAAAGACCTAGAAGTTGTTAAGAAAACATATATTATGAAAAATGGAAAGAGAAAGTGAAAGAAGATGAAAAAGCAGGAGCAAATAGCTCCCATATAGGAACATGAGAGAATGAGCACACAGATGTTCTATTGCTATTGGTTTGTTTGTTTTAAATATACCATTGAAATATTCTTTTATCCTGAAAACTAAAAAAATAAAGCCCCTAACACAATCCATTTACATGCAAAGAGGTAAAGCCTAAAAGATATCTTAGATAGCTCAGCTGGCAGGCAGCTAAGTGATACAATGTATAGAGTGCAGGCCCTGGAATCAGACTTCCTGAGTTCAGATCTAGCCTCAGACACTTATGAGCTGTGTGACCTTAGGCAATTCACTTTACTCTATTTGCCTCAGCTCCTCATCTGTAAAATGAGCTGGAGGAAGGAAATGGCAAATCACTCCAATATCTTTGACAAGCAAACCCTAAATGGGATAATGAAGAGTCCTGACTAAAAAATAACTGAACAAAAACACTGAGTTTTGATACAAACGCATCCTTGGGATGTCATGGAGACATGGGCATTCCTGAGACCAAAATTCCTGAATATTGAACTCAAAATGTTTGTTCAAACCCCTGAATTTTCTATGTGGAGGCAGAGAAGATATTAATACTAAAGCAGGTTGGAAACTACCTTCGGTGAGAGTCAAACTGAAAGCTTTTGCTTGGAAAATACATTTCAACATAACAGATCTAACATGAGATACGACTGAAACAAGGAGAGAACTTAAGCCCAAAGGCACCACTTCTTTCCCCAAAAGAATATTTACTTGCCCTCATCCCAAATTCTTAAAATCGGCAGATTATTATAATTTGGTGATTCAGTTACTTGTGTCAAAGCTGCCTACCAAAGGGTCTGACACATGCCCATGTTGAGAGGAAATGAATTTAAAGCCAGCAATGAAAAAACATCAACAGCTAGGAAAATTTAGAAACACATATGTGTGCATATGTATGCATATATGCATACTTACACAAACGCACACATATATTTATTTAATAAAACACTTTTAAAATTCTAGGCTGAAAGAACAGAAATGTGAATTTAAAACCTTTCTGGAAATTATGTGTATGTATATGTGTGTGGGCAGCTGAGTTATTAATGAATGACCAACTGTTACATGAATGATTAGAATTTTAATATTTAAAAATGCTACTATCCGCTAGAAATTATGCACCAGTAAGATACACAAGATAGCTAACACATAATGGGCTCAACATATAATTAGTATTTTTAAGAGTTACCATAATGTAAATTTATACAATTCCTTGGCTATTTTTAAAAACAGTCTGAATTAATAAAAAATTGCATCACATTAAAAAAAAAGGATAATTCCCTAACTATGTAATTATGAAGTCTATTCTGGCTATCAGCAGTCAATTCTCATAATAACTTTCCTCAAATATTTTTCTTTTAAGTTATCCTGGGAAAAAAAGTAATAGAGACCGTAAAAACTTGCAAGAGTTTTCAGGGGATGATTCCAACTGTGTTGATGTGCATTGCTATGTGCCTTTCCCCTTTTATCACAGTGCCAGGTAGGTACATAAATACATACACACAGGGCACACATACAGATGCACTTTCTATAAAAGGGGAATTTATTTGTGAGAATCATTTTTTTTCACTGCCATAGGCATTCATTTTTTTTAAAACCTCTCTAGTTCATATTGGTACAAATGTACTATAATGCACCATAGTATATGCAGGAATGTAATAGCGCTGGCAATGGGGCCATCATATGGTATTTCACAAGGCGAACATGATTTTCTATTCTAGAAGATTTTTTTTGTTGTTGAGAGATGACACTGAAGTACTAAAATATAATCAAAGTGGTTGCATATTCTGTTTCCTAAAATCCCCATCCATCCTCCGGTAAAGCACCTCCACTTTCTTCCTTACACTGTGCCCCACCTCAACCTTACCATGTCCCTGGAAATTTGGATGAATGAGTAAACTGTGGGAATCTTAAATGTGAAATATTCTTTCGCAGTTACTCAGAACGATAAATGACATTTTCCTCCATCAAATAAAACAAAGACTCCAAATCATGATTTCTGCCATTTTTTTGTGTCAAAACAGCCTCCTTTCACTCCCCCGTGAACTTCCTGAGCCTAACACAATGCTGCAAAATGTGACTGTTAACATGTACAGTATGTCCTACAGTGAGTGGGAAAATATATTGAGCAGCACTACAGATTGCTTTAAAGCCATCTGAACAGGCAAACAAAACCGCCAGTATAGTAACATAATGCTGCCAATCTTATTTTGCGGGCATATAAAGAAATAACACACACATACACACAAATACACATACAAAAACACTATAATCCCATACGCTATATAAATGGGGGTTGGTGAAAGGAGAATGAGGAGGAAGAGGGAAGAGACCTTTATATTGTGGTGGGGTTGTCTTTTATTAAACCTTGTTAATATTTTTGCCCATAAAATGTGCCTTCTGGATGCCAATGTCTCCCTAAAGATGTGCTGTCATCTTCGAGCAGCATTAAAAGCTCTGCATTCTAATGTAAGTGGACACAAGGCGATATATATGGTCCATGTTAGGGGTAGTGCACATAATCACATTTGCAGTGAGAGGATTTACACTGTAAATACACATCTGTTGTCTGAAATTTATACACATACACAGAGACACAACTTCAATTTTAAAATTATAAAGAAACACAAACATTGGAACTTTAGCTGTGAAATTAGTAAAATTATATTTTTCAACTCATGACCTCAGCATTTCAAAGGCAATTAAAAAAAACTATCTTTTCCCCCCCTTTAAAGAAAACATGATTTTCTATATTCAACAATCTTATTTCAAGACTAGCAAGAAGTGACAGCTGTATTTGTTTTTAATGGCTAAATGTGGTAAAGTTCCAAATTCCCTTGAGCCTTAACAACACTGGCTCCAAGCAATTAGATTTTTATTCCCCCCGAACCTGAATCTTAATCTATACCCCAATTATGTGCAAAATAAAGAATGTGTTTGTGTGAATCGTCACCATGTGATATTCCATAACAGGTGAGTGTTACTATAGCTGCTAAAGCTTACATACTTGCTATGCATTAACATCATTTCTTCAATTTGGTCCATAAAACCTCACACTCGTTTACAATGTAACTGAAGCAACAATGAACCAGGGCATCTGCCCCTCGAATACTGCAACCTTCAAAATGTACAGCCTTCAATCGGGGGGTTCCTAAGCCAGCAAAAAAAATAGCATGGTTATTCAAAATGTCCAGTCCCACAGTGTACCATGTGCTCACTGTCTGTTTCTACATGATGCCGAGGCATCCAGATGAAAAGTGAAAATTCACTCAATCAGCCAGATGTTCAGTCTACGCAATACCTAATATCTAACTATCTGGAAATATCCAGATGTTAAGTGCTATAAAGAAAAAATACTGGGATGACTGACTGAATTTTTAAATTTTAACTTAAGCTGTTTTGTCATTATATAAGTTGGGTTGGAGGAAAAAAGAGAATTATGAATTTCAGCCCATTTTCAGCCTATCTGGATAAAGATAATTTTCCAATACACTATTTTCAAAAGAAAATATCTGAAATAAATCACATTTTTTAAAAAATTCTTCAAACTAATACTGATGAAGGTGGAAAATGAATCTAAAAGGTCATGTATTACAATTACTAACAAGGCCAGTTTTCCTTCTACTAAACAACTAGATAATTTCCTAGGAAGTATGGTGAAACACAGTAGTCAAGACTGTACAATGAGAGGTCTAAGAATTTTTAAATTTCTTTACATTAGCTACTAAGGAAAATAAGAGTGTTTCAGGCAATAGGTTTGTTCTAACAGGAAGATACGATTTATTTATAATTATATAGAAAAAAAAAGAGAGAGAGAGAGAGAGAATGCAAGTAACCCTACTCTTTTGTATTTTAATGCAAAAGTCCTAAGAGATATTAACACCTCTGTGATTTCAGCCAGCTGAAGATAAAACCCATATAGGCAGCCCATTACAGAACAACAAAAATACCCCTCACCCCTTTCTCACCATTTTCTCTCTCCTCTCACTCCCAGAATGAACTGAAGAAATTATTAGTCAAGGTTTGCAACAGAAGACCAAGGCATCTTGCATGCCAGCATATTTTTTTGCAGTGATTCTAATCTGAAAGATGTACTTGCTTTTCCTCTTCTATCTGATAAACTATACATTCAAGCCTTCTCATTAGTGTTCGGATCACCAAAGGGAGCTGGAGATGAATCAGTCCATGTACACCTCCCCTCCCTGCTCTGTCGAGATTATTTCATTGAAATGTTCATTTTCATCCCTGCTGGCAACATTAGAATGGAAGTATTTAACCTGTTTCCATTACTTATACAAATTACCATTATGGGGTAGGACAGATGTTAGAATCATGCCACATAACTGACTTCCATACATTCTTTACAAGGAGGATGAGAAGAAGGAAAGCTGTTAGATCATATTATCCAGTCTCAATAATGTTCTCTCTGTTACCAGATTCATTAACTTCGAACATCAGCATTTCACATTCTTTCTTCGTGAAAATTCCCAGGCTAGTTGGGCTCATTTAATTTGGAGAGAGAAATCTTTGTCAGTAATAATGTTTTGATCAGGTGCTCTAACAAAGGGGAGAAAGGATGAAGGAGATGGGGGAGCAAGAAAGGAAGTCGAGGGGTGGTGAGGAGGGAGGAAACCACCTTGTCGAAAATGTTATCTCTCCAACATGAATGATGAAAGAGAAGTCAGTTAAAGACGCTGGTACTCAAAGATGGCTGTCACTTCAGATAGACGCTGGCACAACTCACCTAGACAGGTGACACTTTGGTGGAGCAAAATCTTGCTGCATTATTGAGAGCACCAGAGATCAGGCTGACAAAGACTGTAGGCCCAGGATGCCTGGGGCACCTGGAGAAGTGAATTTAGCAGGCGAATGGATTTCAGTCTTCATTTGCATCCTTAAGTGAATCAAGAGACAAGAGTTTTATGGCTAGAAGGATGGAAGAAGGTGTTTAAGTCTTAGACCATGGAACACAACTCCAGCACACTTTGAAAATGTGTTTTCCTTCATACTCCATGACAAGGAGGAATGGGGAGAGGGGAGGATAAACTTTTCAAACAGAAATCAACTTATTTGTTCCAAATAATTTAGCATAAATAATAAATTAAGAAGGTTTGAAGACACTTTAGTTCTTTGTTACTTTAAAAAAAATGCTATTTAAAGCACCACGGGTTAGATCAATCTATCCACAAGCATTAGAGTGCCTACTACATGCCAGGCACCAGGCTAGCCACTAGTGATATGGAGGCAAAAATGAAGTGCCTGCCCCCAAGGAGCTTATAATCTTTTAGCCTAAAATACCTCAAAGTTGTAACTTTATCTAGAAACTTTTAAGAAAGGGTAAGTTCCCGATAACACATCCTTGAGAAACAGGTTTAAAAGTGAAAGCTTTAGCTTCAGGGCTAGAACAAAATGAATGCCATTATGACTAGTTTCGAGGAAAAAAACCTGCTAAGACCAGTTAAATTAATTCTGAGTTTGGATTCCCAGCTCTCAGACATCAATTCTATGGTTTTCTGATCTCTCTCTCTCTTTCAGCTACAACCCAGAAAACACTCAGGAAGGAATACATGTTTAAATTAGGAGAAAATAATTTTTACAATCAGAGATAAAGAAAATATACCATACAACTGGGGAATACGGGTGGGTGTGGAAGAAGAAAGTAGATATGAGTTCATGTCTATAGAAAGGTGGGCAATTTCACAATATTACATATATATGTATATACATATATAAATATATAATTTAATATACAGACAGGGCAGATACACTGAGAAAATATACAGGATCTCAAACTGGAAGATATCTTGAAGAAAATTTAATCCAGTTCCTCAGTCTACTAAGGAGGAAACTAAAGCCTGGAGAGGGTAAGTGATCAATATAGGTATACAGGTTAAGAGTTGGATAGGACCTTAGAGGTCCCATCAGATCCAATATTCATTTTATAGATGTAGAGACTAAGGCATTGAGAGATAAGGAACCTGTTTTGGAAACTAAGTGTTTTTCCAAAAAACACTGGATTAAAAAAAACTCTTCACCATAAATTATTTTGAATTGAAATAGTGAGGCCAGGTCTTATAGGTAAGAGACATGGCACAGCAAGGAGGTAAATGATTCATCCAAATAAAGTGAATTAACTTTGGCGCTGAGGTACTGGTGGACACCTTTGTTCAGAGCGATGGTGGGTATACTATAGGCCTGAAAGGAATCATTTGCCTCACTTCGAGTAATTTGGTCCAAAAAACATCCACAAGTCCAAATAACCAAGAATATTTGTCCAACCTGTCCTATCACAGTTACAAATGTTTATTTTAAATGCTTTGTGCATCATAGTAACCTCAAATGGGATGAATTTATGCTTAAATATTGTTCAAAAACAGCCTATTTTCACACTAAAGATATCTCTGTGAAATGATGTGGAACAATTCTGGCTGAAATTTTTGGTTCACTTAATCAGTCATGGTCATCTGCATGGTGGCATAAATGTCAGAAACTCAAAATTATTTGTTGCACTGTGCACAGCAAAATAGACATATGTAGTATAATGGTTTGGCAAAAACCTGGAACAATTCTGTCAATAACCACATATATACAATCTTTATTTATCAAATGTTGTTCCTCTTTACAACTACTCCCAAATAAAGATGCTCACTTCAATTCACTTTGGAACAAGGGGATTCACCTACAATATTGGTGGACTATTCAAAAACTTCAACTGCTCCAGTATAAGCATGGCTTTTAGAGAACCTCACTGGAATACAGTAGAAATGTCTCATAGCAATTTGTACCTTCAAACTACTATATTAAACCCCATTTTTAAGAATTCATGCTTGCAAAAGGGATTCTCTGTATCCAGAGTTAAAGGTAACATCAGCCACACCACTTGTAACATTCTATAAACCCGAAGGGTTTGACAGTGTGCCGTAACCATACAACTTGAGATCACGTAAGGAGGAAAATGGAGAGGAAGGGCAAAAAAATAAATAAATAAATAATGAGATCCCAACAAAACCTGAAATCCTGTCTCAGAAGATCCATCTTTTCTAAGGTCTGTTCCATGTTAAATCAGTAAGAATATCTGTCAGAGATATCCTGCTACACCATTTGGCTGATGTCAAACCTAAATAAACCAGATCAGAAAACCAGCAAGTGGCAGAACATAAATGAAATGGGAGAAGACCAGTCTCACTGTAACTCGCATGGTTTGCTTGCTGATTTTTCTGGGGCAGGGGGAGGAGGGAAATAGTGGCAATCACTGCAGTCATTTGCAGTACTAATGTCCAATTCAGCCTCCTTTCATTCTCCTGATTTAGGTGGTCAGAGTGGTTTCGTAGCCGACACGGGGAAGCTGTGCTGTTTAGCAGGCTGTTTAATGGGAAACTGGCAGTCTTATTTCTTTTCTAGATTTGGTTTGTCACTAGGTCTCCATTACATGCCACTCAGCTTTGATGTCTTTGGACAGGACTGATCAAAAGATGTCATTTGACCTACACAGCATGGCAGAAACTTGGAGAAGTCTCATAAAGCGACACTCTGGCTGTAAATAAAATGACATTATTATTTCCTCTCTCCTATCATGTAGAAAAGCCAATTATGGTAATGCAGTGCATGTCAATGAAAATACAGCAATCTTTTTGGAGCCGCTACTGCAGGCATCAGGGTTGCAACTCTCCTTCCTGTGAAAATTTGCCCATTGGAAAATGAAGAGGAAGGAGGTGATAGATGTCTTAAAGACTGTTAATAAAATCCAGGACAGCCATAAAAAGTGCCAGTCAGCAAAACAATGTGAAGTGCAAAATGCAAAGTGTTAAGTTTCCAAATTATCTAATAATTTCATCTTGAATGATTTATATTCCATCACTGAAAAAGCCAGTATCATGGCCTGCATTTCTTGGTGTTTGAATGACAAGAAAGGCGATTTATGGTACTAATAAGCCCTTTAGTAACTACTACTTCCTAAAGAAGACTTTAGGGGAAAAAAATCTTGACCTTATCCCTGAGATTCATTTGGAAGTTACAGACACAAGGTGTGATCCTGTCTCCCTAGTCACTGTATGAAAATGCAGTTTTATTTTTATGCTACGCTATTATTTTCTGGGATACACAAATTTTACATACTTACATTGCTATAAAATAATCTATTATTAAAGAAGGAAACTTAATCTAATACCCAACATGCACCTAACAAAAAAAAAGATCCAACATACATATATACACAATATTTCCCTCTCTACACAAAATTTTATTTCTGAGATGTTAGTTGCGTAATGAGAGCATTTTGCCTTCAATGGCATTCTCTAAACTGCAGGCTACTTTTTAACAATCTATTTAGTAAGGAAGTGAATTGCTCATTGACTAGTGGAGTGAATTGGACTCCCTCCTCTTCCAGCTTCTCTCCCCTTCCGATTTTTCCCTGGGTTCTAGGGGAGGAGCAGGAAACCCAAAGCTTCCTTTACAATTCACCATTTTCACTACCTGTGCCTCAGACACTATATGCCATTGTTTTAAATTCATTTGTTTCTGAGCAGACTTCCATCGCCTTGAATTCACTTTGTCTCTGACACCATACTGAACCTCCCAAATTATTTCAATTTAAGAACACCATTGCCATTTAGACCATGCAGAGTCTGTCAGCGTGCCCTCAACAATTTGTTTATGAAATATATTCTGCCTTCTTCTTCTACTCTGCTGTGTCTCAAAAAAGGCAGC
This sequence comes from Potorous gilbertii, assembly GCA_028658325.1. Taxonomy (NCBI): domain Eukaryota; kingdom Metazoa; phylum Chordata; class Mammalia; order Diprotodontia; family Potoroidae; genus Potorous; species Potorous gilbertii. The sequence goes on along the minus strand of CM053773.1, from coordinate 80,879,796 downwards.
ACGAACTTGTGTTTTATGTTTGCATCATTTATTCAAATTGAGGGAAAGCAGCTTCAAATCAGCAAATGCAGGATTATGGGCAGAATTGCAATATAAGATGAGGTTTTCTCCCTTGGGAAACATTTTAATATTTCAGTAATCATGGTATATATTCATTTAAAAAAAGACAGAGAGCCACACAATTAGTGTCTATGGAAATCAAGGGAATAAGGCAATTCTATGAAGTTGCTAGATTCATAACAGAAATGAAAACTTTTTTGGCTATCAAAAAATATTAAAATATTCTAACTGAATGCACAAAAAAATAAATTCAGACAAGCCATTTCTAAGTACACACGGCAATCACATCTTCCACCTTCCCTTTTTCTTCCCTGCTCCCAATATAGTTTAGGATGCATAATGCTATTCAAATTGTACAGAGCATCTTGATCAAATTTTAGAACTTTAAGGAATATTCTTTAGGTCAAGAATGCCACAGGTTCACTAAGGCCTATCATCTGTAAAACTACAAATTGGCTTGCAAAGATTCTCCGTGGCTTGACTCCAGGACATGCTGCATATCTCCTTCTGGTTATCTATAGGAGCCTACATCGATGGTTCCTGAGAAAGGCATCATCAATTGTACAGTCTTCAGGTGGTAGCAGAAAGAAAATTTAAAACTGTTCCATTTCAGTCTCACATTTTGGCTCTGTAAAGAATTTCTTTATGTTTCAAAGGAACATAAAGCTGTGATTTCTATTTCCTGCCACACTGATACACTCTCTGCAGAATGCCCTAATTACATATTTTTTCCTCTGCATACCTGTTAGATGTCCACTGGAGCCAGGCAAGGCTTATGAGAATACATGTAAATACCATATAAGCAGCTCCTTTATTGACGAGGGCAGTGGCGGGAAGAGGCGGGAGGATAAGGTGTCCAGGAAAGGAGACACTTGTATTTTGCAATTCACAGAAGGTAAGGGAAACCCAGTATTTAAATTTGTACCACTGGTTTTAAGTCAATACATTAACCACAAATGACTTGTAGAGTCAACCTTTCAGACACTTTAAATATATAGTGTTCCTAACTTTTAAAGAAAAAACTAGGAAAGATAAGCTGGTTGAGTTCAATACCTAAGTTTATGAGGAAAAGGTGAAGATATGCCACTTGTACTACATGTTTGTGGTTTGTCCTGCTGTTGCCTCATTTACTGGATATATATCACAGCCACTGTGGTTTACCCTCAATGTAACCCCTTCTGTGATGAAAGAAGCATCCATCATTCACCATGGTGGGTTTCAGCAATGTAAGTTCATGACACCATAAAATTTGGGAAGGATGGGGACTATGTGCACTGATAAAATGCCAATATCACTTGCTTTAATTAAGAGTTTCCTTCAGCTCAGTTCAGGCTCAAGTTGGAGGAGCCAGATCTTTTAGAATCATCTTTAAACGAAAATGACGCCCAAGAAATATCAGATGAAATGATCTTCTGTTAAATAATTCCTGCAAAGAATATGCCAGTAAATACTTACTGTATGGTTTTTATATAGGAATTATTCCACTTTGGAAAATGAGAAGCTTCTTATCAGACAAAATCTAGTCAACCTTTTTTAAATTTGTTTTGTCTCTTTGGGGGCGAGGGTCCCTAAGATGTGATCTAATATAAACAAGGAATGGGAAGGAAAAGAGAATGGAATAGGGTGGGAACAAGATTTATCCACTGAAAAGTCCCTTTCCCAGCCTGCCCCACCCCAATATTAAATTTTATGTAGAGATCCTAGGATTTTAAAAGCTTCACATTTTTCTGTAATAAAAAAGAAATACAATACCCTGTTGCTATGAGCAGGGACACTTTATGCATAGAAGAAATCCATTCTCTTTAGCCATTCTTTGAAATATGACCTACTACGTCATTTAATTTTTGAAAACCCTAAGGTCATAGAACACACTTTCTCTGTCATTTGTAAGTACATTAACTCAGTGGCCATACGACAGTGAACTTATGATAATAGGCTGCTAGAATGGGTTGTGAAAGGAATGCATTTCAAGTTCGCTTCAAACAATTATTAGCAGAGCACAAATTCACTAGAAGTAGGTAGAAAAGCAACTCATTTCTTTTTTTTCAAAGCATATCCCTCCATGTGTTAGGCCGGAGAGGACGGAGAGTGGTACAAAAATGCTTCTCTCTAATGATATACCAAAATAAAATAGCTCTAAGAAAAGAGAAACTTTTTAAACATTCCATCTCAAAATCATCAGATCTTAAGCGCTGGAAGAAACTATGTCTTTATAGGTCTACAAAACATTTCCCCACTTACTGCCAAAATTTTTACAAGCAAGGTCCCCATTCCTCATATGAAGTTGCTTAATATAATGACCCTTAAAGCTTTAAAAAATACATATATTTTTAATGGGAAACATTCTATTTCTTTGCACAGCGTTGGATTTTTTTAATGGTTCTTAGATTCTTTGTTCTGCTGAGGAATAACACAAGTACATCTTGACACAGAGAAGCAGTACGGCATCTTGAACACAGAATCCATATCCATCAACGTTCAAGGCCTGCCTCGGACATATACTGGCTTCTTGTGATCCCAGGCAAGTCACTTAATCTCAGGAAGCCCTAGACAATTTTCTAACACTTTAAGTTGCAAAGCAGGCACAGATTTTCATTAGTAACTGCAGTTTCCTTACTGCAATCTTACTATTCCAGTGAGAAAAAACAGTTCTGGATTTTTGTTTTGTAAAAGGAAAAAAGAATGACCTTGAGCAGACAACCATGCCATATGAAGAGCTCAGACCAACAATTAAACGCAATAAATTAAACTAACGTATATTTTTTCACCTCTTTGTAAGATATGCAAAAGTTTACTTATTCTGGTGGTTTGTTTCCTTTACAAGATTTCTAGAAACCTATATAGTGCAAGGTTACTTTAGCTAGAAATATAAGCTGGCCTTTAAGTTTGGACAAGATATTGTGGTCCTAATTAGCTTTTAGAAGGCCCTGCCAACAGAACCCCACCTCACAAATGCAGGCAGTCACCTTGATCTCTGAATAATTTATTAACTACCTGGGTAATAGAGTACAATTTCTCATAAATAGCCTTTTCTCTTTCTTCTTCTTTTCCATACACTTAAAAAAAAAAACTGTCAGTATAATAGTTCCTAGGAGAACGCTAAGCAGCAAGGTTGATGAACACAAAAGCACAGAAACACCATCCGCATGCAAAAGTTAACTGAATGGCACAGATAATTGCTAAGATAATTATTTTGATAGAGGCAAGCTGAAAGCTTCTGTAGCGTATTTTACTATCTGTGTGAAGGGTACACTATCTATTTCAGATATAGGCTCTTCGTAACTATATTGACAAGATAACGTTTCATTTTAGATTTTGGCCAATAAATACAAGTCACCATCGGCCTATAGAAAGATAGCAAGCTAGATCAAAGCGGGTAATATATGTGAAAATGTCATACAAGTGGGAGGTAAGGGTATTATCACAATTGTTGTTCAGTCGTATCTGACTCTTCATGATCCCATTTGGGGTTTTCTTGTCAAAGATACTACAATGCTTTGCCATTTCCATCTCTAACTCATTTTACAGATGAAAAAACTGAGGCAAACAGGGTTAGTTACAGTTAATTTGCTAAGGCTGGATTTGAACTCAGGTCTTCCTGACCCCAGGCCCAGTACTCTATCCACTTCACCACCTAGCTGTCCTGTCAGTGCTAATACATTTTAGCTATTACTATCAACTTTATCACACTCATTTTTGAATACTGTACTACTATCCTATGCGGGTAGGAGGGAATGATGTTGATATCTTTGAAGGAACATATTCTATGGACTCAAAATTATTATATCTTCTTATTTAGTTATTGAAAGTCTCAACTTTGCAAATTGAAAGTTTGTGAACAACACAGTCACAAGTAAGTATTAGCATTTCTTTTTCAGTCTCAGAAACCTCCTGGAGGTGCCTGGCAATGGAAGTTAATGCGACCTAGCTGTAGCAGCCTTGGGCACAGGAAGCTACAATCATAACCGCCAAGTGGAATTGAACATTTAGACTTCAGACTGTCACTGGCCTTAATGATGTGAATCAACAGATGCTTCTTCCTTCTTTCGCCTTTCCATCCCCATCCTGGCCCTGAAAACTCCAAACATGAGAACCTTCCAATATAAAAAACTTAGGAAAAGGTCATTCTGCTTTCTTCAATACCATAAGAAATGGCATAGCTAGAGCTGACATGCATATGCAAATCAGCCCAGAAAAACACTGATTTTCTTTCACACTGGATTACTGTATCTGCATGAAATGTTGATACAAACACCATGACGAACAAAAAACACCATCTCTGTGGTTTAATTGGCAAGATGGAAATAATAAACACAGCAGTACTGGACAAGGTTATTGTCTCTTGGCATATGATAACTTAAATGGAGCATTTTCTGCACTGATAAATATAAATTCAATTTTGAGTGGGTCTCAAAGTTACAAGGTCCATAATTTACATAAACAAAAAAAGCTTATATGATAACTAGTACTGCCATCTGGAGAATGTATTGATTTTTATATAAATTATTTTGGTCTATTTCATATAAAACAAATGGTCACATTCTCTTCTGGAGAAGAAAGGGACAAGAAGTTCTCAAAAGTTATGCAAATGGCATATTAAAATAAACAGAAATTGAGATGGTTCTCACATTTGTGGCAGGTTACAATCATGGAAAAGGAGAGCTGTTAAATCCAAAAGACATGGTACTGTAAGTCAAAAAGATACATACCAAGTTTTATTTTCTCATAGGAATAATATTATAATTAGAATTATTTTCCTGACCAATGTTGCAAACCTTTTTATAAAATGACCATAAACATCATATCTGATATGATGTATTAAACAGAATAAAACTTTTTAAAGCATTTCTAAATTCAAATCTAAATCTAAACTCAAAAGCCCAACTTAGAAATTAATCATAAAAATTACATTTAACATTATACAGTATCATAATGTATGATACTGTATAATGTTAAATGTAATTTTTTTTACTTGTTACATATTATGTTTTTATGTATGTTATGTTTTTAAATGTAATGTTTTTTACTTATTACATCCCCAGGTCCTAATAGTTCCTGGAGTAAGATTGTAGTTGTCTCTGGAACACTTTTTTTCTCTTTAAGATCTATAGTTTGCTAATATCTGTACATGCTGTCTCCTTCAAAACAATGGAAGCTCTCTGGGGGTAGGGGCCATTTCATTTTGTCATTGTACAATGCCTAATACAGTATAAAGCATATGGTTGAGCACATAATAAATTCTTGTTAAGACTGAATACAGGAGACAGCTAAAAAGTAGATTGATTTTTTCACGTTTATTTATTTTATTTTATGGAATAAAACAAGCATTTCCATAACATCACATAATTTTAAAAGATGATTGTACATGAAACTAAAAATCTATTATGTACAACTAGCTATTCATTTTAAATGTATAATAAAGTTATCATGTAAATAAATTTTTCTTTTTTCCCCCTTTTCTCCCCACTCCATTCTAGAGATAGCTACCATTACACACAAATAGGCACATACAGGCAAAATTATTCTATGTGGATAGACTTCTATTTGTCATTTCTTTCTCTGGCTACAGACAGCCTCTTTCTTCATATGTCCTTTTTATTTGGATATTTATAATTGTCAAAATCACTTATTCACTCAATGTCACTCTTGCTGTTATTATATACAATGTAGAATGAATTTTTAAGAAATGTACTAAAAAAGAGAATAAGATTTTAACCAAAATACTTGACTTGAAATTGAGAAGTACTGGACTTGGAGTTAGGAAAATGTGGCTGAGTTCAAATCCCACTTCTAATACTTACTAAGCTATCTGACCATAAGCAAGTTCACTTAACCTGTTTGAGACTCAGTCATATACTTGACACCAAAATTACCAATTATTGAAATTAACCAGAAATTAAATATCCTTCAGCAACCTATTATCCTTCAAATTAGTCACTAAAGAAGGCCATTCCTGCACCTGCTCAGAAATACTTGAAACATTTTTGGAATACTGATTTCCGAGTCAATTTACTGGACACAAAAGAAAATCCTTCTCTACTTGGAAGTAACAAAGCATCATCCTTTGGTCCACTCTCTTCTGCAACTTCCTCCAATTCTTCATCTCTGAGTCTGTAGATTTCTAGATCACCTAAGCTTCCACAAACACTAAAGAAGAGGCAATGATGAGAGTCTGAATCGTGGGAGTAGATAAGAGTGGGCAGAGAAAGGTCATACAGCAAGAACAAGGTTAGCAGTTGAAAAAAATAAAAGATATTTGAAAGCAGAATAACTGAGACTTCTCGTCATTTATGTGCCTCCTTTCTTAAGTGCTTTACTTTGGGGAAATTTGTCCGAATATCCTAAAGGTAAATTATAGGAAACCAAGTGGCTATAAGTGGCTCACTATTTTCAACTCCAGGAAATGAAGTTACCTTTAAAGCTTCATTGAGGTTATGCATATGTCATTGGTCTGATACTGAGTCCAACTCTTATGACCTTGGAAAATGGGATAATCAAAAGTCAGCCTGTGTCAGTATGGTTAGTATGGACTTTATACAGGCAAGGGACAGGGAAAAGAATTAAATTAAATTCAAAATTATCTACTATATTCAAGGCACCAGATATACAATGACAAGCAATACAATCCTGGCTCTCAAGCAACTTACAATCTAACATGGTTGGGAGGAGAATTAAAGTCAAAACACATGCATATGATACAAGGGGGAGGTCCAAGGAATGAAGAGATACATGCTTCCCCTAAACTTTGATAGAGGCATTCTCTGCATAGGCTGTGTTCAATAGGACTATATTAGAAGTCAAACTGGAGAGCACATTAGCTCCCTGTGCTATAGCTATACATCACGATACAGCTATACCATCAGGCAGTGCCCTTCCTTCATCTGTAAGACATGAATAAAGTGAAAGCCTTCATCTAACTCAACTGTTTTCATTTCTAGTTAGTTTTTTTTGGGGGGGGGTTCATTTTGGTAGAAATGGGAGAAAAGGAGGAACAGAGACTTGTGATTTTATCAATATAGAGAATTCCTGATGTGGAAACAAGTTGTAGATAGATAACTTGTCTATAACTTAAAATCTTTGAGAGTTCCCTATAATTCTGAGAAATTCAATAATTTGCCCATGGTCAGTTAGTACTTGTCAAAACCAAGATTTGAACTCAAGCCTTCTTGATTTTGAGGCCAACCTGCTATCCATTAAAACATACTACTGCTCATAAGTGCACATGATAGGCAAAATTCAATACAGAAAATGAAAAAGACTTATTTTTACCTCAGCCTGAAAAATGTACTTTCTCTGATTTTAAAGTGGGAACTAAACCTGTATTTAAAACTCAAATAACACTGGTTTCATTAGCCAAGAATGCCCAAAAGTTTTGTTGTAATGACTAACAACAAAAAATTTACATCTATAATTTTATGTACATTACAGTTTGTAGTCTAGAGGATAAACACAAAGAAGATAACGTATTTAGGGATGCAAATTTCTGGAAAATATAGTGATAGGGAATATATATAGATATATATATAATATATATGTGTGTGTACATACACATGCACATATAAAGTCCTTAACTCAGTATTTACTATATATCCACAGTGTATCAAGGGATATATCTATACTAACCTGCTATATGTAATAAATATATATGTACTATATAATACACAAATTATTCAAATATATTACCTAGTATCCTGAAGATACACACCAAATATCTATCTAAATATATAGCTATATTACTAATATATATTACTAGGTAATATGTATTATCCTGAGAATATATAATAAATATATTGCATTGGGATTATGGAGTGATACATTTGCTTATATAGTAACAGAAAGTACTATAAACACTATTAGGTAGGGGTTCTTAAAAAGAAAGATTGTGAACTTGGTTTTTAGAGATTAATTTTTTTAATATTTTATATCAGTAACTATTTCAACATGATTTGTTTCTTTGTTAATCCTACATATTTTGTGCACTTGAAAACATTATTTTGAAAAGAGGCCCAGAGGTTTCACAAGACTTCCAAATAAGTTCTTAACTCCCCCAAAAAGAAAAATGGTTAATGATTCATGCACTAAATACTAGTGGTTTATTATTGAACATACTGACAGAACAAAAGAATATGTATGTGAATGTGCAAACTTTCATATAAATGAAAGCTGCCAATCAATCCATTGTCAACAGGCTTTCTATTTTCTGTTTACAAAAGTGGCAATGGTTGGCACTGATCTAAACACACTGACTGTCTACTATTTACCATCATAACCTGGGAACACATATATGAGAAGAATAAGCATCATCTGGGTCATAGATCTGTATAAGCTATGAAGTTTGAATATATGACCTAGAAAGAAAAATGATCAAAAGCATTTTTTTCCATTTCTGGATTTTGCATATGATGTCCCTCAGGAGTCTGTGAGTATCAAAAAATCTTGGTTGCTAGCACAACTCTTCCAAGGCATCTTGAACATGTAAGGTCATGTGTTCTTGTTTTAAGTTCACAACAGAAAAAATATTATTTTGTTAAATACTATATCATCCATCAGTGATTGTTTAATCATTTTCTCATGGACAATGATGGTATCCCAAGCCCTTGTTTATTAATATGTTAAATGTGAATTCCAAAGTTCCACTTTCCAAAACCACACTGCTGTCCTACTATATATTTTTTTCTTTGACATCTGGTAAGAGGAAACAGTCTGAAAAAAATGTAAATGATCTATCACTTAATGAACCTATTCAGGCATTAAGGCTTAGTAAATATTCCAAGTAATGATACTGACAACAACAACAAAAACAAAAACTACATCAAGCCCTCTTTCCATAAGTGACTGTTAAATATATCCCTATATGCCTCAAAAGATCCTTTCAGTGGATTGCCAACAAACTGAAACTATTTAAACAGGGTGGGTAAATATTGAACACTTTATTAAAGTAAGATTTGATGAAGTTTTAAAATTTCTTCCTGAAAATTCTGACAGTAGTGCCTTTTAATTAGTTCTGAGGCAGTAAAATGGAATGCTTTTGAAGGCAGCTGGGTGGAGCAATGGCTAGAGAGCGCTGGATCTGCAGTAAAGAAAGACCTGAATTCAAATCGTACTACAGATACTTACTAGCTTTGGGACCCTGACCAAACCACTTAACTTCTCACTATCTCAGTTCCCCCAACCACAAAAAAATAGATATAATAATAGTATCTTTTGCTCAGGATTGTTGTGGATCAAATGAAATGTTCATAAAGTGTTTTGCAAATCTTAATGCACTATATAAATGCTAGCTATTAATCACAGCACAAATATGGCACACCTACTTATTAATAAGGACAGTAAAAGTTCTCTTATCTGGAAACTAACCCTAACAATGTACCCTCATGTTAAAACAGGTAAAAATTTGCCATAATGCATAATGCTTAATCAGAAATCCCAGAACAAAAATATACCACATTTCTTAAACCTGTAAGAAGTGTTTAGTTGCTGCTATGTAATCTATAGCAGAAAAAAAAAACTAAAGGTGCAGCCTCACAAAGTGGATGCAGTTAATCTCTCTACCAAATATGTTTGTACTCACTGGCAACCCATTTTCTTTAGGGTCCTCTCAATGTTAAGAGGAATGTTACAGGAAATGAATGCTACAGGAAAATGAAATGTGCATATCCCCAGCTTCAAAACCTACTGATCCTAATTCTATCCTCTGGGATCCAGCAAAATAAATACAATCCCTTGTTGACATGGTGATCTTTCAAATAGTTTCAGTCAGTCAATTTCCTTCCTCCTTCGCCTCCAATCTTCTCTTTGTTAGGTGAATCATCCACTGGTTCTTCAGCTGATCTTAGGATGATAGAATATTGAGTCTCCTCAACAACCTCATCCTCCTCCATTGGATGTGGTCTGTCAAGCTTGTTTGTCAGTATCTCTCCTAAAATGTGATGTCCAGAACTAAACAAAATGCAACATCCCACATCTGGTGTGACAGTGAGCCATACTGTGAGTCAATCACTTTCCATATTCTGGAAACTTCTGCTGTGGTCTAAGATCAATCTTTATAATAGTTCAGAGAAACAGAGCAATGTACAATGAGAAGAATGATGGGTAAGTTCATATCTCAGCTGTGATATAGCATGAATATAAAGTAGTCACAACTCCAGGGATATACTGGGGGTAGTTCACAGAGGTAAGAGAGAGTCAGTTGTTAAATTTTCAGAATGTGAACAGTCCCCATTCCTGGTAAATCAAACCCTACAAGGCAGGGCTTAAAAAAATGATGTAGGAGACATAAGTAATGCAGATTAAATGTAAATATGTGCTGTTGTTCTGGGAGAGCCACTTGTTAGACATTTGCCTGCATACCCCTGCTTAAACTCACTGGTTTTCACTTTCTTTATCTATAAAAACAGAAGTAATATTACTTAATCAACATTCTCAGTTATTCTGAAGAAAGCATTTTGTAAACATCAAAGTGCTATTTAGACAGTGTCCCAAAGTCTTAGTGCAGTTTTAAGTCATTAAAGCATTAAAAATTTTAATTAAAGCGTTAAAAACTTTAATAGTTTAAAACTGCACAGCCTTTTGAGACATCTGTATGAGTTATCATTACATATATTATATATTTAAATTTAGTAAGCGTGAAAATTTCAGCTAACCGTAGAAAGAGGTAAAATAGATTCCTTGTCTGTAAAGTTATTGACAAAGTATAACGAGAGCAAACTGTTACTCCACAAGATAAGAAGACTTTTTTCTTTGTCCTCTGTCATCCTATCCTATTAGTAAAGCAGGGGAAATGGTAATGTCAATTAGTTACAAAGATATGCTGTATTTTCTGAAGAAATTCCATGTATTGTTTTCAAAATTTTGCATTCTAGCTTTTCCCATAGTCACAAATTTAAGAAACCCTTCTTGTTGTTCAGTCATTTCAGTCATATCCCACACCTCATTTGGGGTTTTCCTGCCAAAGATACTTGGAGTGGTTTGCCATTTGCTTGTCCAGCTCATTTTACAGATGAGGAAACTGAGGCAAGGGCTAAGTGACTTGCCCTGAGTCACATAGCTAGTGAGTGTCTGAGGCCAGATTTGAACTCAGGAAGAATAGTCTTCCTGACTCCTGGCTTGGCACTCTACCTGCTGTGCCACCTAGCTGCCCCAAGAATACCTTACACGTACTTAAAATATTCCCACTAAACACAAACTAGAAATACCTAACACTACCATAAGCAAAAACAGAAGTAATACATACAATGGAATCTTATTTTCTATTAAAGAGAAGAAAAGTGAATTCAATTTAGACATTTATTAGTAGTCTATGCCTGTTAAAAATCTCATTTTGATATAACTTATCTTCTAATGCCACAAACCTGAGATACTTTAATCAGTTTAGTAACTGGCTTTAATTGCTCAATGAACACTGAAATGTTAAAATGCTATTAAAAATAACTTGGCTATTATTTTATGTACTCACTGTCATCATGAATACCTTTGTAAATTAATGGCATAATATCCATCAATAACAGAAGTGCTAATCCCATAAATTAATTTATCCTAAGGAAGTCTCACTTCTTTACTGATTATCTAGTCATTGCTTAGTTAGGTGAAAGGTTTTTAACTAAACCATAGCAATATTTGCTTCCATCATAATGAATTTAATGTTCAACTAGACTGTTTTGATTCCATTTATATCTTGTTAAGCATCAAGGGGCCATTTTTCTTACCATGATATCTATTTCTAAGAGCCTAACGCCCAAACTGATTAATTAGCTAGGATATCGGATTAAAATAATACTTTATCTATAGCAATTCATGTAATTTCCATTTTAAAGTGGTGACACCCTCAAATGCACCACTGCAAATGTTCCTCTTTAACATCAACTTAGTTAGTACTGAAATAGAGAATCAAAACTTACACTCCCAAAAGTTCTGAAATGTTCTTTTATCCTTTTATTTTGTAATGTTAGCATCACTGAGGAGATTCTATTAATTTGTGGTATGACAGTTACATCAAATAATTATTTTTAGGGGCTAAAAATAATGAGATTGTATTTTTTTCTATCATTAGTCCAAATACATATATATTTCTTAATAACCAAGTAAATTATACTGAGTTTAAATTGCCTCAAACTTAAAAAGTGAGCCATTTTCAAATATTTAACAAGTTCTAGAGCACTAAATAATTATTCAGTTCTAAAGTGTTTCCATTTTGAAAATTAACAATTGACTTTTACATTTTTCCAAGTCCAAACACAACTACTTCTTTTTTAAAATTATAAATAAATTTAAATCCCAGAGCACATCATATACTCAAGATATACTTCCTTACTAAGCTAACTGTATACTGCTAGTCAAATTCACACCTTCAGATCACACCTCCCTTGCTCTATCTGACAAGATGGAGCTCTCCACTCAGACCAGCTCCATGGAGATACGGGAAGAACACATGAAAGCAAACAGGAAAGAAATTCAGTCGTGAATTAAGCTGAGCCTGCCAATTTTCAGATACTTATACTAAAACAAATTTAGAAAACTATCCTTTTCCATATGCAATGTTCCTAAGCTATCTAGGTAGACTGGGGAAAAGAGAGAAATCACACGTGCCCAAAGAATAGAGCTAAATATATTCAAACCAAGTTCCCTTAAAAAATATACAATGAGATACAATGATAAAAATATACATATGTAACAACCTTATGTCACACTGTAACAAAAGAACACAAAAAATTTAGAGCCAACCATTAAAAGATAACTAGTACAATAAAACCACAGATATCCAGAACCATCACTGACAAGTGATCTGTTTAAGTAGGAAAACCTTCTTTCCTCCATTTAACCATTAAGGATGGAAATCTTAATAAAATATATACCCCACCCCCAGCCTTATCAAGCTAAAGCATACTGGATAGAATTTGTTTTTTTTCTACAAAGGTTGTGTGTAAACAAAAAATAATGACGTTCTAAATGAAGGTTCACAGTGTTCTAAGAGAAAACTATGTAACACATAGTGCAGAAATTTTATGTTAACTCTTTTGGTTCTTACAGGCTTTTGTGGTGGTCATTGCTATCTACTTCCTTGTTATCAGTCATCTATATATTATTCTATATGTTACTGTATATTAATATATTTTCTATATAGTGCTATATATTACTGTATTCTACAGAGTCTCTCTCCATATGGAGAAAAAGATAAAAATTCTAAATACGATAAAAAAATTTTTCACAACTTTTTGAGAGGCAACATTATGCAGTGAATAGAACTGTGGACTTGGAATCCAGAAAACTGGGTTTGAATCTTGTCTCAGATAATAACTGGTTAAGTAATCAGGAAGTCAGGTATCCTCATTTCCTTACCTGTAAAACAGAAATAAATACTTTCACTATCTCACAGGATTGTTATGAAGAAAGAGCTTTGTAAACCATAACGCCTTGTATAAATGTGGGTTGTTATTATGTTTAAAAATGCATATTCCTACATATGGTGTAGGTGTTGTCTATGTTCCCTCAAGCTCTAAATTCTGAGTGGGTGAGATTAATAAATCAACAAGAATTGATTAAGAACTTGTTATGTGCCAGACACCATGGGTACTGTGAATACAAAAATGAAAGAGGTCCTGTCCTCATGAAGCTTCCTTCTCTCAGAGGAGATAATATGTATATGTGTACATATGTGTGTATATAAATATGCACATAAAAATAAACAGAAGGGAATGGAATGCATAACTGAGCAGATCAGGAAGGCTTCATGAAAAAGGGAGGTCCTGTAGTTAAAGTTTAGGAGAAAGCTAAATTCTTTATATTTTGAAATGAGCTATTACACATATTATTTTGTCCACTGTTTTAGAGCACTGGCCTTGGATTCAAAAAGACCTGTGTTCAAATTCTACTTCTGATAGTTAATCATGATGTGACCCTGGGCAAAGCTCTTAACCTCCACATGCCTCAGAAAAATCTGTAGGATTCAGCAATTTGGTCACAGATGAACTGTGAACTACCATCTAATGCTTTGGAGGAAAGAGGTCCTCTTTCAGAAATTCCCCATGCTAATGAAGTCAGATTAAATTCAATTAAACAAGTATTTTATTAAGCATTTACTACATTACATACAGCACTGAACTAGGTTATGGAGATAATAAAGAGAAAAAAAGAAAGTTGCTATGTTCATAGAGAGTCCATACTACTGGGGAGGGAGAGGCAAGGAACTGTCATGTACTTGCATATTTTTGAACATACGCTGAAGTTTTTATCAGTGTCTCAAAATGCAATTTATTTCATTTTTTTATTCAAGTTTCCCAGAGTCCAACAATGCTGGTCAGTTAGTAAGTTACCACTTTTATGAGAAAAATAGTATAAGAACCCAGGGCCCCATAACTTGTTAGTTGAAGGGAGCAGGGAAACAAGGGCCCAGATTCTTGATTTAACACTTAGATGATTACAGTTCTACATTTGTGCAATCAGTTGGGAGTAGATTCTTTTCTTTAAAACTGCACTGATTCTTTTTTTTTAAAATGAAATAAAACAGTGAAGTTAAAAAAAATCTTCAACGCAAGTTAGCTCCACAAGGGCAAAATACTCCAGAATATACGACGCTCAAAACTGTAACATCATACCAGCACATTATTAGGATAGACCAACGGTCATCAGACATGAAAAGGATTGATAACATTGGCTGTATTATATGACTTCTGTTGCTTTCAACTTCTGCAGGAGCCACAGTTTTCTATTCTTTTTCTTACCAAGGTAAAAAACTACCTCTAGTTTTGCATTTTCCAGCTAGGCAAATTAACAGGGATCTAGACTCAAAGTTCTTAACCTTTCTTGTGTCATGGTCTCCTATGGGGAACTTACGGACCCTTTCTCATAATCATCATAATATTACCTGCCAGGCACATACTAAGTGCTTCTCAAATATTATTTTATTTGATTCTCACAACAACAATAGAAGGCAGGTGTTCCTATTATACTCATTTTACAGATGAAGAAACCAAGGGCAGAGAGAGGTTAAATGATTTGCCCAAGATCACCCAAGTGGTAAGTGTCCAAGGCCTGACTCCAGGCCCAGAGCACTATCCAATTGTACCACCTAAAAGGCTCTCAGTATAATATTTTTTTTAAATCCATAAAATAAAACATGTAGGATTATAAAGGAAACCAGTTATACTGAAACATAGTTTATACATACATGAACACATTTCAAAGTTCATGGACCCTAAGTGTAGAAACAGTACTATTTAGAATTATTTCCAAAGAGGCTTTTTCCTATATTTTCATTAATATGAAAAACATCTGTATTGTATCCTTCATAGATTTATTTGTATTATGGCAAAGTATACTTTACTTTGGAAGTCACCACCAAAAACAGTTTCTATACTTGGTATAATTATAATTTTATTACCATTAGTATTATTAAATGACACCTTGTTCTAAAGTTGCTTTCTACCACTGTCATTTGATGAATTTTTCTGATAAAAAATATTTTAAAAGTCACTACTAATTTATAAATGTAGAAGATCTATTCTTTTTATTTCCATGTTAGGAAACGTGACTGGAGAAGGTCATTGTATAGAAAGCATTAAAATACGAATTGGTATAGTTAGAACCTCACTGAATTCACATATGAAGCAAATAACTTCTACCATCAACATTTTTTTTAAACGATAAAAAATTTGTAGAGAAAGCCACTATAATTCCCCCTTCCAAAATAGAAAGCTAAAAATGATCACCACTTCTTAACTCTGCTAGTATAAAAACATGTATTGTTCAAAGACCAAATCTACAGAAGGAGATAAAAATTCTAGGTCCCATTTTAAATACATTCCAATACACTAGAGAATGGTCCACACTCTTTTTAAACTCCTAAAGCAAAGGACTTTAATGCAAAACCTCTAAGGAATATGGTGCTTTTCTCTATGCAAGGGAGACCGTGTAGTATAATTGAAAAGAGGGCCAGCTAGAAAGTCAAGAAACTTTGCTTCTCTTCCTAGCTTTGCCAGGAATTAGCTGTGGGACCCAGTCAAAAGCTCCTTGAACTTAGGGACTATGTTGTTGCCATTGTCATTTTCATCCTCATCAAATAATACTATTTACAGAGTGCTTTAAGGTTTTCCAATCACTTTTTATGTATCATTTCATTTCATTTTTACAACAACCCTGTAAGGTAAATGCTAATGATTATTCCCATTTTACAGATGAAGAAACTGAGTCTGAGAACTGTTAAATGACTTGTCCAAGGTCACAAAGCTACACCTCTGAAGCAGAATTTAAATTCAAGTCTCTCTTTCCTTCCAAGTACCAACATTATCCACCATATCATTTAACTGCCTTTCTTTGTATTCTCATTACTTAGCACAGGAATCAGTATATGTTAAGAGCTTAATAGATGTTTACTGACTTGGCTTGACTTAATCTTTCATCATCTGTAAAATTATTACCTCTCCCTCTCTCTGTCTGTCTCTGTCATACACACACACACACACACACACACACACACACACACACACACACACACACCCCTCTTTTGGGGAAAGTAAAGACCTAAGATTTCATTGTGAATGTCTAATAAAGAAACTACCTCTACTAATACATATGAGCATCTTCTCTTTATATTACAGGAAACAAGAAAGTTTCACTGAGAGGTTTGGGGCCTTGTGTAGTATAGAAAGCCAGTATGAATCAGAGGTAACACTTGAACTCATATCTTCCTGAATCTGAGGCTCTTTATCACTATGACAAGCTGCTAAGATCCTTTACAACTCTAAGCTCTATTATCTGAATTTTTATATTTAAACTTAAATTATCTACCTGTGACTTATCTGCTTCCACTAATCCAACGAATATTCCCCAATTACCTTTTGTATACAAAGATTACGTTGAGTCATGTCTGGGAGACAGTAATAAATAAGGCATGGTGTCTGCCTTCAATAAACTTACTAGTTACTGAGGCAGACACACAAGACCGAATAAGATGAGTACCAAAAGTGAGAGTGCTAATACAATTCAAAGAAAGGTAGAATTTATTGCTTCTGGCTGGGACCATCAGAGAAGGCTTTAGGAGCTTTGAGGGTAATTGGGGAAAAGCAAATAGAATTACAAAGATACGTAACAGAAAAAATAGAGAGCACGTTTAGGGAACAGACAGGAACATAGTTCCAGGGGAGCACAGGATACCTGGAATGGGAGGCCTGTGATACATCAGGCTATAAAACCTGGTTGGAACTAGGTACAGAGAGCTTTGAATATCAAAGAATTTTACAGTTCATTCTAAAGAGCTGGACATTGAGACCCAAAGGAAAGAAGGTAGTTACTCAAACCTTCGCAAGTACGTACAAAAAAGCCGAGTACCTGAGTCAGAATCTAAATTCAAGTCTTTTGCGTCCATATTTACGAAATATACCATTATGCCTCTTTACAAGGTTCAATGTGGGACCAAAACCTATAACTGTAAGATTAGCAGGCGCATGCATCTAATGACTGTGCTCATTCCACATCCAAATAGTTTTTATTCACAGAAAGTTCTTTATCTAAGTCAAAATCTATGTCCTTGTAACTTTTTCCCATTGATTCTAGTTTTGCCCTTTGGAGTTAAGAAAAACAAGTCTAATCAATCTTCTACAACAATAACAGCTAACATTTATATTATATAGCATTTTAAGGTTTGTAAAGTTACTGATAGGTGTGTGTGTGCGTGCATGAACACAGATATACATGGAGGGAGAGAGACAGTCATCTGACCCTCACAAGAACCCTGGGATCTAGGAGTTATTATTAATCCCATTTTACAGATGAGGAACCTGAAACTGAGAGAGGTCAAGCGACTTTTGGCTCTCTGTAAGATTCTTCTTCTCAAGACTCAACCTCCCCATTTACTCTAACCAAGACGGCTAAGAGTTTGTGCACTGCTTGTCTCTTTTCACTGGATGTGCTCTACCTTATCAATGTTCCTCTTAAAATATGGTGTTCACGTCTGAATATAGCTCAATGGATGCTTTCTTAGTAGTGCTGAATTTAGTAGAACAGTGACTTCCCTTGTTCTGGGCATCATATATCTTATTTTAAAGGCAATCTAAGACTGCATAAATTTTTTGATATCCACAATCAAAACTCTTCCACCTTTTACACATGAATGTTTGTTTGACCATATAACACCAATCCTACACTTTTGTGCAGCTGATTTTTTAATGTTAGAATTTTATATTTATCCCTAGTAAATCCCTAATAAACTTCATCTTGTTATATTAAACTCATCATTAAACTCATCTATGAAGGTATTTTGAGATCCTGATTCAGTATACCATCTATATCTATGCAAGTAAAATCCTCTAATGATACTACCCTCCTGACATCAGCAAATGATAAAGTATGCCATCTATGTTGTCATACAGTTTATTAATAAAATTTCTTAACGGACACAAAACAGTGATACTTTTGAGATGAGCCAGCCAAAAATCCAACTAACTATATTGGCCCATTATCAAAAAATATCCACTTTTATCCATCTTGTCCACAAGGATAGAAACATGAACTATTTGTGCCGACCTGTGGTAGAACATTCTGAGCTGATATTGGTCTGACAAGCCACAGTCAGACACACTGAAACTTGACTCTAACATAGTGATGTCATTTTGATCCTCTTCCAGAATGAAAGACAGCAACCAACCAACCACAAGGATATGTTGAAAGACTATTACATCTGATCAGTCCATTAGTCTATCAGTCTAACAAACAAGGATAGTTTGACATATAACATGCTCTTAGTGCTCCCACTCTGGCTCCTAGGGATCACCATTTTCCTTTCCAAATAATCACAGTTCATCTATTTTTCTACCGCCATTTTGAATCAGGGCATTTGAAATCTCCAGTCTACTATGACCTCTCCCATTTATCAACTTTCTTACCAAGTATGGTTTAAGCAAGCCAAAGGACCTGATCTATATTTTTGTAGTTTATTCATAGACAGTGTTGACTCACTAAATGAGCAGAGGAATAATATTGTAAGCATTGTACTTTAGAAAGATTAATCTTGTATTGTTGTAGAGACTAGTTGGAAAGTAGGAGACGACTACAAGAATTCAAGAGACAGGTAATGAGGAACTGATATTGGGAATAAAAAAGAAAGGACAGGTAGTAGAGAAATTTCAGACAGAGAACTCAACAAGACACAGTAATTAATTAGATAGGTGATGCAGCAGAGAAAAAGGAAACAAAGATGACCCTGAGATTTTAAAAAAAATGGTGATGACATTAACAGAAACAGGAATTCAGGAGAAGGAATAGTTTAAGAGGGAAGGTGATGGAGCTTCATTTGTCAACTATTCATAGCAAATTTTTAAGCCCAATTTGGTTTCCCCCAGTCATCTAGTATGTTCCAGTGAGATGTTTCTTCCTTGCTATCAATGAATGCTGTCAAAAGAATAACTGCAGCCCTTTCCCCATTGCCAGGTTTTAAGGATATTTCCAAAACTGTAATTCTTTCACCATTCTCCCATCCCTCTAATCAAATGCAGCCACTTTTCCCACACAAATTAAGTCAGTAATATGAAATAAATTAGTTCAAAAAAGAAATAAGACTTTACACAAGATTTTTAACAAAGGAAAATGGAATCCACCAAAATATGATTCTTGGTGCTACTAATGCTAATTGTATATCAAAAGCATCTGTTTTAATTGATGTATAAACTTTTCTGTACACTAAATCATTTTTTCCAAATGAGCTTATCATGCATATTTTCCTACATAAACATTCCCCAAAAAACTTATATAATCTGAGTAGTTTCTAGTTCCTCTAATTTACTACCACTATCAAAATTAGTAAGTCAAATCAAATTAAAAAGCATTTGCTATGTGCCAGATGGGGACAGCTAGGTAGCACAGTAGATAGAGTAGTAGGGTGAGAGTCTTGAAGACCTGAGTTCAAATCCAGCCTCAGACTCTTACTATCTGTGTGACCCTGGATGAGTCACTTAATCCCTATATGCCTCAATTCTTCACTTGTAAAATGGGGATACACAGGAGAAAGAAATGGTCACAAAGAGTTGGACATGACTAAATAACTGAACATCCATGAACGTACCAAATACTGGGGACACAAAGAAAAAGGTAAAAGACACCTCCTGCTCTCAAGGGAACTTAAACTCAGGAGAAGACATGCAAATAACTATGCATAAACAAACTATGTACAAGAAAAAATGGAGAAAAGTCAATATACAGAAGGTACTAAGGGGTTCAAGAAAGGTTTCTTGCAAAAGGTAAGAACCCCAGAAAGTTAAGGAGAGATGAGGAGGGAGAGATTTCCAAGCAAATGAACATTCCTGAAGTCAAGAGACAAAGTTTCCAAAACCAGACAGTGTGAGAAAACAAGAGGTCAGTGTTACTGTATAAAGCACATGGAGCTATATAAAGAGTAAGACTAGCCTAGAAAGGGAGCAAAGGGCCAGATGACAGAGAGGAACTTCCAGTCAAAGAGAAGATTTTAAATTTGATCCCAAAGGCAATAAATAAGGATTAACAAGAGTTGATCCAACACTTGCCAGTCACGTGACTTTAGGTCAAAACTTCATGAGTCAGAGCATCAGCTGAAATGTTGTGAGGGAAATGCTTTGTAAACCATTACTAATATTAGGAACTGTTACTACTATTATTTTTTTGTTTGCTCCAAACATAGTTTCTAGATCTAGATTATTCCTCATAGCTTCTAGAGCTAGAAAAGCTAAAAAAAGATATCATCTCCTACAACTTTTTTACACTATAGAGACAAGTAAAATGAGGGAGGCCCAGGATGGAGAAGAGAATTCTCATGGTCACATGAGCCGTCAAGTACAAGAACTAGGATACGCACTAAGATCTTGTAATACTAAGTTCAGCCTTCTTTTTCCCTTCTTTCCTGCTTCCAAATTGCATTCCCAGCCCTCAATAAATGAAATCTTGGGTGAGTAAATCTTAACATCCAAAAAAAAAGAATATTTTTAAAGTGTTAACTTTTAAAGGAGTTCAAAAATATTATACAAATAAGGATGATGAGAAAGTTATTGATTTTAAATCAGTAAAAATAAATAAATAAACCTAAGTTGAAATAGTGTATCTTTTTCTTTGCTACCTCAAATATTTCCCCAGCTTCTTCTTTTCCTGAGTTACTAAATTATTTCAGTTTGTAGAATTTGTATTTTTAAATATAGATAGAATCTTGTTGTCAAAACAAGTTGTTTTATATATAGGGTGATCCAAAAGTCTTCATGCAGTTTTAAGTTATGATAGTTATTTGATAAGCTTTAATACTCATTAAAGCGTCAAACTGTGTGAAAATGCTTAGGATACCCTGTTTATCTAAATAGTAACCAATAACAATTATTATATCTATAACAGATTACATTTACTCAGCACTTGAAAAGAGTCCTTCCAAATCAGGTATTCTTTAAGCTATTTCAGGGGGCGTGCGAACTTAGATGGGACATTTTTATACCTTTATTTCAATAGAACTGATTCCCTTTCAAATCTCTTGTTATGCATTTTATGTTATGCATTTAAAAACATTATTCTAAGAAGGCTTTACAAGACTTCCAAAGGGGTCCATACCACACAAAAAAAGCTTTGTATATAACTTTCATATAACTAAATTTTAGAGGCTATCCCTTGACAAATACAGTACTAGATCCCCCTATGATTACACAAAAGCATTTGCCTTTTATAAATTGCAGCCTTGACAGTTTCCTTCCACCAAGGGGTCTCTATCACTCAAACATTAAGCTCATACAAGATTCCTTAATGAATACAACTGTAGTGATTCTTTACTTATGAATATCAAGTAATTCACAAAACAGAAAAATGTTCTAGTTACCAAAAGCATTTGCCATTGTCAGTTCCACTATCCAAATGGAAAATAAATTTTTATCCAGATGATTCTGTTTGTTGACGCTTCTGACTTTGGGCCTTGCAGGGTCCCCTGCATAAAATCCATGACCTCTAAAAAAAAATCATCCTAATGATGATACGCACAAGAAAAAAAGGTTGAAGAATGCATATTACCCAAGTGAAATATAAGTTGTTATGTAGGGGAACTGGCTAGAGTCAGAAGAACTAGGTTCAGGTTTTACATAGACTGATTGTGTTAAGTTGGACAGTAGCTTAACCTCTGAGTACCCCAGTTCACTTCTGGTGCTTTAAATTATATATAAATGAGCAGCTGAGTCACATCAGTGGAATGGCTTTCTACTCCCAGATTACCTTACACTGCTTAGATAAGCACATAAATCAAGATCAAAAATATACATACAAGAAGTTATATAAGCCTTTTATATATGTGTGAATTTATTTGTTTGTATGTATGTATTCTTCCTCCACTAATACAAATATGCGTGTATTGTAAGCATCACACACAGACAAAAAGCTGGCCCCAGAATCAATTGGAAGAAAGCTAGATAATAGCTGATAAATTGCGGTGTCTTCAATGCTCCCAATGTGTTCTCTGACATAAAACCCCCTTTTTAACATCAACATTCTCCCAGTGATACTCTCCACAGCAAGTCATAGAACACCATGTTTCTGGGAATCAAAATGGCAAGTAACTCAAAGGACTATGGGAAAACTAATAATGTATGTAAGCTGACTGCAAGATGTTACCAATGAAGACATTATTAAGGGAATATATGATTAGAAATTCCTGCAGTGAGTGTAAGGAATAATTAATGAAGTTTAATTAACTAGTGGTAATGATAGCGTCATCTTCAAAGCATTTTACAACATGATCTTATTTTATCCTTAAAACAATCCTAAGATGGAGGTATATTAACATCACTCCCTTGTTACAAGAAGAAGAACCTGAGATTTACTGACTTGCCCTGCGTCAAACAGCCAGTAAGTGTGTGAGGTAACATTTGAACTCAGACCCTCCTAACTCCTGCTACAACACCTCAATCCACTGTGTTACCTCTCTGCCTCTGAAAAGGACCTCCTATTGACAATTTCTAGAAAAATGAATTGATCTTCTTTGGAGACTTTATAGGACAACTGCAAGAATCACAAAGAATGAGAAAGGATAGATGGATTATAATTTGCACCCAGTGAAGGAAATACCTACACTGAGATCACAGAACTACTAAAATATAGAAATATCCCTTTCCAAATTACGACAACTTGAAAGATAGACCAATTTGCAGACCTAATCTTTTTTGTTTGTTTTTGAAATGATAAAGGATTTATTATTTGAGAAATGTAATTTTCTATTTAAAACATAGTACTTCATCAAATATCTCTAATAAGGATTTAATATCCAAGATATACTAGAAAAGAACACAAATATGTAAGATCAAAAGACATTCACCAATGGATAAATTGGTCAAAGGATATGAATAGTTCTCTAAAGAATTGCAAGCTATTAACAAATAGGAAAGACTGCTCCAAATCACTAATAATAAGAGAAACACAAATCGAAACGACTTGGAAGTTTCAACTCTCACCTGGCAAATTGGCAAAGATAGGAATAGCGTGCAGTAATATAGGCTCTAATAATGGTAGAGTCTTAAATCGGTCCAACCATTCTATAAAGCTATTTAAGATTATGCTGAGAAAGTGACTAAAATGTTCATTCCCTTTGACCTAGAGGTTCCATGGCAAGGCATACACCCTAAGAAAGTCAATAATAAAAAAGAAAGGTCTCATACACCAATATATCAACAACATGTCTTTTTTTTCATAACAAGAAACTGGAAACAAAGTAAATGCCTATCAACTATACATAGCTAAATAAAGGTGTGCCCTCCCCATAGTTCCCTATGGATCACCATATGCCTTCCATGAGAAGCAGCTTCATTTTCCATCACTGTCCTGAGGCCATACTGTTCTGGTTGCTGCTAACAGCAGCCAGCACAGATGCACCTGATATCAAGCCAATCCCAGACCTGAAACTGTGCTTCACACGTCCTACCTGCCCACTCATCTTGGCCTTTTCTTGCACTATGCTTTGTGATTACATGTACACAGGTCAGCTTCCATCTTACTTTGTGAACACTAATCAAATGGATAACACTATTGTTTCTGGAAAAGGAATTAATTTAGATTCCTATGGCTCCAGTAATCCTTCCATTACTTTCCTCCAACAAAAGAAAAAAAAAAACCTTCCCTACCTACCACTCCCTTTTACGTATTACAGTCTCCCAACAGGAAGGTATGCTTCTGGAGGGCATGTACTATCTTGTTTTGGGGGATTTGTACTCATAGTACTTAGCACAGTGCTTGGCTACTAATATGAACTTAATACATGATTTTCACTCCTTACTCTACTGCAAGAAAATTATAACTATAAAGATACAGAGAAGCACAGAATGACTTCTATGAACTGATGCAAAGTGAAGTTGCCTGAACCAAAAATACAGTGCAGATGACTGCAATGATGTGACTACAAAAACAATAAATGAAACTAAATACATTATAAAATTATAATGATGAACCTAGAATCCCCCCAAAAGATATGAGAATGCTCCTCCCTCCTTTCTTTGAAGACATAAAGGACTGTCATAGATACAGAACACTGGAAATAGAATATTGCATACCATGTCAGATTTAGCCAATATATTAGGTACTCTGGCTGTACTGTTTTGTTTCTCTCACTGTTACCAGTGAATATATATGTATGATATATAATATAAATGCATATATGTATCTCACATCTCTGGAAAAGACTGGGAGGACATATTAAGAAATGGAGATGGTATAAAACAATATTAATAAACATTTAAATTTTAAAATGCTTATCTATACAAAAGAGATAACAGATTTGAAAGTGATAGCAAAGTCACTTTCCTCACTCATAAAAAAGATGGGAGAATTCACCAGCAGAGAAGACTCAATGACACGGTGGAGCTTTGGACATTGCTACAACACTTTCATGTGCAAAATGAGGCACTGGAGATGTCTCCCTACCATATTCATGACTCTCTCTCTGGACTTAAAAATCATGCTTCCTCTTCTGTTGGCTCATTCAGGAATTTCCTTCAGTAACTAGAGCTTCCTCCCTCTATCACCTCTGACGCGCTTCCCCTGAAAGATCTCCCCAGAAGGCCTGCCACATTTCTCCCACTGGTGGGTTCTTCTCAAAGCCCCCATTTTGGAAAGGTGCCCATGCCAACCTTCCCTCATTCCCCTCTTGGTCCTGTTCTTAACTTTAAGAAATTCTGAACAATTACATTCCCACCCTGGGGACCTTCATTCTTTTCACTGCTTTTCAGCTCCCATTTGTGTGCTATCTTTTCCCAGTGGGATAAAAGTTCCCTGAGGGCAGGAAAACTGTCTTACTTTTTGCATGCCCACTCAGTACAATGCCTGGCACATAGTAATCACTATATAAATGCCTGTTTATTTCTTTCCTTCCATCCTTCCTTCCTTCTCTCCTTCCTTCAGAAAGAAAGAAAGAACAGAAGCACGAGTCAAGAGAATTGGGTTTGAGTCTAAGGTCTGCTACTAGGTAGCTGTGTGCACTTAGACAGTTAAGGTGACCTCTCCCACCCTCCATATGTTCACCTACAAAATGACAGGTCTAGATTAGATGACCTCCAATGTCCCTTCAAGCTCTATGAATCTAAAACTACGAAACAGCCCTATTTTTTCTACCTCTACAAAAATACATTTATATTTGGCAAGATCAAGATAACTGGTCTAGAAAGAAGATGAAAAAATACCTCTCTGATATGGCCTTGGAGAAGGAGGTTTTCTGTTGTCCTTTTTTTCTAGTTTTCTACCTTTGCACAGAAATGCCCACAAGATGTTCTTCCCGAATGGGGAACTTGATCTTAGTCGCTTCCATGAAGCTATAACATAAGGATGATTAAAAAACCACACATCCTATCAAAATCCTGCAGTCTCAAACTTGGAATAAATTCTCCTTTCTTTCATTCTCTCTCTCTCCCTGCAACATTTTCAAGCAGGACTTTAGTACTCCATTATTTTGAATGTTTTTTGGCCCAAGGCAAAAAATATTGACAAAGCTCCACCTTTAAGACAGTTATTGTCTCTGTGTACTTGATGGCAGCCTTCAGAAGTTCACCTGCCAGTATTAAATCCTGGGGTTAGGGTGAAAGAAGTAAAAATTTGCTAGCATTTCAAGCTTTTTTAGTGTAGCAGCTGCAAATCAAATTGTTCTTTCAATTAAACCAGCTCTGTGCCTAAGAGAAGAAAGACATGGGCCTTTCTTTTCACCCACAGAATGATAGCTCGTGGCCCCTCGAAGCATCTTCACTACCACCAAGATGCACAAAGGGGCCAGTGTTCCCTGATAATCCATCTCACAAAATTAAATCTGCTACTAGGAAAGATTTGAATATGGCTAACTGTGCCAGAAACAGTTAAGCAATTTAAAGCCCCACTCTACAATGCTTTTTTATAGTCCTGGTTCTATGCTGCCCTCTGACACACCACGCATACTACACCTGCACTATAACCAATCTAGGTCTATATGCCAAGAATGACACATTAAGGGCTGAACCAAAAGGCCTCAAGCTTCCAAATGTCACACCTCTCTCACATGAGGTAAAGAAGAATCCTCCCTTCTTGTCAGTAGTAATAGGACTTATTAACCTTTTCAGGTCACTGAACTATATATGCATTACTTACATCACAGCGAGCCCAGCAGTAACATAGCTGCAGAATATTATTACATGTTTCAAAGCAAGTTTTTCCATAGATCTGGAATCAACCCTTTAATGCTAAATGTCCTCCTAGAAAGTACAATACATTTGACTTTACAGGAGCTATCAAAATTAATCAAAACAGAACCACCACTTCTACCATAAACCCTACATGAACACAACTGTACAACAGCAGTAGAGTTCTAATTGCCAACAATTCTCAAAGAAAGCATCAGTTACACACTCAGAGGCTGTTTTAGAGGTTTACTCAGTCAGAGAGACAAATGCTAACATTTAACACCAGTACACTTTTAGGATCCTTAGTAAAAGAAAATACAACTTCCCTGCCATAAAATGCAAAAGGTACAATCTCAACAAGTACAACCCTGAATGACATAGTCACAGTTAATTTATGTTGAAATCTAAATTACAGCCTCTAAATCTAAATTACAGAAATGATCTGACTATTACCTATAAGAGTAGCATTTTCCCCATATGCAGCTAGTGTAAGTGGACAGGTCAAAGATTTGTCAGATTCAAATTGCAAAAAATTCAGAGTTGCAGATAGAAAACTTTTAAACAGGGAAAGAAACAATCCCCCAAACTAAAATAAAATAGGACAACATTAAGAATTGAAATGCCTACATTTAAGGAATCCTATTTTTTATGGTTATTGGTGTAAGATAGCACTAAACCAACTACTTTCCCTACCCCACCCAATTCACACCTACAAGTTCAGACCTTGGGTTTTTATAAGGCCTCATATTGCCCCCCAAATGGAAAATACTATATAATACCATAAAGCAAAGAAGTAAATCTAAAATATCATCAGAATAGTCCAAAAATGAATACTAGTACCAATAAAATTTTCTAATACCAGTAAAAAACAGTACCATTAAATTTCCTCATTCCAAAATGATATTTGCAAAGCTATTTGTTACTCTTTTTTTCCATGGCTTTAGATTTCACTGGCCATTTTCCTAGACCAAACCTCTAAAAATCTAAGTGTAGGATTCTCCCTCCCTCTTTTTACCTAAAGGCAAAAAGCAAATCCAGTTTCTCTTCACAGATTAAACACAGGCCTGGTTTTAATTTGTGCAATAGTCCTTTTGATAACAATGCCTAGTTAAAATATCCATTAAAAGTCTGCAGCAGTCATTAAACTGGGGGAGGGGAAGAATCTAATAGGGTTCCACTGGACTTTCTTCATTAACTTTTAAGAGAGTTCTCTCTTCTGGTGCTTTTTAAAATGGAGATATTTCACAAATTTAAAATCAGATGATAAACCTTTCGGGACAGATAAACTGGTAGTTCTTTGTCCTTTTGGCTAATGAAAACAATTCTTACTAAACTATCATGTGTTTTGTAAAAGAGGTCCCTGTATCTAATGAAGTTTTTTAAAATGGATCTATAGGAATGCTCAACCTCCTGTAGAAAACTAGGGTTTGAAACCTACAATTTACTGGGGTAGTCAGACAATTAAAAAAAAAATCATGATACATAGGTAGGAAGATCCTACTACATGATCTTGTGAAATCCTCAGTGATCTCAAGCTCAAAGAGGAATAATGTGTTAAACTAATCATTAAAAAGTGCTTAAAATGCCATTATTTTCACCTAAGAATGTATACTATGTGAAGGGGAAAAAGAAACAAACACGTGCCATTTTTAAAAGTAGCCAATAGTAGTAGAAAGAATACAGGATACATATTATGCAAAAGGGGGAAAAAATACATCATTTAAAAAGCAACCTGAAGCAGTAAATAGAGTATAAAACTGGGCATCAGGAAGGCCAGGGTTCAAATGTTCCCTAAGTCATATAGCCTTTCTGAGACTCCATTTCTCTGTCTGTAAAATGGTGGACTTGGACTAGAAGGCTGCTAAGGTCCTTTCCAGCTTTAGATCCATGTATGATCTTTACATACCAAATTATTAATTCAATGATATTTCTAAAGTCATAATTAAATTTAAACCAACTTTAATAGGTGAGTATTTGTCTCCATGACCACCAAATTGGAAGAGACCTTAGAGATCGTCTAGGCCAACCCTTCACTTTAAAGAAGAGGAAATAAATGCCAAGAGAGGTTAATTAATTTATCCAAAGTCATACAATAAATCGAAAAACTAGGATTAAAACCAATGTTGAGTGCCTCCAAATCCCATGTTCTTCCTCATGGATCCTTATTATTTTCATAGAGTCTAAGAAAGCCATAAGTGAATTTTTTGGCCAATTTGAGAGTTTTTATTGAAAAGGTCTATTTCACAAGTACTACGAAAATGTACAATGTTTATTAGAATCATCACATTATCATTCTCAACCCCCATCCCACTGAAACATGAGAGTGCTAAGCAACAAACAGCCCCAGATGTAGAGGAAACAGGAGCCTCCTTCCATGAAGCCAAGAATCAGTTATCCAACTTAATTTCACTCTCCAAATCTATGTTCTCATTCCAGGGTACCAAGAAGGTCTAGCATAGCATTAACACAATGACATAATCCAAGAGAAATTCATTAAGCACATACACTGTACTAGGTGCTAGGTTTACAAATACCAAAGTGAGACAGTATCAGCCTCAAGAAGCTTACAATCTATTGGGAGGTCTGACGTTCCCAAATGATAAAATAACAGAATTTTATGCACATATATTAATGTATATATATATATATGCATACATGAGTATACATATAAAAAGCCTGATAAACCTGATAAATATCTCCACATGACTCACATGATCTCTTGTCCAGAAGAAAGGGTGGAACATGTGGTTATAGTATTCCAGGAGCAATTTTTTTCTTCCCTCTTCAATCCCTTCTCCACAGACCCCAGGCTCACTTGGGCAAAATCACACAAGTCAGTATTTTCCCCCAACACCTCCATGCAATCAATGTGTTTCAGCACTATCAATTATAGGTCTAAGAATTCTAAACCTCACTCAGTATCATCACATAATTTTAATTTCTAACCTTATCCTCCATTTCACTGAACTTACTTTTCATAGAATATACATCAATTTGAAAAGTTTTATCAGCTGCAATTCTGTTTCAAGGACTGAACCACAAATCAAGCCTCTAATCTATCTTGATAGTTGTTAGTAGTATACTAAATTTCATCAAAATGTGCTTCCAGTTACTGAAAACTCACTTCCCATCACTTTGTTTCAAGGTTGTAAATGAAACTACAAAAAGTAAACTCATCATGTCTCTTGATACATTGTAAGCCTTGTGAGGGCAACAACTTTCTCTTCTACACATTTTGTATTTCGCACATCTAAGGGTATTATTAACACACACAGAAGCTTAACACATTTAAACAAGTGAATGACTAACACTCTCCAGAGCAAGGAGTTAAATTCAGTAAAAACCAGTCAATTCCTTCAAAATTCACTATAATACTAACCTGCAGATGGAACATGCTAATGACCAAAAAGAAATATTTGTAAAAAGAAAAATTGGTCTAGAAGTTATTTAAAGTTGCTTCCAATGTGACAGTGATAATAGACAAATATCTGTAGGTATTCTACATAGATGTTATAGAAAACAATATTTACTAAGTTCCATAGTAATAATCTTAACCATAACAGTTAATACTTATATAGCACTTATATGTGAGGCACCATGCTAAGCAGCTTACAATTATCATGTCATTTGGTCTTCACTACAAACTGGAAGGTGGGTGCTATTACTTTCCCCATTTTACAGATGAAGAAACTGAGGCAAAGAGAGGTGAAATGACTTACCCAGAGGCACATGGCTAGTAAGTGTCTAAGGCCAGATTTGAACTCAGGTCTTCTCAACTCTAGCCAGCTCTACCGACTGTAGCATCTAGCTGCATTCTGGAGTTTTTATGTCCCTCAGAGTCACATTTTCTGGCCTCAGATAATTAGAGTATTTTTCTTATATTCCATTACTTCAAAGACAAGACACACAATTGTACTCCTTAAAAGATATATTTTCTATTTCTCTAATATCTCTCCTCATCTTGAAGACAGTGAGTGAGCACTAAACGTATTTAATAACTACACTCAACTGATTTCACCCCCTTTGTTTCCCAGTCCCATGCCTTACACACATCTCACACTTCAAAAAGATCTGTGATTTCATCAGCATGGGTTCCTCCCTTGACCATCACAGACTGCAACCCTTCTCCATTTTACCAGCTGATCTCCAGGAGTTTCCATGACCAGGAGAATTCATCAGCTGGTGCCCATCCTCTAGATGAGGAATCTCTCTGAACTTAGCTAGGCTTGTCTTCAGACTTCAGGTCCACATATCCACCAAATCTGTACTGGTCTCATGTCCATTCTTCATGGTAGGACCCTGCCACATCGTGCATTCTGATAGCAGGAAATTCAAGAAGTCAAATATACTTTGATGCTATGGTGAGATCTTGCCTACAGTAAAAATCTCATTATTCCTTCTCCTCCCCCTCAAAAAAAAACCCCTACTAACTTCCTTACTTCCATTGAGGGTACCACCATCTTCCCAGTCCTCAAGGCTGATACCTCACAATCCTCACAGATTCATTCTCCCTTACTCTTGTTTTCCATAATTTGTCAATTTTCTTTTTATTCTACTTCCAGAATGTTTCTCTCATCTGTCCCTTTCCCTCTAATCACATGACCACCACGCTGATTCGGGCCCTCATAACCTTTGCTATATGCAATAGTTTCCTGATTCTTCTCCCTTCTTAAATAATTAATTAATCTTTAATTTCCCCTTCTACAAACTTTCCTCCACAACATCTGCAAAAGTGATCATCCTACAGCACAGTTCTGGCCAGAATGATCTCTTGCTCATAAACTTTCAATAGCTTCCTATTCCCTCAAAAAATAGGAATAAAATACAAACTCTTCTATCTGGAATGTTTGCCCATAGTTAATTGGTTCCAGGCTACCTTTATGTACAACTGCCCTTTGGATACTCTAGGGTCCAGTCAAACTGGCCTATTTGCTATTCCACACACATAACATTTCACAGCTTAGGCTGCTCCTTATACCTGGGACGCACTCCCTCTTTGTCAATGTCTCCTGCAATTCCTAGCTACCTTCCAAGCTCAGCTCCAGTTTCACCCCCTATATAAGGCCTTTCTTGATCTTTTCCCCCACCCCCATCTCCAACCTCCACTAGTGTTTCTATATGTTTTCTATATATTTACCATGTATTCTAGATGTTTTCTCTATATTTACATAAATAAAAATATATATGCATATATATACATACACATATTACATTTATAGTCATTGTTACAAATGTGTATATTGTTTTATGTAACATACATACACATTGTTTTGTTTATATGCACACATGTATAGGTGTATACACACACACATACACACACACACACACACATATATACATTGTTTCTTCTGATAGAAGGTCTTTGAGGGAATGCTTTGTCTTTTATCTTTGTATCCTCAGCACCTCGGAAGCACTTAATAATTGTTGATTAAATGACAGTAGGTACTAAGTAAATGCTTAATGAATGACTAATTAGTTAAATAAAAAGTCAAGTGGACAAACTTAACTCCCTTCTTTTTCCTTCATGGCTTGACCCCCTTACTTAGACTGAAAGGTGGTGAGGAGGAAGAGTGTTATTGGGGAAAAAAAAGTAAACAAGGTGAAAAATCCATTAGGAAAACAACAAAACAAAGGAATATGAGTTAGCCACCCAGCCACATTTCCGTACTCTAAGGAGCCATGATTTCATCAGTGGAATGATTTCATCATTCTTCCATAATAAACCCTCTCATGCCTCAGAAAACATTTGAATGCATTCCTGTGGCCAAATTATTCATCACCTAGCAACAAACCTTTCAGTGAAACCCATCTCCAAGCTTAGCCAACTAAGCTGGTCCTCAGGCAGCAAGCGATCTACATACATGAGGCCCAGGCTGTACCTGTCCTTCTGCTTTGGTGGGAACTGTTAGGTCTTTTGTTCCACTAGCCTAGCAGGCACAGCCCCTCCCTCTACCCACTCTGCCCCCCAGGGAAAGCAGGGGGAGGAGAGATTATGCAAGCAAACCTTATTTTGTCCACATTCTGCCAAAGAATCAGAAAGACCAGAGTTTAAATCCTGACAGAGATACTTAGCCCTGTAGCTCTAAGCAAACCTCAGTTTCCTTATCCAGAAAAAAAGATTCCATGACTCCTAAAGTTTCTTCCAGCTATACATCTAAATCTATCTATATGACCTAAGGAGTTGGTACAAGAAGCTTCTGTTGAGGGACTACAACATGTTCTGAACTGTAGTAATTCAGAACATGTATAGTAATTACAAGGGATAAAAAATAAGCTACAGGACAGGATTCTTATTTCCCAAGATCTCACCAGCAGGTAGAAGACAAATGCCTTACATGGCAAGTGGCAAATAGAAGTTTTGCTTCTCTCTAACTGCATGACCATAGTCATTTAACCTCAGTTTCCTCATTAGTATGACAGAAGTCAGGGAGTGAGAAAGACTTTTGCTCCTGACTGGCTCCTTTTGACACACAGGCTTTCTTTGCATCCAGTGCACCTTCCTGGCAGGGTAACTCATAGAAAATAGACATATTAATCTCAGGAGTATTCTCACACTTGTATGCCGGATAGTGATCCCTACCAACCTCATCCTACTGCTAATAGAAACACATGAGACAACATAGATGAAAGCACTTTGCATATATTCAAAATTGTGCCATGCAAAAATGTATGGTAGTTATGATGTAAAGTGCTAAACTGTGTAGTACAGATTTGAGGTGGTGTTTCAGAAAGGCTTGCTAGCCAGAGAAGGGCTCAAGATGGAGCCTGGCTTTCAGCTAAGACTTGTAGAACTGGTAGGAGTTGGATAAGCAATGACACAATAGGAAGAAGGTCCCCCAAGGCACAAGAGCCCGGGGTATGAATGGAACATGAAGTACTAGAATGGCAGTTCAATGTTGGAGAGTGCTGGGAATTGACTGACTCTTTGACTATATATTTTGGCATCAAGTGAGTATAACTTTAATCCTTAAGGGAACACCCAAGAGCCGAAGAGGTCTGTGAACTGGAAGTCTCTCATGATACTTCTGGCACTTATAGTCCTAGAAATGAAAACATTCTTATCCAAACATTTCATAAAAATGCCAGACAAGGCAAAAAAAAGAAAGAAACTGAAGAAAGTAGAACTCAAATTTTATGCCGATTCCTCTCACCTAAACTTAGATGTATCAAGTAAAAAACACCTCAGAAAGAACAAAGGAACAACAGAGGACAAAAATGGTGGGGGGAGGGGAAATGAGGAAACCTCGATTTTTTTTTTTAAGAGGGCTAGGATAGCTTTGAAAAACTTAGTAAGATTTAGTTTAAAATTTTCTCACTACAGCTTACTCAAGTGTTTCAAAATACGAGTTTCAAAGAACCACATTTTCTTATGACCAGAGTCAATAACAGTAAACTACATTATATTTAAAGGACAAGCTGTATAAATGTGCTCAGAGAGGATTTTTTTTTTTTAGAATTTACCATAAAAAGTTTTCCCCTTGAATGCATTAAGAAGAAGAAATCGAAACAAAATGAATCCACCCCTACCAAATATGTGAAGTGTTATGTTGTGTTTTGTTTTTTTTAACTTTTCAAGAGGCTATAGCAACTGCTATTCAGCTTTCTCCCAGATGCTCACAGTACAGGTCACTCTATCCATTGTAGTGGAAGGTGATATAGCCTAAGAGTAAGAGGGAGGAGGGGAAGAGAAAATGGGGGAGGAAGGAAGTAAAAAATAAGAAACAGAGAGGAAACAAATGTCAGAAAACATTAAAGAAAAAACTGGTACTAAAAGACAGATGTACCAGATTGTAACAACTGTTGTACAGCTTAGAAAACAGAATTTATTTTTAGCAGCAAAGTGACTTTGGCTGAAGCCAAAAAGTCATGCAGGTGGAGTATTTCTTTTTTCTTCACGATCAAGGACTATATGATGACTCACATATCTTAGGAAATATCAGGACATTTTTGCTCTGAAATGACCAAATTAAACTAAGCTTCTGGGACTTATTAAAAATGAAAAAACAGAAATCAAAAGAAGACCTAATATTATTGCATGGCCAACTAACTACACACACACTCAAAACACTATTCTAAGCAATTTGGTCACACTACAGAATATTCATTCTTCATCTCAATATTGTAGATTTTAGAACTCTACTTTGTTTCCACTCAAAGAATATAGCATCTACGTAAAGAGAGCAATTCACCTGTAACTGTCTGGTCACAAAAGTTTTTTTGGTGTTTTGCTTTACTTCCTTTCTATGATCATTTTTTAGTCATTTCAGAGCTTACGATATACCACCAAAAAATCAGCTTGTGGAATAATCCTTGCATGGATCAACTAGAATTCAATCCATTAATGTCTACAATATTGGAGTGTTAGTTTCATCCAAAAATATGCTAACTCCATTCACTATTTTTTAAAAGAAGAAATGCCATAATGAACTAAACCAATATGCTAGATACTACAGATTCTTCTAGCCTAATACCATATCCATCTCTATTAAATGAAAACCAATGT
Organism: Potorous gilbertii; assembly: GCA_028658325.1. NCBI lineage: Eukaryota > Metazoa > Chordata > Mammalia > Diprotodontia > Potoroidae > Potorous > Potorous gilbertii. The sequence continues at coordinate 80,844,624 of CM053773.1, read as the reverse complement.
TTCCCTTTTCATTGTACAAAATTACCTAACTACAATTACACATGAGATGGGGGGGAGATTTCTAGAACCTGTTGTTAACCCAAAGGGCAGCAAACTGAAAATACACATGCCTTCAAAAGTGTTTGGATAAATTCATTAACAGCATCTACAATGACTTTTTTTAAAACTAGGGATACTTTGGGGAATATTCACAAATTCTCTCCCCTCTCCAAGGTACCCTCCAAACAGCAGCCAAAAACATATTCCTGAAATATAGGTCAGGTCACATCTCTGCTCAAGAAAATCTAGTAGTTCCCCATTACCTCAAGAACCAAATAATTTGCATTTCAAGCCCTTTACAACTCAGCTCCAACTTAGCTTTCCAGCTTAATAAACACTGTGCTCTTTCATGCATTCTTAAGTCTAACTATACTGGCATCTCCCACATGACTTCTCTTGTCCTCATGACTTTGCCATGCATCCTTACCTTCACCTCACCTAATTTCCATCAAATCTCCATTCAAATGCCCTTTGGTTCAAACGCTAGTGGCACAGTGGACAAAGTGCTATGGCTAGAGTCAGGAAGACGTGAGTTCAAAATCAACCTCAGATACTTTACTAAGCTGTGACCCTGGGCAAGTACTTTCCTTAATTTCTGTCTGCTTCAGTTTCTTCATCTGTACAATATCAATAAAACAGCATCTACCTCCCAGGATTGCAGTGAGGACCAAATTAGTTGACTTTTAAAGCACTTAGCACTGTGCCTGGGACACACTTCATACGTTCTTGGTTCCCTTTTCCTTTTTACATAGGGCTTTTCGGATCCTCCCAACTGCCTCCTCCCCAAAATAAACTTCTATTTGCTATTTATATATTTATTTTATTTATATAAAAATGAAATCTTCCTATAAAACAGAAGCGTCTTAAGATCAGGACTTTTTCATTCATGTCTGTATCACCATTACCTAAGCATATTGGCATATAACAGATTTAATAAATTTATGCTGACTGACGGAAGTTATGGTAAGAAACCATTCTCTACTGAAAACTGCCCTTTGGTGCCAACTATTAGAGTTAAAAATGATATACTGAAAGAATTATCAACCTTAGCCTTTATGCTCTTGTATCACATATGGCATATACTCTTAAATCCCTATGAAAAGCCACATGTTAGAGAGGCATGTTGGAGAGAATCATAAACATTTATAAGCAGGTAATACCTTAGATACTACCTCCTCCAACCCCCTCATTTTTCTGGTCATAGAAACTTAAAGTTAGAATTACTTCATAGAGATTTAGCCCAACTCATACCTAAGCAAAAATTGTCTAACTAACCTGACAAAAGGGCCTTGCAGCCTGTGTTTAAAGACCTCAGGAGGGAAGAATCCCATGAATCCTCACAAAGCATAATTTTTTTAGGCCTTCTCTGGATCCTGTGCATACTTGTCAATGCCCACGCTCCAATGGAGTGCCCAGAAATAACATGATGCTTCAGGTGTGGTCTGATCAAGGAATAATGCACCTCCCAAGGCCTGGACCCTATGCTTTTCTTCATATGGCTTTAGGGGGTTTTTTGACTGCCATATCCAAAAGGATTCCTTGGTGCCTTCTTATGGCATGAACATCATTCTGAATTCTCAAGGATAATCAGTGGGGTACAAACCCTGGAATGCTCTGCAATGATTTGAGGGGGGGTGAGGGGAGGTGGAGTAAGGAGAAGGAATAAAGGAAAGGCTTCAAATCTACTCCCAGCACTGACTATCAGCTTGATGAGGACCAGCCTATCTACGTAAGAAGAGATTCGGTCCCTAATTATCTGACAACATGGTAAAGGATAGTGATAGCAATTCATAAAACAAAGTTAAACGCAAAATAACTTTCATCCTTTTGTTGCTACCTTCTGCTTCTAAGGGCAGAGAGGCTCAGAAAAGGGCAGAGAACACAGGATCACCGAGTTTTAAAGCTGTCTATAAACATTAAGTTAACGATAGACACTCTAGGTAATTAACCAATGGACATAACCCTGGATATTCTCACTATAATAAATAAAAGTAGAAGATAAAAGGAAGTTCAATCAATACACAAAATTATTAGGCACCTACTGTAAGAGTACACATGGTATAGTGGGCAGGGTGAAGGTTGAAGACAGGAAGACCTGGGTTCGACTCCTGCCTTGATCACTTACTAACTGTATAATCCTGGGCAAGCCATTTAACTGCTGTCATGTCAGGCTTTTTCCTCATCTGTAAAATGAAGGGGGTGAATTCCATGACCTTTAAGGTTCCTTCCAATTCTAAAAATATGATCCTATGTGGTAGCTACTATAAGAAGTTGCATTTGAATGAAAGGATGATTCAAAAGGTTCTCCTCAAATTAATAAAAAATCATGAAGGAGTTGGTAGAATTAGTTTTCTGTCTCCAAAAGTAACAAAAAGCATCATTTCAAGGGACAAGTGGTCGTGTCCTATCGTAATGCTCATAAATACACATTTGTAAAAGATCACCATGGAAATAATTTCCACTTATATACCAACATCTGTCAGAGAGGATGAAAAAAATGGAAACATTCTATAAATAATTTTATATCCTCTAAGATAAATCAAAATATATTTTAAAATTCAGAGTCATCAATATAAAGGTGAGTAAAAAAAATAGGGGAAATGGTTTTTAAAAAGTAAGAAACCAGAGTTTTCAAGTGACACAGAAGGATTATCACTTCTATAGATCAAAAATATTTCATTCAGAAAAGTCAGGATGAGATACACTTTGCAGAATATAAAAAAGAGGAGGGGAAAAAGAAACAACATACTTTGGCAGATATGAAATTAATGGCTATTTATATGGATATCATTTCCAAATAAGGTAGGAAATGAACTGACAGATACAGAAACAGAGTAGCACCATTTGCTAAGGAAGATTAACTGACATAAATCCATTGCCACAGTAAGAGGACCAAAAGACCCTAGAAACCACTTCAATCAGAAATCATTTAATACCTTCGGCCAGCAGAGAGAGAGGCTGGAGCCAAGGGCAACTATTAGTTTAGAACAAACACTCATTTGAAAAATCTTAAAAGAGTAGGATAGTAGAAGATTACAAATAGTGCCACATCATAAGAACAAACACTGTGGAGAGAAGAAACAAGTTGGCAGAAAGCTCCAAATAAGCCACTGAAGGCCAAAACTGGAAGAAATATGACATTCAAGTGAAAAATGGGGGGAAAAGCTTTAAAATGTTCAATAACACACTTTTTATCCATCAAAGCCATTGGGGTCACCATATTTGGATTATAACATCACTGTCCATGATGTGCTATATGAGGAAAAAGAAATAGCATTTTAAGAAAAGATAGGAAAAGCAGCTGGACTATATTTGGCCTACACAGAAAATATCTGTCCTAAAGAATGACATAACTCTGACAGTGTTAAGGTATTTTCAAGATATCTGCAAAAGAGTAGGATAAAGATCTCTAGAAGAAAATCATGAACCTTATTACTACTGAAAGAGGGCAATGGAGAAAAATCAAGAATCACTTTCCCACCTCTATAAAAATTTTATGAGAATATATTAAACATATCAAGGGCATCTTTGATGAAAACTGGAAAAGGCCATGAGCTGACTTTTGCCAGTTCTAGAGCAGATCACAACTGCTCAGATGCATTTGAATAAAAAGTGTAAAGTATACAAGATCCTACTATTTACTTCATTGACTTTTTTTAAGTACTAGATTGAATGGTGCAAAATGTCACATTAAAAACTGTCCAAAAACATGTTTCCTATTCATATTTCAAAATCATAGAAGAACTCCTGAAAGATATAAGAACATTAATAATTTTCACCACTCTTTAATGATTAATAACAATTGAGGCAAAAATAACAAAGTGTGTTCACTAAAGGTGTTTACCAGGGATGTGGAAGATTTCCAGAGCAGTTATCTATACTGATGAGGAATTCTGTGAAGTAATCCAGAATTTCCTTCCTTTTTATGACATTGTGTTGATTGTTAAAATTTTTGAAATATTGTAGATGTGTCTAAATGAGATCTACAATCACTCCAAAAAAAAATATCCACACAAGGAAGTCTAGTGGATAAAACAATGCCTATTGCTCAGATTAGGGTATACAATTGAATGAACTCACAAAGCTGACCAGTTGGGATGTATATCTTGGACACTGCTAACCGAAAATGAACTGAGCTCAGAACTAAATGAGAAGAGGATAAGAAAAGTGTTGAGTTACATTTGTGAAATTGCACAGTGCTTGTAATGACCCCCAAGCATTTCCAATAATGTTGTACAGCTATGAGTCACAGAGAACCACAATCTTTGATGAGTTAAAGCAGAGAGACACCCAAAGACAATGGACAAGCACAGAGCAGGCACAGACAGGCTACAATATACTACCAAAAAAACAATCGAGCCAGAAAAGTGCTAGGAAGGATGTCATCAAAGAACTTTAGGGACAGGAAAAGAAGGTGAGTTGGTCACATAGCAATAATCCATGAATAGACCTAGGGCTCCACTCTAATCCATGCAGTACTCAGAGATCTAGAGAAAAACCTCACCCCCGCCCTGATACGATCACAGCACCCCTATAAAGCATTTACAGAAGGGTACAGACAAAAATTATATTATTATTTCACATTTCTAAACTTGTGAAACTAAAAATTCGTAAAGAAGAAGAAAGAGAAAGGAAAATGAATAAAAGGAAGAAAATAAAAATTACAGAAAGCAAAGGAAGAATGTGGAAGAAAACAAGGAAGTTGAATGGGAAGGAAGGCATAAGAGGAAAACAAGCAATGACAATTTCAAATAACAAAAATACATGAGATTATATTGTTTCTCTTTGGCCACGTTGTCTCTGGCTTTTTATTTTCATTGACTAATCTGTGGATAGACAACATAAATAAGAAAGTAGGGATGGATTAAATGCATTATAACAACGAGGACCTGGGGACTAACCTGAGCTTGAAATCCACTAAATCCACCCAATTTCTATCTAGCCTCCCCTAGCCCAAATCCTGTCCTTGTGAAACTGACTGACTCTTGTAAATCTAAGAACATCTGACAAATGCAGAAACTAAGGCACCAAAAAAGTCAGTGACTTTTCTAAGGTCACATAGCAATCTAGTAGTGGCAGATAGAAGGGCCAAACCCAAGTGTATCCCAACTCCCAGTCCAATCCTGATTCCCAAACTATAACGACTGGAAGATATTCTAATAAAGATTCAAGACAAGAATCAAACAGATTCCTATTAGAAGTAGAGGTTATGCTAAGTAAGCAGATTATAAAAATAACAACTCATTTGTATAACCTTTTAAGACTTTTAATGTACTCTATTTACAAAAATTATTGAGACTAATTTATACAGTCAAACTCTGAAGCTCAGAGAGGTTAATTATTCATAATCACACACATATGCATATGCACATATATGTAAACAAATATATACACATACACAGATACACACACACACACACACACACACACACACAGAGCAAGCAAATGTCAGAAACATAATTTGAATCCGGCTCTTCTGACTCCAAGTCAAAAGCTCTTTGCACTACCCCATGCTGCCTGTAGAGGGCTGAATGAATGATGGATTGGAATGGAAAGAAACTTGACGCAGGCAGACTCACCAGCAGGATAGTGAAATAGTCCAAGCGTCACAAGATGATGACCTGTACTAGAGTGGTGGTAGTGTTGGAGAAGAGATGGGGGCATATTTGAGAGATGTTGGAAAGGTGAAACTGACAGCCCTTGGCAACAGATTGGATATGGGGGATGGAGGGAAATTAGAGTCCAGGATGACTTCTAGGTTGAAAGCCTGAAGTACTGAGAAATTAGTGTTGTCCTTTATAGTAATAGAGAAGAGGGGAAAGGAGGAAAAGGTTTAAGGATTAAGATGATGAGTTTCATTTTAGACAGTGAATTTAAGATGTCTATGGGACATTCAGTTTGAAATGTGTGAAAGGCAGTTGAGAGAGAGGTCAGCAGAATTGGGACAGATTGGTAGACTGGAGAATCATTAGCACAGAAATGGTAATTAAATACATGGAATCTGATGAAACCAGTAAGTGAAATTATCACATAGAGATATGAAAGAAGATGACCAAGACTAAGGGACATCTCCAGTTAGAAGGTGTGATGTGGAAGAGGAACCAGTAAGGGAGATATAAAAGAAGCACAGTCAGATAAGTAGGAGGAGAGCCAGGAAAAAAGTCCCAAAAAAATTAGAGAAAAGAGAGTATCAAGGGGGAGATGGTGATCACTAGTGTCAAAGGCTGCACAGAAGTCAAGAAAAATAAGGAATGAGAAAAGATTAACAACTATGAGACCATTAGTAACTTTTTTCTTGAATGAATGATCTGAAGAAGAAAAGGAGTTAAAACCAAACTATAATGCGATTACTACATAGGATATTTGTAAATGGGAAGGAGTTAAGAAATTATAAATCTTTTTTCAAATATTACCAATATTATTTCTCTTATGCCTAAAATCAGAACTTAATACATAAACACATGTTAACATTTCACTTAAAAATCTTTCCTTATTAAGAGGCCAGACCAAGAGGTTGATCCAGTAAAAATATAGCAAGATGAATCTGATAAGAGGGTAAATCACGTAAGTGGTATCAGGAATTTCTAAATGAAAATGAAAGCTCAAGATAAAAGATACCTCTAATCAAACATCTATAAAAAGCTGGGGACTACAACAACACTGAGAGCAGAGGCAAGAAGTAGATTTAGGTGAATTATGGAGGGGAATAAAAGGAAGAAGGAAAATAAATGAAAAAATAAATAAATGAAATAGAGAAAGCACACTTTCCCCAAAATCTAAGATTAATCACATTTATTTTATTATTCAACAAAAATTTTACAACACTCAAAAGTATCTGTGACAAAATATTTTATCATGATGCCTTAAAGTATTTCATAGTTTTCAAAGTATTTTTTTTCTATTTTCCATTTGATTCTCACAACAATCCTTCTAATGAAAGATAGGCATTTTAATCTTAATTTTAGAAACAAGGAAAATGAGGCAAAAGGAAAGGGTAAGTTATTTTTCTATGTGTCACAGTCCCTTCCAAGACTGTGAAAAACATGAGGGCAGGAACCATGTCTTAATTGTTTTCCCTATCTCCCCAAGCGCATAACACAGTACAACAGTACACTCTGCACATTTAAAAATTGCTGAAGCTTTGTAAATTGGCCAAGATCAAAGGCCTAGTAAGTGATAGGAGAGTGCTCTTTTCACAGGGCACCTCTGAATTATCTATAATGTATAAAAATGCCTACAATTCTACAGAAACAAATTTTGGTTCCAAAGTTAAGTAAAAGATGATGTAACAATGTTATGTAAAAGTTAAAAAGTCCAAGTCAAGAGACATAATGAAAACAACAAGCATAAGTTGTTCTTAATTTTAGTTGGTAACTAACACAACAGCACAGTAATGACATCTGTGCTTATCTAGAGAATAGGCAAAAACTAATGAAAGGGAAAAAATACTTGTAATTAAAAAGCAAGGATCCAATCACAATAGAGTTGCTATCATACCATCCTATCATGACTGCTATATCTTTTACATGTATAATTGTCATTATTTATCACATTTTATACATTTGCTCCCTAAAGAACTTAAAGCTTGGTCAAACTACTTCTAAACAAGAGAATATGTTTTATGACAGACATTTCTAAACTTGTGAAACTAAAAATTAGTAGAGAAGATGAAGGAGAAAAGAAAATGAATAGAAGGAAGAAAGAAAACAAAGGAGGAATGTGGAAGAAAGCAAGGAAGTTGAATGGGAAGGAAGGCATAAGAGGAAAACAAGCAATGACAATTTCAAATAACAAAAATACATGAGATTATACTGTTTCCCTTTGGCCACATTGTCTCTGGCTTTTTATTTTCATTGATTAACCTGTGGACAGACACCATTTATTTACTGATAGTACTGTTGTTGGCATACAGGAGATTCCTCCAAATTTGCACAATATATTTGGGCTTTAGTTTGCACATATACAAGATACATCATTTAAAATTAACATCTGTTAAATCGTTAGGAATAGGTCTTAAAAAATAGATCACCAGTTGCAGGCTATTTCAAATAACTCCATGAATATGAAAAAATGATATAGGTATGTAGGCAAATAAACTTATAATACTTTCCGTTTTCTAAAGTTAAAAGTATTTAAAAATCAATTAATCCTCCCCAACAAAAATTAAATATACAGGTATTGTTTCACTAAAGCATATCTCCCATTTGGTGTAATGCTTCCACATATAATAAAAACAAAAGCAATAATACTATATGGAGGGATTTAAAGTATAAGATTTTTTCCAATCAAAATCTCATGAAGAATTTACAGGAGTGCAATATAATTATGGTGATCATAAATACCAGATTTCCTGGAATACTACCAATTTCAAAAAAAGAAAACATAATTTTAATGGAGCTTCACAAAATGAATATACTTTATCTGATAAAAAAAAATTGTTTCTGTAGAATTGTAGGCAGTTTTATACATTTTAGATAGTTAGCAGTACCCTACAAAAAGAGCGTTCTGACGCTTCTCATTTATTTTGAGGTTCCAAAAATATGGTTGCTAATTTTGATTCTTCAAATGTGAAAAAGGCCAGGAAAGAGGCTAATAGGTCAACTAAATCTACCCTCACACTATATAAATTCAATAACCATCAACTATTTAACAAATGTCTCATACAATACAAAGTTCAAATAAGTCAAAGGTCTCTTCCCTCAAGGAGCTTATAGTCTCGTAAAAGGATAAGAAATAAACACAGATAACTTATAATACAAAACATTATTTAAGTATGTTGGAGTTGCAACACCAAAAGCTACAAGATCCAAGAAGGAAAGTATTACTGACAAGGACAAAATAGGTAACCTCTAAGAGCCCTTTCAACTCTAAAATTATATGATTCTATAACAGATCTCTGATTAAATGTATTAACTAAAGTATCAAGAAGAGGAAAACAACAACACTGCTGAACTATTTAGTTTTCTGCAACTTATTAACAAAACTTATTATCATTCCATTTATATAATCATCTTAACACTGAGATGAGCTGGAAACTCCAGGCATTTAAATACAGTTATATGTGTTGTACTTCAATTACAAGATTTACTATCCTGTTGGCGTATTTTACATAATATTCTAATATTTTGGTTGTGAGATGGTCATTTTTACAGGAAACCTAGGATTGCATCAGACTGTATTACTCCAAACACATTTCTTCATTCGGCACTTTTTTAAAAAAAGATAACCAAAAGGCTACTAACGTAATTAATTTCATTACCAAACACAGGAATGAAAGGAAGACTCCAAACAGAACTCCAACAATGGAGTAAAATGTCAAACACTCCGAACTTTGGAGTTATCTAATGATGCAGCCAAGTTCATTAGCAATTGCTAACAAGCCATAGGTTTGGTACAAGCCACATGAGGAGTGAGAATGTGATAATGCAAAACTGTGGAGGGTGGGGAAGACTGTTTAATGTTTTTATTCAAGAAACATTCATCACAAATGAACTCCTACTTTATATATATTTAGATTACTTTTCCTCCTACTGATAGTACTGAGAATATTTAAGAACATTCCCCAAGTCCCTAAATCCACTAAAGATCAAAGCATGAAAAATAGAAAAAAAATAATCACAAGGCCAAGTATAAGGCATAGCATAATATTCACAATTAGATTTGAAGAGATTCTGAAAACTTTTACAGAGCAAACATCTCAATCCAGAGAGACAGAATGAGGGAAGAGTTAAGAAGATATGGCATGTAGCTTTTCTGTACCACCAATGTGATATTCACAACATCTATGGCAGCCATGAATATGCAATTCTGAAACACGAAATGCAACAGACTCTCCACATGGAAGACAGAACCAAAACATTTATTCAAATGCCAGAAAGCCAAATCCATCATAGCAACAAAGAAGTCTATACACAATAACAAAGCAGGGGCCCTACCATCCCCAAACCTTCCCGCTCTGGGCCTTTCCACAAACCAGCTCTCTTAAACAAATCACAATCAAGCTCTTGCACTCACACTAGCCAGCTGCCTGTTTTCTCTCTCTCCCTCAGCTCTGACTGCTCTGACCAATTTCTTCCCAGCTCGGCTCCAATCTTTAATGTACCATAGGGTTCAGCAAGCTCCTCCCACCACAAGTGACTTAGGCTTCCAAGTGATTTAAGCAGGTCACATGAGCCTATCAATGAACAAGAAAGATCTTCCTATTTAAATTACCATTACACTTGCTCAAAGGCATCTGAACCATGCTGGTTCTATTATCGATTCCTACAGCTTCTTTTTCCTGTTGGGTTAAAGGGAGTCTGGGAAGCATTTCCAAGGGATACTGAAAAAGACAGAAGGAAAAAAGGGCAAGAAGGGATGTTCTCTCCCAAGCACAACCAGCCTGTATCCCATAAATAAATAGCATGACATAGCAATACAAGCACTGGCCTGGCTAAGAATGACAGAATCTGTACTGAGTAAAAAGTCAAAAGAGGCATCTTGTCCAACCTATTAAGGTTCCCCTTAACAATGTACTTGGGAAAGGATCATCCAACCTTTACCTTGAAGACTACCAGGCAGGGAAGCTGACTGCTACTTGAAGGATCCCAATTCACTTTGAGATGACCATAATCTTGAAAATTCTTTATTTGGATCAAACTGAAATTTGCTTCGTTGTACCTTTCAACAACTTCTCCTAGTTCCTTCCTCTGGAAACAAACATCAGGAGTTCCTTGAACCAATCTTCAAACAAATTCCTGTCTGCACTTAAAAACCTTCTCAACAGGTTTTATTATACACTACCTTTCCCCCATTCTACAGTATGACTTTCTTGCTTTTTATCCCATACAACAAACATTTTATCCCATATCTCCATTTCATTGCATAGGATCTTCTCCAGTCTTGAAGCGCATTAGGTCATCTCTGCACTTAGAATCAAACAAGGAAGTAAAACTTTAGCAAGCACTTATGATATGCTTGCCCCTGACCTAGAGATTGGGAATTCCATTACAATAAAAAAAAAAAAAAAGAACTAAGTCCTATTCTCAAGGAGTTTATATTCTATCAGAGTCCTTAGTTTCCCTCAAAGCTCAGCAAAAGGGCCACTTTTTTACATAAAATCTTTATTATTCCCTCGAATTGTTAGTGCTTCCTCCAAAAAAATTGTACTGTATTTATTTTGCATATATTTCAATATATACACATAATGTCTCTCTCAAAAGAATGTGAGTTCCTTGAGGGAAGAGACTATTTTTGTCTTTGCATCCTCAGAACCCAGTATAGTGCTTAAGAAATAACAAATACATAATAAAATTTTGTGGATTAATCAAAACATCAAGATCTTGAGGCATGACCATCTTAGCTGCCCCATTCTGAATGCTCTCTAGTTTATGAATATCATACCTGAAAGGTGGAACCCAGAATTGAACAAAATACTCCAAAAGTGGTGTTATACAGGAGAGTACAAACTAACTCAAGCCTACATGGTCTGAGTCTTTATGCCTCTCAATGCTGTCTTGCCTCCACATAAGCTTTTGGGGGACTAGTATATCATACCATTGAATAAGTTTCACTAAACCTCTCAGATGAACTATGATTCCCTTTAAGTAATTTTCGCTTCAGTACTTTGAAAGATCCATGGTTTTGTTTGGTACTAGGACTTCCTCTATCAACAATGATTACCACCCTTCCATGCTATCTCATTCAATGTAATCCTTCCCCATTTTCTCCACTAAGTACTCCATATTGAATCTATCCAAAAAAGTTGGAATTCTTCACATGGGTAATTTTAGGAAGCACAAAATGGCCCATTGTTACTCTGTGATTCTATGAAAGAACATAAAAAGGAAGTTCACTAATTTTATCTACAGGAAGCAAGTATTTACACTGTTTGTCTCTACATGGCCTATGAAAAGTTAGACTGGGTATTAAAGATAAGGCAAGGTGTGAATCTGACCTATCATGGAGCAATGAGTTCAGTACTGGGGGAGAGGAGAAATTGGAGGGTGGGTAATATCTTAGTAATTTTTAAATTTCTTCCTCTACTTTAAAATTTTCAGCTTTGATATCTCAGCACAGACAAATGGAGATTTATTTTATTCCAGGTCTTTGTCAACTGACTCGATATGTAAAGTTTACATTTAGACAATGATACAAAATAATTACATGAAAAGTTCTGCCTAGAAACCTTCCTTTTTGAATAGCAGCATGTCTGTCTTAAACATGACTAGCACAGGACTATGTACAGAAAAAGCATGCAAATACTTTTAGAGTAAATGAATGAATGATGACTCAATGAATAAAAATTATGAAAAAGCATAGTAGGGAAGATCCAATTCCCTAATTAAACTAAGCATACTCATGAGTACAAGTTAATTTCTTCTCCAAATGTCTAGTTAAGCAGTTTCTCAAAGGGTACGTTGTAGCACTCAAGTTGCTGTAAGTGTCACTAGGTGTGCCATGAAATTTTGGATGTCATGTTATTACAGATAAAAGGGAACATATACGTAATATTGTTTAAAATCTACTTACCTAGCACAAGTATGGCAAGTATACCCAGTATGCTACATATAAAATTCACAAAATAAACAAAACTAGTCTGTGACTCACACACAAATCTCAAAACCTGTCATACCTTGAACTCACAAAGAAAGAACCTTGCTTTATTATTGGAGGGAAACAAAATATGCACAAGCCTTCCAGCTCCCCTATATTGCTGCCAACTAAAAACTTCAGTGTGCCATGAGGGGGAAAACTTTGTGAACTATTTGTCTACTCTCCGTCTTACAAACAAAATGAAAAATCACTTCCAACTAAAATACCTAGGCTATCAAAAATTTGCCTCATTTTCTGGATGTTCAGATTTAGAGATGAGAAAGATTCCTGACCATCACCCAACACAACTCCCTCTTTTTACAAATGAAAAAACTGAGGCCCAGAAGTTTGCTTAATAACAAAGGAAATAAATAGCAAAGCTGGGGTGCATACTCAGGTCTTCCAATTCCAAAAGCAATGAGCTTTCCACTACATTGTGCTGATAAATTATCTTCAATTAATCATTTACTTTTCTTTGCAACTGTCTCAATAGCTATACTTGTTGAAAACGAAGATCAACACAGGTAATTTTTCCTTAGGGAAAAAATTTAGGAAAAAAAATAGAAATCTGACACCAAACAGTGTAATTCAGTACAACATACATCCAAATTCCTCTGAATTGTTAGTCATGATTTTTTTAAGACTATGTTAACATTAAAATTATAAGGAGGGAACAGGTAAATATCTGGTTTATACGTTACACTGAAAAATACTGGAGTAGAACTTTTAAAATTCCTTCACCTCTCAAACACTCCCAGTTTCAACAATGCTTCAAAAAGACACAGGACATATTTCTGAGGTGAGTAACTAAAACATAAGGGTCTATGTCAAGCGCTTGGCTTTGGAGAAGGACCAATTTCAAATGACTAAACAAATGAATGTAAGAAGAAATACACCAGGAGGTAGGGAGATGAGAAATCCAAAGTTTCACAATTTTCATGGCACTACAATCATGATTCACTTTCCAAGACAAAGGCTAGCAAAGAATCCACTAGTACAGTGGTCGCATGAAGGAGTCGATCTAGAATTAGGACAGAAGGACTTCGTATGTGCCCCACACATTCTAACTCTATAGAGCTTCATGGCCTGAACGAATTTTCCACCTATCTACCAGATCTACAGTAAGTACGCCTGGTTCCAAAACATCCTATATATACCAAGGAAGGCAATGCTGGGAACTATGTTTACAAATATTTCTGTGAAATACAAAATAATGAAAACAGACTTTTTGATACATCAGTGTGACATGAAGATGACCTTAAGTTCTGAAAGGCTATGAGGTCCCATGAAACTAGAAAGTATCTGAGAACAGACAGACTGCATCCATGGTTTCAGGTCTAGCTTAACTAAGCTCGTCATTAGAAGGGTGGTTACTAAGTAAGGAATTCTTTTGGCCATAGTAACTCATGAAACTGTGTAGTATGGTATGGAGGGTTTATGATCTGCACTGATATAACATAGCCTTTTCTAAATATTCCTTCCATTATTTGGTTGAATTTACTTCTGAGATGTACTCCTACAGTGCAATTTTCAGAATATGTGTGGTCCATGGTAATAAAAGTATATTTTGAAATTTATACTCAAACAATTTTCAGATGTTCTTCTAACTATACTTATTTTTTACAGTTGTCAGATATAGCATTATGCCAAAAAACTGGGATGAAGTCAAGGGAATAGAAGGAGGGCTATGTTTCTTTAATTTTGCATGCATGATGTTTTCAACCACTAAGGTCATACCTGCATGTGATGACTGACAATGTTTCAGTTTGATTCAAAGCAAACAGCTGCTGATCTGATTGCCTAGCAACTAAAAGTTGATGGATGACCCTTAAGATGGATAACTACCATAAATCACCTCATTCAGGCTCTTAGGGAAAAAAAATTAAAAAACAATGGTTTTCATAACATTTGCTACATTCTGTAACATGCCATGATAAATTTGGACTCCTTATGGATGAACAACTACAGCTGATGAAATTAAGATTTTTTTTACTGTATTTTTCATTTCTTGGAGGGTGGAACCCCCTTAGTTTTAGAAAACTATTTTCATACTAGTATATTGCACTGTTAAAAGAAACCAGAATAACAGAAGCTCTGTCAGTCACAAGAAGACAGAGAGGAATTTTACTGAATCTGTGCATCACCAAACAGCTTTTAATCAGGAAACACCAGTCCTATATCATAACTATGGCAGTAGGCTACATACATTAATAATAGTTACAATATATTTAGTGTAATGACTTGACCTCGGTCAACATTATAGATGCTGTGATTAATATGAATTTGATAAACTACATCCTGTTTGTAGACATTTCATATGTTTGCAAAAGGGGACAAATGTGCTTTTAACTTGCAAGTAAATACAGACCTATAAAGTCTAACGAGAATGATACGAAATTCTGATGGTATTCTTTCTAAAGGACCCAAATCGTTACAAGGGTGGAGAGGATATTCTTGCAAGCATGTGCTAAGATAGAAGAATCGATTCTCTTATTGTTCCAGATAATGTGATTTTGCTGTCCTTTACATACAGAATAAGTGGGCATTCAAAAGCAGATGTTCATAATTCCTTCCATTGTAAGTGCTTTCCCCTTCTTTGTTGTTCTGTTGGGTTTCTTTTTTGTTTTGTTGTTGTTGTTATGAGAAAGAATTCATATGAAAACTATTCCACCAACTTATAACTGGTTTTAAACAGAAAGATGTTCTTAAAAAATAAAATCTGGAAAAATATCCAATAGAAGGTATATCTCATCAGCTATTTTACCTAACTGCCTTCTTAGGGACCCATGATGTCTCGTCACCATGGGTGTTGCTTTCTCAAGTGAAAATAACCATGATGCTTTCGGCTGCCATGGTAGATGTTCGAACTACCTTCTGAGATGGTGGGAAATTTTCTCCAAACAAGGCCATGGGGAACAATTTTTAAGGAAAAACAGATCTGTTACATCTAATAGAATTTAAATGTCACTTTCTACCTTTGTTTAAAAAGGGAGGAAGAGAGAAATGGTATGAATTATAGGACATTGGAAAGGAAAAAGTTTCAGGCTCTTTGGGGCTTTGGGTCACATGGGACTTCCAGGACAGTGGGAATTCTCATTTCCCTCTAGATCTGTATGACCCAACATCTCTACAGCAACCCACAATTGGCAATCTCTGTTTATCAGAGGCCCAGTGCTGAAATAAATAGGAGTGTTGCAAGTCAGAAGTGAGGTATATTGGCAGATTTGCAAAGGGGAAGCTTGCCCAACACCTGCCTGCACTGTGCCTTAATCTAGCCAATATGTCATTTATTTTGATGAGCTTTACCATCTACTAAACTCACCTAAACCTTTCCAATGGCAATATAAAATAAAAATTCTGATGACAAATGAAATAAAGTAGTAGGAAAGGAAGCCATGTCCTAAACAGCTAATATGTCAAACCCAAATTAAGGTAAGGCATATTGGATGATCAATCATCAATGAGGTGAGCAAACCCCTCATTCTTTCTATGTATGTGCATTTATATATGAACTTCTGGGATTCATGCCCCAAGATAAGAAAGAAACTTCCCCTGAGAAGCTGAGATATGTAATTTCTGGGAAAAAAACATACAAAAGTCAGACAGTTAAATTTTCACCCTGAGATGAAATATTTTAAAGCTATCCTAAAATTACCCAATGGGCAGATGTCAATATGTATACCACAATGTACAATGGAGATCACTGATATTATTTATGTTGGTAAGGCTACTTAGATTTCCTAAGAAGTTACAAACTTTCAGCATTAGGAAATAACTGCAATCTATCAAGAGCATCAGTTAAGACCCTAAAGAGTTTAGACTCCAGATGTCTTCCTTAATGTAAATGGTCAGTATACTACAACATGATGGGAGTAGAGTGAGCATTTCATAAACAATATATTAACTGATTCCTCCATCATGGCAAACTCCTATCAATGCACTGACAAAGCTTGGCAGGGTTGCTACCTCCAGAAGGACATGAGTAAATGGTACAAAATAATAAATAATATTATCAGTTTAATTCAAAAGGCAGACTATATTAAACATATGTGTTTGAAATAAAAAATATTCTGAAGAATATACATTTACATATACACTTTCTAAGTATTTCTGTCTCAGCTTCAACTCTTTGTGGAACCCACTGAACAGGACAATGAGGCATACTGTCCCTTTAAAACTGAAATGCTTGTTTCCTTTCAGTAAGAAAAGTAAATCACGCTATAGTGAGTTGAGCTTTGAAAAAAGCATCCATCCATTAAAGTTCATGGATCCTCGTTTCCAGATTGTCCCTCCCCTGGCTGTGTCTCAAGTTACAGCCTTGTACAATCCAAGTCTAAATAATATTCACCATGATAAATGACACCATAACTCCGATATCCACAATCAATCTTTGCTTTAAAGATACATCCATCTTCAATAATGTTGATGGGGATTCTGTAAAATGGGAAACGTGACTGTTTTCCCGACCTCCTAACAGTGGGGGAAGGAAGCTCTGAGTGATGGCTGTCAGCCCACATCTGGCTGCAAAAATAAATTAGCCTTATGTAGACAAATGAAAGGACCAGCCCTGACTAGAAAACAGCCACTCCTGAGCAATGGCTAATTTATAGGACTTCTTTCTGGAAAGTTCCTGGCTGAGGCTACAGTCTCCTTTGCTATCTCTTTAAATGATATCTGATGCTGTAAATAACTTCAGTGTTCTAGGAACTATACAAAGTACAAAGGGGGAGGGGGAAGAGAAACAATAACTTTTTCTCATATTCTTTATACATGATTAAAATGCAAAACCAAAGCATTAAGGATAAAAAAAGACAGATTTGTTTCAGTAAAAATATTGATATGTTTTGACAGCAGTCTCTTTTCTGTCTGAAAAGAAATGGATTTTTTTTCTTTCTTTTTCCACTTTTAACTTCTTTTTTGGCATTTCCTTGTTGTAGGACTAAAAAAAGTAGATTGCAAAAAATTAAACTGTTCAGTAAAGTGAGGTCCTGTTTGAGTAATATCAGCCTTTTCTCTTTTCTTTCCCCTAAAAAAGGGGGCTACTTTTCACCAAGAATTCCACTCCAACCGTGTCACTGACTTCATGTAGGTGGTGGATGATTTACAAATTACAAACAAAAAGGGAAACAGAGGAAATGTCTAGCGTGTTGGGGTGAGTGGCATCAAAATAACCTGAGGAAATAAAGCACTATTAGGAAACAGAATTTAAAACAAATATAAGATAAAATTTGTACCTGGGAACAACATAAAGGCTACTCATTTTACACAGTTAAAAATTTTTATGTGTTCTTTAGATCTCTGACCTTGCCCTACTATAGAAAAACTTAAGACTTTAAGTCTTATACCCTATTCAAAAGTAGGTAGGGGGAAGGAGAAGAAGGCAGTGGTACTTTAGGTTGTAAGGATACAATTTAGGGGGTACACACTTAACATAGCAGTTTTTGTGTCATTTAGCTCTAGATGTGAAAAGAACAGTCTATCTGGGTTATCTGGGTTTCAGAACCCTTTTCCAGGGTGATTTTGCAGCAGTTGCCGGTGTTTGAGGTGGGGAGGGTTAAATCTGTGAAGGTTGAAGGACTTACAGTAATGCTGTGAAGACAGAAACATCACAGGCTTTCCTGGCAAGAGGCTCACAGAGGGTAGGAGGGGACTGCGAAATGAACTCTCTCAGGCTTTGTCGTGTACGTTTCCCAAGGCCCAGCCTGGCCCCTTTGATAAATGACACATGTCATTCTGTCAGAGGCTGACACTGCAGCTGGGAGGGCTGGTGATGTATGACTCCAGTGAAAAGGAAATCAACTTTTTGGCACCAAGTAAGCCTGTGCCCTGTATAAGGATTTTGTTTCTCAAAAAGTGAAAGATAGACTTAGGATTTAAAAAAAAAAAGTTGAAAAACAGATTGAAGGACAGCTTACACTTAACATAAATTAACTCAGTAATGGTGAAATGTGCTAGCGTGTGATAAATAAAAGCTACATTAGTCAATTATTAATCACACTCCAACTTGTAGCCAAAACCCATGACTTCAATCTGGGGCCTGAGCTGCCTTACAAACAGATAAGACAGTGTTTGATAGATGTCTTCCATAGTGTAATCAGAAAGGAATCAAAGGCTTAGTGGCTTAACCAATGGGGTTGAGTGGAAGATTCTGGAAATGCAGAGTGGGTAGAGTGGGTAGCTGGATAGAAAGACTCTTTCTCTTAAGAGACAATATATCTTTTGACTGCAAAAGAAAAAAGATACATACCTATACTGAGTCGAATTTTTCTTACACAGCATGAATTTGTTACTTTGGTTATATGGTATACTTGGATACTGTTTATAAATGCATACCCACATAGAGAAGGCACTATCTAGGAAAAAAAAGCATTTTCCCCCTCTTTCTACTACTGGGTTAAATCGTTCAAATAGGGTCACTTTTAAGTGGATTCTCACTGAGACATCAAGTGTTTCCAACACGATTGTTTTACATGGATTGAAATTTAAGCATTTTATTTAATCAAGTGAACTTGCATAGGGCAGCAACATGATCATGCTACACAGAAAGCACAAAGTTACATATAAACTGCCTGACTCCAGCTTTTCCAGACTAAAAAGCAAAATAAAACGTTTCTACTTCCCTCTAAAAAAAACATAACAAAAATTCACCCTGAAGTCAATGTATGGGTCGGGGGAGGTGTTTAAGGATTGGGGAGGAGGGGACCCCTTTTTAAAAAAACAGCCAAAAGTAAAACATATGAAAGACAGAACATACATCACACCCAAGGTTCAACCTTCAGTAAAGTATACCCAGGATTGTCTGTGGTATATAAGACAGTGCAAAAGGTAATATAAACATCTGTCATATAAAGACCTTTCCCCTTTGAAAACTTTTTGTATTATGCAAAAAGGCAGTATGCTATCTTGGAAAGAATACTATACTTGGTGTCTAGGAGAGACCTGGGATCAAATCCCACTTCTGACACTTAAAAGGTGTTTAAATATAGGTAAGTAACCTAACCTCACAGAGAGGGCTTCATTTCTTCATTTGTACAAAGGAGACAATGATAACTACAGGACTACTTTGAGAGCCAAAAAAAATAATACAAGAAAAGCACTTTGTAAACTTTAAAGGCACACATAAAAGTCAATTCTTATTCATCGATGTTTTAGATTGGTAAGCAGTTTCCTGTGGCATTGGAATTCTACTTTCCCAGACAGTGATACCAAAGGAATAAAAGACCTGTCTCATTCATTCTGAGATCCTATGGCTATGTAATGGAAAAGGTCACAAGATAACAGATTTAGAGTTGCAAGGACCTCAAACATCATCTAATCCAACCCTCTCACGTATTAATAGAGAAACTGAGGCCAAGAGAGATTAAGTTAGCTCTCCCAAGTTCACAACGATGATAAGTAGAAGAACCAAAATTATGTATTCACTTATGGGAAAAGATGTCCAGATCAATACATGTGAAGTGTGAATATCAATGTGTATTCATTCATTGATGTATTTTTAATGGATGTTTCATGATTCTTTACCTTCTCCCCTGTAAACACAACACGTATCACACATGACATAAATATCTTCCACTTAAACCCAACACTGATGACTCCTCATGGTGAAGAGTTCTTAAGGATATGCTTGTGGAGCACAAACTCAGGCAGGCCCTAATAAGCTGGAAAGTTTTAAGAAAAAGCACGATGATAAAAAGGTATGCCTGTTGTCCAAGGTCTGGCCTACCTAAGGTCAAAGCAGTTCATCACCAGAAGGTTAGCTAAAAAGTGGCAAGTGATTTTGACCACAGAAACCCATGAAGCCTACTCACTTGAAATAGAGAGGATGTAACGTGCAGCACTGAAGGATGTACACTTCATAGCTGCGAAATCGTAGCTTTAAAGTGCTGGCTATACTATGGAACAAAAATATAATACCTAATTTACCAAAAGAAATGGTAATATTATAGCCACATCTCAAGTTCAGTTTCTAGCTAAGCACTTTATTTCAGGATATATATGAAGCCCCCAAAAATGTTTACCTAGACTATCTTTGTACCATCACACCATTCACATACACGAACTCCAGAAAAAAATGCATATCCTAGTACAACTTGTAGGTTTTGTGTACGGCAACATATTTCGATATGCTGTGACACAAGTCTGACAGAAGAGCCCAGAAGGTGTTGATTTCAGCTTACTTCCAATTTTATAAGTAAAGGCAAACTAAAAATTAAATAACAGCAAAAATAACTGATAAACTCAAACAGCTTTTTAAAATGATAACTGTTGCTTAAACAGAGTAAATAAGCCTTGAAAGCAAAGGTGCTATTAGATGTATGTGAAGTTGTTAAAAGTAGGCCCTTTAAATATTAAGTACAGTGAGTTCAATGAACAAGATACACAAAACTAAAACTTTCAGGATACCTTTAAAGCCAAAAGTTTTTCAGTTAACTATGAAAAAGAGGATTAGGAGTAGAGGGACAAAAAAAAAGCCATGCAACTGAAACACACACAGGCTGGCATTTAAGCTTCTCACATCCTCTTGCCGAAAAATAATTTTTCTTTAGTGTATAAAAAATTCAGATAGTGTGCAGAATGTTTATATATTACCAAGGTCTCTCTTTAAAAGGTTTATACTTTTACTTTATGACCTGTCCTTGATTTGACACTTCCGCTCATCAGAAAGGGATTTATAAAATAATCCTGAGGGTGAGGAACAGACATCTGTCAGGGACTAGCCGGGCTTCACTATGCGAAATTTAAGAAGAGAGAGAAATCCTGTTAAGCTCTCTTTAGTCACCAATAGACATCAAAGGCAATAATTAAAGAAGACAGACGTCATAAAACATAAATTTATGTCTTTTTTAATAATGCACAAGCCCTGAACATCTATTAGGTTAAAAGAACATGCAACATTCCAATAAGAAAAAAAATCTATGTTTTGTGTTAGAGGTTCTTTCTATTCTCAATATAGGAGAAGGGCTCCTTTTTTTTTTTACAAGTTTAAACCAAAGTCTTTCAAAACCTTTGCCATCTGTGGGTACATGAACTATGAATGACCCCGAATGATTTGCACTCTGCTCAGAATCCCTTAGAAAGCAGGGGAAAAAGTATCATTAAGAATGACTGATGACTGCCAGTCATGGCTGACCTCACCCAAGCTTTGGTCTCTGCCTCAGTAATAAGCTGTCCTTTATTAGCACCAACACTCCATAAAAGGGGTGTGTTTAGTCACAGGATAGTGGCCTTCTAATGCTCATTGCTTCTCTCTGAAAGATTGATTAACGCTCATTTTTACTACTTTCACAGCATCTACAGTGACAGTACTGCAAAGCGTCAGGGCCTGCATTATTGATGGTAAGGACAACCACCAACTGGAGGCTGGAAAGTGTTTGGGGATCAACTTCATGGAAAACAATAATACTAATGGTGGTAGATACTAATAATCTGCCCCCAGAACATCCAATAAGAAAACCAGATGTTTCACCGATACACTGACCTGGAAAAGACCAGGAGAAAAGCAACTGCTTTTGCCTAAATAAGAGCTGGAAAGGTTGATGTGTTTGACTTGTCTTAAAAAACAGGTCAAAACCCTGTAGCGTTAAACTCTTCCCTCCCAAAAAAGCAGCTGTTGCTGGGAACGCTGTCTTAGGTTTTGCCATCAAAACACAAAAATATAATTATCACTCATTAAAACTGAACGTTCAAAAAACAAAAAAAAAACTTCCCTGTACCATCATATAAAAATACATCTACCATTTTAAGGGCAAATTGCTAAATTATTTTTGGACAACAGATGCTGAAGGGGGAAATGTATCAGTAATACCTTGTGTCATCCAAATTCATAATTATATTACGAAAATTGGATGAACAAGGTAGGGGTGGGGGTGGGGTAAAATTAACTTCTGAGGACTGTCATCATCATCATCATCATCATCATCCTCATTGCATAAGATTCCAAGTTGACAGTACAATATGAGGAGAGACTGTATAACACTTTCAGCAGGTGCTCTACGGAGCAAATGGAGAAAATGCATCCCATGTGTATATCCTCCATTCCAAATATGTCTATAAACAAATTTAGCTCATAGGGTGATTAATTTGCTGAAGCCCTTTGGGAATAAGCCAGACTCTCAGTAGCCTAATGCCTTCAGCCAGTTGCTTCTAGAAATCTAGCCAAACATGATTGCAAGCTCCTGCTCTCATAAAACTGCCACTGGATCTTTAGGACTGAATTTCTGTGTATGTAGTCACCTAACAGATCCAACTGTGTTTCTGCAAAAAGAAAGTCTAAGGATCAGGCTTGGGTTTTTAATCCCACCTAGAGCAAACAGTGAATATCTTTTAAAAGACATAAGGTAAGTTACACAGAACGTAAATGATTGCTGAGAAACAGAGAGGTATGAATTGATATCAAAACTATTTAACCTATAGTGATAGAGGCGGGGAAATAAGGAGGGTCCTAGGTATTAGACCATGTCTTTAAATGACAATATTTATGCCACACTTTTCACAAATAACCAATTCTAGAAATGGAAGTAGGCAAGGAAAGAGAAAAGAGCAGGATGAATGGCTCTTTTGTGATCCCTGCAGTTTTAAAAGTTAGTTTTCTTTGTGAAATTTCTTAGAGACTAATTTTTCCATTTGATGAGAATGGAAAACATGCACATACTAAAAAACAACATCCACCCTTTTCCATTTAAGTAGTTTTTTTTAAATAAAGCTATTACCGCTGTTTTGATATTTTTCAAACAATGTATTTAGTACCTGCTGAACAAAGTAAGCAAACTTTTTCTGGGTCCACTATCAGTGAACAAATTTAAATGCAGCAAGGAAACAACATAGACCTCTTACACAACCAGACCTGTGAAGTTACTAAAAAAAAAAAAAAGGAAAAAAGATCAGCGGATTTTAAGTCTTTTAAAAACTCTGATATACTGTTTTCTTTAACACTGCCAGCATTTACCAAGTACCTTACTTCCTAGCAGATTTATAGTCTATATTTAGGATTCACTTGTAGAGTCATGGAAATTCACCTCAATTTAAAAATTTAACATAAAAAATTTATTCCAAAGTTCTGGTGGAAACCTCAAGACATTTCTGCACACCAGAACAAAGTTATAGTTTATGAT